>OY101447.1:86210199-86406651 GCA_956483635.1 Panzeria rudis
AAAATTATTTCTCGGGATTCTGGTTAATACAGTAAAATACAGGATGGAATACCTTCAAAATGCGGTATATCTCACCCTGTCAACTACATTAGTTTGTCCAGAATTCGGAAAATCCTCCAGAGAAATAGTACTAAGTTTATGAAATATTAAAAAAATTAAAAAAATAGGTAAAATTATTTCTCCGGATTCTGGTTAAAACAATAAAATAACAGGATGGAATACCTTCAAATATGCGGTATATCATATCCTGTCAACTACATTAGTTTATCCAGAATTCGGAAACTCTCCAGAGAAATAGTACTAAGTTCTTAAAAATTAAAAAAAATAGCTAAAATTATTTTTCTGGATTCTGGTTAAAACAGTAAAATAACAGGATGGAATACCTTCAAAATGCGGTATAATCTCCCCCTATCAACTACATTAGTTTGTCCAGAATTTGAAAAATCCTCCAGAGAAATAGTACTAAGTTTATGAAAAATTAAAAAAATTAAAAAAAATAGGTAAAAACTATTTCTCCGGCTTCTGGTTAAAACAGTAAAATAACAGGATCGAATACCTTCAAAATGTGGTATATCTCATCCTGTCAACTACATTAGTTTGTCCAGAAATCGGAAAATCCTCCAGAGAAATAGTACTAAGCTTTTAAAAAATTAAAAAAATTACAAAGAAATAGGTAAAATTATTTCTCCGGATTCTGGTCAAAACAGTAAAATAACAGGATGGAATACCTTCAAAATGCGGTACATCTCATCCAGTCAGCTACATTAGTTTGTCTAGAATTCGGAAAATCCTCCAGAGAAATAGTACTAAGTTTTTGAAAAATTAAAAAAATAAAAAAATAGGTAAAATTATTTCTCGGGATTCTGGTTAAAACAGTAAAAATTAACAGGATGGAATACCTTCAAAATGCGGTATATCTCACCCTGTCAACTACATTAGTTTGTCCAGAATTCGGAAAATCCTCCAGAGAAATAGTACTAAGTTTATGAAATATTAAAAAAATTTAAAAAAATAGGTAAAATTATTTCTCCGGATTCTGGTTAAAACAGTAAAATAACAGGATGGAATACCTTCAAAATGCGGTATATCATATCCTGTCAACTACATTAGTTTATCCAGAATTCGGAAAACTCTCCAGAGAAATAGTACTAAGTTTTTAAAAATTAAAAAAAATAGGTAAAATTATTTTTCTGGATTCTAGTTAAAACAGTAAAATAACAGGATGGAATACCTTCAAAATGCGGTATAATTCCCCCTATCAACTACATTAGTTTGTCCAGAATTTGAAAAATCCTCCAGAGAAATAGTACTAAGTTTATGAAAAATTAGAAAAATTAAAAAAAATAGGTAAAATTATTTCTCCGGCTTCTGGTTAAAACAGTAAAATAACAGGATAGAATACCTTCAAAATGTGGTATATCTCATCCTGTCAACTACATTAGTTTGTCCAGAATTCGAAAATCCTCCAGAGAAATACTGCAAAATGCGGTATATCTCACCCTGTCAACTACATTAGTTTGTCCAGAATTCGGAAAATCCTCCCGAGAAATAGTACTAAGTTTATGAAATATTAAAAAAATTAAAAAAAATAGGTAAAATTATTTCTCCGGATTCTGGTTAAAATAGTAAAATAACAGGATGGAATACCTTAAAAATGCGGTATATTCCATCCTGTCAACTACATTAGTTTATCCAGAATTCGGAAATCCTCCAGAGAAATAGTACTAAGTTTTTTAAAAATTAAAAAAAATAGGTAAAATTATTTTTCTGGATTCTGGGTTAAAACAGTAAAATAACAGGATGGAATACCTTCAAAATGCGGTATAAACTCACCCTATCAACTACATTAGTTTGTCCAGAATTTGAAAAATCCTCTAGAGAAATAGTACTTATGAAAAATTAAACAAATTAAAATAATAGGTAAAATTATTTCTCCGGATTCTGGTTAAAACAGTAAAATAACAGGATGGAATACCTTCACAATGCGGTATATCTCATCCTGTCAACTACATTAGTTTGTCCAGAATTCGGAAAATCCTCCAGAGAAATAGTACTAAGTTTTTAAAAAATTAAAATAAATAGGTAAAACTATTTCTCCGGATTCTGGTCAAAACAGTAAAATAACAGGATGGAATACCTTCAAAATGCGGTATATCTCATCCAGTCAGCTACATTAGTTTGTCTAGAATTCGGAAAATCCTCCAGAGAAATAGTACCAAGTTTTTAAAAATTAAAAAAATAGCTAAAATTATTTTTCTGGATTCTGGTTAAAACAGTAAAATAACAGGATGGAATACCTTCAAAATGCGGTATATCTCCCCCTATCAACTACATTAGTTTGTCCAGAATTTGAAAAATCCTCCAGAGAAATAGTACTAAGTTTATGAAAAATTAAAAAAATTAAAAAAAATAGGTAAAATTATTTTTCTGGATTCTGTTAAAACAGTAAAATAACAGGATAGAATACCTTCAAAATGCGGTATATCTTATCCTGTCAACTACATTAGTTTATTTAGAATTCGGAAAATCCTCCAGAGAAATAGTACTAAGTTTTTAAAAATTAAAAAATAGCTAAAATTATTTTTCTGGATTCTGGTTAAAACAGTAAAATAACAGGATGGAATACCTTCAAAATGCGATATATCTCATCCTGTCAACTACATTAGTTTGTCCAGAATTCGAAAATCCTCCAGTGAAATAGTACTAAGTTTATGAAAAATTAAACAAATTAAAATAATAGGTAAAATTATTTCTCCGGATTCTGGTTAAAACAGTAAAATAACAGGATGGAATACCTTCACAATGCGGTATATCTCATCCTGTCAACTACATTAGTTTGTCCAGAATTCGGAAAATCCTCCAGAGATATAGTACTAAGTTTTTAAAAAATTAAAAAAATTAAAATAAATAGGTAAAATTATTTCTCCGGATTCTGGTCAAAACAGTAAATTAGCAGGATAGAATACCTTCAAAATGCGGTATATCTCATCCAGTCAGCTACATTAGTTTGTCTAGAACTCGGAAAATCCTCCAGAGAAATAGTACTAAATTTTGAAAAATTAAAAAAAATAAAAAAATAGGTAAAATTATTTCTCGGATTCTGGTTAAAACAGTAAAATAACAGGATGGAATACCTTCAAAATGCGGTATATCTCACCCTGTCAACTACATTAGTTTGTCCAGAATTCGGAAAATCCTCCAGTGAAATAGTACTAAGTTTATGAAAAATTAAACAAATTAAAATAATAGGGTAAAATTATTTTCTCCGGATTCTGGTTAAAACAGTAAAATAACAGGATGGAATACTTTCACAATGCGGTATATCTCATCCTGTCAACTACATTAGTTTGTCCAGAATTCGGAAAATCCTCCAGAGAAATAGTACTAAGTTTTTAAAAATTAAAAAAATTAAAATAAACAGGTAAAATTCTTTCTCCGGATTCTGGTCAAAACAGTAAAATAACAGGATAGAATACCTTCAAAATGCGGTATATCTCATCCAGTCAGCTACATTAGTTTGTCTAGAATTCGGAAAATCCTCCAGAGAAATAGTACTAAGTTTTAAAAATTAAAAAAATAGCTAAAATTATTTTTCTGGATTCTGGTTAAAACAGTAAAATAACAGTATGGAATACCTTCAAAATGCGGTATATCTCCCCCTATCAACTACATTAGTTTGTCCAGAATTTGAAAAATCCTCCAGAGAAATAGTACTAAGTTTATTGAAAAATTAAAAAAAATAGGTAAAATTATTTTTCTGGATTCTGGTTAAAACAGTAAAATAACAGGATGGAATACCTTCAAAATGCGGTATATCCCATCCTGTCAACTACATTAGTTTATTTAGAATTCGGAAAATCCTCCAGAGAAATAGTACTAAGTTCTTAAAAATTAAAAAAATAGCTTAAATTATTTTTCTGGATTCTGGTTAAAACAGTAAAATAACAGGATGGAATACCTTCAAAATGCGGTATATCTCCCCCTATCAACTACATTAGTTTGTCCAGAATTTTGAAAAATCCTCCAGAGAAATAGGACTAAGTTTATGAAAAATTAAAAAAATTTAAAAAAATAGGTAAAATTATTTCTCCGGCTTCTGGTTAAAACAGTAAAATAACAGGATCGAATACCTTCAAAATGTGGTATATCTCATCCTGTCAACTACATTAGTTTGTCCAGAAATCGGAAAATCCTCCAGAGAAATAGTACTAAGCTTTTAAAAAATTAAAAGAAATAGGTAAAATTATTTCTCCGGATTCTGGTCAAAACAGTAAAATAACAGGATGGAATACCTTCAAAATGCGGTACATCTCATCCAGTCAGCTACGTTAGTTTGTCTAGAATTCGGAAAAACCTCCAGAGAAATAGTACTAAGTTTTTGAAAAATTAAAAAAAAAAAATAGGTAAAATTATTTCTCGGGATTCTGGTTAAAACAGTAAAATAACAGGATGGAATACCTTCAAAATGCGGTATATCTCACCCTGTCAACTACATTAGTTTGTCCAGAATTCGGGAAAATCCTCCAGAGAAATAGTACTAAGTTTATGAAATATTAAAAAAAATTAAAAAAAATAGGTAAAATTATTTCTCCGGATTCTGGTTAAAACAATAAAATAACAGGATGGAATACCTTCAAAATGCGGTATATCATATCCTGTCAACTATATTAGTTTATCCAGAATTCGGAAAACTCTCCAGAGAAATAGTACTAAGTTCTTAAAAATTAAAAAAATAGCTAAAATTATTATTCTGGATTCTGGTTAAAACAGTAAAATAACAGGATGGAATACCTTCAAAATGCGGTATATCTCCCTCTATCAACTACATTAGTTTGTCCAGAATTTGAAAAAATCCTCCAGAGAAATAGTACTAAGTTTATGAAAAATTAAAAAAATTAAAAAAAATAGGTAAAACTATTTCTCCGGCTTCTGGTTAAAACAGTAAAATAACAGGATCGAATACCTTCAAAATGTGGTATATCTCATCCTGTCAACTACATTAGTTTGTCCAGAAATCGGAAAATCCTCCAGAGAAATAGTACTAAGCTTTTAAAAAATTAAAAAAATTAAAAGAAATAGGTAAAATTATTTCTCCGGATTCTGGTCAAAACAGTAAAATAACAGGATGGAATACCTTCAAAATGCGGTACATCTCATCCAGTCAGCTACATTAGTTTGTCTAGAATTCGGAAAATCCTCCAGAGAAATAGTACTAAGTTTTTGAAAAATTAAAAAAATAAAAAAATAGGTAAAATTATTTCTCGGGATTCTGGTTAAAACAGTAAAATAACAGGATGGAATACCTTCAAAATGCGGTATATCTCACCCTGTCAACTACATTAGTTTGTCCAGAATTCGGAAAATCCTCCAGAGAAATAGTACTAAGTTTATGAAATATTAAAAAAATTTAAAAAAATAGGTAAAATTATTGCTCCGGATTCTGGTTAAAACAGTAAAATAACAGGATGGAATACCTTCAAAATGCGGTATATCATATCCTGTCAACTACATTAGTTTATCCAGAATTCGGAAAACTCTCCAGAGAAA
The DNA here is from genome assembly GCA_956483635.1 of Panzeria rudis. NCBI lineage: Eukaryota > Metazoa > Arthropoda > Insecta > Diptera > Tachinidae > Panzeria > Panzeria rudis. The sequence goes on from OY101447.1 coordinate 86,215,747, forward strand.
TAGTACTAAGTTTTTAAAAATTAAAAAAAAATAGGTAAAATTATTTTTCTGGATTCTAGTTAAAACAGTAAAATAACAGGATGGAATACCTTCAAAATGCGGTATAATTCCCCCTATCAACTACATTAGTTTGTCCAGAATTTGAAAAATCCTCCAGAGAAATAGTACTAAGTTTATGAAAAATTAGAAAAATTAAAAAAAATAGGTAAAATTATTTCTCCGGCTTCTGGTTAAAACAGTAAAATAACAGGATAGAATACCTTCAAAATGTGGTATATCTCATCCTGTCAACTACATTAGTTTGTCCAGAATTCGGAAAATCCTCCAGAGAAATACTGCAAAATGCGGTATATCTCACCCTGTCAACTACATTAGTTTGTCCAGAATTCGGAAAATCCTCCCGAGAAATAGTACTAAGTTTATGAAATATTAAAAAAATTAAAAAAAATAGGTAAAATTATTTCTCCGGATTCTGGTTAAAATAGTAAAATAACAGGATGGAATACCTTAAAAATGCGGTATATTCCATCCTGTCAACTACATTAGTTTATCCAGAATTCGGAAAATCCTCCAGAGAAATAGTACTAAGTTTTTTAAAAATTAAAAAAAATTGGTAAAATTATTTTTCTGGATTCTGGGTAAAACAGTAAAATAACAGGATGGAATACCTTCAAAATGCGGTATAACTCACCCTATCAACTACATTAGTTTGTCCAGAATTTGAAAAATCCTCTAGAGAAATAGTACTAAGTTTATGAAAAATTAAAAAAATTAAAAAAAATAGGTAAAATTATTTCTCCGGCTTCTGGTTAAAACAGTAAAATAACAGGATAGAAAACCTTCAAAATGTGGTATATTTCATCCTGTCAACTACATTAATTTGTCCAGAATTTGGAAAATCCTTCAGAGAAATAGTACTAAGTTTATGAAATATTAAAAAAATTAAAAAAATAGGTAAAATTATTTCTCCGGATTCTGGTTAGAACAGTAAAATAACAGGATGGAATACCTTCAAAATGCGATATATCTCATCCTGTCAACTACATTAGTTTGTCCAGAATTCGGAAAATCCTCCAGTGAAATAGTACTAAGTTTATGAAAAATTAAACAAATTAAAATAATAGGTAAAATTATTTCTCCGGATTCTGGTTAAAACAGTAAAATAACAGGATGGAATACCTTCACAATGCGGTATATCTCATCCTGTCAACTACATTAGTTTGTCCAGAATTCGGAAAATCCTCCAGAGAAATAGTACTAAGTTTTTAAAAAATTAAAAAATTAAAATAAATAGGTAAAATTATTTCTCGGGATTCTGGTTAAAACAGTAAAATAACAGGATGGAATACCTTCAAAATGCGGTATATCTCACCCTGTCAACTACATTAGTTTGTCTAGAATTCGGAAAATCCTCCAGAGAAATAGTACTAAGTTTATGAAATATTAAAAAAATTTAAAAAAATAGGTAAAATTATTTCTCCGGATTCTGGTTAAAACAGTAATATAACAGGATGGAATACCTTCAAAATGCAGTATATCTTCCCCTATCAACTACATTAGTTTGTTTAGAATTTGAAAAATCCTCCAGAGAAATAGTACTAAGTTTATGAAAAACTAAAAAAAAGGTAAAATTATTTCTCCGGCTTCTGGTTAAAACAGTAAAATAACAGGATAGAATACCTTCAAAATGTGGTATATCTCATCCTGTCAACTACATTAGTTTATCCAGAATTCGGAAAATCCTCCAGAGAAATAGTACTAAGTTTTTAAAAATTAAAAAAATAGGTAAAATTATTTCTCCGGCTTCTGGTTAAAACAGTAAAATAACAGGATAGAATACCTTCAAAATGTGGTATATTTCATCCTGTCAACTACATTAGTTTGTCCAGAATTTGGAAAATCCTTCAGAGAAATAGTACTAAGCTTATGAAATATTAAAAAAATTAACAAAATAGGTAAAATTATTTCTCCGGATTCTGGTTAAAACAGTAAAATAACAGGATGGATAAACCTCAAAATGCGATATATGTCATCCTATCAACTACATTAGTTTGTCCAGAATTCGGAAAATCTTCCAGAGAATTAGTACTAAGTTTTTAAAAAATTAAAAAAATTAAAATAAATAGGTAAAATTATTTCTCTGGATTCTGGTTAAAACAGTAACATAACAGGATGGAATACCTTCAAAATGCGGTATATCATATCCTGTCAACTACATTAGTTTATCCAGAATTCGGAAAACTCTCCAGAGAAATAGTACTAAGTTTTTAAAAATTAAAAAAAAATAGGTAAAATTATTTTTCTGGATTCTAGTTAAAACAGTAATATAACAGGATGGAATACCTTCAAAATGCGGTATATCTCCCCCTATCAACTACATTAGTTTGTCCAGAATTTGAAAAATCCTCCAGAGAAATAGTACTAAGTTTATGAAAAATTAGAAAAATTAAAAAAAATAGGTAAAATTATTTCTCCGGCTTCTGGTTAAAACAGTAAAATAACAGGACAGAATACCTTCAAAATGTGGTATATCTCATCCTGTCAACTACATTAGTTTGTCCAGAATTCGGAAAATCCTCCTGAGAAATACTGCAAAATGCGTTATATCTCACCCTGTCAACTACATTAGTTTGTCCAGAATTCGGAAAATCCTCCAGAGAAATAGTACTAAGTTTATGAAATATTAAAAAAATTAAAAAAATAGGTAAAATTATTTCTCCGGATTCTGGTTAAAATAGTAAAATAACAGGATGGAATACCTTAAAAATGCGGTATATTTCATCCTGTCAACTACATTAGTTTATCCAGAATTCGGAAAATCCTCCAGAGAAATAGTACTAAGTTTTTGAAAAATGAAAAAAATAAAAAAATAGGTAAAATTATTTCTCGGGATTCTGGTTAAAACAGTAAAATAACAGGATGGAATACCTTCAAAATGCGGTATATCTCACCCTGTCAACTACATTAGTTTGTCTAGAGTTCGGAAAATCCTCCAGAGAAATAGTACTAAGTTTATGAAATATTAAAAAAATTTAAAAAAATAGGTAAAATTATTTCTCCGGATTCTGGTTAAAACAGTAAAATAACAGGATGGAATACCTTCAAAATGCAGTATATCTCCCCCTATCAACTACATTAGTTTGTCCAGAATTTAAAAAATCCTCCAGAGAAATAGTACTAAGTTTATGAAAAATTAAAAAAAAAGGTAAAACAGTAAAATAACAGGATAGAATACCTTCAAAATGTGGTATATTTCATTCTGTCAACTACATTAGTTTATCCAGAATTCGGAAAATCCTCCAGAGAAATAGTACTAAGTTTTTAAAAATTAAAAAAAATAGGTAAAATTATTTTTCTGGATTCTAGTTAAAACAGTAAAAAATAGTAAAAAATAGGTAAAATTATTTCTCGGGATTCTGGTTAAAACAGTAAAATAACAGGATGGAATACCTTTAAAATGCGGTATATCTCACCCTGTCAACTACATTAGTTTGTCTAGAATTCGGAAAATCCTCCAGAGAAATAGTACTAAGTTTATGAAATATTAAAAAAATTAAAAAAAATAGGTAAAATTATTTCTCCGGATTCTGGTTAAAACAGTAAAATAACAGGATGGAATACCTTCAAAATGCATTATATCTCCCCCTATCAACTACATTAGTTTGTCCAGAATTTGAAAAATCCTCCAGAGAAATAGTACTAAGTTTATGAAAAATTAAAAAAAAAGGTAAAATTATTTCTCCGGCTTCTGGTTAAAACAGTAAAATAACAGGATAGAATACCTTCAAAATGTGGTATATCTCATCCTGTCAACTACATTAGTTTGTCCAGAATTCGGAAAATCCTCCAGAGAAATTGTACTAAGTTTATGAAAAATTAAAAAAATTTAAAAAAATAGGTAAAATTATTTCTCCGGATTCTGGTTAAAACAGTAAAATAACAGGATGGAATACCTCCAAAATGCGGTATATTTCATCCTGTCAACTACATTAGTTTATCCAGAATTCGGAAAATCCTCCAGAGAAATAGTACAAAGTTTATGAAAAATTAAAAAATAGGTATAATTATTTCTCCGGATTCTGGTTGTAACAGTAAAATAACAGGATGGAATACCTTCAAAATGCGGTACATCTCATCCTGTCAACTACATTAGTTTGTCCACAATTCGGAAAATCCTTCAGAGAAATAGTACTAAGTTTTTGAAAGATTAAAAATATTAAAAAAAATAGGTAAAATTATTTCTCCGGATTCTGGTTAAAACAGTAAAATAACAGGATGGAATACCTTCAAAATGCGGTATATCTCATCCTGTCAACTACATTAGTTTGTCCACAATTCGGAAAATCCTCTAGAGAAATAGTACTAAGTGGATGAAAAATTTAAACAAATGCAGTGCTGTTGCCGAAAATAGAAAAAACATATTTGGGAAACAAAAACATATTTGAAAAGCAAAAACATATATGAAAAGCGAAAACATATTTGGAAAGCGAAAACATATTTAGAAAACGAAAACATATTTGAAAAGCGAAAACATATTTGGGAAGCGAAAACATATTTAGAACAAAAACATATTTAAAAAGCGGAAACATATTTGAAAAGCGAAAACATATTTGAAAGCGAAAACATATTTGGTAAATATGTCCAAATATGCAATGACGTAAGGGTTTACGTCAAAACATATTTTACTCGGCATATTTATCTTCACTCACTTATCATAATTTAGTTTCTTTAAGACTATTAGCGACAGAGGGTAGAGATCAGCCATATGGAGGTTCTTAGATCAGCGGAGTACGAATCTGGAGTTTAAGTTTAAAAATTCAAGATGGCGGATTCAATATGGGGGTCAAAATTAAAAAAATCAACATTCGAAATTATCTGAGCTCACCTTCTTAATGTCAATCTTCAAACGGCAAGTTCTCATCCGATATAGTTTTCAACATTTCGCGATTTGTAAAACTTGCCACATAAGATGTAATGCTTCTGTCTGTTTACGAAGTAAAACTGATTTCAATGGATACATGTTAAAATTTTTTGCATTGTATTTCAACTTACCAATAAATTTTTAAGGCACAACGCTCACGGCTAGTTCTGGGTTAATTGTCGATATCTCGAACGTTTATGAACGGTCGCAAAAATATAAGTAGTATACATACCAAGGCTTTATTTGGCATAACAAGCATTGCAATATCGATCGCTCTTTTACGCAATGTTACAAAAGTTACAAAAAGTCGTATATAAAAAAGCTAACTTTTTAGCAGATCTAAAGAGTTTTATATAATTTTTGTTGTATTTTAAAATTTTTTGCATTAGCTGAGTAGAAAAAAAGCTAATACAATAATTCTCAGCTCAATTCTTTTTATTATTATTTAAATTAGCAAGGTCAGCTTTAGGTACAAAAAATTACATAATCGGCCATGTCACAGAGTTCAATTCCGTTCGGCAGCTGGTGTCTAAAAAGAAAACTAAAATACGCAAATTTGTCAGGTATGTCCAGACTGTTGGCGGCGCTATTATGGTGCGGTATGCTCCAGCTAGGGCTTGACATATTAGGGTTGATTGAATTCCGTTTCCGAACGGAATTGAACTCTGTGACATGGCCGAATATACGAAATTTTTATTTCATAGACCACAATCATAAAATATTTTAGGGAAATAAACTTAAGTTGTCCTCCTTTAGGTAGTGCCAATAAATTTTGCATTTACCTGAAATGTACTTTTGGCCAATATATTTCAATCCTGGCCCAGCGTGCCTTGGAATGTTAGAACAATTTTGTTATATTAAAAAACTTCTGAAAAAATTCTTCTCTAGGTTTCAGTACAAATGCAACCAACTATTTGACTAATCAATCCAAAGGGGCTGGAACTGTGGATGTCTCTCGTACAGGAAATGCTACACAAACATCAGCTGTGAGCTTCACCAATGCCGTCAAGACGACATCTTCGATTTCAAGGCCCCTTCAAAATGTAAGATAGTTTTAAGAAACATCCCTGCAGACAAAATGACTAGTGTGTGGTTAGAAATATACTAGTTGCTTTTTAATTCAGACTAGTTGCCCATCTGTTTAATTCATCTGTATATAGTTATATGCTAGTTGAAATACTAGTTATTGTATACTTGTGTGCTTACTATTTTCTTTATTTATAGTTTATTAAAAGAAATTGGCTCAACCGGGGTATGAACACGCAGTCCTCATATTTCAAGGCATGTATTCTATCTACTGAGCCACTTTCTACTTATTATTTTAGAGCTAATTAGTTGTTTTATGTACTTACACCTGAAAATATGTCAATTTATAGAAAAATAGTTTAAATTACTAGTATCATTACAACTATTAATATGACTGTTCCAAAACATCCTTTTTTGACTAGTATCGTTACTATCCTTACTACAACTAGTAACATGACCGTCCCACAACGTAACTAGTTATAAATTTAGCTGCAGGGATGTGACCTTATTTATGTGTGTATGTGTGTTGCATGTATATATGAATATTATTTAAATTATTGTAGGTGATACCAACCTGTGTTTATTTAATGTCACGTGTTGCTGTGCACATGGAAATTGAGGGGACAGCACAATGTCCTTCCCAGGTGATGTTAGCTGCTGCGCTAGGCTGCGAAGAATTGGGAATAGCCAATAAATTGCTGGCACAAAGTATATTCGGTCTGTGGATGACAAGTGCACTTCTTGAAATTCAACTTAAATCTCATCATCGACCGACCGTTGTTCGAGTTGCTTGGCCTAGTTTACTAGAGAAGTTTAGTCACGGCAATCCAATTGAAAAGAAGTATGATGAACCTATGATTATGCTAAAACGAAATGTTTGCTTCTCGAAACGAGACGAGGAGAAAATAAAGTAAGTATTACTACTACGTATTATTATATATAAGTATGTGCTTGTGTTTATGTATATTAATTTTTAAATTAAAGATCCCAAAATATATTGGGAGTCTATCGATGACCTTTTTTAAGCTGAAGCGTATCTGGAGTTACATTTTGTATTTTTTCATATTGTATTTTTCATATTTTCTCATATTCTCCCAAGACAACACATTAGAAATCCATATAATTCCCAGCAAAAAGGGTTGCAAAGTATTGGGTGATACCTATTTACCTTTTTACTATGCTCCAAAAAAATAAGTACGTAATTATCTCTAGAGTTGGGCAAAATCGTTCCTTTTGTGGAATTCTTCCGACCGATCCGAAAGACTAAAGGAACTAGGTCGTTCATCGTTCAGGTTTTTGTTTGAACAGTGAATGAACGAGGAACGAGAGAATGCTCTGCCGCTCCTAAAAACGTCAACAAACATTTTTCATGGTTTATTTTCATTTTCTGACATAATAACAATAAAATAATTATTTTCATGAAATATTTGTAAAAAACAATAGCCCACAACAAGCAATAAGTTTTTGAAAATTATAAAATCTTTTCTTAGAATGTTCAATATTTACATGCTTTAGAATTTCTTTCTTTAATAAAAAAAATAATTTGATCGAAAGATTCAATTGAAAACGAACTTAAGCAAAACTAATTAAATAACTTTGGATAAATTATCAAATCTATCATAAACATAAGCGGAAATCACTCTTGTTAGCATATTTGCACTTGGGATGCCAAACGGAAATCCCGGGATTTTTTTGGGATTGGAAAATTCCGAATCCCGGGATTTGTGAAAATAAATCCAGGGATTTTTCGGGATTTCTTATTTTCATTAATTGTATGCCATTTTTAATAATATTGAAAATTCTCAATAAATTTGTACATGTCTGTTTTAACAATTTAATGATTAATCGTGACAAACTGTTTATAAATTAAAAACAAGAGCAACTAAATTAGGTACTTTCTTACGATTATTTTTATCAAGTCTTCTGCCAATATACAACTGATAATTATTTTGAAAAGATAAAGCAGTAATATGAAAAGAAAAATAATAATACCTTTGGGCTGGTGCTAAAAGGGCCAATATAAAAATATTCACTTGTAAGAAAAAGCAATTTAAGTTTAAGTTTTCTCTATGAGTTCATAGTAACATTAGCTAGCAAAACCCTTATGAAGCTGTTCTGGGTTACATTAAACATTGGCTGTTACAGCAAAATAAAAGAGAGCAAGAGCAGAAACCTAATGCAATGATTAACTCAAAATAGCAATATATTGACATCGGCCCTTTTAGCACCAAGCCACAGATATGTATTTGGAAAATTCATCATTTTGAAATATGTAATCCTTCTTATTCTATAACTATGTATATGCCGACGTTACTTTAACCCCACACCACAAAATGGGCACTTCTGTACTCGTTATCGATAACAATTGGATACTTACAATTCTTTAAGGTCTAGAACATGCGAAGAGACTATTAATAGTAGCAAAATTTTTTCGGTTACGAGTAGACAAGTGCATATTTTTTGTTGTTGGGTTGATGTGAAGACAACAAATAGTTACAGAGTAATGGGGACTATTTTGATTCGAAAAAAAACTATTCGAGTTTGTGTGTTATTTACATTGCAGTTCGAAAGTGTTTTTTATATTTTTGTTCGAGTTATAGAAGAGAAGGCTAACAAACAAGTGAATATTACTGATATTAGCGAGGATACACATAACGCAGACTTTTGACATAAAAATTTCAGTATAATTTAAAAATTTTTGAGTAGAGCAAAAATAGTGTTAAAGTGCCCAATAATCTGATAATAGTTATTTGAATTTGACTAGAATTTTTATAGATTTTATATACTCCTCTTTCGATACCTTTAAAATTCGTTGCTGATCAGTGGCAAATTAAAAAAAAATTAAACAGATAAATTTTAAAACACAACCTAATATTATAGAAATATTGTGACAATAAATTCGGTTCACACAATACAAATACATGCTACAGTCGTCAACTATTCGAATTTAGTATGTCTTCAAATCTGATTAAATTTAAGTAGAGTGAAAATTTTCCTGTTAATCGAACCTTATTTGTTGATGGTTAAGCATTGTCTATATGCATTTCATTAGTGGTTTACCAAATCGTCTGCAGACTTGAACCACACTTTTGAACAGCTACAAACTCCTTATCTTAGAAATGATTTTCAAAAATAAGCATTGTAGGCTTTGAATCTTATATAAAAACCCAACAAATAATTTGTATTCCATATGAATTTATTTTATTTTTCTACACCTTTATACAATTAGAAATCCATTGCTTATTTTTGAAAATCATTTGTAAATTTTCAAATGGGTTTTGAAAGTCTGTAAATAAAATAAGGGGTTTCTAATTGTTCAAAAGTGTGGTTGAAGTCTACTGACAATTTGGTAAAGCACTCATGAAATGCATATAGACAATGCTTAACCATCAACAAATAAATTTCATTTAAAATAAAATTATCTCAATATGTCAAATAATAAATTTCCTAATGATTTTCCTGTTAACAAAACTCAAATGCCATACATCAGTAGTCGGCAAAATCTCAATTTCGTTTGCACTCGTGCATAAGCTGTTGTTTTCAACATAATCTCACGTACATTGTGCTTGAGATTCATAGCCTACGTAACCAGTTGGCCTGACTGCCTTGCACGACATTGTCATCTACGATTCTTTTACGAATTGTCCTCTGTCGATTAGGTTTTCTAATCGAAAATTTAAGTCAATCGTCGTTCACGACAATCTGAGCGACAAATTCTTGAATGTTATCCTATATTACACACTTTTAACGACAATATGAGCGACAATGTCTTTCGTTTTGCCCTCAATCCAACTTTTTTGAGGTCAATATGAGCTACAATGTCTTACAGTTTGTCTTCACTAACATTGTGGAGAACAAGATGTGTTAATTGCTGTTCTCAATCCAACTTTGTTGAGGACAATATGAGCGACAATGTCTTATATTTTGTCTTCAGTATTCTACATAGTCATTGACGACATAAGCGACATTGTCGCATTTTTAATCATTGGCGAAAATGTCACGTAGTCACACTAGTATCTGAGTGACATTGTGGCTCATTGAATCGCACACGATTTTCGCGACTTTTGTTTGAAAACTTCCTTGATGATTTGTTTCGGCTGTCCGACATTTGTGTTCTTTTGAATGTTTGTCAAAGCAAATTAATTACTCCTCAAGACGGTTTGCAATCAAGGAACGAAGAACGATACAAAAGGAACGTTTGGATCGGTCCGTACAATTCCATTTATAGAATCGTTCCATGGAACTAGGTCTATCCGGACACAACGCTAATTATCTCATTAAAGGGGAAATCACTCTTCGTAGGAAACTGCTATTGCAGACCTAGCAGCTCTTGCAAGTCCAGGATATATGCTACAATATGCAACACAATAAGAATAATATATAAGAAACTTACATTTCCTACACAGTAGCAGATATGCAATACTAAAAACTATAGGAAACTTGTCTAGCATATACATACATATGTACATATGTAATTAGCAAAATTACTCAGAGAGACTCCCTGAGAGTGTATAAAACATAAACGTGAAAATAAAATACATATTCACACGATGATTAAAAAGCAATGAATTCTTTTTACTTATCTTTGAAAACTTCTTCTAAAAACCTCTTGCATTTATACGATAATTTTTATTTTCATGTTTTTTATAAATTACTCTCAAAATTTGCTATACATATTTACTCATAGATAACAACAAAAACCATAACATAATCAGATAGAGAGAAAATTCAAATCCAAATAAAGAAAAATATAAAAAACATGTAAAACAGAAATCATGATGTTTTTTTACCCCTCTTTCTTCTCTTCCCCGCTCGAACACCATCAAAATTTTCATGATTTTTAGTAATGATTAAAAATCACAGCGTGAGTTGCTGTAATAGTAGCCATGTTTGTTTACTTTTTCTACAAATATGTACAGTAAATAATAGTAAAAACTCTTCGGTAGTCGAACGCAACTATTGCTTCAACAAGAAAAGTTAACAAAGTTGGTTTGTGTGTGTACGTTTATTTATTTGTTCGTTTACTTGTTGTATTTAAATATCAAATGTATGCATCTAGAACACATATGAATGTTCAAGAATCTCTTTCCCTATAACGCGCTATAGGAAAGCAAGAAAAAAACAAATTCTGCTTAGTCTATTTCCATGCGAGCCAACTTTTGCTTCTGCAACTTTCTTAAATTTTCTTTTGAAGTTGCATTCGTGTCCATAAGATGAAATTCTTGTTGCGCAGCTTTTCTATTACGAAGAAGAAAACAAAAGAGAGTTGCATGTACATGAAGCACTGTAGCTCTTCCAAATCTTCTCACCTCTCTCTCCCATATACTCAAAAGTTCCGCAGCAAAAGCTGACTCTTAAGGCCGTGTCAGATAAAACTTTGTCGCTTTGCGTGACGTTTCTAACTTTGATAGAAAAGTGTAAAGCAAAAGGAGTATGACACAATGAAAACTTTGACAGCACTCGCGCACAGAGCACGAAGCCGGTCGGCTAATAGCCGGCTATTAGCCGCCGCCGGTGATTTTCACAATCACTTAGCCGCCGCCGATTATTGCGGCTAATATCGGCTAGCGGCTAAGCCGATTTTTTATAATAAAAAGTGGATATTTACTAACATGCGCATTTAAAAATATTTAATTCGGTTTTGGAACATATGAAAAAAATTTCTTATGAAAATTATTTTTATAAATAAGGCAGTAAATCGTCTAGAAAGGCAAGTTTATTTATAATTGGGCCGAGTATACCTGTTGTAAATATAGCTTGTATGTAAGTAAGCAAGAAATACTCTGTTAGCCGACCGTTAGCCGATAAATTTGGGTAGCCGCCGCCGGCGAAAAATTTTCGGCTCTTAGCCGGCTAATAGCAGCCGCCGACTATATTTGTTCTTAGCCGGCGCCGATCACCATTTTACATCGGCTTCGCCCTCTGCTCGCACATTGATCGTTTACCAAAAAAGTAGTTGATAATTTTGCTATTTATATATATATTTTTTATAAAAATAAAAGTCAATTATGTTATTTTACGATTTATTATAAATAAATAAATGCCACATACATATTTACCTCTTATTAAAACAGATTCAAACGCGCAATATGTTTCGTTTGGCAATATAATAAAAGAAAATTATTCCAGCTGATTGTCAAAGCAAGCAAAAAGATGAGAGTTGCCGAACTTTTCGCTTCACGCTGCGTTAAAAGTGCTTTATGTGACATGTTTCGTATAAGTATGTACATTTCATCTTAGATGTCAAAGCGAATCTGTAACGCAACGCGAAGCAAAAGTTTTATCTGACATGGCCTTTATGGTCATAGACTTACACACAGCGTGACCGTTTTGCGACTAAAGTGGCAATTTGCCACTTTTTCAACTGCCTTGCCACTTTTAGTGCCCCTTTTTTAAATTGACCTAAATCTGCCACCTTTTGTAATATTATGCCCCTTTTTGTCCCTTTTTATCAAATAATGCTTCTTGTTTTAATATAAGCTTTTTACGGCACGAAACTGTTTTTATAAAAAAATCTCAAGACAAAAATTTGTTTTTGAGTCTATCATGTAAAGTCTTATGACAAAAACTATTTTGAAATAGTTTAAGAGTTTAGATCTATAGATATTCATTATTGTATTAAAATTACTAAAAACTAACACCCTGATTCACTAACACGAACAAGAACATCTTGTTAAAAACTATTATGAAAATCACGCAGCTTTAAATATTTTTAAAATTATTTTCATGCAAATTTTGGAGCCATGTCACAATATCCAGTGACATAATGTCCAAAGACATTATGTCACTGCAAAAAATGGCGTAACATCCACGGACATTGTGACACTTAATAGTACCATGGACCTTATGACATTATTATTATGACCATTATGACACTTTGAAATATGTCATAATGTCCACACTTTTAAAAATGAAAACAAATTCAAATATACATGTTTTTGACTATTCACTTTTTAGTTCTGCAATCGGTGACAAGTAATAAAAGATCAATTGACGTTATTGCATTTTAAAAAGTGAAATAAAATCAAAAAAAAATTTGCAGATAGCGTCAACAATGCTTAGAGTATGTCCAATCGACATCGTCGATTCAAAGAAATATTTGGAAATTAATTAAAATTGTTAAGAAATTTTATTTTACTACAAAATATTCTTTGCGTAGCTGGCCTTCGACCGGGCTTAAGTATTTTTTCTTCTTGGTATATTGAAAAGCGGCCTTCGGCCGGTCTAACCGATTTTCTCCTCTCAGTATACTCAACGGCTTCGCCGACCGAAGGCCGGCTATGCAAAAATCTTTACTCAGCGAAACTGCTTTTCGATATACTTTACTAATGTGCTGTTTCCATATGCAAACAAGCGACTTGAGTAAAAAAATTTTTATGGAAATTGCTAAAAAAAAAATATGAGTGCCTTTCACATAAATTTTATACAAACAAAGCTTGTTTGCATTGTTTGTCTAAAATTTATATAAAAAGCAGTCAGTTTTTTGAACGAAAAAACATCAAAATTGATTCATTTTATTTCAAAAGCATTACATATACGCCCTAGAAATTCATTAAATATTAAAATTTGGTTCAATTATCCTTTTTAAAAAAGTTGCCCCTTTTTTTGGAAGAATCCCCTTTTGGTGCCACTTTTTAAAAATTTTCAACGGTCACCCTGCTTACACAGCAAACAAATACGTACACCAATAAAAATGTTTTGTTACTCTCCCTCTCTTTAGGTTTTGGCTTCTCTTTAACATAGAGCAGGGATGAGTAACAAGTATTTTTAAATTTTATTTATATTTTGAGTTGAAGGGCTTGTTCCTACTACTCGTATGTTTTGCATTTATAATTGTATTTATTGTATATAACGCAATATTTTTATTTATTAGCATCGGAATGAGACATGGCTTTAACTGATGAAAATTTTATTTATTTTGTAAACTCGTTTATAATAAATGTTTATTTAAAATAAATATTTATTAGCTCATCCAGATCTATATGGCCTCGCTACTCCTTTATTCTTAGTAGGTCGGCCACATGTCTATCGGATAATCGATTGCGTACTTTGCTTATAATTATTTTCATGGTAGAAAAAGCGGATTCACAATTATATATGGTACCAAACATTGAATACAATTTGTAGATTTCTGTCTTCAGTTTTTTGCATTTGCTGTCGTCAAGGGGGAAATTATAGAGTACCATAATTTTTTCTATGCAATTCAAATCCTGAAATCTTTGTGCATAGTTATCCTTTAAGGACTCAATTGTTTCAGCGTACATCTGAATTTTGGTTACAACATTAATCTTTAACTCTGAAATTATCAAAGATGTTTTTTTTATATTAGATATGTTATTACATTTCAATTGATTAAATAACATAATTAATTTTCTGCAAATATTTAAATTTTTTCCATCTATTCTTAAATATAATCGTTAAGGTCCTCTGTCCGTTGGGCCATTGTGAATCGGGATAATGGAATACTTTGGCAAAGCTTCCTTACACTTTCCCCCAAAACATGCCAGGACACCAGTGGTCAAATTTGAAAAAGGGACCATCTTCAAATGGGCGACATTGCTTTGATAAAGCTAATGAAACAGTGAAAGATGCTTTTCTTAGTGGTATTAAATTTTGTATCGCTACCATTACTGTTACTACTAGTATTAGTAATACTATCATTACTATTGTTAATGTTACCAGGGGTATTAATACAATTGATGACATTAACATTATTAGTATTGAAGTCATAAATGATTAACTTCAAAAAGAAACTTGCTTGAAGTTCATACATTTTTAATGTACCATCCCTTCCTTTAAAATTTTCGTATTCCCCAGACATGTGAGGTAATGTGCTTTTATAAAAAAAAAATGGCTTGGTAAATGTAAAACACAATAACATATAACGCATTGTGCATTACCATCAACATTTTATATAAAGAAGAATTCGCTTTCGTAATTTCCTTTAAACATTTTGCGCGCGTGGTGTTGTCTCAACAACTGATAAACAGAAAGTGATTCAAAAAACATTTCCATTTCTGTTAGTGAACATCAGTGATCTAGAATAAATGGTCGCGTTTATAAGACTTAGCTGTTGAGCTCACCTGTTGGCAACTGTTGCGCCCACAGTTACGTCTTAGAAACGGCTTGATGGATATACTGAAAAATGAACAGCTGATAAATGTAAACAATTAAAACAGGAAATATGATATAATCTTATGTGTTGTTTCCACAATACAAACAAGTACTGCTTGTCTAAAATTTATATGAAAAGCATTCAGTTTTTTGAGCGGTTTCCATAAAAATTTTTTACTCAAGTCGGTTGTTTGCATTGTGGAAAAAGCACATTAATTTCCTAAATTAGTTAGTTTAGCACTCAGTTTGACAGTATTTTGTTCCAGTCAGCAGCACACGAATGACTCGAATTGTCCATTTTCTTTTTTATGTATTTTAAAATTTTCACAAAAAATTTTTTCGCAAAAAAACCACAATATAACAAATTTTCAACATTATAGTAAATTAAATAACACATAGTATAAGAAAACAAAACTATAAGGGTCTTATTTATAAAAAATATTTTATGTTTATTAAGAGCTTATTTGACAATTTTCTATACAATAGTTGTCAAATAACGCTTCAATACACATAATATATTTTTAAAAATAAGGCTGTAAAACGGCATAAATCTCTTTGATCAGCTATGGAGGCTAAGCACAACATGTTGACTATAGGTAGGGCTGCCATCCGTCCTCTTTTCCCCGGACACAGTCCTCTTTTTTAGACCCTCCGGAGTAGTCCTACTTCTTTTTTTATGGCTGTCCTACTTTTTACACTTTTCGCCAGATGTTTTTTATTAACCTAATTTACGCAATGAATTTTTTTTCATTGAAATTTTTTCTATTCTCTATTAAAGTTACTACGTATTTCATCAATACGAAGTTGTCAACGATTGATATGTAAAGCAAATTTCAAGAAATTGAAGTCATGCCGTTTTTTACCCTATTTGTTTCTCTTCGCCTCTTCTCCAGGCTTCTGAGTTTTATTTAATACCTTATCCCAAATTTTTGGATTTTTCATCTTTAAACACGATCAAGATTTGAGTTATTTGTATAGTCGGTTGTGCTTTTGAAAACATATGAAAGAAAAACAGTAATTTGAAACACGCAAATATCAATGTCTGGGAATTCGCAAGAAACTGCATATTTTTAAACAAAATGTTTTCTTTTTTTCAATATTATTGAGCTTTTCACCCGACTGCGCGACGCAAAGAAGGGTATTGTGTTTATCAGTCTATTAATGTATGTATGTGTGTTCCTTTGCGACACTATATAAACCGAACGCGTAGACCGATTTTGACGATTCTTACGGCAATCCATTCGCCTTAATTCGGGGTGTGTGAGGCTTTTAGCAGTATTTTTTATATACTTTGTTTGATTTTGAGTATATGCTCAAAATTGTTGGAACTCTAAATATCTTTGGAAAATATATATAAAAAAACAGACAGTAAAGCTTTCAGAAATTTTCATTACTTAAATAATTTTGAACAGAGAATATTAAAAGAAAATTTAATATTAGGAAATTTATGAATATTCAATATAAAAAGTGAATTGCAGTGCTTAGAGTTGAGGCTTTTGGATTGGACTTTTAATATTTATTTGGACTAAATGCATTATTCTTTTTTTAAGTATTCCAAAAGTGTTATTACAGCAAATGCCCTTGTTCCAAAGAGGGACAGGGGAAGGAAATAATATAAACTAGATTAAAGTCAGGATGCTGATATATTTTTATCTCCAAAGATATTGTGAGAAAGACCACATCTTCAAATATTATTGCATAATATCTCAAGACTCAAGAGTAGTACATTATTATTTCTCGCGATTCGAGGAGTCCCTGTTCTAGTGCATCAGCGTCATTATAACCACTTAACTACGAATATTGATTTCAAATTCCCCGAATTAATAACTAGAAGATATTTAGATTATCAACATCATATAGACAGCATCTATTATTTTGCATTTTTATTATTATTATTATTATTATTATTATTTCGTTTATATATCTGCATTTCTTTTGTTTAAACTCACATAATATTATTACTTGTTTTTTGTTTTAATTTAATTCAAACATTCATTTATCACTGATATTATAATTTTCTACAAAGACAGTTACATATACATACATTAACATTTGAGTGAATATTTGATTTTCTTTAAAAGAAAATATACGTAGCTAAGGCATCCTCGATCTTCAGGCCTGATGACATCGTGGGAGATTTTGTTATGGTGAGTTTACAACAAAAAAATTTATTAATCTGTCAAGTCAAATAATCACTCGCATAAATGAGAAACAGGGAAATAGTAATGGAGGATAGCAAGGAGGAGGTTATAAAAACAAACTGAAATAAATGAACGAAAATGAGAAAGTAAACAATAACCTTTTTTGTATGTTTGACCACCTACTATTTTCATGTTGAACTGTTAACTCAGCCTGTGAGGATCATTGATATGATCAGTTTATGACCCAAAACAATGCATTTATCAGTTCAAGGCCATTATGGCGGAGGTGATTAACTTTTCTATATCTAAAAAAAAAAAAAAACAACTTTTTCTAAAAACGGTCCAAAACTAGAAAAATAAAATTAAATAAATAAGACTACGTGACCGGTTCAAGGTTATAGTTGGTAGGTTATTGACTTGGGGAGTGTGCAAAATAAACAAAACTGGTTGTGTGTGATGTGTATGTATTTGTATACGTGGAGATACAAATGGAAATGTATCCAAAGGGGAAGATCGAAAGAACGTGATACTTATAGAAGGGAGAAGAAGATAACGATAGTGTCTAGACCAATACATTTACATTGCAGATAAATGGTTGGGGCGAATTCAGAGATCTTGGGGGCAAAAGAAATAAATTCTAGAAATGGGAAAATTATTCTTCACAAAGCAGTAGACCGTGCAGGTAGCGAGCGTGGGACTTTGGACGAGCCAGATAATTTAACTTTTAATGGAAAATTAAATTATTAAACTAATTTTAGAAATAGATAAAGGTAAGCCAAATAGAAGCAAATTAATAGTTTAGGCAGTAATTTTGTTTAATTTTAAATATAGCTTAGCAAACAAATAGAATATTTGTGGTTCGCCGATTTCTTTTGGGAGAACTAGAGCTACGGGTTACAGTCCACCAGATCAAAGGAGCCAGCGAAGCAATCTTAACTGGGTTTTCCTGGACAGTAATCCGCAACATTTTGTGGGTATTTCGATACCATTATATTTATTCCTACCGATGTTTTGAAAATCTAGTGGTTAGCCAAGGCGCCAGGATAAAATTTGGTGAGCCCAGTCCAACTTATTCTTATACTCGTGCCGTGCCGGGAAAATAAATTAGTTATTTTAAAAGTGACGAATTTTTTTTGCAATTGTCGGGAAATATTTTAAAATTTTATTGCGTGGCAGATATGAGAAAAAGGAATTAAATTTTTGCAAAGAAAAAAAATCCATAAAAAAGGAAATAAAAAAAATATTAAATTTAATTTAAATTTATCTGCCCGTAAAATTGATAGTTTATAAAAAAAAGCCAATACATAAAAAAAAACATCTAAAAAAGGTTAAAAATATTAAATCTATTAAATAACATAATTAATTTTCTGCAAATATTTAAATTTTTTCCATCTATTCTTAAATATAATCGTCCGTCGGGCCATTGTGAATCGGGATAATGGAATACTTTGGCAAAGCTTCCTTACACTTTCCCCCAAAACATGCCAGGACACCAGTGGTCAAATTTGAAAAAGGGACCATCTTCAAATGGGCGACATTGCTTTGATAAAGCTAATGAAACAGTGAAAGATGCTTTTCTTAGCGGTATTAAATTTTGTTCATTCGATAAATTATCAAAACTAGTATCGCTACCATTACTGTTACTACTAGTATTAGTAATACTATCATTACTATTGTTAATGTTACCAGGGGTATTAATACAATTGATGACATTAACATTATTAGTATTGAAGTCATAAATGATTAACTTCAAAAAGAAACTTGCTTGAAGTTCATACATTCTTAATGTACCATCCCTTCCTTTAAAATTTTCGTATTCCCCAGACATGTGAGGTAATGTGCTTTTATAAAAAAAAATGGCTTGGTAAATGTAAAACACAATAACATATAACGCATTGTGCATTACCATCAACATTTTATATAAAGAAGAATTCGCTTTCGTAATTTTCTTTAAACATTTTGCGCGCGTGGTGTTGTCTCAACAAGTGATAAACAGAAAGTGATTCAAAAAACATTTCCACCTCTGTTAGTGAACATCAGTGATCTAGAATAAATGGTCGCGTTTATAAGACTTAGCTGTTGAGCTCACCTGTTGGCAACTGTTGCGCCCACAGTTACGTCTTAGAAACGGCTTGATGGATATACTGAAAAATGAACAGCTGATAAATGTAAACAATTAAAACAGGAAATATGATATAATCTTATGTGTTGTTTCCACAATACAAACAAGTACTGCTTGTCTAAAATTTATATGAAAAGCATTCAGTTTTTTGAACGGTTTCTATTGGAAATAAAAAACTCTTTATTCCGTATTTTTAAGTTATGAAAAAACAAAACTGATTTATTGAAAAGTCAAACAAAGAATGAGTGATTTAAAATTAAATACAATTCAAAGTAATACAAATTTAAAAGAACAAGTGTTTTCAAAAAGAGTGTTGCCAGGCGATAATAATTACTTTATGTTAATTGTTGCCAATTCACACTCCCTCTCAACACATTATAACAACTAAATTAATTAATATAAATTCATTGCTTTACAAAATTTTAAATGTTTAATTTTACACAAATTTTTAGTAAATATATCAGAGAGCATTTCCCCAGTTGAAACATAGTCAATATCAATCACACCTTTGTAATAAATATCTCGAACGTGATGATACTTGAGGTCTATATGCTTGCTTCTGGCATGATATGTTGCATTTTTTACTAAGCATTGTGCACTAAGATTATCACCATATAAACGTAATGGGCCGTCTTCTTTAAAACCCAATTCTTCAAGTAAGTTCTTTATATATATGGCTTCTTTAGCTGCTGAAGATAGAGCAATATATTCTGCTTCTGTGGTACTCAAGGCAACTACGTTCTGTTTCTTTGCCTCCCAGGAGAAAACACAATTAGCTTTTACAAAAGCAAAGCCTGAATATGACTTTCTGTTGGTAGCATCACTACCCCAATCTGCGTCTGCATACCCTATTGTTGGTTTGCTAGTTTTCTCAAAATTTAATTTAAAGTCAATTGTCTTTTTTAGGTATCGCAACACATGCTTTACGGCTGTTAGGTGTTCAACATGTGGATCAATATTACGCTGTGCAAGCTTACTCACTGAATGCAGAATATCTGGCCGGGTTGATATTGCGAGGTACATTAATGCGCCAATGGCTGATTGATAATTAGTAGCATCAATTTTTCTGCACTCACTAGTGTTACATGTTACCTGGAACCCCATCTCAAGTGGCGTGGCAACGTCCTTACACTCTTGCATTCTGAAATCATTTAGTAGATTGTTTATATACTGCCGCTGACATACCTTAACTGAACCAGTTTCTCCAATGCGCTCAATATTGGAAATAAAAAACTCTTTATTCCGTATTTTTAAGTTATGAAAAAACAAAACTGATTTATTGAAAAGTCAAACAAAGAATGAGTGATTTAAAATTAAATACAATTCAAAGTAATACAAATTTAAAAGAACAAGTGTTTTCAAAAAGAGTGTTGCCAGGCGATAATAATTACTTTATGTTAATTGTTGCCAATTCACAGTTTCCATAAAAATTTTTTACTCAAGTCGGTTGTTTGCATTGTGGAAAAAGCACATTAATTTCCTAAATTAGTTAGTAGCACTCAGTTTGACAGTATTTTGTTCCAGTCAGCAGCACACGAATGACTCGAATTGTCCATTTTCTTTTTTATGTATTTTAAAATTTTCACAAAAAATTTTTTCGCAAAAAAACCACAATATAACAAATTTTCAACATTATAGTAAATTAAATAACACATAGTATAAGAAAACAAAACTATAAGGGTCTTATTTATAAAAAATATTTTATGTTTATTAAGAGCTTATTTGACAATTTTCTATACAATAGTTGTCAAATAACGCTTCAATGCACATAATATATTTTTAAAAATAAGGCTGTAAAACGGCATAAATCTCTTTGATCAGCTATGGAGGCTAAGCACAACATGTTGACTATAGGTAGGGCTGCCATCCGTCCTCATTTCCCCGGACACAGTCCTCTTTTTTAGACCCTCCGGAGTAGTCCTACTTCTTTTTTTATGGCTGTCCTTCTTTTTACACTTTTCGCCAGATGTTTTTTATTAACCTAATTTACGCAATGAATTTTTTTTCATTGAAATTTTTTCTATTCTCTATTAAAGTTACTTCGTATTTCATCAATACGAAGTTGTCAACGATTGATATGTAAAGCAAATTTCAAGAAATTGAAGTCATGCCGTTTTTTACCCTATTTGTTTCTCTTCGCCTCTTCTCCAGGCTTCTGAGTTTTATTTAATACCTTATCCCAAATTTTTGGATTTTTCATCTTTAAACACGATCAAGATTTGAGTTATTTGTATAGTCGGTTGTACTTTTGAAAACATATGAAAGAAAAACAGTAATTTGAAACACGCAAATATCAATGTCTGGGAATTCGCAAGAAACTGCATATTTTTAAACAAAATGTTTTCTTTTTTTCAATATTATTGAGCTTTTCACCCGACTGCGCGACGCAAAGAAGGGTATTGTGTTTATCAGTCTATTAATGTATGTATGTGTGTTCCTTTGCGACACTATATAAACCGAACGCGTAGACCGATTTTGACGATTCTTACGGCAATCCATTCGCCTTAATTCGGGGTGTGTGAGGCTTTTAGCAGTATTTTTTATATACTTTGTTTGATTTTGAGTATATGCTCAAAATTGTTGGAACTCTAAATATCTTTGGAAAATTTATATAAAAAAACAGACAGCAAAGCTTTCAGAAATTTTCATTACTTAAATAATTTTGAACAGAGAATATTAAAAGAAAATTTAATATTAGGAAATTTATGAATATTCAATATAAAAAGTGAATTGCAGTGCTTAGAGTTGAGGCTTTTGGATTGGACTTTTAATATTTATTTGGACTAAATGCATTATTCTTTTTTTAAGTATTCCAAAAGTGTTATTACAGCAAATGCCCTTGTTCCAAAGACGGACAGGGGAAGGAAATAGTATAAACTAGATTAAAGTCAGGATGCTGATATATTTTTATCTCCAAAGATATTGTGAGAAAGACCACATCTTTAAATATTATTGCATAATATCTCAAGACTCAAGAGTAGTACATTATTATTTCTCGCGATTCGAGGAGTCCCTGTTCTAGTGCATCAGCGTCATTATAACCACTTAACTACGAATATTGATTTCAAGTTCCCCGAATTAATAACTAGAAGATATTTAGATTATCAACATCATATAGATAGCATCTATTATTTTGCATTTTTTTATTATTATTATTATTTCGTTTATATATCTGCATTTCTTTTGTTTAAACTCACATAATATTATTATTTGTTTTTTGTTTTAATTTAATTCAAACATTCATTTATCACTGACATTATAATTTTCTACAAAGTCAGTTACATATACATACATTAACATTTGAGTGAATATTTGATTTTCTTTAAAAGAAAATATACGTAGCTAAGGCATCCTCGATCTTCAGGCCTGATGACATCGTGGGAGATTTTGTTATGGTGAGTTTACAACAAAAAAATTTATTAATCTGTCAAGTCAAATAATCACTCGCATAAATGAGAAACAGGGAAATAGTAATGGAGGATAGCAAGGAGGAGGTTATAAAAACAAACTGAAATAAATGAACGAAAATGAGAAAGTAAACAATAACCTTTTTTGTATGTTTGACCACCTACTATTTTCATGTTGAACTGTTAACTCAGCCTGTGAGGATCATTGATATGATCAGTTTATGACCCAAAACAATGCATTTATCAGTTCAAGGCCATTATGGCGGAGGTGATTAACTTTTCTATATCTAAAAAAAAAAAAAAAAAACTTTTTCTAAAAACGGTCCAAAACTAGAAAAATAAAATTAAATAAATAAGACTACGTGACCGGTTCAAGGTTATAGTTGGTAGGTTATTGACTTGGGGAGTGTGCAAAATAAACAAAACTGGTTGTGTGTGATGTGTATGTATTTGTATACGTGGAGATACAAATGGAAATATATCCAAAGGGGAAGATCGAAAGAACGTGATACTTATAGAAGGGAGAAGAAGATAACGATAGTGTCTAGACCAATACATTTACATTGCAGATAAATGGTTGGGGCGAATTCAGAGATCTTGGGGGCAAAAGAAATAAATTCTAGAAATGGGAAAATTATTCTTCACAAAGCAGTAGACCGTGCAGGTAGCGAGCGTGGGACTTTGGACGAGCCAGATAATTTAACTTTTAATGGAAAATTAAATTATTAAACTAATTTTAGAAATAGATAAAGGTAAGCCAAATAGAAGCAAATTAATAGTTTAGGCAGTAATTTTGTTTAATTTTAAATATAGCTTAGCAAACAAATAGAATATTTGTGGTTCGCCGATTTCTTTTGGGAGAACTAGAGCTACGGGTTACAGTCCACCAGATCAAAGGAGCCAGCGAAGCAATCTTAACTGGGTTTTCCTGGACAGTAATCCGCAACATTTTGTGGGTATTTCGATACCATTATATTTATTCCTACCGATGTTTTGAAAATCTAGTGGTTAGCCAAGGCGCCAGGATAAAATTTGGTGAGCCCAGTCCAACTTATTCTTATACTCGTGCCGTGCCGGGAAAATAAATTTGTTATTTTAAAAGTGACGAATTTTTTTTGCAATTGTCGGGAAATATTTTAAAATTTTATTGCGTGGCAGATATGAGAAAAAGGAATTAAATTTTTGCAAAGAAAAAAAATCCATAAAAAAGGAAATAAAAAAAATATTAAATTTAATTTAAATTTATCTGCCCGTAAAATTGATAGTTTATAAAAAAAAGCCAATACATAAAAAAAACATCTAAAAAAGGTTAAAAATATTAAATATATTAAATAACATAATTAATTTTCTGCAAATATTTAAATTTTTTCCATCTATTCTTAAATATAATCGTCCGTCGGGCCATTGTGAATCGGGATAATGGAATACTTTGGCAAAGCTTCCTTACACTTTCCCCCAAAACATGCCAGGACACCAGTGGTCAAATTTGAAAAAGGGACCATCTTCAAATGGGCGACATTGCTTTGATAAAGCTAATGAAACAGTGAAAGATGCTTTTCTTAGCGGTATTAAATTTTGTTCATTCGATAAATTATCAAAACTAGTATCGCTACCATTACTGTTACTACTAGTATTAGTAATACTATCATTACTATTGTTAATGTTACCAGGGGTATTAATACAATTGATGACATTAACATTATTAGTATTGAAGTCATAAATGATTAACTTCAAAAAGAAACTTGCTTGAAGTTCATACATTCTTAATGTACCATCCCTTCCTTTAAAATTTTCGTATTCCCCAGACATGTGAGGTAATGTGCTTTTATAAAAAAAAATGGCTTGGTAAATGTAAAACACAATAACATATAACGCATTGTGCATTACCATCAACATTTTATATAAAGAAGAATTCGCTTTCGTAATTTTCTTTAAACATTTTGCGCGCGTGGTGTTGTCTCAACAAGTGATAAACAGAAAGTGATTCAAAAAACATTTCCACCTCTGTTAGTGAACATCAGTGATCTAGAATAAATGGTCGCGTTTATAAGACTTAGCTGTTGAGCTCACCTGTTGGCAACTGTTGCGCCCACAGTTACGTCTTAGAAACGGCTTGATGGATATACTGAAAAATGAACAGCTGATAAATGTAAACAATTAAAACAGGAAATATGATATAATCTTATGTGTTGTTTCCACAATACAAACAAGTACTGCTTGTCTAAAATTTATATGAAAAGCATTCAGTTTTTTGAGCGGTTTCTATTGGAAATAAAAAACTCTTTATTCCGTATTTTTAAGTTATGAAAAAACAAAACTGATTTATTGAAAAGTCAAACAAAGAATGAGTGATTTAAAATTAAATACAATTCAAAGTAATACAAATTTAAAAGAACAAGTGTTTTCAAAAAGAGTGTTGCCAGGCGATAATAATTACTTTATGTTAATTGTTGCCAATTCACACTCCCTCTCAACACATTATAACAACTAAATTAATTAATATAAATTCATTGCTTTACAAAATTTTAAATGTTTAATTTTACACAAATTTTTAGTAAATATATCAGAGAGCATTTCCCCAGTTGAAACATAGTCAATATCAATCACACCTTTGTAATAAATATCTCGAACGTGATGATACTTGAGGTCTATATGCTTGCTTCTGGCATGATATGTTGCATTTTTTACTAAGCATTGTGCACTAAGATTATCACCATATAAACGTAATGGGCCGTCTTCTTTAAAACCCAATTCTTCAAGTAAGTTCTTTATATATATGGCTTCTTTAGCTGCTGAAGATAGAGCAATATATTCTGCTTCTGTGGTACTCAAGGCAACTACGTTCTGTTTCTTTGCCTCCCAGGAGAAAACACAATTAGCTTTTACAAAAGCAAAGCCTGAATATGACTTTCTGTTGGTAGCATCACTACCCCAATCTGCGTCTGCATACCCTACTGTTGGTTTGCTAGTTTTCTCAAAATTTAATTTAAAGTCAATTGTCTTTTTTAGGTATCGCAACACATGCTTTACGGCTGTTAGGTGTTCAACATGTGGATCAATATTACGCTGTGCAAGCTTACTCACTGAATGCAGAATATCTGGCCGGGTTGATATTGCGAGGTACATTAATGCGCCAACGGCTGATTGATAATTAGTAGCATCAATTTTTCTGCACTCACTAGTGTTACATGTTACCTGGAACCCCATCTCAAGTGGCGTGGCAACGTCCTTACACTCTTGCATTCTGAAATCATTTAGTAGATTGTTTATATACTGCCGCTGACATACCTTAACTGAACCAGTTTCTCCAATGCGCTCAATATTGGAAATAAAAAACTCTTTATTCCGTATTTTTAAGTTATGAAAAAACAAAACTGATTTATTGAAAAGTCAAACAAAGAATGAGTGATTTAAAATTAAATACAATTCAAAGTAATACAAATTTAAAAGAACAAGTGTTTTCAAAAAGAGTGTTGCCAGGCGATAATAATTACTTTATGTTAATTGTTGCCAATTCACAGTTTCCATAAAAATTTTTTACTCAAGTCGGTTGTTTGCATTGTGGAAAAAGCACATTAATTTCCTAAATTAGTTAGTAGCACTCAGTTTGACAGTATTTTGTTCCAGTCAGCAGCACACGAATGACTCGAATTGTCCATTTTCTTTTTTATGTATTTTAAAATTTTCACAAAAAATTTTTTCGCAAAAAAACCACAATATAACAAATTTTCAACATTATAGTAAATTAAATAACACATAGTATAAGAAAACAAAACTATAAGGGTCTTATTTATAAAAAATATTTTATGTTTACTAAGAGCTTATTTGACAATTTTCTATACAATAGTTGTCAAATAACGCTTCAATACACATAATATATTTTTAAAAATAAGGCTGTAAAACGGCATAAATCTCTTTGATCAGCTATGGAGGCTAAGCACAACATGTTGACTATAGGTAGGGCTGCCATCCGTCCTCATTTCCCCGGACACAGTCCTCTTTTTTAGACCCTCCGGAGTAGTCCTACTTCTTTTTTATGGCTGTCCTTCTTTTTACACTTTTCGCCAGATGTTTTTTATTAACCTAATTTACGCAATGAATTTTTTTTCATTGAAATTTTTTCTATTCTCTATTAAAGTTACTACGTATTTCATCAATACGAAGTTGTCAACGATTGATATGTAAAGCAAATTTCAAGAAATTGAAGTCATGCCGTTTTTTACCCTATTTGTTTCTCTTCGCCTCTTCTCCTGGCTTCTGAGTTTTATTTAATACCTTATCCCAAATTTTTGGATTTTTCATCTTTAAACACGATCAAGATTTGAGTTATTTGTATAGTCGGTTGTACTTTTGAAAACATATGAAAGAAAAACAGTAATTTGAAACACGCAAATATCAATGTCTGGGAATTCGCAAGAAACTGCATATTTTTAAACAAAATGTTTTCTTTTCACCCGACTGCGCGACGCAAAGAAGGGTATTGTGTTTATCAGTCTATTAATGTATGTATGTGTGTTCCTTTGCGACACTATATAAACCGAACGCGTAGACCGATTTTGACGATTCTTACGGCAATCCATTCGCCTTAATTCGGGGTGTGTGAGGCTTTTAGCAGTATTTTTTATATACTTTGTTTGATTTTGAGTATATGCTCAAAATTGTTGGAACTCTAAATATCTTTGGAAAATTTATATAAAAAAACAGACAGCAAAGCTTTCAGAAATTTTCATTACTTAAATAATTTTGAACAGAGAATATTAAAAGAAAATTTAATATTAGGAAATTTATGAATATTCAATATAAAAAGTGAATTGCAGTGCTTAGAGTTGAGGCTTTTGGATTGGACTTTTAATATTTATTTGGACTAAATGCATTATTCTTTTTTTAAGTATTCCAAAAGTGTTATTACAGCAAATGCCCTTGTTCCAAAGAGGGACAGGGGAAGGAAATAGTATAAACTAGATTAAAGTCAGGATGCTGATATATTTTTATCTCCAAAGATATTGTGAGAAAGACCACATCTTTAAATATTATTGCATAATATCTCAAGACTCAAGAGTAGTACATTATTATTTCTCGCGATTCGAGGAGTCCCTGTTCTAGTGCATCAGCGTCATTATAACCACTTAAGTACGAATATTGATTTCAAATTCCCCGAATTAATAACTAGAAGGTATTTAGATTATCAACATCATATAGATAGCATCTATTATTTTGCATTTTTTTATTATTATTATTATTTCGTTTATATATCTGCATTTCTTTTGTTTAAACTCACATAATATTATTATTTGTTTTTTGTTTTAATTTAATTCAAACATTCATTTATCACTGACATTATAATTTTCTACAAAGACAGTTACATATACATACATTAACATTTGAGTGAATATTTGATTTTCTTTAAAAGAAAATATACGTAGCTAAGGCATCCTCGATCTTCAGGCCTGATGACATCGTGGGAGATTTTGTTATGGTGAGTTTACAACAAAAAAATTTATTAATCTGTCAATTCAAATAATCACTCGCATAAATGAGAAACAGGGAAATAGTAATGGAGGATAGCAAGGAGGAGGTTATAAAAACAAACTGAAATAAATGAACGAAAATGAGAAAGTAAACAATAACCTTTTTTGTATGTTTGACCACCTACTATTTTCATGTTGAACTGTTAACTCAGCCTGTGAGGATCATTGATATGATCAGTTTATGACCCAAAACAATGCATTTATCAGTTCAAGGCCATTATGGCGGAGGTGATTAACTTTTCTATATCTAAAAAAAAAAAACTTTTTCTAAAAACGGTCCAAAACTAGAAAAATAAAATTAAATAAATAAGAC
The DNA here is from genome assembly GCA_956483635.1 of Panzeria rudis. Classification (NCBI taxonomy): domain Eukaryota; kingdom Metazoa; phylum Arthropoda; class Insecta; order Diptera; family Tachinidae; genus Panzeria; species Panzeria rudis. The sequence continues at coordinate 86,244,319 of OY101447.1, forward strand.
TACGTGACCGGTTCAAGGTTATAGTTGGTAGGTTATTGACTTGGGGAGTGTGCAAAATAAACAAAACTGGTTGTGTGTGATGTGTATGTATTTGTATACGTGCAGATACAAATGCAAATGTATCCAAAGGGGAAGATCGAAAGAACGTGATACTTATAGAAGGGAGAAGAAGATAACGATAGTGTCTAGACCAATACATTTACATTGCAGATAAATGGTTGGGGCGAATTCAGAGATCTTGGGGGCAAAAGAAATAAATTCTAGAAATGGGAAAATTATTCTTCACAAAGCAGTAGACCGTGCAGGTAGCGAGCGTGGGACTTTGGACGAGCCAGATAATTTAACTTTTAATGGAAAATTAAATTATTAAACTAATTTTAGAAATAGATAAAGGTAAGCCAAATAGAAGCAAATTAATAGTTTAGGCAGTAATTTTGTTTAATTTTAAATATAGCTTAGCAAACAAATAGAATATTTGTGGTTCGCCGATTTCTTTTGGGAGAACTAGAGCTACGGGTTACAGTCCACCAGATCAAAGGAGCCAGCGAAGCAATCTTAACTGGGTTTTCCTGGACAGTAATCCGCAACATTTTGTGGGTATTTCGATACCATTATATTTATTCCTACCGATGTTTTGAAAATCTAGTGGTTAGCCAAGGCGCCAGGATAAAATTTGGTGAGTCCAGTCCAACTTATTCTTATACTCGTGCCGTGCCGGGAAAATAAATTAGTTATTTTAAAAGTGCCGAAATTTTTTTGCAATTGTCGGCAAATATTTTAAAATTTTATTGCGTGGCAGATATGAGAAAAAGGAATTAAATTTTTGCAAAGAAAAAAAATCCATAAAAAAGGAAATAAAAAAAATATTAAATTTAATTTAAATTTATCTGCCCGTAAAATTGATAGTTTATAAAAAAAAGCCAATACATAAAAAAAACATCTAAAAAAGGTTAAAAATATTAAATCTTTAAATAGCAAAAACAGAAAAAAAAGTAGTTAAGTTTTTATTATGGTGTTTGTGTAATTTGTTTTAGTATATAGTGAAAATTGTGTAAGCCCAAAACTGCCAGGCCGCGTTTTAAAAATTAGAGTGTAATAAAATCAAAAGGAAATTTTTCGCGTAAATATACCATTTTAGAGAGCTCTTTAAAATAGGAAAGAAAAGTGTTAGTTTATGTTGCGTCGACCAGTAAAATTTCATATACTGGTAAATGAGGGTATTTTTGGGATAGTGCTAGGTCAATTAAAGTTATTTGTATAAATTTATTTGTGAGAATTTATTAGGTTAGTTTTTTTTGTTACTTACCAATTTTTATAGCTTAAATAATAAAAACATAAATTTGTTAGATTAAGGAATTTTAAATTTAAATAAATTTTATTGATTTTTATAACGTTTAAAAAAATTTAAGTAATCTATGTTTTCATTTGGTTGAAATAAGTGCAGATAATGTCTGGCTAAATCTATTGATAGGGGTGTGTAATGTAAGTATGTAGTGAAGTGACCAAGTTTTAGATGTATGTGGGGTAATATAACCATTTTCCGTTCTATGTTACCAAGGTAGGGAGGGCAGCTAGGGAGACAAAATTCCATATTGTGTCTCTGTTTTATCACAGTTTCGTTAATTGTAGGTCTGTCTGTCTGTCCGAGTTATATTTTATTTTTAATTTCAGTATTTTATTTATTAGCTCATCCAGATCTATATGGCCTCGCTACTCCTTTATTCTTAGTAGGTCGGCCACATGTCTATCGGATAATCGATTGCGTACTTTGCTTATAATTATTTTCATGGTAGAAAAAGCGGATTCACAATTATATATGGTACCAAACATTGAATACAATTTGTAGATTTCTGTCTTCAGTTTTTTGCATTTGCTGTCGTCAAGGGGGAAATTATAGAGTACCATAATTTTTTCTATGCAATTCAAATCCTGAAATCTTTGTGCATAGTTATCCTTTAAGGACTCAATTGTTTCAGCGTACATCTGAATTTTGGTTACAACATTAATCTTTAACTCTGAAATTATCAAAGATGTTTTTTTTTATATTAGATATGTTATTACATTTCAATTGATTAAATAACATAATTAATTTTCTGCAAATATTTAAATTTTTTCCATCTATTCTTAAATATAATCTGTCCGTCGGGCCATTGTGAATCGGGATAATGGAATACTTTGGCAAAGCTTCCTTACACTTTCCCCCAAAACATGCCAGGACACCAGTGGTCAAATTTGAAAAAGGGACCATCTTCAAATGGGCGACATTGCTTTGATAAAGCTAATGAAACAGTGAAAGATGCTTTTCTTAGCGGTATTAAATTTTGTTCATTCGATAAATTATCAAAACTAGTATCGCTACCATTACTGTTACTACTAGTATTAGTAATACTATCATTACTATTGTTAATGTTACCAGGGGTATTAATACAATTGATGACATTAACAATATTAGTATTGAAGTCATAAATGATTAACTTCAAAAAGAAACTTGCTTGAAGTTCATACATTCTTAATGTACCATCCCTTCCTTTAAAATTTTCGTATTCCCCAGACATGTGAGGTAATGTGCTTTTATAAAAAAAATGGCTTGGTAAATGTAAAACACAATAACATATAACGCATTGTGCATTACCATCAACATTTTATATAAAGAAGAATTCGCTTTCGTAATTTTCTTTAAACATTTTGCGCGCGTGGTGTTGTCTCAACAAATGATAAACAGAAAGTGATTCAAAAAACATTTCCACCTCTGTTAGTGAACATCAGTGATCTAGAATAAATGGTCGCGTTTATAAGACTTAGCTGTTGAGCTCACCTGTTGGCAACTGTTGCGCCCACAGTTACGTCTTAGAAACGGCTTGATGGATATACTGAAAAATGAACAACTGATAAATGTAAACAATTAAAACAGGAAATATGATATAATCTTATGTGTTGTTTCCACAATACAAACAAGTACTGCTTGTCTAAAATTTATATGAAAAGCATTCAGTTTTTTGAGCGGTTTCTATTGGAAATAAAAAACTCTTTATTCCGTATTTTTAAGTTATGAAAAAACAAAACTGATTTATTGAAAAGTCAAACAAAGAATGAGTGATTTAAAATTAAATACAATTCAAAGTAATACAAATTTAAAAGAACAAGTGTTTTCAAAAAGAGTGTTGCCAGGCGATAATAATTACTTTATGTTAATTGTTGCCAATTCACACTCCCTCTCAACACATTATAACAACTAAATTAATTAATATAAATTCATTGCTTTACAAAATTTTAAATGTTTAATTTTACACAAATTTTTAGTAAATATATCAGAGAGCATTTCCCCAGTTGAAACATAGTCAATATCAATCACACCTTTGTAATAAATATCTCGAACGTGATGATACTTGAGGTCTATATGCTTGCTTCTGGCATGATATGTTGCATTTTTTACTAAGCATTGTGCACTAAGATTATCACCATATAAACGTAATGGGCCGTCTTCTTTAAAACCCAATTCTTCAAGTAAGTTCTTTATATATATGGCTTCTTTAGCTGCTGAAGATAGAGCAATATATTCTGCTTCTGTGGTACTCAAGGCAACTACGTTCTGTTTCTTTGCCTCCCAGGAGAAAACACAATTAGCTTTTACAAAAGCAAAGCCTGAATATGACTTTCTGTTGGTAGCATCACTACCCCAATCTGCGTCTGCATACCCTACTGTTGGTTTGCTAGTTTTCTCAAAATTTAATTTAAAGTCAATTGTCTTTTTTAGGTATCGCAACACATGCTTTACGGCTGTTAGGTGTTCAACATGTGGATCAATATTACGCTGTGCAAGCTTACTCACTGAATGCAGAATATCTGGCCGGGTTGATATTGCGAGGTACATTAATGCGCCAATGGCTGATTGATAATTAGTAGCATCAATTTTTCTGCACTCACTAGTGTTACATGTTACCTGGAACCCCATCTCAAGTGGCGTGGCAACGTCCTTACACTCTTGCATTCTGAAATCATTTAGTAGATTGTTTATATACTGCCGCTGACATACCTTAACTGAACCAGTTTCTCCAATGCGCTCAATATTGGAAATAAAAAACTCTTTATTCCGTATTTTTAAGTTATGAAAAAACAAAACTGATTTATTGAAAAGTCAAACAAAGAATGAGTGATTTAAAATTAAATACAATTCAAAGTAATACAAATTTAAAAGAACAAGTGTTTTCAAAAAGAGTGTTGCCAGGCGATAATAATTACTTTATGTTAATTGTTGCCAATTCACAGTTTCCATAAAAATTTTTTACTCAAGTCGGTTGTTTGCATTGTGGAAAAAGCACATTAATTTCCTAAATTAGTTAGTAGCACTCAGTTTGACAGTATTTTGTTCCAGTCAGCAGCACACGAATGACTCGAATTGTCCATTTTCTTTTTTATGTATTTTAAAATTTTCACAAAAAATTTTTTCGCAAAAAAACCACAATATAACAAATTTTCAACATTATAGTAAATTAAATAACACATAGTATAAGAAAACAAAACTATAAGGGTCTTATTTATAAAAAATATTTTATGTTTACTAAGAGCTTATTTGACAATTTTCTATACAATAGTTGTCAAATAACGCTTCAATACACATAATATATTTTTAAAAATAAGGCTGTAAAACGGCATAAATCTCTTTGATCAGCTATGGAGGCTAAGCACAACATGTTGACTATAGGTAGGGCTGCCATCCGTCCTCATTTCCCCGGACACAGTCCTCTTTTTTAGACCCTCCGGAGTAGTCCTACTTCTTTTTTTATGGCTGTCCTACTTTTTACACTTTTCGCCAGATGTTTTTTATTAACCTAATTTACGCAATGAATTTTTTTTCATTGAAATTTTTTCTATTCTCTATTAAAGTTACTACGTATTTCATCAATACGAAGTTGTCAACGATTGATATGTAAAGCAAATTTCAAGAAATTGAAGTCATGCCGTTTTTTACCCTATTTGTTTCTCTTCGCCTCTTCTCCTGGCTTCTGAGTTTTATTTAATACCTTATCCCAAATTTTTGGATTTTTCATCTTTAAACACGATCAAGATTTGAGTTATTTGTATAGTCGGTTGTACTTTTGAAAACATATGAAAGAAAAACAGTAATTTGAAACACGCAAATATCAATGTCTGGGAATTCGCAAGAAACTGCATATTTTTAAACAAAATGTTTTCTTTTTTTCAATATTATTGAGCTTTTCACCCGACTGCGCGACGCAAAGAAGGGTATTGTGTTTATCAGTCTATTAATGTATGTATGTGTGTTCCTTTGCGACACTATATAAACCGAACGCGTAGACCGATTTTGACGATTCTTACGGCAATCCATTCGCCTTAATTCGGGGTGTGTGAGGCTTTTAGCAGTATTTTTTATATACTTTGTTTGATTTTGAGTATATGCTCAAAATTGTTGGAACTCTAAATATCTTTGGAAAATTTATATAAAAAAACAGACAGCAAAGCTTTCAGAAATTTTCATTACTTAAATAATTTTGAACAGAGAATATTAAAAGAAAATTTAATATTAGGAAATTTATGAATATTCAATATAAAAAGTGAATTGCAGTGCTTAGAGTTGAGGCTTTTGGATTGGACTTTTAATATTTATTTGGACTAAATGCATTATTCTTTTTTTAAGTATTCCAAAAGTGTTATTACAGCAAATGCCCTTGTTCCAAAGAGGGACAGGGGAAGGAAATAGTATAAACTAGATTAAAGTCAGGATGCTGATATATTTTTATCTCCAAAGATATTGTGAGAAAGACCACATCTTTAAATATTATTGCATAATATCTCAAGACTCAAGAGTAGTACATTATTATTTCTCGCGATTCGAGGAGTCCCTGTTCTAGTGCATCAGCGTCATTATAACCACTTAAGTACGAATATTGATTTCAAATTCCCCGAATTAATAACTAGAAGATATTTAGATTATCAACATCATATAGATAGCATCTATTATTTTGCATTTTTTTATTATTATTATTATTTCGTTTATATATCTGCATTTCTTTTGTTTAAACTCACATAATATTATTATTTGTTTTTTGTTTTAATTTAATTCAAACATTCATTTATCACTGACATTATAATTTTCTACAAAGACAGTTACATATACATACATTAACATTTGAGTGAATATTTGATTTTCTTTAAAAGAAAATATACGTAGCTAAGGCATCCTCGATCTTCAGGCCTGATGACATCGTGGGAGATTTTGTTATGGTGAGTTTACAACAAAAAAATTTATTAATCTGTCAATTCAAATAATCACTCGCATAAATGAGAAACAGGGAAATAGTAATGGAGGATAGCAAGGAGGAGGTTATAAAAACAAACTGAAATAAATGAACGAAAATGAGAAAGTAAACAATAACCTTTTTTGTATGTTTGACCACCTACTATTTTCATGTTGAACTGTTAACTCAGCCTGTGAGGATCATTGATATGATCAGTTTATGACCCAAAACAATGCATTTATCAGTTCAAGGCCATTATGGCGGAGGTGATTAACTTTTCTATATCTAAAAAAAAAAAACTTTTTCTAAAAACGGTCCAAAACTAGAAAAATAAAATTAAATAAATAAGACTACGTGACCGGTTCAAGGTTATAGTTGGTAGGTTATTGACTTGGGGAGTGTGCAAAATAAACAAAACTGGTTGTGTGTGATGTGTATGTATTTGTATACGTGCAGATACAAATGCAAATGTATCCAAAGGGGAAGATCGAAAGAACGTGATACTTATAGAAGGGAGAAGAAGATAACGATAGTGTCTAGACCAATACATTTACATTGCAGATAAATGGTTGGGGCGAATTCAGAGATCTTGGGGGCAAAAGAAATAAATTCTAGAAATGGGAAAATTATTCTTCACAAAGCAGTAGACCGTGCAGGTAGCGAGCGTGGGACTTTGGACGAGCCAGATAATTTAACTTTTAATGGAAAATTAAATTATTAAACTAGTTTTAGAAATAGATAAAGGTAAGCCAAATAGAAGCAAATTAATAGTTTAGGCAGTAATTTTGTTTAATTTTAAATATAGCTTAGCAAACAAATAGAATATTTGTGGTTCGCCGATTTCTTTTGGGAGAACTAGAGCTACGGGTTACAGTCCACCAGATCAAAGGAGCCAGCGAAGCAATCTTAACTGGGTTTTCCTGGACAGTAATCCGCAACATTTTGTGGGTATTTCGATACCATTATATTTATTCCTACCGATGTTTTGAAAATCTAGTGGTTAGCCAAGGCGCCAGGATAAAATTTGGTGAGTCCAGTCCAACTTATTCTTATACTCGTGCCGTGCCGGGAAAATAAATTAGTTATTTTAAAACTGCCGAAATTTTTTTGCAATTGTCGGCAAATATTTTAAAATTTTATTGCGTGGCAGATATGAGAAAAAGGAATTAAATTTTTGCAAAGAAAAAAAATCCATAAAAAAGGAAATAAAAAAAATATTAAATTTAATTTAAATTTATCTGCCCGTAAAATTGATAGTTTATAAAAAAAAGCCAATACATAAAAAAAACATCTAAAAAAGGTTAAAAATATTAAATCTTTAAATAGCAAAAACAGAAAAAAAAGTAGTTAAGTTTTTATTATGGTGTTTGTGTAATTTGTTTTAGTATATAGTGAAAATTGTGTAAGCCCAAAACTGCCAGGCCGCGTTTTAAAAATTAGAGTGTAATAAAATCAAAAGGAAATTTTTCGCGTAAATATACCATTTTAGAGAGCTCTTTAAAATAGGAAAGAAAAGTGTTAGTTTATGTTGCGTCGACCAGTAAAATTTCATATACTGGTAAATGAGGGTATTTTTGGGATAGTGCTAGGTCAATTAAAGTTATTTGTATAAATTTATTTGTGAGAATTTATTAGGTTAGTTTTTTTTGTTACTTACCAATTTTTATAGCTTAAATAATAAAAACATAAATTTGTTAGATTAAGGAATTTTAAATTTAAATAAATTTTATTGATTTTTATAACGTTTAAAAAAATTTAAGTAATCTATGTTTTCATTTGGTTGAAATAAGTGCAGATAATGTCTGGCTAAATCTATTGATAGGGGTGTGTAATGTAAGTATGTAGTGAAGTGACCAAGTTTTAGATGTATGTGGGGTAATATAACCATTTTCCGTTCTATGTTACCAAGGTAGGGAGGGCAGCTAGGGAGACAAAATTCCATATTGTGTCTCTGTTTTATCACAGTTTCGTTAATTGTAGGTCTGTCTGTCTGTCCGAGTTATATTTTATTTTTAATTTCAGTATTTTATTTATTAGCTCATCCAGATCTATATGGCCTCGCTACTCCTTTATTCTTAGTAGGTCGGCCACATGTCTATCGGATAATCGATTGCGTACTTTGCTTATAATTATTTTCATGGTAGAAAAAGCGGATTCACAATTATATATGGTACCAAACATTGAATACAATTTGTAGATTTCTGTCTTCAGTTTTTTGCATTTGCTGTCGTCAAGGGGGAAATTATAGAGTACCATAATTTTTTCTATGCAATTCAAATCCTGAAATCTTTGTGCATAGTTATCCTTTAAGGACTCAATTGTTTCAGCGTACATCTGAATTTTGGTTACAACATTAATCTTTAACTCTGAAATTATCAAAGATGTTTTTTTTATATTAGATATGTTATTACATTTCAATTGATTAAATAACATAATTAATTTTCTGCAAATATTTAAATTTTTTCCATCTATTATTAAATATAATCTGTCCGTCGGGCCATTGTGAATCGGGATAATGGAATACTTTGGCAAAGCTTCCTTACACTTTCCCCCAAAACATGCCAGGACACCAGTGGTCAAATTTGAAAAAGGGACCATCTTCAAATGGGCGACATTGCTTTGATAAAGCTAATGAAACAGTGAAAGATGCTTTTCTTAGCGGTATTAAATTTTGTTCATTCGATAAATTATCAAAACTAGTATCGCTACCATTACTGTTACTACTAGTATTAGTAATACTATCATTACTATTGTTAATGTTACCAGGGGTATTAATACAATTGATGACATTAACAATATTAGTATTGAAGTCATAAATGATTAACTTCAAAAAGAAACTTGCTTGAAGTTCATACATTCTTAATGTACCATCCCTTCCTTTAAAATTTTCGTATTCCCCAGACATGTGAGGTAATGTGCTTTTATAAAAAAAATGGCTTGGTAAATGTAAAACACAATAACATATAACGCATTGTGCATTACCATCAACATTTTATATAAAGAAGAATTCGCTTTCGTAATTTTCTTTAAACATTTTGCGCGCGTGGTGTTGTCTCAACAAATGATAAACAGAAAGTGATTCAAAAAACATTTCCACCTCTGTTAGTGAACATCAGTGATCTAGAATAAATGGTCGCGTTTATAAGACTTAGCTGTTGAGCTCACCTGTTGGCAACTGTTGCGCCCACAGTTACGTCTTAGAAACGGCTTGATGGATATACTGAAAAATGAACAGCTGATAAATGTAAACAATTAAAACAGGAAATATGATATAATCTTATGTGTTGTTTCCACAATACAAACAAGTACTGCTTGTCTAAAATTTATATGAAAAGCATTCAGTTTTTTGAGCGGTTTCTATTGGAAATAAAAAACTCTTTATTCCGTATTTTTAAGTTATGAAAAAACAAAACTGATTTATTGAAAAGTCAAACAAAGAATGAGTGATTTAAAATTAAATACAATTCAAAGTAATACAAATTTAAAAGAACAAGTGTTTTCAAAAAGAGTGTTGCCAGGCGATAATAATTACTTTATGTTAATTGTTGCCAATTCACACTCCCTCTCAACACATTATAACAACTAAATTAATTAATATAAATTCATTGCTTTACAAAATTTTAAATGTTTAATTTTACACAAATTTTTAGTAAATATATCAGAGAGCATTTCCCCAGTTGAAACATAGTCAATATCAATCACACCTTTGTAATAAATATCTCGAACGTGATGATACTTGAGGTCTATATGCTTGCTTCTGGCATGATATGTTGCATTTTTTACTAAGCATTGTGCACTAAGATTATCACCATATAAACGTAATGGGCCGTCTTCTTTAAAACCCAATTCTTCAAGTAAGTTCTTTATATATATGGCTTCTTTAGCTGCTGAAGATAGAGCAATATATTCTGCTTCTGTGGTACTCAAGGCAACTACGTTCTGTTTCTTTGCCTCCCAGGAGAAAACACAATTAGCTTTTACAAAAGCAAAGCCTGAATATGACTTTCTGTTGGTAGCATCACTACCCCAATCTGCGTCTGCATACCCTACTGTTGGTTTGCTAGTTTTCTCAAAATTTAATTTAAAGTCAATTGTCTTTTTTAGGTATCGCAACACATGCTTTACGGCTGTTAGGTGTTCAACATGTGGATCAATATTACGCTGTGCAAGCTTACTCACTGAATGCAGAATATCTGGCCGGGTTGATATTGCGAGGTACATTAATGCGCCAATGGCTGATTGATAATTAGTAGCATCAATTTTTCTGCACTCACTAGTGTTACATGTTACCTGGAACCCCATCTCAAGTGGCGTGGCAACGTCCTTACACTCTTGCATTCTGAAATCATTTAGTAGATTGTTTATATACTGCCGCTGACATACCTTAACTGAACCAGTTTCTCCAATGCGCTCAATATTGGAAATAAAAAACTCTTTATTCCGTATTTTTAAGTTATGAAAAAACAAAACTGATTTATTGAAAAGTCAAACAAAGAATGAGTGATTTAAAATTAAATACAATTCAAAGTAATACAAATTTAAAAGAACAAGTGTTTTCAAAAAGAGTGTTGCCAGGCGATAATAATTACTTTATGTTAATTGTTGCCAATTCACAGTTTCCATAAAAATTTTTTACTCAAGTCGGTTGTTTGCATTGTGGAAAAAGCACATTAATTTCCTAAATTAGTTAGTAGCACTCAGTTTGACAGTATTTTGTTCCAGTCAGCAGCACACGAATGACTCGAATTGTCCATTTTCTTTTTTATGTATTTTAAAATTTTCACAAAAAATTTTTTCGCAAAAAAACCACAATATAACAAATTTTCAACATTATAGTAAATTAAATAACACATAGTATAAGAAAACAAAACTATAAGGGTCTTATTTATAAAAAATATTTTATGTTTACTAAGAGCTTATTTGACAATTTTCTATACAATAGTTGTCAAATAACGCTTCAATACACATAATATATTTTTAAAAATAAGGCTGTAAAACGGCATAAATCTCTTTGATCAGCTATGGAGGCTAAGCACAACATGTTGACTATAGGTAGGGCTGCCATCCGTCCTCATTTCCCCGGACACAGTCCTCTTTTTTAGACCCTCCGGAGTAGTCCTACTTCTTTTTTTATGGCTGTCCTACTTTTTACACTTTTCGCCAGATGTTTTTTATTAACCTAATTTACGCAATAAATTTTTTTTCATTGAAATTTTTTCTATTCTCTATTAAAGTTACTACGTATTTCATCAATACGAAGTTGTCAACGATTGATATGTAAAGCAAATTTCAAGAAATTGAAGTCATGCCGTTTTTTACCCTATTTGTTTCTCTTCGCCTCTTCTCCAGGCTTCTGAGTTTTATTTAATACCTTATCCCAAATTTTTGGATTTTTCATCTTTAAACACGATCAAGATTTGAGTTATTTGTATAGTCGGTTGTACTTTTGAAAACATATGAAAGAAAAACAGTAATTTGAAACACGCAAATATCAATGTCTGGGAATTCGCAAGAAACTGCATATTTTTAAACAAAATGTTTTCTTTTTTTCAATATTATTGAGCTTTTCACCCGACTGCGCGACGCAAAGAAGGGTATTGTGTTTATCAGTCTATTAATGTATGTATGTGTGTTCCTTTGCGGCACTATATAAACCGAACGCGTAGACCGATTTTGACAATTCTTACGGCAATCCATTCGCCTTAATTCGGGGTGTGTGAGGCTTTTAGCAGTATTTTTTATATACTTTGTTTGATTTTGAGTATATGCTCAAAATTGTTGGAACTCTAAATATCTTTGGAAAATTTATATAAAAAAAACAGACAGCAAAGCTTCCAGAAATTTTCATTACTTAAATAATTTTGAACAGAGAATATTAAAAGAAAATTTAATATTAGGAAATTTATGAATATTCAATATAAAAAGTGAATTGCAGTGCTTAGAGTTGAGGCTTTTGGATTGGACTTTTAATATTTATTTGGACTAAATGCATTATTCTTTTTTTAAGTATTCCAAAAGTGTTATTACAGCAAATGCCCTTGTTCCAAAGAGGGACAGGGGAAGGAAATAGTATAAACTAGATTAAAGTCAGGATGCTGATATATTTTTATCTCCAAAGATATTGTGAGAAAGACCACATCTTCAAATATTATTGCATAATATCTCAAGACTCAAGAGTAGTACATTATTATTTCTCGCGATTCGAGGAGTCCCTGTTCTAGTGCATCAGCGTCATTATAACCACTTAACTACGAATATTGATTTCAAATTCCCCGAATTAATAACTAGAAGATATTTAGATTATCAACATCATATAGATAGCATCTATTATTTTGCATTTTTTTATTATTATTATTATTTCGTTTATATATCTGCATTTCTTTTGTTTAAACTCACATAATATTATTATTTGTTTTTTGTTTTAATTTAATTCAAACATTCATTTATCACTGACATTATAATTTTCTACAAAGACAGTTACATATACATACATTAACATTTGAGTGAATATTTGATTTTCTTTAAAAGAAAATATACGTAGCTAAGGCATCCTCGATCTTCAGGCCTGATGACATCGTGGGAGATTTTGTTATGGTGAGTTTACAACAAAAAAATTTATTAATCTGTCAATTCAAATAATCACTCGCATAAATGAGAAACAGGGAAATAGTAATGGAGGATAGCAAGGAGGAGGTTATAAAAACAAACTGAAATAAATGAACGAAAATGAGAAAGTAAACAATAACCTTTTTTGTATGTTTGACCACCTACTATTTTCATGTTGAACTGTTAACTCAGCCTGTGAGGATCATTGATATGATCAGTTTATGACCCAAAACAATGCATTTATCAGTTCAAGGCCATTATGGCGGAGGTGATTAACTTTTCTATATCTAAAAAAAAAAAAAAAAAACTTTTTCTAAAAACGGTCCAAAACTAGAAAAATAAAATTAAATAAATAAGACTACGTGACCGGTTCAAGGTTATAGTTGGTAGGTTATTGACTTGGGGAGTGTGCAAAATAAACAAAACTGGTTGTGTGTGATGTGTATGTATTTGTATACGTGCAGATACAAATGGAAATGTATCCAAAGGGGAAGATCGAAAGAACGTGATACTTATAGAAGGGAGAAGAAGATAACGATAGTGTCTAGACCAATACATTTACATTGCAGATAAATGGTTGGGGCGAATTCAGAGATCTTGGGGGCAAAAGAAATAAATTCTAGAAATGGGAAAATTATTCTTCACAAAGCAGTAGACCGTGCAGGTAGCGAGCGTGGGACTTTGGACGAGCCAGATAATTTAACTTTTAATGGAAAATTAAATTATTAAACTAATTTTAGAAATAGATAAAGGTAAGCCAAATAGAAGCAAATTAATAGTTTAGGCAGTAATTTTGTTTAATTTTAAATATAGCTTAGCAAACAAATAGAATATTTGTGGTTCGCCGATTTCTTTTGGGAGAACTAGAGCTACGGGTTACAGTCCACCAGATCAAAGGAGCCAGCGAAGCAATCTTAACTGGGTTTTCCTGGACAGTAATCCGCAACATTTTGTGGGTATTTCGATACCATTATATTTATTCCTACCGATGTTTTGAAAATCTAGTGGTTAGCCAAGGCGCCAGGATAAAATTTGGTGAGTCCAGTCCAACTTATTCTTATACTCGTGCCGTGCCGGGAAAATAAATTAGTTATTTTAAAAGTGACGAATTTTTTTTGCAATTGTCGGGAAATATTTTAAAATTTTATTGCGTGGCAGATATGAGAAAAAGGAATTAAATTTTTGCAAAGAAAAAAAATCCATAAAAAAGGAAATAAAAAAAATATTAAATTTAATTTAAATTTATCTGCCCGTAAAATTGATAGTTTATAAAAAAAGCCAATACATAAAAAAAAAACATCTAAAAAAGGTTAAAAATATTAAATCTATTAAATAACATAATTAATTTTCTGCAAATATTTAAATTTTTTCCATCTATTCTTAAATATAATCGTCCGTCGGGCCATTGTGAATCGGGATAATGGAATACTTTGGCAAAGCTTCCTTACACTTTCCCCCAAAACATGCCAGGACACCAGTGGTCAAATTTGAAAAAGGGACCATCTTCAAATGGGCGACATTGCTTTGATAAAGCTAATGAAACAGTGAAAGATGCTTTTCTTAGCGGTATTAAATTTTGTTCATTCGATAAATTATCAAAACTAGTATCGCTACCATTACTGTTACTACTAGTATTAGTAATACTATCATTACTATTGTTAATGTTACCAGGGGTATTAATACAATTGATGACATTAACATTATTAGTATTGAAGTCATAAATGATTAACTTCAAAAAGAAACTTGCTTGAAGTTCATACATTCTTAATGTACCATCCCTTCCTTTAAAATTTTCGTATTCCCCAGACATGTGAGGTAATGTGCTTTTATAAAAAAAAATGGCTTGGTAAATGTAAAACACAATAACATATAACGCATTGTGCATTACCATCAACATTTTATATAAAGAAGAATTCGCTTTCGTAATTTTCTTTAAACATTTTGCGCGCGTGGTGTTGTCTCAACAAGTGATAAACAGAAAGTGATTCAAAAAACATTTCCACCTCTGTTAGTGAACATCAGTGATCTAGAATAAATGGTCGCGTTTATAAGACTTAGCTGTTGAGCTCACCTGTTGGCAACTGTTGCGCCCACAGTTACGTCTTAGAAACGGCTTGATGGATATACTGAAAAATGAACAGCTGATAAATGTAAACAATTAAAACAGGAAATATGATATAATCTTATGTGTTGTTTCCACAATACAAACAAGTACTGCTTGTCTAAAATTTATATGAAAAGCATTCAGTTTTTTGAGCGGTTTCCATAAAAATTTTTTACTCAAGTCGGTTGTTTGCATTGTGGAAAAAGCACATTAATTTCCTAAATTAGTTAGTTTAGCACTCAGTTTGACAGTATTTTGTTCCAGTCAGCAGCACACGAATGACTCGAATTGTCCATTTTCTTTTTTATGTATTTTAAAATTTTCACAAAAACTTTTTTCGCAAAAAAACCACAATATAACAAATTTTCAACATTATAGTAAATTAAATAACACATAGTATAAGAAAACAAAACTATAAGGGTCTTATTTATAAAAAATATTTTATGTTTATTAAGAGCTTATTTGACAATTTTCTATACAATAGTTGTCAAATAACGCTTCAATACACATAATATATTTTTAAAAATAAGGCTGTAAAACGGCATAAATCTCTTTGATCAGCTATGGAGGCTAAGCACAACATGTTGACTATAGGTAGGGCTGCCATCCGTCCTCATTTCCCCGGACACAGTCCTCTTTTTTAGACCCTCCGGAGTAGTCCTACTTCTTTTTTTATGGCTGTCCTACTTTTTACACTTTTCGCCAGATGTTTTTTATTAACCTAATTTACGCAATGAATTTTTTTTCATTGAAATTTTTTCTATTCTCTATTAAAGTTACTACGTATTTCATCAATACGAAGTTGTCAACGATTGATATGTAAAGCAAATTTCAAGAAATTGAAGTCATGCCGTTTTTTACCCTATTTGTTTCTCTTCGCCTCTTCTCCAGGCTTCTGAGTTTTATTTAATACCTTATCCCAAATTTTTGGATTTTTCATCTTTAAACACGATCAAGATTTGAGTTATTTGTATAGTCGGTTGTACTTTTGAAAACATATGAAAGAAAAACAGTAATTTGAAACACGCAAATATCAATGTCTAGGAATTCGCAAGAAACTGCATATTTTTAAACAAAATGTTTTCTTTTTTTCAATATTATTGAGCTTTTCACCCGACTGCGCGACGCAAAGAAGGGTATTGTGTTTATCAGTCTATTAATGTATGTATGTGTGTTCCTTTGCGACACTATATAAACCGAACGCGTAGACCGATTTTGACGATTCTTACGGCAATCCATTCGCCTTAATTCGGGGTGTGTGAGGCTTTTAGCAGTATTTTTTATATACTTTGTTTGATTTTGAGTATATGCTCAAAATTGTTGGAACTCTAAATATCTTTGGAAAATTTATATAAAAAAACAGACAGCAAAGCTTTCAGAAATTTTCATTACTTAAATAATTTTGAACAGAGAATATTAAAAGAAAATTTAATATTAGGAAATTTATGAATATTCAATATAAAAAGTGAATTGCAGTGCTTAGAGTTGAGGCTTTTGGATTGGACTTTTAATATTTATTTGGACTAAATGCATTATTCTTTTTTTAAGTATTCCAAAAGTGTTATTACAGCAAATGCCCTTGTTCCAAAGAGGGACAGGGGAAGGAAATAGTATAAACTAGATTAAAGTCAGGATGCTGATATATTTTTATCTCCAAAGATATTGTGAGAAAGACCACATCTTTAAATATTATTGCATAATATCTCAAGACTCAAGAGTAGTACATTATTATTTCTCGCGATTCGAGGAGTCCCTGTTCTAGTGCATCAGCGTCATTATAACCACTTAACTACGAATATTGATTTCAAATTCCCCGAATTAATAACTAGAAGATATTTAGATTATCAACATCATATAGATAGCATCTATTATTTTGCATTTTTTTATTATTAATATTATTTCGTTTATATATCTGCATTTCTTTTGTTTAAACTCACATAATATTATTATTTGTTTTTTGTTTTAATTTAATTCAAACATTCATTTATCACTGACATTATAATTTTCTACAAAGACAGTTACATATACATACATTAACATTTGAGTGAATATTTGATTTTCTTTAAAAGAAAATATACGTAGCTAAGGCATCCTCGATCTTCAGGCCTGATGACATCGTGGGAGATTTTGTTATGGTGAGTTTACAACAAAAAAATTTATTAATCTGTCAAGTCAAATAATCACTCGCATAAATGAGAAACAGGGAAATAGTAATGGAGGATAGCAAGGAGGAGGTTATAAAAACAAACTGAACTAAATGAAAGAAAATGAGAAAGTAAACAATAACCTTTTTTGTATATTTGACCACCTACTATTTTCATGTTGAACTGTTAACTCAGCCTGTGAGGATCATTGATATGATCAGTTTATGACCCAAAACAATGCATTTATCAGTTCAAGGCCATTATGGCGGAGGTGATTAACTTTTCTATATCTAAAAAAAAAAAAACTTTTTTTAAAAACGGTCCAAAACTAGAAAAATAAAATTAAATAAATAAGACTACGTGACCGGTTCAAGGTTATAGTTGGTAGGTTATTGACTTGGGAAGAGTGCAAAATAAACAAAACTGGTTGTGTGTGATGTGTATGTATTTGTATACGTGCAGATACAAATGCAAATGTATCCAAAGGGGAAGATCGAAAGAACGTGATACTTATAGAAGGGAGAAGAAGATAACGATAGTGTCTAGACCAATACATTTACATTGCAGATAAATGGTTGGGGCGAATTCAGAGATCTTGGGGGCAAAAGAAATAAATTCTAGAAATGCGAAAATTATTCTTCACAAAGCAGTAGACCGTGCAGGTAGCGAGCGTGGGACTTTGGACGAGCCAGATAATTTAACTTTTAATGGAAAATTAAATTATTAAACTAATTTTAGAAATAGATAAAGGTAAGCCAAATAGAAGCAAATTAATAGTTTAGGCAGTAATTTTGTTTAATTTTAAATATAGCTTAGCAAACAAATAGAATATTTGTGGTTCGCCGATTTCTTTTGGGAGAACTAGAGCTACGGGTTACAGTCCACCAGATCAAAGGAGCCAGCGAAGCAATCTTAACTGGGTTTTCCTGGACAGTAATCCGCAACATTTTGTGGGTATTTCGATACCATTATATTTATTCCTACCGATGTTTTGAAAATCTAGTGGTTAGCCAAGGCGCCAGGATAAAATTTGGTGAGTCCAGTCCAACTTATTCTTATACTCGTGCCGTGCCGGGAAAATAAATTAGTTATTTTAAAAGTGACGAATTTTTTTTGCAATTGTCGGGAAATATTTTAAAATTTTATTGCGTGGCAGATATGAGAAAAAGGAATTAAATTTTTGCAAAGAAAAAAAAATCCATAAAAAAGGAAATAAAAAAAATATTAAATTTAATTTAAATTTATCTGCCCGTAAAATTGATAGTTTATAAAAAAAAGCCAATACATAAAAAAAAACATCTAAAAAAGGTTAAAAATATTAAATCTTTAAATTAGCAAAAACAGAAAAAAAAGTAGTTAAGTTTTTATTATGGTGTTTGTGTAATTTGTTTTAGTATATAGTGAAAATTGTGTAAGCCCAAAACTGCCAGGCCGCGTATTAAAAATTAGAGTGTAATAAAATCAAAAGGAAATTTTTCGCGTAAATATACCATTTTAGAGAGCTCTTTAAAATAGGAAAGAAAAGTGTTAGTTTATGTTGCGTCGACCAGTAAAATTTCACATACTGGTAAATGAGGGTATTTTTGGGATAGTGCTAGGTCAATTAAAGTTATTTGTATAAATTTATTTGTGAGAATTTATTAGGTTAGTTTTTTTTTTGTTACTTACCAATTTTTATAGCTTAAATAATAAAAACATAAATTTGTTAGATTAAGGTATTTTAAATTTAAATAAATTTTATTGATTTTTATAACGTTTAAAAAAATTTAAGTAATCTATGTTTTCATTTGGTTGAAATAAGTGCAGATAATGTCTGGCTAAATCTATTGATAGGGGTGTGTAATGTAAGTATGTAGTGAAGTGACCAAGTTTTAGTTGTATGTGGGGTAACATAACCATTTTCCGTTCTATGTTACCAAGGTAGGGAGGGCAGCTAGGGAGACAAAATTCCATCTTGTGTCTCTGTTTTATCACAGTTTCGTTAATTGTAGGCCTGTCTGTCTGTCCGAGTTATATTTTATTTTTAATTTCAGTATTGCTTTTATGTTTTTTTTTGTTTTTTTTTTTTCTTTAGAAATTTTTTTGTCAGTCCCTGTACCGGAAGTCGCGGATCTTACCTCCCCTGACATCCCTGAGCTAGTTGGGAAAAGTTCAGTGACTTGCCGGCGCATAAACAAAGAGTTTTGTGACAAAATGGCGCCCAAGTGAATCTCAATTTAAATTCATAAATTATTACTTAGTCAGGGTTGCGCCAAAATGGCGCCCAATGGTGAAACAAAATAAAGTTTCAGGAAATAGGTTAGGTTTCGCGCAAAATGACGCCCAAAGAAATTGAACTTAATATAAAATAAAATTATAGTTTTCTCTTGTTAGCTTTGTCATGGCTTGGTCGTCGAACGTAGACAGGCCAATTGTATGACAACTGAGGGAGTAACAATTGACAAGAGAAATAGTTAGTGCGTTTTAAAATTTTTTTTTACATTTTGTAGTTAGTCCGTGCTGTTTTTTTTTTGTTGTGTAGACTTATTGCACGTATTATATTTAAATGGAATATATAAAAAAAGAGAAAAAAATTAAGGCCTATGGCTAGGTATATAACGAGACCATAGTTGCTTAATTCTTTCTTGCTATTTTATCCAGTGACCTGATGTATTTGTCAAAATAGCATCTGATGCACTGCGATAAACATTAGTATATAAAGTTAGGATTTTAGGATAGTAAAATTAAGGCATATGGCTGATGATTAGACCATATTTGCTTAATTTTACTTAATCGGCTTATATTTTTGTTAGTCAGTGACCTGGTGTAAATTTTATAGCATCAGTAGTACTGAAAGTTTTAGGGATTTCGTGCAATTTAGTTATTTAGGGTGGGTTACTACAATAATCAGACTGTGATATAGATATAAGGAAACTAGCATTAAAACATTTGTTATAAATATTTGTTTTGAAATTAATTTGGTCACTGAAATACTTATATACACACCTACATGTTTAGTGTTATTATTGTGTAAAATTATATATATATATATATATATATATACATATATATAAATATTTCAATTTAAAAGTTGTCGGATAACAGAAATTTTAATACGGCATGGCTGAATCGAAGAATAAGAGTAGACGCCCATTGGAATTCGATCAGAATCGGCAAGGATATTCAAGTCGCGTAACGCATTCTCCACGTCAATCTGCGGTATTTCAAGATCCGCAATTTACCGATTTATCAGAAACCATAAATAGAGAAAATGAAAATCAATTAGAGGTGAATATAGGGAATGAGAACTTGATAGACTTACCGCCAGGAGCTAGTGCTTCGATTGTTGAGACAGGACCTTCGGTAGTAGATGACCAAATAACAGCTGCAGTAACCAATAGTGATGATAGGAACCTTAGAGAAACATTGCGGGCAGAAATGTGCGAAATGATACAGGGAGCATTAAGTGAGGGTCTGAAAGGGATTATGCTTGAAGTTAATAAGGCTATCAAGCCATTATCAGACTCAATTAATGATAATCCTTTTCAGACCGGGTCTCAAAGAAGTAGTCTAGAGGGTCAAGCTCAGGTCCAAAATTTTAATAGAAATACAGTAAATTTAGAGAATGCGGCTGGTTTACAAGGGAATGCTTATCAGCAAAACAAGCAGCCAATAAGTTGTAGGCCTGAAATTCCAAGAGCCGAGAATAAGAAACCTACGGAAAGACAATATAGTCAACATGAAGGTTTTACGAATCCTAGGCAAGGTCCCAGATTTTCGAACATTTTATCTAATGCCCCCAATTTTTACGCTTGCGAAAGGAGTCTTAATATTCGCCCAGTGGAAGGTCAAATTAGAATTGACAAGTGGGACATAGTTTTTGAAGGTGGTGGCAGTGGTGTGTCCATTGACGATTTTGTGTTTCGGGTAGAGCTGTTGCAGGCGAATTACTCAATACCTTGGGAAGAAGTCCTTAGAGATTTTCACCGGCTGTTGAAAGGCTAAGCGAAAGAGTGGTACTGGCTCTACCTTAAAACACAAAATGGGATAGCAGACTGGCCCACTTTGCGCTACAGTCTTTTGAACCAATTTCAAGCAAATCGAAGCGACTTTGAGATTATGCAAGAGATTGTAGAAAGACGCCAACAACCAAATGTGTCGTTAGAAGACTATTTTCACGCAATGCTCAAACTTAGGTCGAAACTTCGCTCTCCAATCCCCGAATATGAGATGATTAGGGTTTTAAAGCGCAATGTGAGAGAACATATAGCCAAATTAGTTTACCCTATGGCTATATATAACATCGAACAGTTAAGAGAAGAATGCAAGGAGATTGAGAAAAGATTCCCAAGGCGCGAAGTTAGATTTAATGCGCCAAGTAGTAATGCAATGCGTTATGCACCACGTCACAAAATAAATGAGGTAATAGTTGAGGATGAGCAAATTCAATTGTACAATGAGCGTCAGAACTCATTTGAGATTGAAGAGGTGTCTCATAATAGGAAAAGGGAATACGTTTGTTGGAATTGTAGGCGTGGTAGCCATACGTATATGGATTGCGATTCAGAGGTACGCAACATATTTTGCTATAGATGCGGATATGAGCGTACCATAACGCCGAAGTGTCCAAACTGCACAAAACAGGGAAACGGCAGGATGAGGATGGCAAAAGCGGACGAGCCACGCTCAGTCCAAATGTCTGCAACACCTCGCGAATAGATCTTCAATTAAAGCCTAAAGAAAAGAACATTATTCAATATAGATCTCGACAAAATGATAACAAATATTTACCGGAGAATTGGCCATTATATAAAAAACCATATACCGAGCGTTTACGGAATTATATTGCAGTCCGCAACCGTATTTTCTCAAATGATAACGAGTCACCAACGCCTGTTTCCAACAAGGTAATGAATGCCAGAAAACGATATCACGCTCGAAAATTGATAAAAGAAGTAATAGCTTCGTCAGTCGAAGCTATTTCGAACGGAGATCCCAGAGGTTTTGCTGACGTTTACATAGGAGACCAATTGCTCAAAGGTCTATTAGATACAGGAGCATCAGTTAGTATCCTGGGGAAAGAATGTAACGAATTCTTAAATAAGTTAGGAGTCCAAGTATCTAGGTACAATTCCAACGTTAGGACAGCTTCTGGGCAAGCACATAAAATCTGCGGCAAAGTTATTCTTCCTGTCACTTATAGAGATGAAGTACAGGCAATAAAATTTTATTTATGTCCATCTTTAGAACAAAATTTATATCTCGGCATTGATTTTTGGCGTATATTCAACCTGGCACCCGAAGTATTGAACGTGAGTGAAATAGACTTCGAGAAATTAAAAGATAGTTTCGAGCCCATTCATAATCAAAGTTCCGAGCAACATGAGTTATCCACACAGCAGGAGCAACAGCTAGAAGAAGCAAAAAAATTATTTAGAACTTTTGAAAATAATGGATTAGGCAAAACACATTTAGAAAAACACCACATACATTTAATACCAGATTCAGTACCTTTTAAAGAACGGCACTACCCCGTCTCACCAAAAGTGCAAGAGTTATTGTATGAAGAAGTTGATAAAATGCTAGAACTAGGTGTAATTGAAGAGAGTGAGAGTCCTTACAACAATCGTGTAACACTTGTGCGTAAGCCAGGTAAAAATCGGCTTTGTTTAGATGCCAGAAAGTTAAACAGTTTAACTGTTAAGGACGCTTACCCGATTCAAAACATCGAGGGCATTTTAAGTAGAATCGAGGAAACTATATATATCAGCAGTGTCGACCTTAAGTTTGCATTTTGGCAAATCGGTTTAGAGCCAAAATGTCGTGAATATACGGCTTTCACGATTCCAGGCAGGCCACATTACCAATACAAGGTAATGCCATTCGGCCTATGTAATGCGGCCCAACGCCTGTGTCGTCTTATGGATAAAGTTATCCCACAAAAGCTGAAAAACAACGTATTTATATACTTAGACGACCTGCTGATTATATCAAAAGACTTCGAAAGCCATATTAAACTGTTGAGAGAGGTAGCAAATTGCTTGTCAAAGGCCAACTTGACAATAGGAATGTCCAAGAGCGTGTTTTGTTTTAAAGAATTAAAATATTTAGGGTTTATTATTGGCGGCGGTAAACTGAAGACCGATTTCGAAAAGGTAAAGGCTATTGAGCAAATCCCGATACCAAGGACCGGATGGTATCGGCGATTTATTAAAGATTTTGCTATAATAGCAGCGCCCCTAAACGACACGTTGAAAAAAGGGTCTAAATTCACAATGCCTGAAGAAGCAACAATAGCATTTAATAAACTGAAAGATGCCCTAACGACAGCGCCAGTTCTAGTACATCCTGATTTCCGAAGGTCATTTTTTATTCAATGTGATGCGTCTCACGTGGGAGTTGGAGCCGTACTTTTTCAAAAAGACGACGAAAATAACGATCGCCCGATTGCATTTTTTTCACAAAAGCTAAATGGAGCTCAGTTTAATTATACAGTAACTGAAAAGGAGTGTTTGGCTGCTGTGTTAGCTGTCAAGAGATTTAGGCCTTACGTGGAGCTGATGGAGTTTACAATCATAACTGACCACGCCAGCCTAAAATGGCTAATGAGCTCCAAGGACCTAAGTGGCAGGTTAGCTCGTTGGTCGCTGCAGCTACAGGCGTTTAATTTTAAAATCGAACACCGGAAGGGTTCGGATAACGTCGTAGCTGATATGCTTTCCAGATCTCTAGACGACTTCACCGCAGAAGAGCTTGCATTTTTAGATTTTGAAACAACAGAATTTGACTCCCCGGAGTATAAAGAACTTATACGCACAATTAAAGAAAATAAAGATATGCTACCTGACCTGAAGATTGATGATGGAATGGTATTTAAGAAAACCAATTTTATAAGAGACGACAGTGGAGTCGAATGGAAGTTGTGGGTGCCAGAAAATTTAATCACTGCAATGATAGCCAAAGCACATGAACCAGAAACAGTTTCTCATGGCGGAATTTCAAAAACGCTAGATCGATTGAGCCGTTTTTATTACTGGCCCAAATGGCTACTCATGTTAGAAATTACGTTAATAATTTTCAAACCTGTAAAGAAATAAAGCCAACCAATTCTGAAAGGCGACCAAGAATGGGTGACGAAGTAAAAACATACCGTCCGTTTCAAAAAATCTATATAGACTTTTTGGGAAAGTACCCTCGGTCAAAAAGAGGTAATGCTTACGTCTTTATAGTGTTAGACCATTTTAGTAAATTCGTGTTTTTAAAGCCAATGAAAAAAACAACATCGAAATTAGTAGTTGACTATTTAGTGCATAACATATTTCACATGTTCGGCGTACCGGAAATTATTCATTCCGATAACGGGAAACCTTTTGTGTCCCAAGAATTTCAACAGCTAGTAAAAACATACAAGATTAACCACCTCAGGACTCCGGCCTATGCACCGCAATCGAATGCCTCGGAAAGAGTTAATCAATCTTTTTTAGCGGCCATAAGAGCATACCTGGGTGGTGATCATCGAGATTGGGATGAACATATTACGGAAACGGAATGCGCTATACGTTCAGCTAGGCATGAAGCTATAGGGACTAGTCCATATAGAGCACTATTTGGCCAACAAATGTTTACATCGGGTACAGAATATGCTTTGGCGAAGAAACTAAAATCATTAGAAGATAGTGACTTCGATATTCTAGAGAGAAAAGATGAATTGAAAATAATCAGAGAAAATATGGTACAAAATCTGCATACAGCATGTGAACGAAATAAGAAACAATATGATAAACGAAGCAGGGACATACGATTCACTGTTGGACAAGAAGTGTTCGTGAAAAATTTTGTGCAAAGTGATTTTAGAAAAAACTTTAATGCAAAATTTGCACCAAAGTTCAAAAGATGCAGGGTTCTTAAAGTTATTGGAAACAGTACATATGAATTGGAATCACTTCAGGTTTTAAGTGGGACAAAGCAATAAGCGTGCAATATTATTATTTTTTTTTTATTTTAGTATCCTCATGTTTGTGCTGTCCCGTTTACACTTTGATTATTTTGCAGATTATTTATTTTACCTTTTTCCTGTTAGTGATGTCCAGTTTTAATTATGTTATTAGTTGACAATTCTTTTGATGATAGATTTCCATAGTTTTAAGGCATACCTGTGATATTTTTATGAAACACGTCCATTAAGTGAAGATATGTACCTGAAAAGAGAATAAACGGATTTTGGAACAAAGTACCATATTCTCTAATAAATAAAATAAAATTACTTCCCGTAAAGTAAACACATTTGCTCCAATAGCTATAGTAACAGTGCCTAGGAAAACTTTTCTCGTTCTCCAAGCATTCTCTCATTGCAGTACACCGCAACCAGTAACGCACACAACTCACAGCCCCTGTAACAAAGAAACAATAATTAGTAAGGTCAAAATATTATTTAAATAAAAATATAGATAGAAGTCCGAACGGAAACAATGCTAATTTGTAAATAGAATGTTAGTTAAATTAGTAGGTAGTAAAATGTGTTATTGCAGTCATCGCACGCCTCCCTTATATGGAAAAGGGAACAAGAATTTATTTATTTATATTCAAGAAACTGGAGTCTTAATAGAGACTAAAACAACCATGTTTCTTTACAGCGGTCAAAGATTTAATGGTTGATTACCAAATGCAGCTTCATCGGCAAATAATTATTAATTATTTGATGGTATGAAGATGCATTATAATCGACGACGGTGATAAAATCTGATGCAGTGATCAAACAATATTGCACATCCATGCGTTCGTTTAATTTTAGAAAATATAGTTTAAAAAAATATTTTAAAAAAATAAAAAAAATTTTTTAGCAGGTTTAAAAGATCATATATAGCGTGCGATGGGGAAAAAATGCATTAAAACTAAAATACGGCAAGAACTGGAATAGTAAGATATAAATTAAGGAAAGCATCGGCGGCTAGCCACCGGCGTCTAGCCACCGGCGTCAGCGTGTCTAGCTGAGGTGTGTGCATACCAAATAAAATTTATATGTAGTCATTGGTAATTTGTTTCGGAAATTATGACCAAACACTATTACCAAATCAATTAAAATATCAAGTTTCAACAATACTCACTTTTTATTCCATGTAAATGTATGTTGAAATTTGATGGCACAATACAAAAAAAAAATGGTGTTATATACTCGCGTGTTAATTGCTTCGATCGTATGTATTCTGAGGAAGAAGTAGGAGTTGCCACAGTGACAAAATATGGGACAAATAAATTAAAGCTGCCAGATCAACTAACATTATTTTAGCGATTTTCGCACTTAGTAAGAAGGCGAATTCATAAAGGTGGACTGGGCAGATCAGCCAATGAGTTGTTTTTTTACATTTTCGCCGCTTGTAGGATTGATCAGTCAGAATGTTTGTGGACGTATTTGCCAATATATACTTGAATGATTGACCGGATACTTAGTCGGTAGAGCATGAGTTATCTCAGGGTGTGGGCGTTTGCCTACGTTGGGCGATTAGCCAACATAAATTGACCCGCTCTTTTGTTTTTCGGCCGACAGGCGTTGAAAAATAAAAGATTTGTAGCGTATGTTCAGTGTTGTCCTGTAAAATAAGTCTTTGTACGGTTTGACAACTCTGCACAAGAAATAAAACAGCTGAGTTGAAACGGTTAAGAAACAGGGAAATAGTAATGGAGGATAGCAAGGAGGAGGTTATAAAAACAAACTGAACTAAATGAAAGAAAATGAGAAAGTAAACAATAACCTTTTTTGTATATTTGACCACCTACTATTTTCATGTTGAACTGTTAACTCAGCCTGTGAGGATCATTGATATGATCAGTTTATGACCCAAAACAATGCATTTATCAGTTCAAGGCCATTATGGCGGAGGTGATTAACTTTTCTATATCTAAAAAAAAAAAAACTTTTTTTAAAAACGGTCCAAAACTAGAAAAATAAAATTAAATAAATAAGACTACGTGACCGGTTCAAGGTTATAGTTGGTAGGTTATTGACTTGGGAAGTGTGCAAAATAAACAAAACTGGTTGTGTGTGATGTGTATGTATTTGTATACGTGCAGATACAAATGCAAATGTATCCAAAGGGGAAGATCGAAAGAACGAGATACTTATAGAAGGGAGAAGAAGATAACGAAGAAATAAATTCTAGAAATGGGAAAATTATTCTTCACAAAGCAGTAGACCGTGCAGGTAGCGAGCGTGGGACTTTGGACGAGCCAGATAATTTAACTTTTAATGGAAAATTAAATTATTAAACTAATTTTAGAAATAGATAAAGGTAAGCCAAATAGAAGCAAATTAATAGTTTAGGCAGTAATTTTGTTTAATTTTAAATATAGCTTAGCAAACAAATAGAATATTTGTGGTTCGCCGATTTCTTTTGGGAGAACTAGAGCTACGGGTTACAGTCCACCAGATCGAAGGAGCCAGCGAAGCAATCTTAACTGGGTTTTCCTGGACTGTAATCCGCAACATTTTGTGGGTATTTCGACACCATTATATTTATTCCTACCGATGTTTTGAAAATCTAGTGGTTAGCCAAGGCGCCAGGATAAAATTTGGTGAGTCCAGTCCAACTTATTCTTATACTCGTGCCGTGCCGGGAAAATAAATTAGTTATTTTAAAAGTGCCGAATTTTTTTTGCA
Source organism: Panzeria rudis (assembly GCA_956483635.1). Classification (NCBI taxonomy): domain Eukaryota; kingdom Metazoa; phylum Arthropoda; class Insecta; order Diptera; family Tachinidae; genus Panzeria; species Panzeria rudis. The sequence continues at coordinate 86,272,063 of OY101447.1, forward strand.
ATTGTCGGGAAATATTTAAAAATTTTATTGCGTGGCAGATATGAGAAAAAGGAATTAAATTTTTGCAAAGAAAAAAAATCCATAAAAAAGGAAATAAAAAAAATATTAAATTTAATTTAAATTTATCTGCCCGTAAAATTGATAGTTTATAAAAAAAAAGCCAATACATAAAAAAAACATCTAAAAAAGGTTAAAAATATTAAATCTTTAAATTAGCAAAAACAGAAAAAAAAGTAGTTAAGTTTTTATTATAGTGTTTGTGTAATTTGTTTTAGTATATAGTGAAAATTGTGCAAGCCCAAAACTGCCAGGCCGCGTTTTAAAAATTAGAGTGTAATAAAATCAAAAGGAAATTTTTCGCGTAAATATACCATTTTAGAGAGCTCTTTAAAATAAGAAAGAAAAGTGTGAGTTTATGTTGCGTCGACCAGTAAAATTTCATATACTGGTAAATGAGGGTATTTTTGGGATAGTGCTAGGTCAATTAAAGTTATTTGTATAAATTTATTTGTGAGAATTTATTAGGTTAGTTTTCTTTTGTTACTTACCAATTTTTATAGCTTAAATAATAAAAACATAAATTTGTTAGATTAAGGAATTTTAAATTTAAATAAATTTTATTGATTTTTATAACGTTTAAAAAAATTTAAGTAATCTATGTTTTCATTTGGTTGAAATAAGTGCAGATAATGTCTGGCTAAATCTATTGATAGGGGTGTGTAATGTAAGTATGTAGTGAAGTGACCAAGTTTTAGTTGTATGTGGGGTAACATAACTATTTTCCGTTCTATGTTACCAAGGTAGGGAGGGCAGCTAGGGAGACAAAATTCCATCTTGTGTCTCTGTTTTATCACAGTTTCGTTAATTGTAGGTCTGTCTGTCTGTCCGAGTTATATATTATTTTTAATTTCAGTATTGCTTTTATGTTTTTTTTGTGTTTTTTTTTCTTTAGAAATATTTTTGTCAGTCCCTGTACCGGAAGTCGCGGGTCTTATCTCCCCTGACATCCCTGAGCTAGTTGGGAACAGTTCAGCGACTTGCCGGCGCATAAACAAAGGGTTTTGTGACAATTGTAAAATACAAATCGCGTAATATTGTGAAATTCATATTTTACCTATCAAACACAAAAATAATAAAAGAGAATTGTAATATGTACATACATCCAGACATAAAAACAGTTTCACATATACCTACATATAAACAACAACTCACAAACAACAAAATTTATACAGATCACAACGTACATACATCACATAGACACATTCACACAACACAGACACAGACATACACATTTATCTTTTTTCCCCACGCATATCAAATTAAACTTTTGTTTATTTAACAACTAAAATTTCAAAATTTCAAATTTTAATTACCCAAATTTTAAAACTTCGGCAAAACTTCAAAGGAATATTTTGAGTGAATTTTGTGCAATGTCGCCTTACGGTGGGGTAGAATGTTCAAAGAAATATACAACATGGACAGACATCAATCCACATGTACAGACTCTTTATGTAAACACAACCTCTAACCAACCCCCACCAATAAACAAAACTTAGAATGATGACTCATTCTCCAACACAGATTACACTGTTGTTTATTTAATAATTAAAATTTCAAATTTTGATTACCCAAATTTTAAAATTTCGGCAAAACTTCAAAGGAATATTTTGAGTGAATGTCGGCCTACTGTGGGGCCGTACGCATAGTTCCCTACTACTCACTGGGTATCTTAATTATGTCAATTGACCCCTTGGCGAACCAGTCACGTGACCTGTCTTGTGACAGGTTCTTTTCTCTCTCTAGGGTAATTGAATAGGTTAGGGAAGAATATTAGTTTCAATATCCACCATCGATTATTAGATAAAAATTCATTTTAGCAAAAATTTTTTATTAAAGAATGCCCTCGGCAAAAAAAATTTTGAAATAGTGTGTGTGAATGAAAGAATATAGCTAGAAGATTGTGTGCTTTATCCCTTGTCTTACAGATCGTTTTTTATTGTTTTGAAGCATATCAGGATTATTATGTATGCAGTACTCGATCTATGTTTGCTGGTTAAATTATTAGATTGATACCTGCTCACGTGCCTACTACATTTCCAGAGTTTTAATAATTGTCTTTGTTGTTCATCTTTTTAATAATAAAATCCGTTAAACTTTCATTTTATTGACAATTTCAAGTAAATATATTATGAGGTGAGGAAGTAACATTGGTTTAAAAGTGATGGAAAGAAAAATAATTAGGTTATATCTGTTATTTTGAAAGCGTGTATTATTCTAATATTCTGATAAAGTTAATATATATATGTATGTTAGTATATAAGCGCAATATATAATTGTATATATTGTTACGTTTTTTGTCCCTTACATAAAAACGGTTTTATTATTTTCACAGGATTCGTTGAATTACAATAAAATAAAACACGGATACTTATTTTACAAATAAATTCTCAGTAACACTTTATTTATTACTTTAAAAACACGTACAACTAAACGCGATGTACACACTAACTATATATGGCGATGTTTACTCGTCTAAGTTTAAAAACACTCTTATCCATGTCGTCTGGCAGCCTCCCCTTATATAGTCGATTATAAAACCTTCTGGTAACTTCGCTAACTTTCTGGAATGTAGTTGTCTCTTTTTATCTTTAAGTATACGGCATGATCATTTGGTCTTGCTATGGTGTAGTGTATGAGCGTGTGTAGATGCATGCGATTTTTCTTCTGTTTGTTTATGATCGCACACACACATACTCTAATGTTTGCAACTTAAACAAATTACGCTGTTATCAAGTTTACATCTTTTGCAGCTGATGTTGTTTAAGTTTAATGTCACTGTTTGTAATTGCAATTAAGCAGTCTCGAATAATCTTGTAAGTTCTAGCTACCGTTTCCTGAAGATTCCGGAAACTTCCATTTTCCGTTATTTTGAATTCTATTGGCAAGTTTAATTGTGGTACTTGGTTGTGGTACAGTGATTTAGGGGTATAAAGCAGATAATGATCGGCTTGTCAGCTTGTGCCGTTACATTTGAATCTGCATTTTCATTTCGTAACACTGTCGCCCACTTAAGCCTGTTCGTCCCGAATAGGCACACAAGCACCTTTTCCATAGTGCGCCAGTCGTTCCAGTTGGACGATTTTCATTTTGGACCTTGGGCTGTTGTACTTCTGTATCCTATAGACGACATCGTTCAACCTTTTAATCACCTTATACGGTCCATCCCAATGAGTCTGCAATTTTGGAGACAATCCCTTCTTTCGTTGTGGGTTGTAAAGTAGAACCAATTGACCCTCATTGAATCCCTCAGAATTTGCAGCTCGGTCATATCTAGCCTTCATATTGTCGCTGGCCATTCTAATTCAGTTGCGTACAAATTCATGTAGCTCATTTAAATTTTCTTGCTCTTGGGAAGAGCTGGTGCCTTCTTCACTTGTTGGTGTAGGCTTAACGCCAAATTCTAAATCACCAGGCAATTTTAATTCCGTCCCGAAGACAATTTTAGCAGATGTTCGTGATGTCGAGTCATGTACAGCTGACCTATATGCCAACAAAAATTTGGGAGTGTGCTCGTCCCAATCCCTTTGATGCGCGCTTACCACTTTTCGCAGGTACTCCTCTAGAGTACGATTAAATCTTTCTACCATGCCATCGGACTTTGGGTGCAGTGGCGTCGTTCTTGTTTTCTTTATCCCATATAATTCGCACATTTCCCGGAATATAGCAGACTCGAAGTTTCTACCTTGGTCAGAATGTAATTCTATTGGAACACCATAGCGACATACCCAGTTGTTGACAAATACATTCACAACTGTCCTTGCTTCTTGATTGGGTATGACATATACTTCTGGCCATTTACTAAAATAGTCCATCACCACAAGAACATAGCGATTCCCGGCGTCGCTGACGGAAAAAGAACCTGCTACATCCATTGTTGCACAATGGTGCACCCGAGTTGTATTGCTGCAGCTGTCCTCGACTTTTTCTTACTGGTCCTTTTGCTGCGATGCACTGTGGGCAGCTTGCAATCCAGTCGGCTACGGCTTGTTGACATCCAACCCAATAAAAACGCTGTTTTAGCTTCTCCAGCATTTTTGTCACTCCCAGATGACCGCCACTAGGACCATTGTGGAACTCGTGCAAAACCTTATTCACCTTGGAGGATGGCACAACTATTAGGTTGGAAGCCATTTTACCATCTGCACTTTCCCATACGCGTTACAAGCACCCGTTTATCAGCTTCAGGCTATTCCACAGAGCCCAATAAGATTTCACAAGTGGGCTTTCAGCTGATATTTCATTAAGAGCAGGTCTTCTCTTTTCCTCTTTGGCTGCTATAATTGTTGCCAATATGGTGTCGTTCCTATGTGCCGCTGACCAGTCCTCATCGGAATCGATATGCGTTAGCCGAACATCAATAACGCATTCCTTCTTTTCGGCCTTAACACAATGTCTGCACTCCAAGCTGCAGGGCCGTCGTGATAAAGCATCTGCATTGTTATGCTTTACACCCCTTCTATGCTCGATACTGAAGTCGTAGCTTTGAAGACGTTCAATCCAGCGCGCTAGCTGCCCTTCAGGGTTTTTAAACTGCAACAGCCATCTCAATGCAGAATGGTCGGTCCTTAACGTAAAGTGTTGGCCATACAGGTACTTATAATAGTGTTTTATACACTCCAACACTGCCAAAAGCTCACGTCGTGTCACACAGTAGTTTCTCTCAGGCTTTGAGAGTATACGGCTATAATAGCCTATCACTTTTTCTGTGCCATTGACTACTTGTGACAACACACCTCCTATGCCATAGCCGCTTGCATAGGTATCAAGCAAAAATTTTTCTCCAGCTATGGGGTAGGCTCGTACTGGTGACGTACTCAGTAAATCCTTTAGTGTCTGGAACGCATTTTCCTGCTGTTCGCCCCAGTGATACGGCCTCGTCTTCTTGGTCAGCTCTTGCATGCTCGCAGCGACGTTGGCAAAATTTGGTACAAAGCGTCTGTAGTAGGTACAAAGGCCCAGAAAGCTGCGCAGTTCATGAAGATTTTTCGGACGGGGCCAGTCCTTTACTGCTCGTATTTTATCTTCATCCGTTGAGATTCCATCTGCCGTAACTCGATGGCCCAAATACTTTACTTCTTTCTGGAACAATGCACATTTCTTCACGCTAAGTTTTAAGCCAGCTGATGATATGCGTTGAAGAACTTCTGCCAAATTTTTGAGGTGCTCATCAAAAGTTTTTCCCATCACGACGATGTCATCAAGGTACACCAAGCAAGTCTTCCAGTGAAGTCCCTTCAGCACTCGTTCCATTAGGCGTTCAAAAGTAGCTGGAGCATTGCAGAGCCCGAATGGCATAACTTTAAACTGCCATAAACCATCGCTCGCGCTAAAAGCAGTTTTCTCCTTATCTTTCTCTGCGATCTCCACCTGCCAATATCCGCTTTGCAGGTCCAACGTGGAGAACCATTTCGTTCCAGCCAGCGTGTCTAAGGTGTCGTCAATTCTTGGTAGCGGATAACTGTCCTTCTTAGTAACATCGTTGAGCTTTCTATAGTCTACGCAGAATTTCGTACTGCCATCCTTCTTTTTGACTAAGACCACGGGTGAACTCCAAGGAATTAAAGATGGCTCGATTACACCATTCCGCTCCATGTCATGGACACGTTCTTTTACCTCATTCCCTCATATGCCCATAACAGAATTTCCGTTGACGACTTTTTCGTTGCCTGATAAATTAAGTATTCTTATACGGATGCAAGTTTTTACGAGGGCTTTTGCTGTTAATAGCTCGCTCTTAATTTCTGTTGGTTCTACTACCCACAACCGATTGTCCTCACAATCTCCCTCCATGCGTGCCCATATTACTGATTCAGACTGCGGTGGTATCGTCTGGCTTTCAATAGCAACTAGTTTCCTTACGTTCGTTTGATTGTCATATCCAACATCAAGCGGTATTTCAACATTACGCCAAATCATCACCTTTTGCCCATATGCAGGTTTATGCCATGGTTTATCATAAAATCGGCTCCAATAATAACCTCGTCAACAATATCTGCAACGATAAACACATGTTTCACGCTTATGTTGGCTATAGTCACCTTCGCTTCAGTCTTACCGTAGACAGTGGTAGGCTCCCCAGTAGCTGTCCGTAGTCTTATATTCCTTAAAGGTTCACACTTTCCCTTTACTATATCGGGCCTGATTATTGACTGCGACGCTCCTGTGTCTATGGTGAAGATGTGCTTTTCGCCGTTGATGTATCCACATGCAGTAAGGTTGCTATTTTTCTGCTGCATTACTGATATGGAGACTGTGGGGCCGTCGTTTGTGGGAGCTAGCTCTTGCCCCTTAGTGCTAGCTCATTTTAGTTTAACGGGGACTCTTGTGTTGTTTGTCGGCTCACCCGTTTACTGTTTCTTGGTGGCGAAACAGATCTGGCTCTTTTTCTTGGCGCCTTGCAGTTGCGCTGGTAATGGCCGACTTTGCCACAGTTATAGCACTTAACCTTTTCTTTGCCGTCCTTCTCCGCCAATGCTTGTCTCACCGCCTCCTTGATGGTAGAGACTAGATCACTCTCATTTTCGGCAATGACCTCCACATTCCGCACCTTGCATACCTGAGGCTTCCAAATCACCCTAGCAGTCTCCTGAGCTAGTGCAAATGAAACCATTTCCGCAAAGGTAGCCTTTTGTGTAGCACACACTGCAAGCTTGATGTCAGGATCACGGATGCCGTTAACAAACGCCTCAGTTTTGACATGATCCAGGAATGGATGGTTTTCGCCTGGATACGTAAGCTGCACTAACCGCTCAATTTCCATTGCGAAATCTTGTAGATACTCATTAGGCTTCTGTCCTCTACATCGCAATTCCATGCGGTATATATCTCACTTATGTTCGCCACCATATTTTCGCTGCAGTGCCGCCATTATGTCATCAAAATTGTTTCTGCAGCTCCCTGGTACGGTTTCGAGTACTTCTGCTGCGGCTACTTTTAAGGCCAAAATCAACTCTATGGCCTTTTCTTCACTGTTCCAACCATTTTTGCTGGCAACTGTTTCGAACTGGAACTTGGAGATGTTCAAAGGTGCGCTGCCATTGAAACAAGGCGTCTTTACTCTGCCGGAAGCGTCTGGAATAACTCTCACTGGCCCTCCTTCACACTGAAGATTAACAATTTTTGCTTCCAAGTCATACAATTTCTCGTCCACATCTTTTACATGCACTTCGACGCCACCAATTTCTAGGCTATGAAGTTTATTCTCTAGTTCTGAGAGTTTCTCGTCAAATTTGATGAATTGTACCTCAATGCCATCTACTCTTCTATTTATGACCTCAGAAATTTCCACTAGCTTCTCATTTGTGGCCTTAGATATTTCCTGAACTTCAGCCTTAACTTCAGCTAGCAGTCGCTCGTTGTTAGCTCTAGATGTTTCTTGAACTTCAGCCAGCATTCTCTCATTGTTAGCTCTAGATGTTTCTTGAACTTCAGCCAGCATTCTCTCATTGTTCACTCTAGATGTTTCTTCAAATTTCTCATTTGTGGTTTTAGATGTTTCTTCAAATTTTTGCATCATAGCGGCGAACATTGTACTTAAGTCCATGCTGCTTGTCGTGGCACGAGTACATACCTCTATTTCCTCTTTATCCTCAAATTCGTATGTCCCGATGTCGATGCCACGCTGCTTGAACTCATGTATCAGCCTCTTCTGAAGTTCCACTTTATTGCCTGTTGTTGACAGTTCCAGCTTACTCAGCTCTTTTTTTAGCTGCTCAACTTTTAGCTCTTCAAACTTCATGGCTTCTATTTTTTTTAATGTCCTTTTTATTATTATTAATGTCCTTTTTATTATTATTAATGTCCTTTTTATTAATTAATAATGTCCTTTTTTTTATTTTATTAATTAATAATGTCCTTTTTTATTTTATTTTGCAATTTTACTTTTGACACCAATTGTTACGTTTTTAGTCCTTTACATAAAAACGGTTTTATTATTTTCACAGGATTCGTTGAATTGCAATAAAATAAAACACGGATATTTATTTTACAAATAAATTCTCAGTAACACTTTATTTATTACTTTAAAAACACGTACAACTAAACGCGATGTACACACTAACTATTCTTGGCGATGTTTACTCGTCTAAGTTTAAAAACACACTTCTTCATGTCGTCTGGCAGCCTCCCCTTATATAGTAAATTATAAAACCTTCTGGTAACTTCGCTAACTTTCTGGAATGTAGTTGTCTCTTTTTATCTTTAAGTATACGGCATGATCATTTGGTCTTGCTATAGTGTAGTGTATGTGCGTGTGTAGATGCATGAGATTTTTCTTCTGTTTGTTTATCTTCGCACACACACATACTCTAATGTTCGCAACTTAAGCAAATTATGCTGTTATCAAGTTTACATCTCTTGCAGCTGATGTTGTTTAAGTTTCATGTCACTGTTTGTAATTGCAATTAAGCAGTCTCGAATAATCTTGTAGGTTCTAGCTACCGTTTCCTGAAGATTCCGGAAACTTCCATTTTCCGTTATTTTGAATTCTATTGGCAGTTGTCGAGTGATGCCAAGTTTAATTGTGGTACTTGGTTGCCAGGTTTTGATTTTATTACAGTGATTTAGGGGTATAAAGCAGATAATGATCGGGTTGTCAGTTTGTGCCGTTACATTTGAATCTGCATTTTCATTTCGTAAAAATATTTTATGATATAACATTCTTTGCAACACTATATTTCGTGCTAAAACACGTACATTTGTTTGAACGTGGTCCATAGCTGCATTACATAGGACCATGTTGTAACTAGTCCATATCAGCTAAAATGGACCACGTAGACCAATAATTTTTGCAGGGATGTTATGTAGTCGAGGCGGGTGTAAGATTCACCGCAAATATTCACAAATGTGAACATTTAAGGTGGAGTACATACCACGCGTTACGCGGCAACGCTTTTCTTACTTTTCGAACTTTTAACGCCGTAAGAAGGGCAAGTTACACACCACGCTTTTGATGCTCTTCTGCTTATACAATTTCAAGCCTTTGCCGGCTATATTTGGTCTTGCCTTTAAGTTTTATTTTTCTTTATATATTTAATGCAGTTTTCATCCATTTTTTAATAAAAAAATTAATTTCTAATAATTTATTTCCATTAAACAAACATTTTAGCATATGAATCTGGCAGCACTACCTGTCATTTTGTATACGAGGCGTGAAAGTTGAAGAATGTTCAACTTTCTGAGAGTTACGCGCGTCGCAAACTTCGCTTTGTATCTTGCCTTATGGAAACACACTATTTCAACTCTTTTGACAGAAGTCTGTAACGCATTAGCGTATTTAACGCATGCTATGTACCTTCACCTTAAGCATACCAGTTTCTTAAAATATTGTGGAACAAGTTCTTATTAAATAGTAACAAATCTGTCATCTCCCCTTTTTCCAGTCGTCAATAAAGGGAAAAGCAAACAAAAAAAAAAAATACGGTGCGAGTACCACACAATATCGTTTATCTCGTTTCTTAATGGTAATAACATGGTAGCATTATACTACAGGTAGTAGCGAAGCTACAACAACCCAACAACAGCAAAAACAACACGGCAACCCAACAACAGCAAAAACAACACGGCTTTTTATTGTTGTTTATGTTCGAGGTTGTCAAAAAGCACAAAAGAAATTTTGAAAAAAAATTTATATGTTCACATGTGTGTGTTTACTTCGCCATGTTTTTTTCAGTAGTGTGGGTGTGTGTTGGTATAACATAAACAACTTTTGACAGAGTCGAACCCAAAAAAAACGTTCGTTAACGCTTCACCACTACCTGTATTATTCTACCATGGGTAATAAACAACAAAAATAAATTTATTTACGTACAAGGAAATCAGAACAAACAAAAATTGATAACTGTAAAAGTGCCGATCAGTGAACCAAGCCGATTGTTTGTAATCAGCGGCGGATCAACCAAAATTGATCGGCGGCTGCTGAAATTCGGCTTAAATCAAGAAGACAAAAACAAACATTTTAAAAGTGAAAGAATAAAGTTATTTTTTTTTAATAAATAATCTACAAAAACTTAACTGGCGCCCAACTTAATGGGATAATCCGAGGACAACGTACCCCATAGGCTACACCCAAAAGGATATTCGCAGCAAACGCACCCCATAGGCTGCAAAGAAGAAAGGAAACCCTAAAAAACATACCCCACAGGCTATCAGAAATAGGAGAATCCTGGAAGAACTCACCCCACAAGCATTGATTAAAAGGAACACAATCATCTGCGAATAAGGACACTTTGCATGGAGATCTTGGTATAGAGGAGGTTACCTAAGTATTGCTAGAAAGAAAAGGAGAATCAACCCCCTATCAGCTCCATAACAAAGATGGCTGTAACAATGTAAGAATAGTTTTAAGATATTTAACTTAAAGATTTAAAAGTCCAAAATTACATTAAAACAAAACAAATCAGAAAATATTCAAACGCGATCTAAATAGTGAATTTAACACAGTGCTTATAAAAGGGAATATTGAATAAGAAGTAAAATTATTTGTGAGAATTAAAAGAAATTTGAATGAAAATCTATTGATAAAACCTTTATGAAAACTAAATAAAAAGTAAAATTATTTGTGAGAATTAAAAGAAATTTGAATGAAAATCTATTGATAAAACTTTTATGAAAATAGAAAATTCCTTTCGAGGGAAAGTTGAAAACTAACTGAGAAGTAAAATTATTTTTAAGAATTAAAAGAAGTCCGAAGAAAATCTATTGATAAAAAATTTGTTTTTTATGAAAATATTAAATTTCTTTTGCGGAAAAGTTGAAAATTAAATAAGAACCAAAAGTATTTTTCAATAAAATTTTTTTATCAAATTTCTTTTCCTACGGATAGAAATAAGGCAAGAAAAGTGATGAAAAAGCCAACGAGATAATCTTTCAATATATTTACACTGGTAGTAGAACTTAAAGAAAATAAGGTAATTAAGAGGACAAATAATCAAAACAGTATTCAATAACAAATTATTGGAATGAAACAAAGAATTAGTATTTGCACATACAAAATTTTTATAACTCGAAGTGTTAATTTGATAAAATATACATTGGGCTGTTATTGCGATTCCCACGACATATTATAAAAACCACTTAAGAAAAATTTATTGGCGGTAGTGACCATAAAAACCCCTTTCATTTTCAAAATGTCTAACCCAAACAATTTAGTCAGGCCCCCAGTCTTAAATGTGAACAATCCACCAGAAGCAGGCCGTGTAGATAACCGTATTGACAATTTGGAGGAAACAATTGCGCGGATTTGCGCACAGCAATGCCAAATCGCAATAAGGAACTTCGTAGACCCTAATTCGGACATTGCAGGCGAAGACCAAATAATAGAAGATCGGTATAGGAACAACTTGACCGACTTGGACAAAGTCCCTGATGTTGTAAAATGTCTAAGGGAATTCTCTGATAGTTATAATGAATTCAGCTTTTGGAAAAATAGTGTGGATAGAATTCTTAAACTATATGATTCAGTCAAAGGAACTCCAAAATATCTTGCTATTTTAAACACAATTAGAAACATGATTACAGGTAGTGCGGATGCCGCACTTGAATCATATAATACACCCTTAAATTGGGATAGTATCTCGAAATGTTTAGCGTTACACTACGCTATACAGGAGTATTAGCAACGGGTATACTCACACCTCTCACTTATTATTAACAAATTGTCGTATATGGACATAGATAGAGAAGACCTTCTAGCGCAAACATACAGAGATAAGGCATTGGATGCCTTTACTAGAGGTTTAAGGGGTAATTTATCCCTATACTTAGGAATGAAAGAAACAAAAGATCTTCCGCAAGCACTTCATCTGTGCTTAAAAATGGAAAACCAATTCGCAAGATCAAATTTTGCGAACTTACACAACCAGAATAACAAGAACAGTACTAATAAGCCTTCACATGCACCACCAAACAAACCACAATATCAAAATAGGAAAACGTTTTATCCCTAATTGGCCTTTATGCCCCAACCTTCACTTAACCACCATCAGTACAGGTCAGTAAATCCAACAGTTTACCAAAATAGCTTCAACCAAATGTCACAGACACAAGGTTACTCAAACCCAAGGTTCATCCCTCCAAGGCCAACAGCTCCGAAGCCTTTTCCACGTCCTGAGCCTGTGGACGTAGACGCTTCAATGAGGACAAGAGCCATCAATTATATGAACAGACCAGCCCAGAACAATCAAATGTTTGGAAAAAGACCACCAATACAATCTGAACAATTGCGAAGCCCTCTAAACTGCAGAGAAATTTTCATTTAGAGACAGAAGAACACGGAAATATTAACGACGAGTATTATCAAGAGCAAACACTAAACTACGAGGGAGAGGAAAAACTCCCAATACTGGACGAATACTTACAGAATCAACCAGAAATACCTGAAGACGGAAACCAATCCGAAACCCAAGACTTTGCGGACATTCATTTTTTAGACTAACGCATTCGTCCCTACCTTACTTTGAGTGCAGGACGAATGCTGGACAAATTTTTAATTTTCTCATTGACACCTGCTCAAACAAAAACTACATACAACCCTGTCTAGTTAGAAATCCCTTGCCAAACCAAAACTCCTTTTATGCAAGTTCAATGGGTGCAAACAACAAAATCACTCATCACACCTTCATAAATTTATTCGGAAAGCACGCTGATAAAATAAAGTTCTTTTTGCTGATAACACTAAAATCCGTTCATGGTGTTTTAGGAAACGACAGCCTAAAGGAGTTATCAGCTATTATCTATTCAGCAAAAGACTATATGCTCATAAACGGAACACTTAAAATTCGAATAAAACAGAAGGTTTCACAATCGGTAAATAATATCAACATTCGGATAGACCACTTGACAGAACAACAAAGGAACAAATTAGAAGACGTCATTGCAAACCATAAATCATTGTTTAGTGACCCAGATGAGAATTTGACTTATACAACAGCCGTAGTCGCAGATATCCAGACAAAACCCCACGAACCTATCTATTCCCGATATTACCCATACCCAATGCACTTAAAAGAAGATGTCGAAAAACAGATTCGAGACTTGTTAAGACAGGACATCATTCGGCCTTCCAGGTCACCTTACAACTCACCAATTTGGGTTGTACCTAAACAGGCTGATGCATCTGGCATACAAAAATTCAGAATTGTCATTGATTACCGAAAGTTGAACGAGCAGACGATACCAGACAAATATCCGATTCCAGAGATTAATGACGTTTTACCCCATCTTGGACAAAATAAGTTTTTTTCGTAATAGATCTTAAAAGCGGGTTCCACCAAATACCGCTCAGGGAAACTGACAGAAACAAAACGGCCTTCTCGGTCAACAATGGTAAATACGAATTTACCAGATTACCATTCGGACTGAGAAATGCTCCTTCTATATTTCAGCGAACGCTGGACGATATATTGAGGGAGTATATAGGGAGAATATGTTTCGACGATATCATTATTTTCTCCAAGGACGAGGAAGAACACTATAAGAACCTAGATATAATCTTCAAAACTCTCCAACTTTCAAACATGAAAGTTCAATTAGACAAGTGTGACTTTTTGAAAAGCGAGGTGGAATTTTTAGGATTTATTATCTCGGACAGAGGTTTAAAAACCAATCCTAAGAAAGTCGAAGCAATTCTGAATTTTCCTACACACCAGACACTAAAAGATCTTAGATCGTTCCTAGGTCTTTCGAATTATTATAGACGCTTTATCAGGGACTATGCTAAAGTTGCTAAGCCCATGACAATGCTTCTAAGAGGGTCGGCAGGACGTTTGTCCAAACCTACCTCAAAAAAGATATTAATTAAGCTCAACCAGGAGGCAATGGATGCGTTAAAAAACCACATTGACATCCGATGACGTGATGTTGGCATACCCAGACTTCAAAAGAGAATTTGTTCTAACGACTGACGCCTCAAGCTATGCCTTGGGAGCAGTGCTATCCCAAGACAATAGACCAATCGCGTTTTTATAAAGAACACTAATTAGAACTGAAGAAAATTATGCCACAAACGAAAAAGAGCTCCTCGCCATCGTATGGGCGTTGAAATCACTTAGAAACTATCTCTACGGTTCTACAAAATTAAAAATTTATACAGATCACCTTCCTCTCACCTACGCATTAAACAACAAAAATTCAAATCTGAAGTTAAAACGATGGAAGGCATTCCTCGAAGACTTTAATTACGAACTTCAATACAAGCCTGGCTGCACCAACGTAGTCGCCGATGCTTTATCTAGACCATCTACTGACAACCCTCAAATAAATACCCTGACTGCAACGCATCATAGCGATGATAGTTCATCAGAAACCTTGATACAGTTTACGGACACTCCGATAAATGCATTCAAAAATCAAATTTTTATAATTAACGAAGAGGGTCAGGCATTCCATAAGTTCGAAATAGTATTCCCAACGTACCATAGGCACACAATAAACGAACCCAATATTACTACAGAAAATCTCACACATATTTTGAGACAATTTTTAAACCCATCTGTTACAAATTGCATAAACACGACCGACGGGATCTTGGGAAAGTTGCAAGAAATTTATAGGGACAACTTTACACAATATAGAGTTAAGTATTCTCGGAACTTACTAACAGATCTGCAGAGCGAAGAAGAGCAAGAAATTGAAATAATAAATGAGCATAACAGAGCTCATAGAAAAAGCGTAGAGAACAAAACCCAACTCCTCACGAAATTCTACTTCCCACAAATGCATGCAAAAAAAAGAAAAGTTACTAGTACTTGCCAAATTTGCAAAGAAAATAAATATGATAGACATCCCAACAGGGTAACAATTCAGGAAACACCAATTCCACAGTACCCCGGACAGATCGTACATATAGATATTTTCATCACGGAAAAAAAGCAATACTGACTGCTATAGAAAAATTTTCCAAATTACCTTAGGATAGAATACTAAGATCTCGAGCCACTAAAGATATTAAAGCAATACTGACTGCTATAGAAAAATTTTCCAAATTACCTTAGGATAGAATACTAAGATCTCGAGCCACTAAAGATATTAAAGATCCACTTATAGAAATACTACTATCCTTTGGTATGCCACAAATAGTCGTTATGGACAATGAGAAGTCATTTAGCTCAACTCCATAATTTTCATGTTAGAAAATCAGTTCAAGACAAAAACGTTCAAGATACCTCCATACAGCAGTAGCGTAAATGGGCAAATCAAAAGATTTCATTTCACGCTTTCAGAGTTTATGCGTTGCATAAAGGCGGAAAAAGCTCATAGCACATTTTCCGAAATTTTACATAGCGCAGTTCTTGAATATAATAACTCCATACACTCTACCATTAAAAGAAGACCTTTTGACGCATTTTTTTTAGGCAGAGTCACAACTAATCCTCAAGAATTGGAAGATATTAGATTAAGTACGATTAAAAGGCTCACAGAGAAACAAGTAGAAGATATTGGCTACCACAACAAGAGAAAAACTAAACCAAGGACTTATGAATCCGGACATACAGTTATTGTAAAGGAAAACAGAAGATTAGGATCAAAACTTAGTAAAACATATAAAAAGGAAATAGCTAAAGAAGATAAAAAACAGAATCAGGAAGGACAATACATAAAGACAATATCAGGAACTAAATCAATTTTAATTTTCAGATTACTTTTTACACTGGTTCGGGCCGACGTTAAAATTTTGGACTACTCCAATTCACAAATAGTGACCCTAAACTCCGGACTAGCAAAATTACAAACGGGTACTTTCAAACTAATTCATATCATCGAAATAGATGGACACCAAGAACTCATAGATAATCTCCAAGAAACTCTACATAGAGATGTCGATCCATCTCATTTTCTCCACCCTCTACTGAATCACGAACTGACAGAACTGCAAGCTTACTTAGACCGATTGAAGCCAAAAAAAAGGTCCTTAAATTTTATTGGCTCCGCTTGGAAATGGATTGCGGGAAACGCCGACCACGATGACTTTGAGATCTTAACACAAAAAACCAACAGACTTTTGAGAAATAATAATAAACAAGTGGTGATTAACAATAGAAAAAATTAAAATTAAAGAGCTAACACATGTGACAAACAATCTATTAGAAACATTTAAAAAGAATAATGGTAATAATAATTCCACAAAGGAACAAATAGTAACATTGTTAAAATATAAATTAAATACTGTAAAAGAAGAAATAATGAATATCCAACGCGCCATGCACTGGGCGAAAGTAGGCATAGTTAATTCTTTTATTCTTACATCCAATGAAATAAATATTGTAAAAGAAATTATCAATGAAGAATCCATACCATTTATAAATTTAGAGCAAGCATTCGAATTTGCTGAGATTAAAATTGCATCTGACCATAATTCAATTGTTTATATTTTAAGTATCCCTATGACAAACGTAAGCACATGTTACAAAATTCTTGTAAGGCCTATTAAATTTGGGAAACATATAAATAAAACAATGTATGAAAACATTCTTCTATGTGACAATGTTATGTATGGTATCAAAAATGATTGCAAGATCTATATTACTGTGTGCAACAGACATAATTTGAATGCCCTGGAAACCGATACCTGCTTAGCAAATCTAATCAAAAGTAAACTGGCAAACTGCAGCTTGATAGACAATCGTATTGTCCTCTCTATTGAAGAAATAGCACCTGGAGAATTCCTTTTAAATTAATTTTATGGTTCGATTCTTGTTAACAATGAACCGCAGGATCTTAATGGGACTTATGTGGTTCAATTCTCCAATGCATCTATATCTGTGATGGATGAAACCTATAAATTCTTCGAAACGACACAATTACAACCCTTACCTGCAATCCTACAACCTAGGCACTCGAAAAATATAGAGGAAACACTGTCATTGGAAATGGTAAAGGAATTAAGGACAAACAATACAGAGGCAATTGATTCGCTAGATACTAAACACACAAAGGGCATAGCAATAAGTTTTGGATTCAGTATAATCACGCTACTTTCTATAGTTACACTATTTATCAAGACAAAACCGTGCAGGAGGAAAAAGAAATCGATAATCACCCCAACAGTAATCAACACAGTTCCATCAGTACATACTTCAATGCCCAAGAGGAAACCGAAACAGAATGGCGTAACGAGAATCTCAAATATCCCATACTTTTGACCGAACGAGGACGCTCGGTGTTAAGAGGGGAGGTGTTAACACAACAAAAGTTTATTACTCTTATTGCTTTAAATTCCCAATAAATTGAAATGCTGACACTGCTGCAGGCGGTTCAAATGGGTCAACAACTTACAAAAGTTGCAAAACAGTAACGGCTCGTGTCATTGTGATTACCATGCAAATTTTTAATAAGTTATTTTATGTTTCGATTTAATTAAAACTAGAATAAAATTTCAGTTGTATTTTAAAAGTGAAAGAATAAAGTTATATTTTTAACTTATATATTTTTAACTTAAATATATATATATATATATATATATATATATATATATATATATATATATATATATATATATATATATATATATATATATATATATATATATATATATATATATATATATATATATATATATATATATATATATATATATATATATATATATATATATATATATATATATATATATATATATATATATATATATATATATATATATATATATATATATATATATATATATATATATATATATATATATATATATATATATATATATATATATATATATATATATATATATATATATATATATATATATATATATATATATATATATATATATATATATATATATATATATATATATATATATATATATATATATATATATATATATATATATATATATATATATATATATATATATATATATATATATATATATATATATATATATATATATATATATATATTGCATGACATGTGGTTTCAACAAGACGGTGCCACATGCCACACAGCACGCGAAACAATGGACCAATTGAGAGGCGAGTTCGGTGAACAGTTTATTTCACGCTTGGGACCAGTCAATTGGCCGCCCAGATCGTGCGATTTAACGCCTCTAGACTATTTTTTGTGGGGCTATGTTAAGGCTAATGTCTATAGCGACAAGCCCGCTTCGATTGACGCACTGGAAGCCAACATTGCCAACATTATCCGTGAGATACCGGCCGAAATGTTGGAAAGAGTATGCCAAAATTGGACTAAGCGGATGGACCATTTGAGGCGCAGCCGCGGCCAACATTTGCATGAAATAATCTTCAAACATTAAATTATATCGACCCAACTATCGATCCAAATAAATATTTCATGCATTTTTCTGAATTTTATGTGTTTTTTTTTTTACTTTCCGATAGTTCTTATAAAATCACCCATTATATATATATATATATATATATATATATATATATATATATATATATATATATATATATATATATATATATATATATATATATATATATATATATATATAAATATATATATATATATATATATATATATATATATATATATATATATATATATATATATATATATATATATATATATATATATATATATATATATATATATATATATATATATATATATATATATATATATATATATATATATATATATATATATATATATATATATATATATATATATATATATATATATATATATATATATGCATATTAGATAGTAAGCGAACATATATATATATATATACAGTGCTTCACGCTTAAAGCGAACTTCAAGGGACTGATCAAATTTGTTCGTTTTAAGCGAAGTTCGTTTTAAGTGAAGACATCAAGAAACCAATATTGTGTGTGCACATGTCTTTTTTTAACATTTTGGCTATTTATTTATTTATTAAATAATTTTAGAACATTGAAGTCTTTAAAAAATAAGTTTATTTAGTTTTTAAAAAAATCCTTGAAGGAAGGGTTTTTAACTTTCTTTACACTTGTGGAGTTTTGCTCAAAATTATTTAGCACCAGGTGCTTATTTTTTCAAATTGTAGCTATTGTTGACTTGCTGATGCCCATTTCTTGGCATATTTGCTTTTGTTTTACCCCATCTTGTATGCGTTTTATTATATGAAATTTCTCTTTTAAAGAAAAACACTTTCTTTGTTTTGCAACCGCTGCTACAGCCATCTTCTCACTTTGTAATTTTCAACTGCTGAATTCACATCGCATTCACACAAAAACAAAAAACAATTAAACCTAGGGGAAGTACCTGATTATAGAGCATACGACAGCGTTACCAAATTAAAATATATATATATATATATATATATATATATATATATATATATATATATATATATATATATATATATATATATATATATATATATATATATATATATATATATATATACATATATATATATATATATATATATATATATATATATATATATATATATATATATATATATATATATATATATATATATATATATATACATATGTATATATATATATATATATATATATATATATATATATATATATATATATATACATATATATATATATATATATATATATATATATATATATATATATATATATATATATATATATATATATATATATATATATACATATATATATATATATATATATATATATATATATATATATATATATATATATATATATATATATATATACATATATATATATATATACATATATATATATATATATACATATATATATATATATATATATATATATATATATATATATATATATATATATATATATATATATATATATATATATATATATATATATATATATATATATATATATATATATATATATATATATATATATATATATATATATATATATATATATATATATATATATATATATATATATATATATATATATATATATATATATATATATATATATATATATATATATATATATATATATATATATATATATATATATATATATATATATATATATTACCTTTTAAAAATTTGCAGGCGCTTTGAAATGTGACTAATCCATCGTTCCACTTTAGGTCATGATAGTTTTTGTTAACCAGTTTACTTCTTTTTGCTTCTTTGGCGATAGACATTTAAAATCAAAGGGTGGTTCTATAATGAAATTTATGGCTTCATTGTTGTTAAAAACGACCGGTACATCTTTTGCGATGAAATCATTTGAATCGCTTTTGTATCCTTGCATATCTATACAAACTATATTATCATCCATATTATTTAATTTATAAGACTTTTCGGACTTGTCCTTTTATGGGTACATATTCAATTATGCGATCATGAATAAGAATGCAGTAAGCTGATGTCTTTGAGGCAATATTTGTAGCTGTTTCAAATTAAATTTTTATATCAATTGATCCGTTATTGAGCGATTCGTTTTGATGGTTGACATCTACTACAATAATCGGTGCATTATTTTTAAATTCTTGAGCAGCTAGAAGCGGTTGAGACTCTCTCATGTAATAGCTCTGTTGAAATCTTAGATACATATGATATAGAATTGCATAGCGTTCATTCTTAAATTTAATATTTAGGTCATCATATGGATATGATACTGAATTTCAATGTACTTTTAAATTTGTCAGGTCACAATGAACAAACTTATTTTATTGCTGAAAAGCAATCAATACAAAACGGGGTCGTTCTCTACTTGCAACTAATTTAACATTCCAGATATGACTTGTTCCTGTATTAATTTGTTGATTAACATGACAATCCCAACTACGGAATGCCATCGGTACAGAAGCACCATTGTTAATAATTTTTATCATATTCAACTTGCTAAAATCAGATAATTGTACATGTTGAATTCTCCATGAGATGAGTGAAATTGAAAGTTTTGCTTTTTCCGTGGAAACGCTCGAGTGTACAAGATCTTCATCGTTCTTATTACGCAAGAGTATCAATTCATGTTTTCCATTTAGTATGACTTTGTTGTAGTCTTCAGCGAAACCCAAAAGCATTTTTAAGGGTACATAAAAGTTAAAATATCCATTAACAAGTTTTAAATCATCAATTTTATTCCAGCCAGCATTCTGCATTCCAGTGCTTTCCGTTCGTGATAAAGAAACCAAATTTTTTATGGTACTTGTACCTCCTAAATATCTTGTATGATCAATTTCAATACCATTAAGTTCATAACGACTTTCATCAAAGAGATATGAAACAAAGTTATTTTTTAATTTAAAGTTGTCTGTAGATGTGGAGGTTTTCTCATCTACAACAGATCCCTCGACATATATATAACTTTCACTAGGTAACACATACAAATCTTGATTTTGAATTGAAATGCGAATTTCATCATTATTGTTGTAAGATTGTAGGTATGGCATGTATGTAGGTATGGCACGTATGTATGATAATCCTTATATAGGATGAATGAGTTTTCAGCACCAACGAAATACGCCACTTGCTAACGAATTATTCTGACACAACACATACACACATACGTGGTTATACCTCTGGCTCCGAGGGATGTGCACAAATATGGCCAAAATCTCTTAGAGACAACCAAAAATTGACTTAAGTTCAATTTTCAAAGTTTTGTAAGAAAAAATCACAAATACAATTGAGAAATGAGACTTATATCCTCGAATAGTGTGGGTCCTTGGCTCCAAAGAAAGATGTGCCCAAATATGGCTGAAATCTCTCAGAGATCTGCAAAAATTTACTTAAGATCAATTTTCAATGTTTTGTAAAAAAATCACAAATATAATTGATAAATGAGACTTATACCCTCAAATTGTGTGGATCCTGGCTACAATATTCATTTGGTCCAAATGTCCAAAATCCCTCATAGATCACTAAAAATTCCCTTAAGTTCAATTTTCAAAGTTTTGTAAAAAAATTCACAAATACAATTAAAAAATGAGACTTATATTCTCGAATAGTGTGGATCCCTGACTGCGATTTGCATTTGGTACAAATGTGTTAAAAAAAATATGTTCCCGAAATTCCTCAGAGATCACCCGGTGTCGGGCAGAAAACAAGTTCAATATAAACACTTTTAAATAGTGGACCATTATGGCGCAGTTCTCAGGGAACAAACATAAAAATAATAAAAAAATGTATAGTAGTCTCTCTTTATTGATATCGGTCAAAAATACTTGCTTTTATAAGAAATGACTATGATGCCATGCCACACAGTTTGATTGTTTTTTTTAAGTTTTAGAACTAATATTCGTATGAATGTAGTATCTTCGTTTTAAATAGAATATTTCTTTGCTCTCCTACAAATAATCGGCCCTGTTCTATAAACCGAATCCGAGTAAATTTTTCATTTTCAGAACGAATTAATATTTTTGGTGTTCTCAAAACCGAATTCACATAGTTTTATTCGTTTTAAAATCGAGCAAACAAACCTGCTCGAAAGTAAATCGAAAGCAATTTTTCCTTAAGAAATTTTTCCAAATGGTAAAAAAAGCACTTCGTACTTAAAGTTCAATGTGTTTTTTATTTATTTGGACTAAAATATATTTGTTTTTCAATTCAGTTATGAGCTTAGTCGAACTGTATGGGGTTATGTCCAAAGAAATTTTAATTATTTTGGCTTGAGTTTGGTTTCAATTTTAATTATTCAATTAAATTATATTTTTATTTAGAGATAAATGTGAAGCATGTAGACAAAGAAAATTTTGACTACGCGGAGGGCTGAAATGACTTTTCGATAGCTCCCGCTAATCTCATCAGAGTTCTTTACCGCTTAGACCACTGGACCAAAGGCGGTGGCTTACAGTCAAACATGCTTCACATTTATCTCTAAATAAAAATATAATTTAATTGAAAAATTATATTTGTTTTTATAAAAATTTCTTCTAAAAAAAATAACTTAAGATATACTATCAATATGACTCATATATACTGCAGACATGAAGAAAAATATATTTGATAAAATTAAGCAAATTTTTCTTTATTATTTCTATTTTTTCATTATTTTTCACATGTATCTGTATATAACATGTTTTATGATGCTTTTTAGATATTTTCAACATATAAAATTATTATTTATACTCAACAATTTACGGAACACCAAATTAAAAATTATTCGGTTTTGAAAGTAGCTCGTTTTAAAATCGACTCGGTTTACAGAGAAAAGCGGAATGTATTTTGTAGCATACGTGGTTATATACCAACATTATTGAAAATTAAAAAAAAATCACAGGTTAATAGCCCTTTTTAACCTACAAATTTTAGTGTAATTTATTTCGGCGCTCTCTCCTGATTCCGGAGTTACGGGGCTCAAAACTTTAATATATTATTGGTCATAAGTCCTACAATATAGAACGGATATAAACTATATATCGTTTATACGCACGGGTTATTTGCAAATAAAATTGTAAATTGTTGTCATATAATTGCTTTATTGCGACTTATTAACTCGCGAAAACTATTCACGATTAACGCACTATTTGCAAATAAAATGTTTGGTGCTGGCTGCCCCGCTTTGTTAATAAAAAGCAATAAATATAAAAATATTTCGCGAAAAATATTGATAAAAGAAAATTATGACAATTAAAACAAATAATTATTTGTTCTTTTATACATTTCAACTATTTCATTTTTTTTTGTAAAAATACAAATGTCTTCTATAAAAGTGCTACCAAGTTTTTACATTTTGCTATGCCATATAAATTTTCAAATACTTTTATTTTCGAATAGTCCGCGTATAAACGTAGTAATAGTTATCATTTCAAAATGCTCTAAGATACCTTTCTACTGGTATATACAATTTTGAAATCCATTAACCCATTGCGATCAAAATGGAATTTAAAACATTTTTTTTATGACTTCTCACGTAAAAGCACCTTTATCTTAAAAACTGGCCGATACAATCGTACTTATATACATATGTATTTAGTTTAATAGAAAGCATTCCAAAGTTTCATTTGATGTATACTTGAAAGCTATCATCGATGAAATTCATCAGTTATGGCACTTTGAAAATAAATTAACTCATTTAACTCTTAAACTCATCTTTAAAGTACCATAGCTTACGTATTTCACCAATAAAAGTATGGAAAGTTCTCTATAAAACTATTGATATGTATAGTATATATAGTATATATGAACTATGCATATGTACCGTTGTATCAACCAGTTTTTAAGATAACGGAGTTTCTGCGTAAAAAGTCAGATAAACAAATTTTTAAATTGCATTTCACTCGGAATGGGTTAATTGTTTTAAAAAATTTGTATACCAGTAGAAAGGTATTTTAGAGAAGTTTAAAGTGATATTCATATGAACCGCGTAACTCCGGAGCCAAAAGAGACAAAAGTTAAAAAAAGCTACTGTCTCATGTTTTTTTTTTTAATTTTCAACGATGTTGGTATAATTGACTTAAGTCAATATCCTATTTTATTAAACAGAAAAAAACAAAAAAATTTAAGTATGAAAAGTACCATAACAATCAATAGGTTTTAAAGAAATAAATTGATTTATTTTTACATTTTGCGACATGGTACAATAATATACAAGGTAGCCGCATAACTAATACAAATGTACATTTGAGGTCCGAAATGTCAAACATTAATAGAGAGTGAATGTGTGTGTTTGTATAACAGCAGCACCAAACATACGTGTTGTATTGTGTGTGCAACGTAGTTATTTCACATATCCACAACATTTGATAGTTCGTAGCACGAAAAATAAATAATCAGCTGGCGTTCCAGGGCTACCTTGTATATTATTCTACCATGTTTTGCGAGATGTAAGAACATGGTAGAATAATACAGGTAGTGGTGAAGCGTTAACGAACTTTTTTTTTTTGGGTTCGACTCTGTCAAAAGTTGTTTATGTTATACCAACACACACCCACACCAGAGACTTGCGCCGAGGGGTTTTGATCGGCGGCGGCTGGCTGGGAAAAAATAGTCGGCGGCGGCTCAAATTCGGCTGGAAATGCACATGGACATTTAATAAAAGTGAAAATTTTCATTTTGTTGTTAAATTAGTTTTTCTTTTTCATACCAATTCTTCACCAAACAAAATGCATAGAAATTAAGCATTGCCTTGCCTCTCAAAAATTTTTAAATTGTTATGAAAAATAAAGCAAAGGCTTGATTGTCAAACTTTTTTAAGGCTTGTCCAGATTCAACCTAAAAAGCTATTTGTCAAGCTAAAAATTAATTTCTCTGTTCGCAATTTTATGCATGAACATCAATTATATATTTTACCGTTGGAATCTAATTCATGAATCATGCTAGAATTATTCGGATATATAATACATTATAATTTATGTATATTGAAACAAACGTCTATACCTGATTTATTTGTATCATGATAAATGGCAAATTCTATATAGGAAAAACAGATAAGATAAAGCAGGTTATTTTTCAATATAAAGTTTGACATTTGTCATGATAAAAATTTATCACGTATAGACATAGGCTAAAGCAAGGCGAATTGATACCAGGTGGCCTTATTATTGTAAATGAACTTTACCAAAATGTCAAACTCTATGTAAAAAAACTAAATAAAAACTTTTTATGTATGCATTTCACATGACAGATAGGTGAAGTCCAGTTGTTGTCGTACTAATAAGGCCACTTGCTATTAATACGCTTTGGGTTACAATGAAAGTCTTTCTCTAATAAATTTTTAAATGTAATTTTCACTTTTGCAAAAAGCTGTTTGCTGGGAACTATCAATGGAAATTCGTCGAGTCTATAGAAAATAATAAATTATATACAGATTAAGAGCTTCTTCTCAAAGATATTTCTAATGACAAAATAGGGTCTAATTTAAAAACTGGACGAAGAGGAAATCTTCATAAATTAACTTCGTTCGTATTTTCGATTCCTATTAATAATGCGTTTGTAAAGAAAGAAAAATAATGTAATTTCCCGAATTAATGATAAGAATTAATTTTAATGGAAATTTAATGTTTTCAATATTTTTTTGCAAACAAATTAAAGTAAAGAAATACCAAATATATGTGGGAAAAAATAAAAATTCTTATGAAATAAGAAACAGGACCCATTAGGAAGTAAGTAATATAATCCAAATAAAGAAAAAAATTTTCAACTCGAATCGTATATGGCAGAGCCCTGAAGGAACACATAAGAAATACAAACGAATTGATAATTTTCTCCTTTTTTAAGTCGGATAATGAATATTTATTCTTTTGAATAGTTTTTGACAGTTTTTGGCAGTTCGTCTTAGTAAATCAAGCTTTTTTTCTCTAAATGTCAGCTTTTTCACAATTTTGATCTGGCAAGCCTAGGTCGCAGAGTAATGCATACAAAAATATTTTTCGTTATCTTACTCTACGTCTCCACCTAACCATAGACTACTAACTAGACCCGTCACTATACAACAACATTACGAAGATTGTATGAGAGGGAACGCAATTCTTATTTTATAATGTGGTTTCTAATTTGACTATGTCCTTCATATTATCTTAGTAAGAGCACTTTGTATGTAAAAATGCACAACACATGACAACAGTCTCTTTTAGCTGTCAAAAGTGGGCATTTTGTTCCTAACTTGATATGCTGTTGTAACTTGGAATTATTACTGCGCTGTTAAAACAATTGCACTAACAACTATGTTATACCCTGAAAAAAGCATTAACTTGAGCGGTCTACACTTAACATTAACTTGAAGTTAATGTTAAGTTGGGTGTGGACTGCAAATTACTAAAATAATGCTTGAACAAAAATTATGAAAAAAAACATAAAAAAGTAGAATGAAAATTAAAAAAAGCAATCGGCGGATTATTTTAAGCCGTTTTTGAGCCGAAAAACGATCGTCGGTGGCGGCTTCCATTAAGCCGATTTTAGCCGCAAGATAAATCGGCGGCGGCTGTGGAAATTAGTCGGCGGCTTGGCTTAGCCGCGGCTCAGCCGTCTCGGCGCAAGTCTCTGGTAAACACACACATGTGAACATATAAATTTTTTTTCAAATTTTTTTTGTGCTTTTTGACAACCTCGAACATAAACAACAATAAAAAGCCGTGTTGTTTTTGCTGTTGTTGGGTTGTTGTAGCTTCGCTACTACCTGTAGTATAATTCTACCATGTGTAAGAACATTTTGAATTAGGGGTTTTTTTATACAAGTAAAACTTTTGTAAGTGGCACCACTGAAATATGGACTGCAATAACAACATGTCAGCTGGTTACGATGTAGCTACCGCGTTCAAAATAATTAAGTAGCTGACTACCCGACGACGATTGCTGCCAACAGCATTTGTAGTCGTGAAGCCATGTAGCCTGCTGTGGCGAATGTGTTTATAGCATTAGTCGCAAAACGGTGCGAACACGTTGTGGTTTTTTTGTTATGATAAATCACTAATTGTTTGTCGTCGTGAAGACAGTTTGTTACTATTCATGCACTAGTTCACTTATTTTTTCATTAAACTGCTTTTATTTAATTAAAGAATTCATATTTTTCTTTAATCTTATATTTTTTTGTAAAAATTTTAGTTTTTCAAAATAAATTAAAACGTCAAACAGTCTGTTTACGTTTTTTATCAAGACAAATTCGTCTGAGCTTGAGCTCTGACAAAATTGTCAAGACACTGCAATGACACTAATAAATGCCGTCTATACTTGATAAATTTTTATCTTAATAACGATTTGACATTTATCATGATAACAATTTATCAGGTATAGACTCACTCTTATGACGGAGTAGCAGCAGAGGTCCAGGCCGATGAGAAAAAGTCGTCGGCAGCGAGACACTGCAATGACACTAATAAATGCCGTCTATACTTGATAAATTTTTATCTTAATAACGATTTGACATTTATCATGATAACAATTTATCAGGTATAGACTCACTCTTATGACGGAGTAGCAGCAGAGGTCCAGGCCGATGAGAAAAAGTCGTCGGCAGCGACTAAGTGCTAAAATAGTCGGCGGCGGCTCTAAGACGGCTGAAAACGATACACCATGAAACAAAAATCAAGTTGTTTACAGGGATTACTTACTTTAAAGAAGTGTATATAGAAGTATACATACATTTATGTATAGAAAATACCCTTGTATGTCATTAACGACCCTTTTCACAATGTATGATTGAGAGCATGGTGAAATAAGTATACAGGTGGCAGCATAACGTTAGAAATGTTTTTAATATTAGCTGTTCTTTTAAAAATCTCATTGTAGTGCTTAAAACTGGCTTAAGTGAATATATTTACGGCAAAATTTTCTGATTCTGAAATATTATTTCTTTGTACACTTTCGTTAAGAAAATAATTGGTTATATTTTTTATGTACGTTACAATTTTTATAACTTTTGAGTTTAGCACACTTCTGTATCAATAAACGCTTTGCAAAAGGTAAAGGAATTTGTTTTGCACCGTTTCGCTGTGTTCTTTTTTTTCAATATTGCCATACTATATATTTTTATCGCAAGATTAAAGAGTAGCCTGGTTTTTATTTTAAAAATATTTGATAAAACACAATTACACTAATCGTGATTGTAGTTTTTCGACTTTAACTTCGAAACTTTGTACCATATTAGTGAAAATGTTTGCTTTTTTTCTTTAATCTAGTACAAAATGTCGAATCTGAACTCGAAAGACGTCAAACACAATGGGTCGCAATGTCAGAGGAAACATTTGTCGACGGCTGAGCCATTAGCAGAAACCAGCGAACAGAATCGGCGGCGGCTCTTCTGTAGCGAAAAATACTCGGCGGCGGCGGCTCTTCTGTAGCGAAAAATACTCTGCGGCGGCGGCTCTTCTGTAGCCAAAAATACTCGGCGGCTGCGGTAAGCCGGCTTGCAGCCGATCGACTTGGACCTTTGAGTAGGAACTTGAAATTTAGTTTCGTAACATACAAGGCGAATTCAGTACCAGGTAGCCTTTTCATCACAGATGATCATCAGCTGATTACACCCAATCAGTCAAACTCTATATAAGAAAAGAGAAAAACTTTAACCCTACTTTGTATGTGTGTTATTTTAATGATAAGGCCACTTGATATTAATTCGCTTTGGTAACATAAGCAATCGACACCTGTGAACCAAGCCGATGAGCACAAAATCGGCGGCTAGCCGCCGTCGCTTTATTTCCCCTAGCCGCGCTGCCAACGACTTGAATCGGCTTAAGAGCTGTGGCACCTCTATCAAAGATGCCGGTTTTATGAGCACAGCCGCAAAATTTCAATAATTGTGCGGCAATGTTCTATTTGCAGATATGTTTTTAATAGTATGTAAAATTTTTTACAATACTTTCAAAAGTAAATTAATACAAAATTTTTCCAATACATATGTATTCAAAACCTCAATTTCAAGTTATTATCAGTTACATTTAGTGTTTCATATGTATGTATTTACTGCTTTCCACGCGAAGGAACATTGGGGAAACATAGGCAGATTCCACTCAATGTTCCATCGTCTGTAGCAATGTTTTCTGTTTCCAAACGCAATATTCCATCATCTGTATCGATGTTTACTGTTTTTGCTGCCTTATTCCATTGAAAGCTGTCGTGCTGTGAGGTGTATATATCCATTGAAAGCAGTCGTGCTGTGAGGTGTATATATTTATTCGTGCTTATACATATGTGATTTGATAATCACACAGAACTGATGTTTCGTTTACGGCTAAACTGTCTATGCTAAGAAATTGAACACTAGCAGAAACACATGTTTCTGCTAATGTTCCTTCGTGTGTGGGCAGTATTATAAGAAAAAATCGTAATTCTATTAAACATTTGGGAAAACCTTTAAAATTATATATTCGGCCATGTTCTGTATTTCATGTGGAATTAAAATGTGTAAAATTATCAAAGCATTGTTGTTATAAATATTAATTTACAATAACAATGCTTTGATAATTCCGCACATTTTAATTCCATATCAAATACAGAACATGGTCGATTATATCGTTTAAACGTATTTGAGTTTGATTTTAATGTTTACTTTTTAAATTTTTGTGAGCGATCAACGGGTTTTCTATACCAAAAGCATGTTTGTTTTTGTCTTCTTGATTTAAGCCGAATTTCAGCAGCCGCCGATACATATTTTTTCGAGCCACATCCGCCGATCAATTTTGGCTGCGCCGCCGCTGATTACAAACAATCGGCTTGGTTCACTGATCGGCACTTTTTTTACAATTATCAATTTTTGTTTGTTCTGTTTTCCTTGTACGTAAATAAATTTATTTTTGTTGTTTATTACTTGTGAATACTTATTTATTTTTACTTGTGAATACTTATTTATTTTTACTTGTGAATACTTATTTTCTTGTAAATACTTGATCTTCTTTTTTTTACTATGGGAGAGTTAACAAAGTAATTCAACAAACTAAATGTAGAAAAATATTATGAAGTTAATAAGAAATTACAATAAATTAATATTGTTTGTTTAATAAAACATTATTTAGAATAAAATATAATAGTCATTTTATACCAAATATATTAAAAACCCATCTTATTTAAGTAACATAAATAGTTTTCTATATCACTCCTAATATATATTTCGGTAAAGGGCGAAATTCGAGAATTCTTAGGAGCCGGTACCATATGAAGTGGGCCTTGTTACCTTGAATTTGGTATTTAGTTTATATTGCTGGAACGTTTTTTTAGAACAAAGTTTCAAAAAGAAAAAAATTATTTTATTTCGCTGGAGTACTATTTCCGGTATAGGTCAAAATTAGATAATTCTTCGGAGCCAGGACCACATGTAGATTGAAGCGAACCTTGTTACCTTTAATTTGGTATATAGTTTATATTTCTGGAACGCTTTTTTTAGAACAAAGTTTCAAAAAGAAAAAAATTATTTTATTTCGCTGAAGTAATATTTCCGGTATAGGTCAACATTAGAGAATTCTTCAGAGCCGGGACCACATGAAGATTGAAGCGGGCCTTGTTACCTTTAATTTGGTATATAGTTTATATTGCTGGAAGGCTTTTTTTAGAATAAAGTTTCAAAAAGAAAAAAATTATTTTATTTCGCTCAATTATTTTATGAATTCGCCGTGAACACTACCAAGGCAAATTCATAACAATTAAGTAATAGCTCGGGGATCGGACCATTTAGAATAAAATATATTAGCCAATTTATACCAAATATATTAAAAAACATAGTTTTCTATATCACTCCTTATATATATTTCAGCATAGGTCAAAATAAAGGAATAGTTCGGGGATCGGACCACATATACCTTAAAGCAAACCTTCTAAGCTTTAAGTTGGTGTATAGTTTATATACCTGGCAAGTTTTTTTTGAACAAAGTTTCAAAAATAAAAAAATATTTCATTTCGCTCGGATAATATTTCCGGTATAGGTCAAAATTAAGGACAAATTTTGGGGGCGGACCTTATGTACCTTAAAGCGGAATAGTACTTCAGCGAAATAAAATAATTTTTTTCTTTTTGAAACTTTGTTCTAAGAAAAGCGTTCCAGCAATATAAACTATATACCAAATTAAAGGTAATAAGGCCCGCTTAGATCTACTTGTGGTCCCGGCTCCGAAGAATTCTTTAATTTTGACCTAATCCGGAAATAGTACTTCAGCGAAATAAATTAATTTTTTTCTTTTTGAAACTTTGTTATAAAAAAAGCGTTCTAGCATCATAACCTATATACCACATTAAAGATAACAAGGCCCGCTTTAATCTATATATGGTCTCGGCTCCGAAGAATTCTCTTATTTTAACCTATACCGGAAATAGTACTTCAGCGAAATAAAATAATTTTTTTCTTTTTGAAACTTTGTTCTAAACAAAGCGTTCCAGCAATACAAACTATATACCAAATTAAAGGTAATAAAGCCCACTTCAATCTACATGGTCGCGGCTCCGAAGAATTCTTTAATTTTGACCTATATCGGAAATAGTGCTCCAGCGAAATATGATTTTTTTCTTTTTGAAACTTTGTTCTAAAAAAAGCGCTCCAGCAATATAAACTATATATGTACTAAATTTAAGTTAATAAGGCCCGCTTCAATCTATCAATTTCCTGGCTCCGAAGATTTCTCGAATTTTGACCTTTACCGAAATATATCGTAGGCATGCTGTAGAAAACTATTTATGTTACTTAAATGAGACGGGTTTTTAATATATTTGGTATAAAATGACTACTATATTTTATTCTAAATAATATAAATTTATTGTAATTTCTTATTAATTTCATAATATTTTTGCAATTTTCTACATTAAGTTTGTTAAATTAGTTTGCTAACTCTCTCATAGCAAAAAAAGAAGAAGATCAATTATTCACAATAATTTAAGTGGTTTTAGGTGGATGCTGCCATATGAAATGAAAAATTCTGATTTTTAAAACTTGGTAGCAATAAAATTTAGCTCAGCAAACTGAAAAGAGAGAGCATATATTCCGCTCTCTTCAAAATTACAGAATACGGTTTACTTAGTTATTTTACTTTGTCTATGTCCATACGAGTCAAGTTTTGAGTATGTTGGAGAGAGAGGTGAGAAGAGGTACACTGCTTCATGTACATGCAACTATTCTCTGTTTTCTTCTTCGTAATATTAAGCAACAATAAAAGCTATGTAAAAAAACAAAAGCTGCGCAACAAGAATTTCATTATATGGACTCGAATGCAGCTTCAAAAAAAATTTAAGAAAGTTGCAGAAGCAAAAGTTAACTCGTCTGGACATAGACTTTGTTATCTCCACGGAATTGCCTAGGGGCTGGTAGAAATTTCGACACAAGAGATAAATTTTTGACAGGCAGAAATTAGAAGCATGGTCTCGTAACTAGGTAAAACTACCGCTGTCGTTTTTGGAAATTCGAGCCGTCGCCCAATACATCGAATTTACGGCTCTTAAATGTAGTTAGACTGTGAAAATGAATTGTTTATTTTAATTGCCACCCGTACTTTATAATAAAGTATTGTACGTTATTTCGGGTAATTGTACTCTATACTTTTTGAGAACAATAAAGTATGCGAAAGTAGTTTATTTCGCATGATTTGATTATTTAGAATTCAAAATAGATTCAGACTAAGCAAAGCATTCTTTACTCCAATATACTGGCTCAGACAAGTGATGTTGAATCGTGCTCGAAACACATAATTACCATAGAATCATACTGGTGCAATATTCATTTTTTTTTAAATTCCGTACGGATGAGTTGTTGTACCTAGTGTGCACCGCATTTATTTTGATATTATTTTGAAAATAAAAATTAAGGAAAACGCGTGTTTTTTATTAGAAAATTATAAGGAAACACTTTCCAATATATATTTTGTTCCTTGTTCCTTAATTTATGAGTAATTTATTCAATTAAATGTGTTTTATCCCAAAGTTTACTGTTTGACAACTCTTCTCAACTGCGCTAATTTCACCATACACAATACCACAAACTGGTACCAACCGCAAAATATCAAACTCTATTTGACATCGCTACAGCAAAGCGTACAATCACACCAAATTGCCAGACATGACCAAACCACTGGCGCCAACACTTGATTGCGCGTGCATACTGGTGTAGTGTAAGGGGCCCTTTATATTAGTCAGTCAGGGTATATAGTCACTTTAATCGAACCAGGTTTTGACTCATGGAAGTATATGTCATCTGGAAATAGACGAAATGTAAATTTTTTCTTTACTTTTCTCGTGTCAAGCATATTCTAATCACTCTAAAAAATGTATTAGATAGTTTACACATTTTGCTCGTAAGGCAGTGTAATGTTGCTGGCTTGCCTGAAACTAGTCTTAAACTTAAGACCTCGGGGCTTGTAGTTAAATGCCATTCAGCCAAAAAAAATTAAACTGTTGTCTTCACCGGAACTGACTCGCGAAATTCACACAAATTTTTTATTACTTATTGGTAAAGCCTTAAAGTACCTGAATAAATGGTTTGATTTTAAAAATACAAACTTATTATTTACAATTAGCAATATAAATTTAAAAAGCAATGTTGATGTTTATGGAGAAATTGCGTTATTAAACAAACTTTATGATCAGATATACAGTTCTGAAGGTTTTGCGGAATTATCTACTGCAAGTATATATTAGCTAGTATTTAATAAAATTGATGTTATATTATGAAAGTTTTATAAAGTGATTTCACTTTTACTTTCTATTCCTGCCACGGCAGCATTCACAGAGAGAGTTTTTTCTATAATGAAGAGCAAATGGCCAGACGAAAGAACCAAAGCGTCTCTGAATCTGATAAAAAATTAATTAATTATGGTACTCTAATTTAAATATAGAATGCTAAGAGCTGTGCAATTATTTGAAAAGCAATAAAAAATACGTTTTTAAATATATTAATAAAGAGAAATAAATTGTACTTAATTTTTATAATGTGTACTTTTTTCTTAACCTTAAATAACCAATGTACTTCAATTGGAAAAAACAAAATTAGGAACCCTAATCATATTATAAAATTTTTCGCTACAGCACAGAATTTTGTCTTATATGTATAAATATGTTCTTTTAAAAAGTTGTTGGTAGCCGGCGGCTTGCCGCCGCTAAATTTTATATTGTCAACAAAGGTATCATTTCACACAGCTGACACATGAATGTTCTTACAGACGTGAAAATTTTATATTGTCAAAAAAGATTTCATTTCACACAGCAGAAACTTGACATTTTTTTATGTTTTGGCTGCCTTACTCCATTGAAAGCAGTCGTGCTGTGGGGTGCTTTTATATGAGTATATTTATTCCTGCGTATACATATGTGATTTGATAATCACACAGAACTTATGTTTCGTTTACGATTAAACCGTCTGTGTTAAGAAATCCAACACTAGCGGAAACACATGTTTCTGCTAATGTTCCTTCGCGTGTGGGCAGTATTATAAGAAAAAATCGTAATTTTATTAAAAATTTTGAGAAAATCTTTAAAATTATATATTCGGATATGTTCAAAGCATTGTTGTTATAAATATTAATTTACAACAAAAAATGCTTTGATAATGCCGCACATTTTAATTCCACATCAAATACAGAACATGGTCGATTATATCGCTAAACGTATGTAATTTTGATTTTAATGTTTATTTTTAAAATTTTTGTGAGCGATAAACGGGTTTTCTATACCAAAAGCATGTTTGTTTTTGTCTTCTTGATTTAAGCCGAATTTCAGCAGCCGCCGATCAATTTTGGTTGATCCGCCGCTGATTACAAACAATCGGCTTGGTTCACTGATCGGCACTTTTACAGTTATCAATTTTTGTTGGTTCTGATTTCCTTGTACGTAAATAAATTTATTTTTGTTGTTTATTACCATTAAGAAACGAGATAAACGATATTGTGTGGTACTCGCACCGTTTTTTTTGTGTTTGCTTTTGCCTTTATTGACGACTGGAAAAAAGGAAGATGACAGATTTGTTACTATTTAATAAGAATTTGTTGCACAATATTTTACGAAACAGGTATGCTAAAGGTGAAGGTACATAGCATGCGTTAAATACGCTAATGCGTTACAGACTTCTGTCAAAAAAGTTGAAATAGTGTGTTTCCATAAAGGCCGTGTCAGATAAAACTTTGTCGCTTTGCGTGACGTTTCTAACTTTGATACAAAAGTGTAAAGCAAAAGGTGTATGACACAATGAAAACTTTGACAACACTCGCGCACAGAGCACGAAGCCGGTTGGTTAATAGCCGGCTATTAGCCGCCGCCGGTGATTTTCACAATCACTTAGCCGCCGCCGATTATTGCGGCTAATATCGGCTAGCGGCTAAGCCGATTTTTTATAATAAAAAGTGGATATTTACTAACATGCGCATTTAAAAATATTAAATTCGGTTTTGGAACACATGAAAAAAATTTCTTATGAAAATTATTTTTATAAATAAGGCAGTAAATCGTCTAGAAAGGCAAGTTTATTTATAATTGGGCCGAGTATACCTGTTGTAAATATACCTTGTATGTAAGTAAGCAAGAAATACTCTGTTAGCCGACCGTTAGCCGATAAATTTGGGTAGCCGGCCCCGCGAAAAATTTTCGGCTCTTAGCCGGCTAATAGCCGCCGCCGACTATATTTGTTCTTAGCCGGCGCCGATCACCATTTTACATCGGCTTCGCCCTCTGCTCGCGCATTGATCGTTTACCAAAAAAAGTTGTTGATAATTTTGCTATTTATATATATATATATTTTTTATAAAAATAAAAGTCAATTATGTTATTTTACGATTTATTATAAATAAATAAATGCCACATACATATTTACCTCTTATTAAAACAGATTCAAACGCGCAATATGTTTCGTTTGGCAATATAATAAAAGAAAATTATTCCAGCTGATTGTCAAAGCAAGCAAAAAGATGAGAGTTGCCGAACTTTTCGCTTCACGCTGCGTTAAAAGTGCTTTATGTGGCATGTTTCGTATAAGTATGTACATTTCATCTTAGATGTCAAAGCGAATCTGTAACGCAACGCGAAGCAAAAGTTTTATCTGACATGGCCTTAAGGCAAGATACAAAGCGAAGTTTGCGACGCGCGTAACTCTCAGAAAGTTGAACATTCTTCAACTTTCACGCGTCGTTTACAAAATGACAGGTAGTGCTGCCATATTCATATGCTAAAATCTTTGTTTAATGGAAATAAATTATTAGAAATTAATTTTTTATTAAAAAATGGATGAAAACTGCATTAAATATATAAAGAAAAATAAAACTTAAAGGCAAGACCAAATATAGCCGGCAAAGGCTTGAAATTGTATAAGCAGAAGAGCATCAAAAGCGTGGTGTGTAACTTGCCATTCTTAAAGCGTTAAAAGTTCGAAAAGTAAGAAAAACGTTGCTGCGTAACGCGTGGTATGTACCTCCACCTTAAATGTTCACATTTGTGAATATTTGCGGTGAATCTTACACCCGCCTCGACTACATAACATCCCTGCAAAAATTATTGGTCTACGTGGTCCATTTTAGCTGATATGGACTAGTTACAACATGGTCCTATGTAATGCAGCTATGGACCACTTTCAAACAAATGTACGTGTTTTAGCACGAAATATAGTGTTGCAAAGAATGTTATATCATAAAATATCATCAATTACCAGCAATATGGTAGCCCTGATGACACAAAAGTTTATTTGTGGTTATAATGAATGTTTGTAATTAAAAGTTTATTTTTTTGGTAAAAGCAAAAAAATAAATAAAAGTGAATTTTTTTTTATAAAAAATAAAAACTGCAGTGTCGCTCCCATCATATAAGGAGACTTATTAAAGCAGAGGAAAAATTGTTTACATAGCCTACAAAATGAAAACTAGTTTTTTGTTTGTGAACCATGGAGTTGTGACATAGAGTAGTTTAAAACTATCCCTGTAGGTGCTCCATGGAGTAGTTACATGGTCTAGTTTTTGGGTTAGTCCGATGTAAAGCAAAGCTGGACCACGAGGTCCAGTCCTAGGACATCGCAATGGTAAATGGACTACGTCTAATGCATACGTTTGGGGTAGTTTGGGACTAGTCCTGGTCCATTATGGAGTAGTCCTTACACCCATGTATGGACTAGTCGCGATTTTTGCAGTGATATATTGCAGCAATTGTCAAAATTATGTTATTGTTAATGAAGACAGCTCATTGCAGGTGTTTGCAATAATTGTCAACGAATCTTCGCTAACAGTTATTGCAGACATAAAACGTCAACTTGCACATTAATTGGTGCTCCACATTTTTATACCGCGTTCGACGTTTTATAAAATGAATGAAATTAACAAATATGTATATTGAAATAATATATAATATAGTAATTTTGACTTAGCTGCACAATCAGTTTTTCACGATTTTTTGTGTATACAAAGTGCACTTAAAATAGGATTTTGAAGAATAAGAAAACAAGCAGGAAACCAATATTTTGTGCAGTTAAGTCAAAATACGGCTGAGATTGATTTTTTTTATGAAAATAATATTAAAATGTCAAAAATTTAAGGTATTTATCTTAAAAGTGCAGGTATAGAAACTGTACTTAAAAAACGAGTTTCTATGGGGTGTTAAAGAATAGTGACCATATGACCAAATATTAATTTGACGATCGTAGCAGTATGCACGTTTTTAAGTGTTTAGTGCAAATGAAGTTAGCAGAAAAGTGATTGTCAATTCCCCTTTGAAATTAAAAGTGGTTTGATTACGAAGAAAATTTTATTTTTTCGTTTTCTGAACAAGCAACTTACGGAATTGATCCCACTTCCGATCGGAATGATATTCTGTGACATGGCTGAATAAGTCATTCTTTTTTTAATTTTCTTCAAAAGTATTAATACTTGTATTATATTCTGAAACGGCTGTAAGCAGCATAGCTCTAACCGGGTGTCCTAAGACACCTCTCTTCTTTTTATTTGGCTTAAGTTCACAATAATTGAATTAATGTAAATTCAAACTATTTTTTTTAGTAGTGGAATATTAGAATATCTAATTAGACTAGCAGAACGGATTAGTACTACTAATTTCGACAGCCGCTACGCTGTCATCATCAGCGTTCTTTGTTCGTTCTTATAACGTTTGATCGTGGATATTAGTATTAATGAAACATCAGCTATTTAACCAAATTTTAAGAGGATATAGAATATAAGTCCTATTCCTTTTATCAATATGGTGAGCCGAACAAATTTCACCTTCTGATTCTTTATTCCAATTTTCCAACTCTTATTTTTATTGGCTTTTGCTTGTACGTAAGCGTTGCCTACGATAAATCAAGCTATTGTTGTTGTACATGTTTTTAAACAGGTTTTTTGAGTTTTTGCACACTTTTGTATCGATGAACGCTTTGCAAAAGGTAAAGGCATTTGCTTGGCATCGTTTCGCTGTGTTCTTTTTTCAATATTACCATACTATATAAATATATTGAAAGCAGTCGTGCTGTGAGGTGCTTTTATATGAGTATATTTATTCGCGCGTATACATATGTGATTTGATAATCACACAGAACTTATGTTTCGTTTACGATTAAACCGTCTGTGTTAAGAAATTCTACACTAGCAGAAACACATGTTTCTGCTAATGTTCCTTCGTGTGTGGGCAGTATTATAAGAAAAAAATCGTAATTCTATTAAACATTTTGAGAAAATCCTTAAAATTATATATTCGGTCATGTTCTGTATTTCATGTGGAATTGAAATGTGTAGAATTATCAAAGCATTGTTGTTATAAATATTAATTTACAACAGCAATGCTTTGATAATTCCGCACATTTTAATTCCACATCAAATACAGAACATGGTCTATTATATAGCTTAAACGTATGTAATTTTGATTTTAATGTTTATTTTAAAAATTTTTTGAGCGATAAACGGGTTTTCTATACCAAAAGCATGTTTGTTTTTGTCTTCTTGATTTAAGCCGAATTTCAGCAGCCGCCGATCAATTTTGGTTGATCCGCCGCTGATTACAAACAATCGGCTTGGTTCACTGATCGGCACTTTTACAGTTATCAATTTTTGTTTGTTCTGATTTCCTTGTACGTAAATAAATTTATTTTTGTTGTTTATTACCCATGGTAGAATAATACAGGTAGTGGTGAAGCGTTAACGAACGTTTTTTTTTGGGTTCGACTCTGTCAAAAGTTGTTTATGTTATACCAACACACACCCACACTACTGAAAAAAACATGGCGAAGTAAACACACACATGTGAACATATAAATTTTTTTTCAAAATTTCTTTTGTGCTTTTTGACAACCTCGAACATAAACAACAATAAAAAGCCGTGTTGTTTTTGCTGTTGTTGGGTTGCCGTGTTGTTTTTGCTGTTGTTGGGTTGTTGTAGCTTCGCTACTACCTGTAGTATAATGCTACCATGTTATTACCATTAAGAAACGAGATAAACGATATTGTGTGGTACTCGCACCGTATTTTTTTTTTGTTTGCTTTTCCCTTTATTGACGACTGGAAAAAGGGGAGATGACAGATTTGTTACTATTTAATAAGAACTTGTTGCACAATATTTTAAGAAACTGGTATGCTTAAGGTGAAGGTACATAGCATGCGTTAAATACGCTAATGCGTTACAGACTTCTGTCAAAAGAGTTGAAATAGTGTGTTTCCATAAGGCAAGATACAAAGCGAAGTTTGCGACGCGCGTAACTCTCAGAAAGTTGAACATTCTTCAACTTTCACGCCTCGTATACAAAATGACAGGTAGTGCTGCCAGATTCATATGCTAAA
This sequence comes from Panzeria rudis, assembly GCA_956483635.1. Lineage (NCBI taxonomy): Eukaryota > Metazoa > Arthropoda > Insecta > Diptera > Tachinidae > Panzeria > Panzeria rudis. The sequence goes on from OY101447.1 coordinate 86,312,149, forward strand.
ATGTTTGTTTAATGGAAATAAATTATTAGAAATTAATTTTTTTATTAAAAAATGGATGAAAACTGCATTAAATATATAAAGAAAAATAAAACTTAAAGGCAAGACCAAATATAGCCGGCAAAGGCTTGAAATTGTATAAGCAGAAGAGCATCAAAAGCGTGGTGTGTAACTTGCCCTTCTTACGGCGTTAAAAGTTCGAAAAGTAAGAAAAGCGTTGCCGCGTAACGCGTGGTATGTACTCCACCTTAAATGTTCACATTTGTGAATATTTGCGGTGAATCTTACACCCGCCTCGACTACATAACATCCCTGCAAAAATTATTGGTCTACGTGGTCCATTTTAGCTGATATGGACTAGTTACAACATGGTCCTATGTAATGCAGCTATGGACCACGTTCAAACAAATGTACGTGTTTTAGCACGAAATATAGTGTTGCAAAGAATGTTATATCATAAAATATTTTTACGAAATGAAAATGCAGATTCAAATGTAACGGCACAAACTGACAACCCGATCATTATCTGCTTTATACCCCTAAATCACTGTAATAAAATCAAAACCTGGCAACCAAGTACCACAATTAAACTTGGCATCACTCGACAACTGCCAATAGAATTCAAAATAACGGAAAATGGAAGTTTCCGGAATCTTCAGGAAACGGTAGCTAGAACCTACAAGATTATTCGAGACTGCTTAATTGCAATTACAAACAGTGACATGAAACTTAAACAACATCAGCTGCAAGAGATGTAAACTTGATAACAGCATAATTTGCTTAAGTTGCGAACATTAGAGTATGTGTGTGTGCGAAGATAAACAAACAGAAGAAAAATCTCATGCATCTACACACGCACATACACTACACTATAGCAAGACCAAATGATCATGCCGTATACTTAAAGATAAAAAGAGACAACTACATTCCAGAAAGTTAGCGAAGTTACCAGAAGGTTTTATAATTTACTATATAAGGGGAGGCTGCCAGACGACATGAAGAAGTGTGTTTTTAAACTTAGACGAGTAAACATCGCCAAGAATAGTTAGTGTGTACATCGCGTTTAGTTGTACGTGTTTTTAAAGTAATAAATAAAGTGTTACTGAGAATTTATTTGTAAAATAAATATCCGTGTTTTATTTTATTGCAATTCAACGAATCCTGTGAAAATAATAAAACCGTTTTTATGTAAAGGACTAAAAACGTAACAATTGGTGTCAAAAGTAAAATTGCAAAATAAAATAAAAAAGGACATTATTAATTAATAAAAAGGACATTAATAATAATAAAAAGGACATTAATAATAATAAAAAGGACATTAAAAAAATAGAAGCCATGAAGTTTGAAGAGCTAAAAGTTGAGCAGCTAAAAAAAGAGCTGAGTAAGCTGGAACTGTCAACAACAGGCAATAAAGTGGAACTTCAGAAGAGGCTGATACATGAGTTCAAGCAGCGTGGCATCGACATCGGGACATACGAATTTGAGGATAAAGAGGAAATAGAGGTATGTACTCGTGCCACGACAAGCAGCATGGACTTAAGTACAATGTTCGCCGCTATGATGCAAAAATTTGAAGAAACATCTAAAACCACAAATGAGAAATTTGAAGAAACATCTAGAGTGAACAATGAGAGAATGCTGGCTGAAGTTCAAGAAACATCTAGAGCTAACAATGAGAGAATGCTGGCTGAAGTTCAAGAAACATCTAGAGCTAACAACGAGCGACTGCTAGCTGAAGTTAAGGCTGAAGTTCAGGAAATATCTAAGGCCACAAATGAGAAGCTAGTGGAAATTTCTGAGGTCATAAATAGAAGAGTAGATGGCATTGAGGTACAAGTCATCAAATTTGACGAGAAACTCTCAGAACTAGAGAATAAACTTCATAGCCTAGAAATTGGTGGCGTCGAAGTGCATGTAAAAGATGTGGACGAGAAATTGCAAGACTTGAAAGCAAAAATTGTTAATCTTCAGTGTCAAGGAGGGCCAGTGAGAGTTATTCCAGAGGCTTCCAGCAGAGTAAAGACGCCTTGTTTCGATGGCAGCGCACCTTTGAACATCTTCAAGTTCCAGTTCGAAACAGTTGCCAGCAAAAATGGTTGGAACACTGAAGAAAAGGCCATAGAGCTGATTTTGGCCTTAAAAGGAGCCGCAGCAGAAGTACTTGAAACCGTACCAGGGAGCTGCAGAAATAATTTTGATGACATAATGGCGGCACTGCAGCGGAAATATGGTGGCGAACATAAGCGAGATATATACCGCATGGAATTGCGATGTAGAGGACAAAAGCCCAATGAGTCTCTACAAGATTTCGCAATGGAAATTGAGCGGTTAGTGCAGCTTACGTATCCAGGTGAAAACCACCCATTCGTGGATCATGTCAAAACAGAGGCGTTTGTTAATGGCATCCGTAATCCTGACATCAAGCTTGCAGTGTGTGCTACACAAAAGCCTACATTCGCAGAAATGGTTTCATTTGCACTAGCTCAGGAGACTGCTAGGGTGATTTGGAAGCCACAGGTGTGCAAGGTGCGGAACGTGGAGGTCATTGCCGAAAATGAGAGTGATCTAGTCTCTAGCATCAAGGAGGCAGTGAGACAAGCATTGGCGGAGAAGGACGGCAAAGTAAAAGCTAAGTGTTATAACTGCGGCAAAATTGGCCACTTCCAGCGCAACTGCAAGGCGCCAAGAAAAAGAGCCAGATCTGTTTCGCCACCAAGGAATAGTAAACGGGTGAACCAACAAACAACACAAGAGTCCCCGTTAAACTAAAACGATCTAGCACTAAGGGGCAAGAGCTAGCTCCCACAAACGACGGCCCCACAATCTCCATATCAGTAATGCAGCAGAAAAATAGCAACCTTACTGCATGTGGATACATCAACGGCGAAAAGCACATCTTCACCATAGACACAGGAGCGTCGCAGTCAATAATCAGGCCCGATATAGTGAAGGGGAAGTGTGAACCTTTAAGGAATATAAGACTACGTACAGCTACTGGGGAGCCTGCCACTGTCTACGGTAAGACTGAAGCAAAGGTGACTATAGCCAATATAAGCGTGAAACATGTGTTTATTGTTGCCGATATTGTTGACGATGTGATTATTGGAGCCGATTTTATGATAAACCATGGCATCAACCTGCATATGGGGCAACAAGTGATGATTTGGCGTAATGTTGAAATACCGCTTGATGTTGGATATGACGATCAAACGCACGTAAGGAAACTAGTTGCTATTGAAAACCAGACGATACCACCGCAGTCTGAATCAGTAATATGGGCACGCATGGAGGGAGATTGTGAGGACAATCGGTTGTGGGTAGTAGAACCAACAGAAATTAAGAGCGAGCTATTAACAGCAAAAGCCCTCGTAAAAACTTGCAAAGGAGGAAAGATCCCTATAAGAGTACTTAATTTATCAGGCAACGAAAAAGTCGTCAACGGAAATTCTGCTATGGGCCAATGTACTCCACCAGAGGCTATAATAAACTGCCAGAACCAGACAATATGTCCGCAAAAGAACGTGAACAATTTGAAGAGCATGTGGGGTAGTGGGTAGCAGGATTAGCAGCTCCTGATAGAAATAAAGCTAAACAGCTGCTAAAAAGGCACACCAGCGTCTTCGCCTTGAAAGATCAAAGCCAAGGGAGAACGGCAATAGTGAAACATGAAATAAATACAGGCGAAGCGAGGCCGATCAAACAGCCACCCAGAAGTGTACCCCTAGCAAAACGGAATGAGGTAAAAGAACTCGTCCATGAAATGGAGCGGAATGGTGTAATCGAGCCATCTTCAAGTCCTTGGAGTTCGCCTGTGGTCTTAGTCAAAAAGAAGGATGGCAGTACGAGATTCTGCGTTGACTACAGAAAGCTCAATGACGTTACTAAGAAGGACAGTTATCCGCTACCAAGAATTGACGACACTTTAGACACGCTGGCTGGAACGAAATGGTTCTCCACGTTGGACCTACAAAGCGGATATTGGCAGGTGGAGATTGCAGAGAAAGATAAGGAGAAAACCGCTTTTAGCGCGAGCGATGGATTATGGCAGTTTAAAGTTATGCCATTCGGGCTCTGCAATGCTCCAGCTACTTTTGAACGCCTAATGGAACGAGTGCTGAAGGGACTTCACTGGAAGACTTGCTTGGTGTACCTTGATGACATCGTCGTGATGGGAAAGACTTTTGATGAGCACCTCAAAAATTTGGCAGAAGTTCTTCAACGCATATCATCAGCTGGCTTAAAACTTAGCGTGAAGAAATGTGCATTGTTCCAGAAAGAAGTAAATTATTTGGGCCATCGAGTTACGGCAGACGGAATCTCAACGGATGAAGATAAAATACGAGCAGTAAAGGACTGGCCTCGTCCGAAAAATCTTCATGAACTGCGCAGCTTTCTGGGCCTTTGTACCTACTACAGACGCTTTGTACCAAATTTTGCCAACGTCGCTGCAAGCTTGCATGAGCTGACCAAGAAGTCGAGGCCGTATCACTGGGGCGAACAGCAGGAGAATGCGTTCCAGACACTAAAGGATTTACTGAGTACGTCACCAGTAGTAGCCTACCCCATAGCTGGAGAAAAATTTTTGCTTGATACCGATGCGAGCGGCTATGGCATAGGAGGTGTGTTGTCGGAAGTTGTCAATGGCACAGAAAAAGTGATAGGCTATTATAGCCGTATACTCTCAAAGCCTGAGAGAAACTACTGTGTGACACGACGTGAGCTTTTGGCAGTGTTGGAGTGCATAAAACACTACCATAAGTACCTGTATGGCCAACACTTTACGCTGAGGACCGACCATTCTGCATTGAGATGGCTGTTGCAGTTTAAAAATCCTGAAGGGCAGCTAGCGCGCTGGATTGAACGTCTTCAAAGCTACGACTTCAGCATAGAGCATAGAAGGGGCGTAAAGCATAACAATGCAGATGCTTTATCGCGACGGCCCTGCAGCTTGGAGTGCAGACATTGTGTTAAGGCCGAAAAGAAGGAATGTGTTATTGATGTTCGGCTAACGCACATCGATTCCGATGAGGACTGGTCAGCGGCACAGAGAAACGGCACCATATTGGCGACAATTATAGCAGCCAAAGAGGAAAATAGAAGACCCGCTCGCAATGTAATATCAGCTGAAAGCCCACTTGTGAAATGTTATTGGGCTCAGTGGAATAGCCTGAAGCTGATAAACGGGTGCTTGTACCGCGTATGGGAAAGTGCAGATGGTAAAATGGCTTCCAACCTAATAGTTGTGCCATCCTCCAAGGTGAATAAAGTTTTGCACGAGTTCCACAATGGTCCTAGTGGCGGTCATCTGGGAGTGACAAAAACGCTGGAGAAGCTAAAACAGCGTTTTTATTGGGTAGGGTGTCAACAAGCCGTAGCCGACTGGATAGCAAACTGCCCACAGTGCATCGCAGCAAAAGGACCAGCAAGAAAAAGTCGAGGACAGCTGCAACAATACAACTCAGGTGCACCATTTGAGCGGATAGCAATGGATGTAGCAGGTCCTTTTCCCGTCAGCGACGCCGGGAATCGCTATGTTCTTGTGGTGATGGACTATTTTAGTAAATGGCCAGAAGTATATGCCATACCCAATCAAGAAGCAAGGACAGTTGTGAATGTATTTGTCAACAACTGGGTATGTCGCTATGGTGTTCCAATAGAATTACATTCTGACCAAGGTAGAAACTTCGAGTCTGCTATATTTCGTGAAATGTGCGAATTGTATGGGATAAAGAAAACAAGAACGACGCCGCTGCACCCACAGTCCGATGGCATGGTAGAAAGATTTTATCGTACTCTAGAGGAGTACCTGCGAAAAGTGGTAAGCGCGCATCAAAGGGACTGGGACGAGCACATTCCCAAATTTTTGTTGGCATATAGGTCAGATGTACATGACTCAACATCACGAACACCTGCTAAAATTGTCTTCGGGACGGAATTAAAATTGCCTGGTGATTTGGAATTTGGCGTTAAGCCTACACCAACAAGTGAAGAAGGCACCAGCTCTTCCCAAGAGCAAGAAAATTTAAATGAGCTACATGAATTTGTACGCAACCGAATTAGAATGGCCAGTGACAAGATGAAGGCTAGATATGACCGAGCCGCAAATTCTGAGGGATTCAATGAGGGTCAATTGGTTCTACTTTACAGCCCACAACGAAAGAAGGGATTGTCTCCAAAATTGCAGACTCATTGGGATGGACCGTATAAGGTTATTAAAAGGTTGAACGATGTCGTCTATAGGATACAGAAGTACAACAGCCCAAGGTCCAAAATGAAAATCGTACACCTGGAACGACTGGCGCACTATGGAAAAGGTGATTGTGTGCCTATTCGGGACGAACAGGCTTAAGAGGGCGGCAGTGTTACGAAATGAAAATGCAGATTCAAATGTAACGGCACAAACTGACAACCCGATCATTATCTGCTTTATACCCCTAAATCACTGTAATAAAATCAAAACCTGGCAACCAAGTACCACAATTAAACTTGGCATCACTCGACAACTGCCAATAGAATTCAAAATAACGGAAAATGGAAGTTTCCGGAATCTTCAGGAAACGGTAGCTAGAACCTACAAGATTATTCGAGACTGCTTAATTGCAATTACAAACAGTGACATGAAACTTAAACAACATCAGCTGCAAGAGATGTAAACTTGATAACAGCATAATTTGCTTAAGTTGCGAACATTAGAGTATGTGTGTGTGCGAAGATAAACAAACAGAAGAAAAATCTCATGCATCTACACACGCACATACACTACACTATAGCAAGACCAAATGATCATGCCGTATACTTAAAGATAAAAAGAGACAACTACATTCCAGAAAGTTAGCGAAGTTACCAGAAGGTTTTATAATTTACTATATAAGGGGAGGCTGCCAGACGACATGAAGAAGTGTGTTTTTAAACTTAGACGAGTAAACATCGCCAAGAATAGTTAGTGTGTACATCGCGTTTAGTTGTACGTGTTTTTAAAGTAATAAATAAAGTGTTACTGAGAATTTATTTGTAAAATAAATATCCGTGTTTTATTTTATTGCAATTCAACGAATCCTGTGAAAATAATAAAACCGTTTTTATGTAAAGGACTAAAAACGTAACAATATCATCAATTACCAGCAATATGGTAGCCCTGATGACACAAAAGTTTATTTGTGGTTATAATGAATGTTTGTAATTAAAAGTTTATTTTTTTGGTAAAAGCAAAAAAATAAATAAAAGTGAATTTTCTTTATAAGAAATCAAAAATGCAGTGTCGCTCCCATCATATAAGGAGACTTATTAAAGCAGAGGGAAAATCGTTTACATAGCCTACAAAATGAAAAATAGTTTTTTGTTTGTGAACCATGGAGTAGTGACATAGAGTAGTTTAAAACTACCCCTGTAGGTGCTCCATGGAGTAGTTACATGGTCTAGTTTTCGGGTTAGTCCGATGGAAAGCAAAGCTGGACCACGTGGTCCAGTCCTAGGACATCGCAATGGTAAATGGACTACGTCTAATGCATACGTTGGGGTAGTTTGGGACTAGTCCTGGTCCATTATGGAGTAGTCCTTACACCCATGTATGGACTAGTCGCGATTTTTGCAGTGATATATTGCAGCAATTGTCAAAATTATGTTATTGTTAATGGAGACAGCTCATTGCAGGTGTTTGCAATAATTGTCAACGAATATTCGCTAACAGTTATTGCAGACATAAAACGTCAACTTGCACATTAATTGGTGCTCCACATTTTTATACCGCGTTCGACGTTTTATAAAATGAATGAAATTAACAAATATGTATATTAAAATAATATATAATATAGTAATTTTGACTTAGCTGCACAATCAGTTTTTCACGATTTTTTGTGTATACAAAGTGCACTTAAAATAGGATTTTGAAGAATAAGAAAACAAGCAGGAAACCAATATTTTGTGCAGTTAAGTCAAAATACGGCTGAGATTGATTTTTTTTTATGAAAATAATATTAAAATGTCAAAAATTTAAGGTATTTATCTTAAAAGTGCAGGTATAGAAACTGTACTTAAAAAACGAGTTTCTATGGGATGTTAAAGAATAGTGAGCATATGACCAAATATTAATTTGACGATCCTAGCAGTATGCACGGTTTTAAGTGTTTAGTGCAAATGAAGTTAGCAGAAAAGTGATTGTCAATTCCCCTTTGAAATTAAAAGTGGTTTGATTACGAAGAAAATTTTATTTTTTCGTTTTCTGAACAAGCAACTTACGGAATTGATCCCAATTCCGATCGGAATGATATTCTGTGACATGGCTGAATAAGTCATTCTTTTTTTAATTTTCAAACAAGAATTAGATCAGGGAGGCATTACAGACTTCTGTCAAAAAAGTTGAAATAGTGTGTTTCCATAAGGCAAGATACAAAGCGAAGTTTGCGACGCGCGTAACTCTCAGAAAGTTGAACATTCTTCAACTTTCACGCCTCGTATACAAAATGACAAGTAGTGCTGCCAGATTCATATGCTAAAATGTTTGTTTAATGGAAATAAATTATTAGAAACTAATTTTTTTTTTAAAAATGTATGAAAACTGCATTAAATATATAAAGAAAAATAAAACTTAAAGGCAAGACCAAATATAGCCGGCAAAGGCTTGAAATTGTATAAGCAGAAGAGCATCAAAAGCGTGGTGTGTAACTTGCCATTCTTACAGCGCTAAAAGTTCGAAAAGTAAGAAAAGCGTTGCCGCGTAACGCGTGGTATGTACTCCACCTTAAATGTTCACATTTGTGAATATTTGCGGTGAATCTTACACCCGCCTCGACTACATAACATCCGTGCAAAAATTATTGGTCTACGTGGTCCATTTTAGCTGATATGGACTAGTTACAACATGGTCCTATGTAATGCAGCTATGGACCACGTTCAAACAAATGTACGTGTTTTACCACGAAATATAGTGTTGCAAAGAATGTTATATCATAAAATATTGTTACGTTTTTAGTCCTTTACATAAAAAACGGTTTTATTATTTTCACAGGATTCGTTGAATTGCAATAAAATAAAACACGGGTATTTATTTTACAAATAAATTCTCAGTAACACTTTATTTATAACTTTAAAAACACGTACAACTAAACGCGATGTACACACTAACTATATTTGGCGATGTTTACTCGTCTAAGTTTAAAAACACACTTCCTATGTCGTCTGGCAGCCTCCCCTTATATAGTCAATTATAAAACCTTCTGGTAACTTCGCTAACTTTCTGGAATACAGCCGTCTCTCTTTATCTTTAACTGTACTGTAATTCAGGTCTCTTTTCATCTTTAAGTGTACGGCATGATCATATTGGTCTTGCTATGGTGCAATGTATGTGCGTGTGTAGATGCATGAGATTATTCTTCTGTTTGTTTATCTTCGCACACACACATATTCTAATGCTTGCAACTTAACAAATTACGCTGTCATCAAGTCTACATCTCTTGCAGTTTAAGTTTAATGTCACTGTTTGTAATTGCGATTAAGCAGTCTCGAATAATCTTGAAAGTTCTAGCTACCGTTTCCTGAAGATTCCGGAAACTTCCATTTTCCGTTATTTTGAATTCTATTGGCAGTTGTCGAGTGATGCCAAGTTTAATTGTGGTACTTGGTTGCCAGGTTTTGATTTTATTACAGTGATTTAGGGGTATAAAGCAGATAATGATCGGGTTGTCAGTTTGTGTCGTTACATTTGAATCTGCATTTTCATTTCGTAACACTGCCGCCCACTTAAGCCTGTTCGTCCCGAATAGGCACACAATCACCTTTTCCATAGTGCGCCAGTTGTTCAAACTTAATTTTTGTCTTCCGTCCAATGTACTGCTCTATCATGTGTACGACGTCATTCATCCTTTCGATGATACCACGGATCTCTGCTTCCAACTTGTAGTTATCCCATGACAGTCTCTTTTCCGTGCTATAAGCGTGTGTACCACATCCACTGGGTACTGCTCGATTATAATTATTAACTGAGTACATGTGACTATTTCTGTTGTAATCTGTTCCTTTGCCGGTAGATGAACTAAAGACTTCTTTACTTGTACCGGGCGAAGTGTAGCTGTAACTACTTCCTTTACGCGCAGATCTTGCAGAGGCTGGAGTGGCATCAAATCTCATCGGAGAGCGTGTATCGTCATACCCTGGGCCTTTATTACCTTTTCGTTCATTAATACTGCACTCATTGGCACCACGTTGTCTTATACCTTTTATGAAACCATCACGCGCCGCAGAAATTTGCATTTGTTGACGTTTAATTTCTCGAAGCTCTATTTCTAGCTTCTCACGCTCTAATTTTTGGCGCTCCCGTTCCAAGCGTAATGATTCAGCCTCTCGTTGCAAACGTTTTCGTTCCACAGCCAATTTCGTACGCTCCTCAGCTAGTCGGGCTTCCTTCAGGCGCAGACGCTCTCTTATTTCTTTATGCCGTCTGTCTTCGTTACGTGCTTCAGGTTGATGACACTGCTCCTGTTGTCGCCCTTGATAACAGCCATCACAATGAGACTTTTGATGACTCTTCCATTTATTATTCCATGATGGCGAGACAGATTTTGTTTGCTTTCTTGCTGCGTTGCAGTTGCGCTGGATATGGCCTTTCTCTCCGCAGCTATAGCATTTTATTCGCACTTTGTTTTTATTTAAAGCCAATGCTTGCACTACTGCCTCTTTGATGTCCTTTTCCCAATTAGCTTCTTTCTCGGTAATCACCTCCAGATTTCGGACCATATACGCTTGCGGCTTAGAAATTATCCTTGCGGTCTCCTGTGCTAAAGCATATGTCACAGTTTCTATAAAAGTAGGCTTCGGTGTCGCATATACTGCATACCTCACGTCAGGATCACTAATGCCACGCAATAAGGAATCAATTTTCAGCTGCTCCAGCAATGGGTGATTTTCGCCAGGATAAGATAGTTGCACCAACCGTTCGATTTCCATTGCGAAATCTTGTAGGGACTCATTGGGCTTCTGTCCTCTACATCGCAATTCCATACGGTATATATCTCGCTTATGTTCGCCACCATATTTCCGCTGCAGTGCCGCCATTATGTCATCAAAATTATTTCTGCAGCTCCGTGGTACGGTTTCAAGTACTTCTGCTGCGGCTCCTTTTAAGGCCAAAATCAGCTCTATGGCCTTTTCTTCAGTGTTCCAACCATTTTTGCTGGCAACTGTTTCGAACTGGAACTTGAAGATGTTCAAAGGTGCGCTGCCATCGAAACAAGGCGTCTTTACTCTGCTGGAAGCCTCTGGAATAAATCGCACTGGTCCGCCTTGGCACTGGAGATTACTCACTGTTATTTGTAGCTCGTGGAGTTTCTCATTTACATCTCTTTCTAAGTCTGAGAGTTTCCCGTCAAATTTGTTGACTTGTACTTCAATGCCATCTACTCTTCTATTTATGGCCTCAGAAATTTCTTGAAGTTTCTCATTTGTGGCCTTAGATGTTTCTTGAAGTTTCTCATTTGTGGCTTTAACTTCAGCTAGCACCCTCTCATTGTTAGCTCTAGATGTTTCTTGAACTTCAGCAAGCATTCTCTCATTGTTCACTCTAGATGTTTCTTCAAATTTCTCATTTGTGGTTTTAGATGTTTCTTCAAATTTTTGCATCATAGCGGCGAACATTGTACTTAAGTCCATGCTGCTTGTCGTGGCACGAGTACGTACCTCTATTTCCTCTTTATCCTCAAATTCGTATGTCCCGATGTCGATGCCACGCTGCTTGAACTCATCTATCAGCCTCTTCTGAAGTTCCACTTTATTGCCCGTTGTTGGCAGTTCCAGCTTACTCAGCTCCTTCTTTAGCTGCTCCACTTTTAGCTCTTCAAACTTCATGGCTTCTATTTATCTTATTTTTTTTTTTTAATGTCGTTTTGTAATTTTTATTAATAATGTTTTTTTTTTTTTATTTTTTATTAATGTCCTTTTTATTAATATTAATGTCCTTTTTATTAATTAATAATGTCCTTTTTTTATTTTATTAATTAATAATGTCCTTTTTTTATTTTATTTTGCAATCCCCCTTCTGACACCAATTGTTACGTTTTTAGTCCTTTACATAAAAAACGGTTTTATTATTTTCACAGGATTCGTTGAATTGCAATAAAATAAAACACGGGTATTTATTTTACAAATAAATTCTCAGTAACACTTTATTTATAACTTTAAAAACACGTACAACTAAACGCGATGTACACACTAACTATATTTGGCGATGTTTACTCGTCTAAGTTTAAAAACACACTTCCTATGTCGTCTGGCAGCCTCCCCTTATATAGTCAATTATAAAACCTTCTGGTAACTTCGCTAACTTTCTGGAATACAGCCGTCTCTCTTTATCTTTAACTGTACTGTAATTCAGGTCTCTTTTCATCTTTAAGTGTACGGCATGATCATATTGGTCTTGCTATGGTGCAATGTATGTGCGTGTGTAGATGCATGAGATTATTCTTCTGTTTGTTTATCTTCGCACACACACATATTCTAATGCTTGCAACTTAACAAATTACGCTGTCATCAAGTCTACATCTCTTGCAGTTTAAGTTTAATGTCACTGTTTGTAATTGCGATTAAGCAGTCTCGAATAATCTTGAAAGTTCTAGCTACCGTTTCCTGAAGATTCCGGAAACTTCCATTTTCCGTTATTTTGAATTCTATTGGCAGTTGTCGAGTGATGCCAAGTTTAATTGTGGTACTTGGTTGCCAGGTTTTGATTTTATTACAGTGATTTAGGGGTATAAAGCAGATAATGATCGGGTTGTCAGTTTGTGTCGTTACATTTGAATCTGCATTTTCATTTCGTAACAATATCATCAATTACCAGCAATATGGTAGCCCTGATGACACAAAAGTTTATTTGTGGTTATAATGAATGTTTGTAATTAAAAGTTTATTTTTTTGCTAAAAGCAAAAAAATAAATAAAAGTGAATTTTTTTTATAAGAAATCAAAAATGCAGTGCCGCTCCCATCATATAAGGAGACTTATTAAAGCAGAGGAAAAATCGTTTACATAGCCTACAAAATGAAAACTAGTTTTTTGTTTGTGAACCATGGAGTAGTGACATAGAGTAGTTTAAAACTATCCCTGTAGGTGCTCCATGGAGTAGTTACATGGTCTAGTTTTTGGGTTAGTCCGATGTAAAGCAAAGCTTGACCACGTGGTCCAGTCCTAGGACATCGCAATGGTAAATGGACTACGTCTAATGCATACGTTTGGGGTAGTTTTGGACTAGTCCTGGTCCATTATGGAGTAGTCCTTACACCCATGTATGGACTAGTCGCGATTTTTGCAGTGATATATTGCAGCAATTGTCAAAATTATGTTATTGTTAATGGAGACAGCTCATTGCAGGTGTTTGCAATAATTGTCAACGAATCTTCGCTAACACTTATTGCAGAAATAAAACGTCAACTTGCACATTAATTGGTGGTTCACATTTTTATACCGCGTTCGACGTTTTATAAAATGAATGAAATTAACAAATATGTATATTGAAATAATATATAATATAGTAATTTTGACTTAGCTGCACAATCAGTTTTTCACGATTTTTTGTGCAGATAAGTCAAAAATGCTGTTTACTTAAATGTACTTAACTGCCTTAATGTGCACGTACACACAATTAATTAATATGTGCAGCTAACCTTAATTTTTTATATGCAAATAATTAAAAACTGCAAGAAAAATATGTTAAATGTGCAAGTATGCAAAGTGCACTTAAAATAGGATTTTGAAGAATAAGAAAACAAGCAGGAAACCAATATTTTGTGCAGTTAAGTCAAAATACGGCTGAGATTGATTTTTTTTATGAAAATAATATTAAAATGTCAAAAATTTAAGGTATTTATCTTAAAAGTGCAGGTATAGAAACTGTACTTAAAAAACGAGTTTCTATGGGATGTTAAAGAATAGTGAGCATATGACCAAATATTAATTTGACGATCCTAGCAGTATGCACGGTTTTAAGTGTTTAGTGCAAATGAAGTTAGCAGAAAAGTGATTGTCAATTCCCCTTTGAAATTAAAAGTGGTTTGATTACGAAGAAAATTTTATTTTTTCGTTTTCTGAACAAGCAACTTACGGAATTGATCCCAATTCTGATCGGAATGATATTCTGTGACATGGCTGAATAAGTCATTCTTTTTTTAATTTTCAAACAAGAATTAGATCAGGGAGGCATTACGGACTTCTGTCAAAAAAGTTGAAATAGTGTGTTTCCATAAGGCAAGATACAAAGCGAAGTTTGCGACGCGCGTAACTCTCAGAAAGTTGAACATTCTTCAACTTTCACGCCTCGTATACAAAATTACAGGTAGTGCTGCCAGATTCATATGCTAAAATGTTTGTTTAATGGAAATAAATTATTAGAAACTAATTTTTTTTTTAAAAATGTATGAAAACTGCATTAAATATATAAAGAAAAATAAAACTTAAAGGCAAGACCAAATATAGCCGGCAAAGGCTTGAAATTGTATAAGCAGAAGAGCATCAAAAGCGTGGTGTGTAACTTGCCATTCTTACAGCGCTAAAAGTTCGAAAAGTAAGAAAAGCGTTGCCGCGTAACGCGTGGTATGTACTCCACCTTAAATGTTCACATTTGTGAATATTTGCGGTGAATCTTACACCCGCCTCGACTACATAACATCCGTGCAAAAATTATTGGTCTACGTGGTCCATTTTAGCTGATATGGACTAGTTACAACATGGTCCTATGTAATGCAGCTATGGACCACGTTCAAACAAATGTACGTGTTTTACCACGAAATATAGTGTTGCAAAGAATGTTATATCATAAAATATCATCAATTACCAGCAATATGGTAGCCCTGATGACACAAAAGTTTATTTGTGGTTATAATGAATGTTTGTAATTAAAAGTTTATTTTTTTGCTAAAAGCAAAAAAATAAATAAAAGTGAATTTTTTTTATAAGAAATCAAAAATGCAGTGCCGCTCCCATCATATAAGGAGACTTATTAAAGCAGAGGAAAAATCGTTTACATAGCCTACAAAATGAAAACTAGTTTTTTGTTTGTGAACCATGGAGTAGTGACATAGAGTAGTTTAAAACTATCCCTGTAGGTGCTCCATGGAGTAGTTACATGGTCTAGTTTTTGGGTTAGTCCGATGTAAAGCAAAGCTGGACCACGTGGTCCAGTCCTAGGACATCGCAATGGTAAATGGACTACGTCTAATGCATACGTTTGGGGTAGTTTTGGACTAGTCCTGGTCCATTATGGAGTAGTCCTTACACCCATGTATGGACTAGTCGCGATTTTTGCAGTGATATATTGCAGCAATTGTCAAAATTATGTTATTGTTAATGGAGACAGCTCATTGCAGGTGTTTGCAATAATTGTCAACGAATCTTCGCTAACACTTATTGCAGAAATAAAACGTCAACTTGCACATTAATTGGTGGTTCACATTTTTATACCGCGTTCGACGTTTTATAAAATGAATGAAATTAACAAATATGTATATTGAAATAATATATAATATAGTAATTTTGACTTAGCTGCACAATCAGTTTTTCACGATTTTTTGTGCAGATAAGTCAAAAATGCTGTTTACTTAAATGTACTTAACTGCCTTAATGTGCACGTACACACAATTAATTAATATGTGCAGCTAACCTTAATTTTTTATATGCAAATAATTAAAAACTGCAAGAAAAATATGTTAAATGTGCAGGTATGCAAAGTGCACTTAAAATAGGATTTTGAAGAATAAGAAAACAAACAGGAAACCAATATTTTGTGCAGTTAAGTCAAAATACGGCTGAGATTGATTTTTTTTATGAAAATAATATTAAAATGTCAAAAATGTAAGGTATTTATCTTAAAAGTGCAGGTATAGAAACTGTACTTAAAAATCGAGTTTCTATGGGATGTTAAAGAATAGTGAGCATATGACCAAATATTAATTTGACGATCCTAGCAGTATGCACGTTTTTAAGTGTTTAGTGCAAATGAAGTTAGCAGAAAAGTGATTGTCAATTCCCCTTTGAAATTAAAAGTGGTTTGATTACGAAGAAAATTTTATTTTTTCGTTTTCTGAACAAGCAACTTACGGAATTGATCCCACTTCCGATCGGAATGATATTCTGTGACATGGCTGAATAAGTCATTCTTTTTTTAATTTTCAAACAAGAATTAGATCAGGGAGGCATTACAGACTTCTGTCAAAAAAGTTGAAATAGTGTGTTTCCATAAGGCAAGATACAAAGCGAAGTTTGCGACGCGCGTAACTCTCAGAAAGTTGAACATTCTTCAACTTTCACGCCTCGTATACAAAATGACAGGTAGTGCTGCCAGATTCATATGCTAAAATGTTTGTTTAATGGAAATAAATTATTAGAAACTAATTTAAAAAAAAAAAATGTATGAAAACTGCATTAAATATATAAAGAAAAATAAAACTTAAAGGCAAGACCAAATATAGCCGGCAAAGGCTTGAAATTGTATAAGCAGAAGAGCATCAAAAGCGTGGTGTGTAACTTGCCATTCTTACAGCGCTAAAAGTTCGAAAAGTAAGAAAAGCGTTGCCGCGTAACGCGTGGTATGTACTCCACCTTAAATGTTCACATTTGTGAATATTTGCGGTGAATCTTACACCCGCCTCGACTACATAACATCCGTGCAAAAATTATTGGTCTACGTGGTCCGTTTTAGCTGATATGGACTAGTTACAACATGGTCCTATGTACTGCAGCTATGGACCACGTTCAAACAAATGTACGTGTTTTACCACGAAATATAGTGTTGCAAAGAATGTTATATCATAAAATATCATCAATTACCAGCAATATGGTAGCCCTGATGACACAAAAGTTTATTTGTGGTTATAATGAATGTTTGTAATTAAAAGTTTATTTTTTTGCTAAAAGCAAAAAAATAAATAAAAGTGAATTTTTTTTATAAGAAATCAAAAATGCAGTGTCGCTCCCATCATATAAGGAGACTTATTAAAGCAGAGGAAAAATCGTTTACATAGCCTACAAAATGAAAACTAGTTTTTTGTTTGTGAACCATGGAGTAGTGACATAGAGTAGTTTAAAACTATCCCTGTAGGTGCTCCATGGAGTAGTTACATGGTCTAGTTTTTGGGTTAGTCCGATGTAAAGCAAAGCTGGACCACGTGGTCCAGTCCTAGGACATCGCAATGGTAAATGGACTACGTCTAATGCATACGTTTGGGGTAGTTTGGGTCTAGTCCTGGTCCATTATGGAGTAGTCCTTACACCCATGTATGGACTAGTCGCGATTTTTGCAGTGATATATTGCAGCAATTGTCAAAATTATGTTATTGTTAATGGAGACAGCTCATTGCAGGTGTTTGCAATAATTGTCAACGAATCTTCGCTAACAGTTATTGCAGAAATAAAACGTCAACTTGCACATTAATTGGTGGTTCACATTTTTATACCGCGTTCGACGTTTTATAAAATGAATGAAATTAACAAATATGTATATTGAAATAATATATAATATAGTAATTTTGACTTAGCTGCACAATCAGTTTTTCACGATTTTTTGTGCAGATAAGTCAAAAATGCTGTTTACTTAAATGTACTTAACTGCCTTAATGTGCACGTACACACAATTAGTTAATATGTGCAGCTAACCTTAATTTTTTATATGCAAATAATTAAAAACTGCAAGAAAAATATGTTAAATGTGCAGGTATACAAAGTGCACTTAAAATAGGATTTTGAAGAATAAGAAAACAAACAGGAAACCAATATTTTGTGCAGTTAAGTCAAAATACGGCTGAGATTGATTTTTTTTTATGAAAATAATATTAAAATGTCAAAAATTTAAGGTATTTATCTTAAAAGTGCAGGTATAGAAACTGTACTTAAAAAACGAGTTTCTATGGGATGTTAAAGAATAGTGAGCATATGACCAAATATTAATTTGACGATCCTAGCAGTATGCACGTTTTTAAGTGTTTAGTGCAAATGAAGTTAGCAGAAAAGTGATTGTCAATTCCCCTTTGAAATTAAAAGTGGTTTGATTACGAAGAAAATTTTATTTTTTCGTTTTCTGAACAAGCAACTTACGGAATTGATCCAATTTCCGGTCGGAATGATATTCTGTGACATGGCTGAATAAGTCATTCTTTTTTTAATTTTCAAACAAGAACTAGATCAGGGAGGCATTTTCTTCAAAAGTATTAATACTTGTATTATATTCTGAAACGGCTGTAAGCAGCATAGCTCTAACCGGGTGTCCTAAGACACCTCTCTTCTTTTTATTTGGCTTAAGTTCACAATAATTGAATTAATGTAAATTCAAACTATTTTTTTTAGTAGTGGAATATTAGAATATCTAATTAGACTAGCAGAACGGATTAGTACTACTAATTTCGACAGCCGCTACGCTGTCATCATCAGCGTTCTTTGTTCGTTCTTATTACGTTTGATCGTGGATATTAGTATTAATGAAACATCAGCTACTTAACCAAATTTTAAGAGGAAATAGAATATAAGTCCTATTCCTTTTATCAATATGGTGAGCCGAACAAATTTCACCTTCTGATTCTTTATTTCAATTTTCCAACTCTTATTTTTATTGGCTTTTGCTTGTACGTAAGCGTTGCCTACGATAAATCAAGCTATTGTTGTTGTACATGTTTTAAGCAGGTTTTTTTGATTTTTTGCACACTTTTTTATCGATTAACGCTTTGCAAAAGGTAAAGGCATTTGTTTAGCATCGTTTCGCTGTGTTCTTTTTTTCAATATTACCATACTTTATAAATATATCGAAAGCAGTCGTGCTGTGAGTATATTTATTCGCGCGTATACATATGTGATTTGATAATCACACAGAACTTATGTTTCGTTTACGTCTGTGTTAAGAAAGTCAACACTAGCAGAAACACATGTTTCTGCTAATGTTCCTTCGTGTGTGGGCAGTATTATAAGAAAAAATCGTAATTCTATTAAACATTTTGAGAAAATCCTTAAAATTATATATTCGGTCATGTTCTGTATTTCATGTGGAATTGAAATGTGTAGAATTATCAAAGCATTGTTGTTATAAATATTAATTTACAACAGCAATGCTTTGATAATTCCGCACATTTTAATTCCACATCAAATACAGAACATGGCCGATTATATCGCTTAGACGTATGTAATTTTGATTTTAATGTTTATTTTTAAAATTTTTGTGAGCGATAAACGGGTTTTCTATACCAAAAGCATGTTTGTTTTTGTCTTCTTGATTTAAGCCGAATTTCAGCAGCCGCCGATCAATTTTGGTTGATCCGCCGCTGATCACAAACAATCAGCTTGGTTCACTGATCGTCACTTTTACAGTTATCAATTTTTGTTTGTTCTGATTTCCTTGTACGTAAATAAATTTATTTTTGTTGTTTATTACCATTAAGAAACGAGATAAACGATATTGTGTGGTACTCGCATCGTATTTTTTCTTTTTTTTTTTGTATGCTTTTCCCGTTATTGACGACTGGAAAAAAGGGAGATTACAGATTTGTTACTATTTAATAAGAACTTGTTGCACAATATTTTAAGAAACAGGTATGCTAAAGGTGAAGGTACATAGCATGCGTTAAATACGCTAATGCGTTACAGACTTCTGTCAAAAAAGTCAAAATAGTGTGTTTCCATAAGGCAAGATACAAAGCGAAGTTTGCGACGCGCGTAACTCTCAGAAAGTTGAACATTCTTCAGAGACCAACCTAAATTACGACGCAAAGCGTTGTCTGGCTGTCAAAATTTCTCATGCCCATACAAAATGTATGAAACCAACCGAAATAACGCGGCGTCAACGCTTTGCAATTGGAAAATCCAATTTTGACAGCGCGTAAAGAAGTGAAGTTGGCTGCAAAAGTAGTGTTGTTTATTTTATTAATGCTCACACATATACTTACAGTAATGTAAATGTAGCTACTTTCAGGTCAATTAAGCGTCTTAATCTCTATTTCTTATTTCTATTTACAGTTTTTTATTAATCAAAGTGAGTAAACATTACTGTTTCTGGCACAACGTTAACGCTCTAATTTAGGTTACCCATGTCAGCGTAAAAGTTAAGCGTTAAACTACGTTGCGCTTTGCGTCGTAATTTAGGTTGGTCTGTCAACTTTCACGCGTCGTATACAAAATGACAGGTAGTGCTGCCAGATTCCAGTCGCGATTTTTGCAGTGATATATTGCAGCAATTTTCAAAATTATGTTATTGTTAATGGAGACAGCTCATTGCAGGTGTTTGCAATAATTGTCAACGAATATTCGCTAACAGTTATTGCAGACATAAAACGTCAACTTGCACATTAATTGGTGCTCCACATTTTTATACCGCGTTCGACGTTTTATAAAATGAATGAAATTAACAAATATGTATATTGAAATAATATATAATATAGTAATTTTGACTTAGCTGCACAATCAGTTTTTCACGATTTTTTCTGCAGATAAGTCAAAAATGCTGTTTACTTAAATGTACTTAACTGCCTCAATGTGCACGTACACACAATTAGTTAATATGTGCAGCTAACCTTAATTTTGTATATGCAAATAATTAAAAACTGCAAAAAAAATATGTTAAATGTGCAGGTATACAAAGTGCACTTAAAATAGGATTTTGAAGAATAAGAAAACAAACAGGAAACCAATATTTTGTGCAGTTAAGTCAAAATAGGGCTGAGATTGATTTTTTATGAAAATAATATTAAAATGTCAAAAATTTAAGGTATTTATCTTAAAAGTGCAGGCATAGAAATTGTACTTAAAAAACGAGTTTCTATGGGATGTTAAAGAATAGTGAGCATATGACCAAATATTAATGTGACGATCGTAGCAGTATGCACGTTTTTAAGTGTTTAGTGCAAATGAAGTTAGCAGAAAAGTTATTGTCAATTCCCCTTTGAAATTAAAAGTGGTTTGATTACGAAGAAAATTTTATTTTTTCGTTTTCTGAACAAACAACTTACGGAAATCATCCCACTTCCGATCGGAATGATATTCTGTGACATGGCTGAATAAGTCATTCTTTTTTTAATTTTCGAACAAGAGTTAGATCAGGGAGGCATTTTCTTCAAAAGTATTAATACTTGTATTATATTCTGAAACGGCTGTAAGCAGCATAGCTCTAACCGGGTGTCCTAAGACACCTCTCTTCTCTTTATTTGGCTTAAGTTCACAATAATTGAATTAATGTAAATTCAAACTGTTTTTAGTAGTGGAATATTAGAATATCTAATTAGACTAGCAGAACGGATTAGTACTACTAATTTCGACAGCCGCTACGCTGTCATCATCAGCGTTCTTTGTTCGTTCTTATTACGTTTGATCGTGGATATTAGTATTAATGAAACATCAGCTATTTAACCAAATTTTAAGAGGAAATAAAATATACATAAGTCCTATTCCTTTTATTAATATGGTGAGCCGAACAAATTTCACCTTCTGATTCTTTATTCCAATTTTCCAACTCTTATTTTTATTGGCTTTTGCTTGTACGTAAGCGTTGCCTACGATAAATCAAGCTATTGTTGTTATACATGTTTTTAAGCAGGTTTTTTGAGTTTTTGCACACTTTTGTATCGATGAACGCTTTGCAAAAGGTAAAGGCATTTGTTTGGCATCGTTTCGCTGTGTTCTTTTTTTCAATATTACCATACTATATAAATATATTGAAAGCAGTCGTGCTGTGAGGTGCTTTTATATGAGTATATTTATTCGCGCGTATACATATGTGATTTGATAATCACACAGAACTTATGTTTCGTTTACGATTAAACCGTCTGTGTTAAGAAATTCTACACTAGCAGAAACACATGCTTCTGCTAATGTTCCTTCGTGTGTGGGCAGTATTATAAGAAAAAATCGTAATTCTATTAAAAATTTTGAGAAAATCCTTAAAATTATATATTCGGTCATGTTCTGTATTTCATGTGGAACTGAAATGTGTAGAATTATCAAAGCATTGTTGTTATAAATATTAATTTACAACAGCAATGCTTTGATAATTCCGCACATTTTAATTCCACATCAAATACAGAACATGGTCGATTATATCGCTTAAACGTATGTAATTTTGATTTTAATGTTTATTTTTAAAATTTTTGTGAGCGATAAACGGGTTTTCTATACCAAAAGAATGTTTGTTTTTGTCTTCTTGATTTAAGCCGAATTTCAGCAGCCGCCGATCAATTTTGGTTGATCCGCCGCTGATAACAAACAATCGGCTTGGTTCACTGATCGGCTCTTTTACAGTTATCAATTTTTGTTTGTTCTGATTTCCTTGTTCGTAAATATATTTATTTTTGTTGTTAATTACCATTAAGAAACGAGATAAACGATATTGTGTGGTACTCGCACCGTATTTTTTCTTTTTTTTTTTTTGTTTACTTTTCCCTTTATTGACGACTGGAAAAAAGGGAGATGACAGATTTGTTACTATTTAATAAGAACTTGTTGCACAATATTTTAAGAAACAGGTATGCTAAAGGTGAAGGTACATAGCATGCGTTAAATACGCTAATGCGTTACAGACTTCTGTCAAAAAAGTTGAAATAGTGTGTTTCCATAAGGCAAGATACAAAGCGAAGTTTGCGACGCGCGTAACTCTCAGAAAGTTGAACATTCTTCAACTTTCACGCGTCGTATACAAAATGACAGGTAGTGCTGCCAGATTCATATGCTAAAATGTTTGTTTAATGGAAATAAATTATTAGAAATTAATTTTTTTATTAAAAAATGGATGAAAACTGCATTAAATATATAAAGAAAAATAAAACTTAAAGGCAAGACCAAATATAGCCGGCAAAGGCTTGAAATTGTATAAGCAGAAGAGCATCAAAAGCGTGGTGTGTAACTTGCCATTCTTAAAGCGTTAAAAGTTCGAAAATTAAGAAAAGCGTTGCCGCGTAACGCGTGGTATGTACCTCCACCTTAAATGTTCACATTTGTGAATATTTGCGGTGAATCTTACACCCGCCTCGACTACATAACATCCCTGCAAAAATTATTGGTCTACGTGGTCCATTTTAGCTGATATGGACTAGTTACAACATGGTCCTATGTAATGCAGCTATGGACCACTTTCAAACAAATGTACGTGTTTTAGCACGAAATATAGTGTTGCAAAGAATGTTATATCATAAAATATCATCAATTACCAGCAATATGGTAGCCCTGATGACACAAAAGTTTATTAGTGGTTATAATGAATGTTTGTAATTAAAAGTTTTTTTTTTTTTGGTAAAAGCAAAAATATAAATATAAGTGAATTTTGTTTATAAGAAATCAAAAATGCAGTTTATTTTTTTGGTAAAAGCAAAAAAATAAATATAAGTGAATTTTGTTTGTAAGAAATCAAAAATGCAGTGTCGCTCCCATCATATAAGGAGACTTATTAAAGCAGAGGGAAAATCGTTTACATAGCATACAAAATGAAAAATAGTTTTTTGTTTGTGAACCATGGAGTAGTGACATAGAGTAGTTTAAAACTACCCCTGTAGGTGATCCATGGAGTAGTTACATGGTCTAGTTTTTGGGTTAGTCCGATGTAAAGCAAAGCTGGACCACGTGGTCCAGTCCTAGGACATCGCAATGGTAAATGGACTACGTCTAATGCATACGTTGGGGTAGTTTGGGACTAGTCCTGGTCCATTATGGAGTAGTCCTTACACCCATGTATGGACTAGTCGCGATTTTTGCAGTGATATATTGCAGCAATTGTCAAAATTATGTTATTGTTAATGGAGACAGCTCATTGCAGGTGTTTGCAATAATTGTCAACGAATATTCGCTAACAGTTATTGCAGACATAAAACGTCAACTTGCACATTAATTGGTGCTCCACATTTTTATACCGCGTTCGACGTTTTATAAAATGAATGAAATTAACAAATATGTATATTGAAACAATATATAATATAGTAATTTTGACTTAGCTGCACAATCAGTTTTTCACGATTTTTTGTGCAGATAAGTCAAAAATGCTGTTCACTTAAATGTACTTAACTGCCTTAATGTGCACGTACACACTATTAGTTAATATGTGCAGCTACCCTTAATTTTT
This sequence comes from Panzeria rudis, assembly GCA_956483635.1. Classification (NCBI taxonomy): domain Eukaryota; kingdom Metazoa; phylum Arthropoda; class Insecta; order Diptera; family Tachinidae; genus Panzeria; species Panzeria rudis. The sequence goes on from OY101447.1 coordinate 86,336,200, forward strand.
TATATGCAAATAATTAAGAACTGCAAAAAAAATATGTTAAATGTGCACGTATACAAAGTGCACTTAAAATAGGATTTTGAAGAATAAGAAAACAAAAAGGAAACCAATATTTTGTGCAGTTAAGTCAAAATACGGCTGAGATTGATTTTTTTTAATGAAAATAATATTAAAATGTCAAAAATGTAAGGTATTTATCTTAAAAGTGCAGGTATAGAAACTGTACTTAAAAAACGAGTTTCTATGGGATGTTAAAGAATAGTGAGCATATGACCAAATATTAATTTGACGATCCTAGCAGTATGCACGTTTTTAAGTGTTTAGTGCAAATGAAGTTATCAGAAAAGTGATTGTCAATTCCCCTTTGAAATTAAAAGTGGTTTGATTACGAAGAAAATTTTATTTTTTCGTTTTCTGAACAAGCAACTTACGGAATCGATCCCACTTCGGATCGGAATGATATTCTGTGACATGGCTGAATAAGTCATTCTTTTTTTAATTTTCAAACAAGAATTAGATCAGGGAGGCATTTTCTTCAAAAGTATTAATACTTGTATTATTAAAATCTATAATCATTCTTCTGCAAGATTAAAACAATAGCCAAATGGAACCTTAGATCAATAGAAAATAAACTGCGTACAGTTTTTTGGGTAAAAAATAAAACTATGGGGTGATAATAACCAACAAACTTTTCCATTCCGCAAAAAATGCTCAAAAACACCCAAAAAGTTTTTTGCTGTACAATCTAAAATAATTCTTGTGCAAGATTAAGTCAAAAGCCAAAATCAAACTTAGTCCAATAGACAACAAACTGCGTAAAATTTTTTGGGTAACAAATAAAACTCTGGGGTGATTATCACCAACAAACCTTTACATTCCGCAAAAAATGCTCAAAAACACCCAAAAAGTATTTTTGCTGTACAATCTATAATCATTCTTCTGCAAGACGAAAACAAAAGCCAAATTGAGCCTTAGATCAATAGAAAATAAACTGCGTACAGTTTTTTGGGTAAAAAATAAAACTATGGGGTGATAATCACCAACAAACTTTCCATTCCGCAAAAAAAGCTCAAAAGCACCCAAAAAGTATTTTTGCTGTAAAATCTAAAATAATTCTTGTGCAAGATCAAAAAAAAGCCAAATTGAAGCTTAGGTCAATAAAAAACAAACTGCGTACAGTTTTTTGGATAAAAAATAAAACTATGGGGTAATAATCACCAACAAACTTTTACATTCCGCAAAAAATGCTCAAAAACACCCAAAAAGTATTTTTGCTGTAAAATCTAAAATAATTCTTGTGCAAGATAAAATCAAAAGCTAAAATCAAGCTTAGACCAATAGAAAACAAACTGCATACAGTTTTTTGGGTAAAAAATAAAACTATGGAGTGATAATCACCAACAAACTTTTCCATTCTGCAAAAAATGCTCAAAAACACCCAAAAAGTATTTTTGCTGTAAAATCTAAAATAATGCTTGTGCAAGATTAAATCAAAAGCCAAAATCAAGTTTAGTCCAATAGAAAACAAACTGCTAACAGGTTTTAGGGTAAAAAAATTAAACTATGGGGTGATAATCACCAACAAACTTTTCCATTCTGCAAAAAATGCTCAAAAACACCCAAAAAGTATTTTTGCTGTAAAATCTAAAATAACGCTTGTGCAAGATTAAATCAAAAGTTAAAATCAAGCATAGACCAATAGAAAACAAACTGCATACAGTTTTTTGGGTAAAAAATAAAACTATGGGGTGAGAATCACCAACAAACTTTTCCATTCCGCAAAAAATGCTCAAAAACACCCAAAAAGTATTTTTGCTGTAAAATCTAAAATAATGCTTGTGCAAGATTAAAGCAAAAGCTTAAATCAAGCTTAGATTAATAGAAAACAAACTGCGTGCAGTTTTTTGGTAAAAAATAAAACTATGGGATGATAATCACCAACAAACTTTTCCATTCCGCAAAAAATGCTCAAAAACACCCAAAAAGTATTTTTGCTGTAAAATCTAAAATAATTCTTGTGCAAGATTAAAAAAAAGCCAAATTGAAGCTTAGGTCAATAGAAAACAAAGTGAGTACAGTTTTTTGGGTAAAAAATAAAACTATGGGGTGATAATCACCAACAAACTTTTCCATTCCGCAAAAAATGCTCAAAAACACCCAAAAAGTATTTTTGCTGTAAAATCTAAAATAATTCTTGTGCAAGATTAAATCAAAAGTTAAATTAAAGCTCAGATCAATAAAAAACAAATTGCGCACAGTTTTTTGGGTAAAAAATAAAACTATGGGGTGATAATCACCAACAAACTTTCCATTCCGCAAAAAAAGCTCAAAAACACCCAAAAAGTATTTTAGCTGTAAAATCTAAAATAATGCTTGTGCAAGATTGAAACAAAAGCTTAAATCAAGCTTAGATTAATAGAAAACAAACTGCGTACAGTTTTTTGGTAAAAAATAAAACTATGGGATGATAATCACCAACAAACTTTTCCATTCCGCAAAAAATGCTCAAAAACACCTAAAAAGTATTTTTGCTGTAAAATCTAAAATAATTCTTGTGCTAGATTAAAAAAAAGCCAAATTGAAGCTTAGGTCAATAGAAAACAAACTGCGTACAGTTTTTGGGTAAAAAATAAAACTATGGGGTGATAATCACCAACAAACTTTTACATTCCGCAAAAAATGCTCAAAAACACCCAAAAAGTATTTTTGCTGTAAAATCTAAAATAATTCTTGTGCAAGATAAAATCAAAAGTTAAAATCAAGCATAGACCAATAGAAAACAAACTGCATACAGTTTTTTGGGTAAAAAATAAAACTATGGAGTGATAATCACCAACAAACTTTTCCATTCCGCAAAAAATGCTCAAAAACACCCAAAAAGTATTTAAAAAGTATCTAAAATAATTCTTGTGCAAGATAAAATCAAAAGTTAAAATCAAGCTTAGACCAATAGAAAACAAACTGCATACAGTTTTTTGGGTAAAAAATAAAACTATGGGGTGAGAATCACCAACAAACTTTTCCATTCCGCAAAAAATGCTCAAAAACACCCAAAAAGTATTTTTGCTGTAAAATCTAAAAGATTAAAGCAAAAGCTTAAATCAAGCTTAGACCAATAGAAAACAAACTGCGTACAATTTTTTTGGGTAACAAATAAAACTATGGGGTGCTTATCACCAACAAACTTTTACATTCCGCAGAAAATGCTCAAAAACACCCAAAAAGTATTTTTGCTGTAAAATCTAAAATAATTCTTGTGCAAGATAAAATCAAAAGTTAAAATCAAGCATAGACCAATAGAAAACAAACTGCATACAGTTGTTTGGGTAAAAAATAAAACTATGGAGTGATAATCACCAACAAACTTTTCCATTCCGCAAAAAATGCTCAAAAACACCCAAAAAGTATTTAAAAAGTATCTAAAATAATTCTTGTGCAAGATAAAATCAAAAGTTAAAATCAAGCTTAGACCAATAGAAAACAAACTGCATACAGTTTTTTTGGTAAAAAATAAAACTATGGGGTGAGAATCACCAACAAACTTTTCCATTCCGCAAAAAATGCTCAAAAACACCCAAAAAGTATTTTTGCTGTAAAATCTAAAATAATGCTTGTGCAAGATTAAAGCAAAAGCTTAAATCAAGCTTAGATTAATAGAAAACAAACTGCGTACAGTTTTTTGGTAAAAAATAAAACTATGGGATGATAATCACCAACAAACTTTTCCATTCCGCAAAAAATGCTCAAAAACACCCAAAAAGTATTTTTGCTGTAAAATCTAAAATAATTCTTGTGCAAGATTAAAAAAAAAGCCAAATTGAAGCTTAGGTCAATAGAAAACAAAGTGCGTACAGTTTTTTGGGTAAAAAATAAAACTATGGGGTGATAATCACCAACAAACTTTTACATTCCGCAAAAAATGCTCAAAAACACCCAAAAAGTATTTTTGCTGTAAAATCTAAAATAATTCTTGTGCAAGATTAAATCAAAAGTTAAATTAAAGCTCAGATCAATAAAAAACGAATTGCGCACAGTTTTTTGGGTAAAAAATAAAACTATGGGGTGATAATCACCAACAAACTTTCCATTCCGCAAAAAAAGCTCAAAAACACCCAAAAAGTATTTTTGCTGTAAAATCTAAAATAATGCTTGTGCAAGATTGAAGCAAAAGCTTAAATCAAGCTTAGATTAATAGAAAACAAACTGCGTACAGTTTTTTGGTAAAAAATAAAACTATGGGATGATAATCACCAACAAACTTTTCCATTCCGCAAAAAATGCTCAAAAACACCTAAAAAGTATTTTTGCTGTAAAATCTAAAATAATTGTTGTGCTAGATTAAAAAAAAGCCAAATTGAAGCTTAGGTCAATAGAAAACAAACTGCGTACAGTTTTTTGGTAAAAAATAAAACTATGGGGTGATAATCACCAACAAACTTTTCCATTCCGCAAAAAATGCTCAAAAACACCTAAAATGTATTTTTGCTGTAAAATCTAAAATAATTCTTGTGCTAGATTAAAAAAAAGTCAAATTGAAGCTTAGGTCAATAGAAAACAAACTGCGTACAGTTTTTGGGTAAAAAATAAAACTATGGGGTGATAATCACCAACAAACTTTTACATTCCGCAAAAAGTGCTCAAAAACACCCAAAAAGTATTTTTGCTGTAAGATCTAAAATAATTCTTGTGGAAGATAAAATCAAAAGTTAAAATCAAGCTTAGACCAATAGAAAACAAACTGCATACAGTTTTTTGGGTAAAAAATAAAACTATGGAGTGATAATCACCAACAAACTTTTCCATTCCGCAAAAAATGCTCAAAAACACCCAAAAAGTATTTTTGCTGTACAATCGAACATCATTCTTCTGCAAGATTAAAGCAAAAGCCGAATTGAACCTTAGATCAATAAAAAACAAACTGCGTACAGTTTTTTTGGAAAAAATAAAACTATATGGTGATAATCAACAACAAACTTTTACATTCCGCAAAAAATGCTCAAAAACACCCAAAAAGTATTTTTACTGTAAAATCTAAAATAATTGTTGTGCACGATTCAAACAAAAGCCAAAATTTAGCGTAGACCAATAGAAAACAAACTGCGTACAATTTTTTTGGGTAACAAATAAAACTATGGGGTGCTTATCACCAACAAACCTTTACATTCCGCAAAAAATGCTCAAAAACACCCAAAAAGTATTTTTGCTGTAAAATCTAAACTAATCCTTGTGCAAGATAAAATCAAAAGCCAAAATCAAGCTTAGACCAATAGAAAACAAACTGCGTACAGTTTTTTGGGTAAAAAATAAAACTATGGGGTGATAATCATCAACAAACTTTTCCATTCCGCAAAAAATGCTCAAAAACACCCAAAAAGTATTTTTGCTGTAAAATCTATAATCATTCTTCTGCAAGATTAAAACAAAAGCCAAATGGAACCTTAGATCAATAGAAAATAAACCGCGTACAGTTTTTTGGGTAAAAAATAAAACTATGGGGTGATAATCACCAACAAACTTTTACATTCCGCAAAAAATGCTCAAAAACACCCAAAAAGTATTTTTGCTGTAAAATCTAAAATAATTCTTGTGCAAGATTAAATCAAAAGTTAAATTAAAGCTCAGATCAATAAAAAACAAATTGCGCACAGCTTTTTGGGTAAAAAATAAAACTATGGGGTGATAATCACCAACAAACTTTCCATTCCGCAAAAAAAGCTCAAAAACACCCAAAAAGTATTTTTGCTGTAAAATCTAAAATAATGCTTGTGCAAGATTGAAACAAAAGCTTAAATCAAGCTTAGATTAATAGAAAACAAACTGCGTACAGTTTTTTGGTAAAAAATAAAACTATGGGATGATAATCACCAACAAACTTTTCCATTCCGCAAAAAATGCTCAAAAACACCTAAAAAGTATTTTTGCTGTAAAATCTAAAATAATTCTTGTGCTAGATTAAAAAAAAGCCAAATTGAAGCTTAGGTCAATAGAAAACAAACTGCGTACAGTTTTTGGGTAAAAAATAAAACTATGGGGTGATAATCACCAACAAACTTTTACATTCCGCAAAAAGTGCTCAAAAACACCCAAAAAGTATTTTTACTGTAAAATCTAAAATAATTCTTGTGGAAGATAAAATCAAAAGTTAAAATCAAGCTTAGACCAATAGAAAACAAACTGCATACAGTTTTTTGGGTAAAAAATAAAACTATGGAGTGATAATCACCAACAAACTTTTCCATTCCGCAAAAAATGCTCAAAAACACCCAAAAAGTATTTTTGCTGTACAATCGAACATCATTCTTCTGCAAGATTAAAGCAAAAGCCGAATTGAACCTTAGATCAATAAAAAACAAACTGCGTACAGTTTTTTTGGAAAAAATAAAACTATATGGTGATAATCAACAACAAACTTTTACATTCCGCAAAAAATGCTCAAAAACACCCAAAAAGTATTTTTACTGTAAAATCTAAAATAATTGTTGTGCACGATTCAAACAAAAGCCAAAATTTAGCGTAGACCAATAGAAAACAAACTGCGTACAATTTTTTTGGGTAACAAATAAAACTATGGGGTGCTTATCACCAACAAACCTTTACATTCCGCAAAAAATGCTCAAAAACACCCAAAAAGTATTTTTGCTGTAAAATCTAAAATAATCCTTGTGCAAGATAAAATCAAAAGCTAAAATCAAGCTTAGACCAATAGAAAACAAACTGCGTACAGTTTTTTGGGTAAAAAATAAAACTATGGGGTGATAATCATCAACAAACTTTTCCATTCCGCAAAAAATGCTCAAAAACACCCAAAAAGTATTTTTGCTGTAAAATCTATAATCATTCTTCTGCAAGATTAAAACAAAAGCCAAATGGAACCTTAGATCAATAGAAAATAAACCGCGTACAGTTTTTTGGGCAAAAAATAAAACTATGGGGTGATAATAACCAACAAACTTTTCCATTCCGCAAAAAATGCTCAAAAACACCCAAAAAGTATTTTTGCTGTACAATCGAACATCATTCTTCTGCAAGATTAAAGCAAAAGCCGAATTGAACCTTAGATCAATAAAAAACAAACTGCGTACAGTTTTTTTGGAAAAAATAAAACTATATGGTGATAATCAACAACAAACTTTTACATTCCGCAAAAAATGCTCAAAAACACCCAAAAAGTATTTTTACTGTAAAATCTAAAATAATTGTTGTGCACGATTCAAACAAAAGCCAAAATTTAGCGTAGACCAATAGAAAACAAACTGCGTACAATTTTTTTGGGTAACAAATAAAACTATGGGGTGCTTATCACCAACAAACCTTTACATTCCGCAAAAAATGCTCAAAAACACCCAAAAAGTATTTTTGCTGTAAAATCTAAAATAATCCTTGTGCAAGATAAAATCAAAAGCTAAAATCAAGCTTAGACCAATAGAAAATAAACTGCGTACAGTTTTTTGGTAAAAAATAAAACTATGGGATGATAATCACCAACAAACTTTTCCATTCCGCAAAAAATGCTCAAAAACACCTAAAAAGTATTTTTGCTGTAAAATCTAAAATAATTCTTGTGCTAGATTAAAAAAAGCCAAATTGAAGCTTAGGTCAATAGAAAACAAACTGCGTACAGTTTTTGGGTAAAAAATAAAACTATGGGGTGATAATCACCAACAAACTTTTACATTCCGCAAAAAGTGCTCAAAAACACCCAAAAAGTATTTTTGCTGTAAAATCTAAAATAATTCTTGTGCAAGATTAAAAAAAAAGCCAAATTGAAGCTTAGGTCAATAGAAAACAAAGTGCGTACAGTTTTTTGGGTAAAAAATAAAACTATGGGGTGATAATCACCAACAAACTTTTACATTCCGCAAAAAATGCTCAAAAACACCCAAAAAGTATTTTTGCTGTAAAATCTAAAATAATTCTTGTGCAAGATTAAATCAAAAGTTAAATTAAAGCTCAGATCAATAAAAAACGAATTGCGCACAGTTTTTTGGGTAAAAAATAAAACTATGGGGTGATAATCACCAACAAACTTTCCATTCCGCAAAAAAAGCTCAAAAACACCCAAAAAGTATTTTTGCTGTAAAATCTAAAATAATGCTTGTGCAAGATTGAAGCAAAAGCTTAAATCAAGCTTAGATTAATAGAAAACAAACTGCGTACAGTTTTTTGGTAAAAAATAAAACTATGGGATGATAATCACCAACAAACTTTTCCATTCCGCAAAAAATGCTCAAAAACACCTAAAAAGTATTTTTGCTGTAAAATCTAAAATAATTGTTGTGCTAGATTAAAAAAAAGCCAAATTGAAGCTTAGGTCAATAGAAAACAAACTGCGTACAGTTTTTTGGTAAAAAATAAAACTATGGGGTGATAATCACCAACAAACTTTTCCATTCCGCAAAAAATGCTCAAAAACACCTAAAAAGTATTTTTGCTGTAAAATCTAAAATAATTCTTGTGCTAGATTAAAAAAAAGTCAAATTGAAGCTTAGGTCAATAGAAAACAAACTGCGTACAGTTTTTGGGTAAAAAATAAAACTATGGGGTGATAATCACCAACAAACTTTTACATTCCGCAAAAAGTGCTCAAAAACACCCAAAAAGTATTTTTGCTGTAAGATCTAAAATAATTCTTGTGGAAGATAAAATCAAAAGTTAAAATCAAGCTTAGACCAATAGAAAACAAACTGCATACAGTTTTTTGGGTAAAAAATAAAACTATGGAGTGATAATCACCAACAAACTTTTCCATTCCGCAAAAAATGCTCAAAAACACCCAAAAAGTATTTTTACTGTAAAATCTAAAATAATTGTTGTGCACGATTCAAACAAAAGCCAAAATTTAGCGTAGACCAATAGAAAACAAACTGCGTACAATTTTTTTGGGTAACAAATAAAACTATGGGGTGCTTATCACCAACAAACCTTTACATTCCGCAAAAAATGCTCAAAAACACCCAAAAAGTATTTTTGCTGTAAAATCTAAAATAATCCTTGTGCAAGATAAAATCAAAAGCCAAAATCAAGCTTAGACAAATAGAAAACAAACTGCGTACAGTTTTTTGGTTAAAAAATAAAACTATGGGGTGATAATCATCAACAAACTTTTCCATTCCGCAAAAAATGCTCAAAAACACCCAAAAAGTATTTTTGCTGTAAAATCTATAATCATTCTTCTGCAAGATTAAAACAAAAGCCAAATGGAACCTTAGATCAATAGAAAATAAACCGCGTACAGTTTTTTGGGTAAAAATAAAACTATGGGGTGATAATAACCAACAAACTTTTCCATTCCGCAAAAAATGCTCAAAAACACCCAAAAAGTTTTTTGCTGTAAAATCTAAAATAATTCTTGTGCAAGATTAAATCAAAAGCCAAAATCAAGTTTAGTCCAACAGAAAACAAACTGCGCTCAGTTTTTTGGGTAAAAAATAAAACTATGGGGTGATAATCACCAACAAACTTTTCCATTCCGCAAAAAATGCTCAAAAACACCCAAAAAGTAGTTTTGCTGTAAAATCTAAAATAATTCTTATGCAAGATTAAAACAAAAGCCAAAATTAAGCTTAGACCAATAGAAAACAAACTGCGTACATTTTTTTGGGGAAAAAATAAAACTATGGGGTGATAATCACCAACGAACTTTTCCATTCCGCAATAAATGCTCAAACACACCCAAAAAGTATTTTTGCTGTAAAATCTAAAATAATTCTTGTACAAGATTGAAACAAAAGCCAAAATTAAGCCTAGACCGATAGAAAACAAACTGCTAACAGGTTTTTGGGTAAAAAATAAAACTATGGGGTGATAATCACCAACAAACTTTTCCATTCTGCAAAAAATGCTCAAAAACACCCAAAAAGTATTTTTGCTGTAAAATCTAAAATAATGCTTGTGCAAGATTAAAGCAAAAGCTTAAATCAAGCTTAGATTAATAGAAAACAAACTGCGTACAGTTTTTTGGTAAAAAATAAAACTATGGGATGATAATCACCAACAAACTTTTCCATTCCGCAAAAAATGCTCAAAAACACCCAAAAAGTATTTTTGCTGTAAAATCTAAAATAATTCTTGTGCAAGATTAAAAAAAAAACCAAATTGAAGCTTACGTCAATAGGAAACAAAGTGCGTACAGTTTTTTGGGTAAAAAATAAAACTATGGGGTGATAATCACCAACAAACTTTTACATTCCGCAAAAAATGCTCAAAAACACCCAAAAAGTATTTTTGCTGTAAAATCTAAAATAATTCTTGTGCAAGATTAAATCAAAAGTTAAATTAAAGCTCAGATCAATAAAAAACAAATTGCGCACAGTTTTGTTGGGTAAAAAATAAAACTATGGGGTGATAATCACCAACAAACTTTCCATTCCGCAAAAAAAGCTCAAAAACACCCAAAAAGTATTTTTGCTGTAAAATCTAAAATAATGCTTGTGCAAGATTGAAACAAAGGCTTAAATCAAGCTTAGACTAATAGAAAACAAACTGCGTACAGTTTTTTGGTAAAAAATAAAACTATGGGATGATAATCACCAACAAACTTTTCCATTCCGCAAAAAATGCTCAAAAACACCCAAAAAGTATTTTTGCTGTAAAATCTAAAATAATTCTTGTGCAAGATTAAATCAAAAGTTAAATTAAAGCTCAGATCAATAAAAAACAAATTGCGCACAGTTTTGTTGGGTAAAAAATAAAACTATGGGGTGATAATCACCAACAAACTTTCCATTCCGCAAAAAAGCTCAAAAACACCCAAAAAGTATTTTTGCTGTAAAATCTAAAATAATGCTTGTGCAAGATTGAAACAAAGGCTTAAATCAAGCTTAGACTAATAGAAAACAAACTGCGTACAGTTTTTTGGTAAAAAATAAAACTATGGGGTGATAGTCACCAACAAACTTTTACATTCCGCAAAAAATGCTCAAAAACACCCAAAAAGTATTTTTGCTGTAAAATCTAAAATAATTCTTGTGCAAGATCAAAAAAAACCAAATTGAAGCTTAGGTCAATAGAAAACAAACTGCGTACAGTTTTTTGGGTAAAAAATAAAACTATGGAGTGATAATCACCAACAAACTTTTCCATTCCGCAAAAAATGCTCAAAAACACCCAAAAAGTATTTTTGCTGTAAAATCTATAATCATTCTTCTGCAAGATTAAAACAAAAGCCAAATGGAACCTTAGATCAATAAAAAATAAACCGCGTACAGTTTTTTGGGCAAAAAATAAAACTATGGGGTGATAATAACCAACAAACTTTTCCATTCCGCAAAAAATGCTCAAAAACACCCAAAAAGTTTTTTGCTGTAAAATCTAAAATAATTCTTGTGCAAGATTAAATCAAAAGCCAAAATCAAGTTTAGTCCAACAGAAAACAAACTGCGCTCAGTTTTTTGGGTAAAAAATAAAACTATGGGGTGATAATCACCAACAAACTTTTCCATTCCGCAAAAAATGCTCAAAAACACCCAAAAAGTAGTTTTGCTGTAAAATCTAAAATAATTCTTATGCAAGATTAAAACAAAAGCCAAAATTAAGCTTAGACCAATAGAAAACAAACTGCGTACATTTTTTTGGGGAAAAAATAAAACTATGGGGTGATAATCACCAACGAACTTTTCCATTCCGCAATAAATGCTCAAACACACCCAAAAAGTATTTTTGCTGTAAAATCTAAAATAATTCTTGTACAAGATTGAAACAAAAGCCAAAATTAAGCCTAGACCGATAGAAAACAAACTGCTAACAGGTTTTTGGGTAAAAAATAAAACTATGGGGTGATAATCACCAACAAACTTTTCCATTCTGCAAAAAATGCTCAAAAACACCCAAAAAGTATTTTTGCTGTAAAATCTAAAATAATACTTGTGCAAGATTAAAGCAAAAGCTTAAATCAAGCTTAGATTAATAGAAAACAAACTGCGTACAGTTTTTTGGTAAAAAATAAAACTATGGGATGATAATCACCAACAAACTTTTCCATTCCGCAAAAAATGCTCAAAAACACCCAAAAAGTATTTTTGCTGTACAATCGAACATCATTCTTCTGCAAGATTAAAGCAAAAGCCGAATTGAACCTTAGATCAATAAAAAACAAACTGCGTACAGTTTTTTTGGAAAAAATAAAACTATATGGTGATAATCAACAACAAACTTTTACATTCCGCAAAAAATGCTCAAAAACACCCAAAAAGTATTTTTACTGTAAAATCTAAAATAATTGTTGTGCACGATTCAAACAAAAGCCAAAATTTAGCGTAGACCAATAGAAAACAAACTGCGTACAATTTTTTTGGGTAACAAATAAAACTATGGGGTGCTTATCACCAACAAACCTTTACATTCCGCAAAAAATGCTCAAAAACACCCAAAAAGTATTTTTGCTGTAAAATCTAAAATAATCCTTGTGCAAGATAAAATCAAAAGCCAAAATCAAGCTTAGACAAATAGAAAACAAACTGCGTACAGTTTTTTGGTTAAAAAATAAAACTATGGGGTGATAATCATCAACAAACTTTTCCATTCCGCAAAAAATGCTCAAAAACACCCAAAAAGTATTTTTGCTGTAAAATCTATAATCATTCTTCTGCAAGATTAAAACAAAAGCCAAATGGAACCTTAGATCAATAGAAAATAAACCGCGTACAGTTTTTTGGGTAAAAATAAAACTATGGGGTGATAATAACCAACAAACTTTTCCATTCCGCAAAAAATGCTCAAAAACACCCAAAAAGTTTTTTGCTGTAAAATCTAAAATAATTCTTGTGCAAGATTAAATCAAAAGCCAAAATCAAGTTTAGTCCAACAGAAAACAAACTGCGCTCAGTTTTTTGGGTAAAAAATAAAACTATGGGGTGATAATCACCAACAAACTTTTCCATTCCGCAAAAAATGCTCAAAAACACCCAAAAAGTAGTTTTGCTGTAAAATCTAAAATAATTCTTATGCAAGATTAAAACAAAAGCCAAAATTAAGCTTAGACCAATAGAAAACAAACTGCGTACATTTTTTTGGGGAAAAAATAAAACTATGGGGTGATAATCACCAACGAACTTTTCCATTCCGCAATAAATGCTCAAACACACCCAAAAAGTATTTTTGCTGTAAAATCTAAAATAATTCTTGTACAAGATTGAAACAAAAGCCAAAATTAAGCCTAGACCGATAGAAAACAAACTGCTAACAGGTTTTTGGGTAAAAAATAAAACTATGGGGTGATAATCACCAACAAACTTTTCCATTCTGCAAAAAATGCTCAAAAACACCCAAAAAGTATTTTTGCTGTAAAATCTAAAATAATGCTTGTGCAAGATTAAAGCAAAAGCTTAAATCAAGCTTAGATTAATAGAAAACAAACTGCGTACAGTTTTTTGGTAAAAAATAAAACTATGGGATGATAATCACCAACAAACTTTTCCATTCCGCAAAAAATGCTCAAAAACACCCAAAAAGTATTTTTGCTGTAAAATCTAAAATAATTCTTGTGCAAGATTAAAAAAAAAACCAAATTGAAGCTTACGTCAATAGGAAACAAAGTGCGTACAGTTTTTTGGGTAAAAAATAAAACTATGGGGTGATAATCACCAACAAACTTTTACATTCCGCAAAAAATGCTCAAAAACACCCAAAAAGTATTTTTGCTGTAAAATCTAAAATAATTCTTGTGCAAGATTAAATCAAAAGTTAAATTAAAGCTCAGATCAATAAAAAACAAATTGCGCACAGTTTTGTTGGGTAAAAAATAAAACTATGGGGTGATAATCACCAACAAACTTTCCATTCCGCAAAAAAAGCTCAAAAACACCCAAAAAGTATTTTTGCTGTAAAATCTAAAATAATGCTTGTGCAAGATTGAAACAAAGGCTTAAATCAAGCTTAGACTAATAGAAAACAAACTGCGTACAGTTTTTTGGTAAAAAATAAAACTATGGGATGATAATCACCAACAAACTTTTCCATTCCGCAAAAAATGCTCAAAAACACCCAAAAAGTATTTTTGCTGTAAAATCTAAAATAATTCTTGTGCAAGATTAAATCAAAAGTTAAATTAAAGCTCAGATCAATAAAAAACAAATTGCGCACAGTTTTGTTGGGTAAAAAATAAAACTATGGGGTGATAATCACCAACAAACTTTCCATTCCGCAAAAAAAGCTCAAAAACACCCAAAAAGTATTTTTGCTGTAAAATCTAAAATAATGCTTGTGCAAGATTGAAACAAAGGCTTAAATCAAGCTTAGACTAATAGAAAACAAACTGCGTACAGTTTTTTGGTAAAAAATAAAACTATGGGGTGATAGTCACCAACAAACTTTTACATTCCGCAAAAAATGCTCAAAAACACCCAAAAAGTATTTTTGCTGTAAAATCTAAAATAATTCTTGTGCAAGATCAAAAAAAACCAAATTGAAGCTTAGGTCAATAGAAAACAAACTGCGTACAGTTTTTTGGGTAAAAAATAAAACTATGGAGTGATAATCACCAACAAACTTTTCCATTCCGCAAAAAATGCTCAAAAACACCCAAAAAGTATTTTTGCTGTAAAATCTATAATCATTCTTCTGCAAGATTAAAACAATAGCCAAATGGAACCTTAGATCAATAGAAAATAAACTGCGTACAGTTTTTTGGGTAAAAAATAAAACTATGGGGTGATAATAACCAACAAACTTTTCCATTCCGCAAAAAATGTTCAAAAACACCCAAAAAGTTTTTTGCTGTAAAATCTAAAATAATTCTTGTGCAAGATTAAGTCAAAAGCCGAAATCAAGCTTAGTCCAATAGAAAACAAACTGCGTAAAATTTTTTGGGTAACAAATAAAACTCTGGGTAGCTTATCACCAACAAACCTTTACATTCCGCAAAAAATGCTCAAAAACACCCAAAAAGTATTTTTGCTGTACAATCTATAATCATTCTTCTGCAAGACGAAAATAAAAGCCAAATTGAACCTCAGATCAATAGAAAATAAACTGCGTACAGTTTTTTGGGTAAAAAATAAAACTATGGGGTGATAATCACAAACAAACTTTTCCATTCCGCAATAAATGCTCAAAAACACCCAAAAAGTATTTTTGCTGTAAAATCTAAAATAATTCTTGTGCAAGATTTAATCAAAAGTTAAATTAAAGCTCAGATCAATAAAAAACAAATTGCGCACAGTTTTTTGGGTAAAAAATAAAACTATGGGGTGATAATCACCAACAAACTTTCCATTCCGCAAAAAAAACCCAAAAACACCCAAAAAGTATTTTTGCTGTAAAATCTAAAATAATGCTTGTGCAAGATTAAAGCAAAAGCTTAAATCAAGCTTAGATTAATAGAAAACAAACTGCGTACAGTTTTTTGGTAAAAAATAAAACTATGGGATGATAATCACCAACAAACTTTTCCATTCCGCAAAAAATGCTCAAAAACACCCAAAAAGTATTTTTGCTGTAAAATCTAAAATAATTCTTGTGCAAGATTAAAAAAAAACCAAATGGAAGCTTAGGTCAATAGGAAACAAAGTGCGTACAGTTTTTTGGGTAAAAAATAAAACTATGGGGTGATAATCACCAACAAACTTTTACATTCCGCAAAAAATGCTCAAAAACACCCAAAAAGTATTTTTGCTGTAAAATCTAAAATAATTCTTGTGCAAGATTAAATCAAAAGTTAAATTAAAGCTTAGATCAATAAAAAACAAATTGCGCACAGTTTTGTTGGGTAAAAAATAAAACTATGGGGTGATAATCACCAACAAACTTTCCATTCCGCAAAAAAAAGCTCAAAAACACCCAAAAAGTATTTTTGCTGTAAAATCTAAAATAATGCTTGTGCAAGATTGAAACAAAGGCTTAAATCAAGCTTAGATTAATAGAAAACAAACTGCGTACAGTTTTTTGGTAAAAAATAAAACTATGGGATGATAATCACCAACAAACTTTTCCATTCCGCAAAAAATGCTCAAAAACACCCAAAAAGTATTTTTGCTGTAAAATCTAAAATAATTCTTGTGCAAGATTAAAAAAAAAACCAAATTGAAGCTTACGTCAATAGGAAACAAAGTGCGTACAGTTTTTTGGGTAAAAAATAAAACTATGGGGTGATAATCACCAACAAACTTTTCCATTCTGCAAAAAATGCTCAAAAACACCCAAAAAGTATTTTTGCTGTAAAATCTAAAATAATGCTTGTGCAAGATTAAAGCAAAAGCTTAAATCAAGCTTAGATTAATAGAAAACAAACTGCGTACAGTTTTTTGGTAAAAAATAAAACTATGGGATGATAATCACCAACAAACTTTTCCATTCCGCAAAAAATGCTCAAAAACACCCAAAAAGTATTTTTGCTGTAAAATCTAAAATAACTCTTGTGCAAGATTAAAAAAAAACCAAATGGAAGCTTAGGTCAATAGGAAACAAAGTGCGTACAGTTTTTTGGGTAAAAAATAAAACTATGGGGTGATAATCACCAACAAACTTTTACATTCCGCAAAAAATGCTCAAACACACCCAAAAAGTATTTTTGCTGTAAAATCTAAAATAATTCTTGTACAAGATTGAAACAAAAGCCAAAATTAAGCCTAGACCGATAGAAAACAAACTGCTAACAGGTTTTTGGGTAAAAAATAAAACTATGGGGTGATAATCACCAACAAACTTTTCCATTCTGCAAAAAATGCTCAAAAACACCCAAAAAGTATTTTTGCTGTAAAATCTAAAATAATGCTTGTGCAAGATTAAAGCAAAAGCTTAAATCAAGCTTAGATTAATAGAAAACAAACTGCGTACAGTTTTTTGGTAAAAAATAAAACTATGGGATGATAATCACCAACAAACTTTTCCATTCCGCAAAAAATGCTCAAAAACACCCAAAAAGTATTTTTGCTGTAAAATCTAAAATAATTCTTGTGCAAGATTAAAAAAAAAACCAAATTGAAGCTTACGTCAATAGGAAACAAAGTGCGTACAGTTTTTTGGGTAAAAAATAAAACTATGGGGTGATAATCACCAACAAACTTTTACATTCCGCAAAAAATGCTCAAAAACACCCAAAAAGTATTTTTGCTGTAAAATCTAAAATAATTCTTGTGCAAGATTAAATCAAAAGTTAAATTAAAGCTCAGATCAATAAAAAACAAATTGCGCACAGTTTTGTTGGGTAAAAAATAAAACTATGGGGTGATAATCACCAACAAACTTTCCATTCCGCAAAAAAAGCTCAAAAACACCCAAAAAGTATTTTTGCTGTAAAATCTAAAATAATGCTTGTGCAAGATTGAAACAAAGGCTTAAATCAAGCTTAGACTAATAGAAAACAAACTGCGTACAGTTTTTTGGTAAAAAATAAAACTATGGGATGATAATCACCAACAAACTTTTCCATTCCGCAAAAAATGCTCAAAAACACCCAAAAAGTATTTTTGCTGTAAAATCTAAAATAATTCTTGTGCAAGATTAAATCAAAAGTTAAATTAAAGCTCAGATCAATAAAAAACAAATTGCGCACAGTTTTGTTGGGTAAAAAATAAAACTATGGGGTGATAATCACCAACAAACTTTCCATTCCGCAAAAAAAGCTCAAAAACACCCAAAAAGTATTTTTGCTGTAAAATCTAAAATAATGCTTGTGCAAGATTGAAACAAAGGCTTAAATCAAGCTTAGACTAATAGAAAACAAACTGCGTACAGTTTTTTGGTAAAAAATAAAACTATGGGGTGATAGTCACCAACAAACTTTTACATTCCGCAAAAAATGCTCAAAAACACCCAAAAAGTATTTTTGCTGTAAAATCTAAAATAATTCTTGTGCAAGATCAAAAAAAACCAAATTGAAGCTTAGGTCAATAGAAAACAAACTGCGTACAGTTTTTTGGGTAAAAAATAAAACTATGGAGTGATAATCACCAACAAACTTTTCCATTCCGCAAAAAATGCTCAAAAACACCCAAAAAGTATTTTTGCTGTAAAATCTATAATCATTCTTCTGCAAGATTAAAACAATAGCCAAATGGAACCTTAGATCAATAGAAAATAAACTGCGTACAGTTTTTTGGGTAAAAAATAAAACTATGGGGTGATAATAACCAACAAACTTTTCCATTCCGCAAAAAATGTTCAAAAACACCCAAAAAGTTTTTTGCTGTAAAATCTAAAATAATTCTTGTGCAAGATTAAGTCAAAAGCCGAAATCAAGCTTAGTCCAATAGAAAACAAACTGCGTAAAATTTTTTGGGTAACAAATAAAACTCTGGGGTGCTTATCACCAACAAACCTTTACATTCCGCAAAAAATGCTCAAAAACACCCAAAAAGTATTTTTGCTGTACAATCTATAATCATTCTTCTGCAAGACGAAAATAAAAGCCAAATTGAACCTTAGATCAATAGAAAATAAACTGCGTACAGTTTTTTGGGTAAAAAATAAAACTATGGGGTGATAATCACAAACAAACTTTTCCATTCCGCAATAAATGCTCAAAAACACCCAAAAAGTATTTTTGCTGTAAAATCTAAAATAATTCTTGTGCAAGATTTAGTCAAAAGTTAAATTAAAGCTCAGATCAATAAAAAACAAATTGCGCACAGTTTTTTGGGTAAAAAATAAAACTATGGGGTGATAATCACCAACAAACTTTCCATTCCGCAAAAAAAGCTCAAAAACACCCAAAAAGTATTTTTGCTGTAAAATCTAAAATAATGCTTGTGCAAGATTAAAGCAAAAGCTTAAATCAAGCTTAGATTAATAGAAAACAAACTGCGTACAGTTTTTTGGTAAAAAATAAAACTATGGGATGATAATCACCAACAAACTTTTCCATTCCGCAAAAAATGCTCAAAAACACCCAAAAAGTATTTTTGCTGTAAAATCTAAAATAATTCTTGTGCAAGATTAAAAAAAAACCAAATGGAAGCTTAGGTCAATAGGAAACAAAGTGCGTACAGTTTTTTGGGTAAAAAATAAAACTATGGGGTGATAATCACCAACAAACTTTTACATTCCGCAAAAAATGCTCAAAAACACCCAAAAAGTATTTTTGCTGTAAAATCTAAAATAATTCTTGTGCAAGATTAAATCAAAAGTTAAATTAAAGCTTAGATCAATAAAAAACAAATTGCGCACAGTTTTGTTGGGTAAAAAATAAAACTATGGGGTGATAATCACCAACAAACTTTCCATTCCGCAAAAAAAAGCTCAAAAACACCCAAAAAGTATTTTTGCTGTAAAATCTAAAATAATGCTTGTGCAAGATTGAAACAAAGGCTTAAATCAAGCTTAGATTAATAGAAAACAAACTGCGTACAGTTTTTTGGTAAAAAATAAAACTATGGGATGATAATCACCAACAAACTTTTCCATTCCGCAAAAAATGCTCAAAAACACCCAAAAAGTATTTTTGCTGTAAAATCTAAAATAATTCTTGTGCAAGATTTAAAAAAAACTAAATTGAAGCTTAGGTCAATAGGAAACAAAGTGCGTACAGTTTTTTGGGTAAAAAATAAAACTATGGGGTGATAATCACCAACAAACTTTTACATTCCGCAAAAAATGCTCAAAAACACCCAAAAAGTATTTTTGCTGTAAAATCTAAAATAATTCTTGTGCAAGATTAAATCAAAAGTTAAATTAAAGCTTAGATCAATAAAAAACAAATTGCGCACAGTTTTGTTGGGTAAAAAAATAAAACTATGGGGTGATAATCACCAACAAACTTTCCATTCCGCAAAAAAAGCTCAAAAACACCCAAAAAGTATTTTTGCTGTAAAATCTAAAATAATGCTTGTGCAAGATTGAAACAAAGGCTTAAATCAAGCTTAGATTAATAGAAAACAAACTGCGTACAGTTTTTTGGTAAAAAATAAAACTATGGGATGATAATCACCAACAAACTTTTCCATTCCGCAAAAAATGCTCAAAAACACCCAAAAAGTATTTTTGCTGTAAAATCTAAACTAATTCTTGTGCAAGATCAAAAAAAAAGCCAAATTGAAGCTTAGGTCAATAGAAAACAAACTGCGTACAGTTTTTTGGGTAAAAAATAAAACTATGGGGTGATAATCACCAACAAACTTTTACATTCCGCAAAAAATGCTCAAAAACACCCAAAAAGTATTTTTGCTGTAAAATCTAAAATAATTCTTGTGCAAGATAAAATCAAAAGTTAAAATCAAGCATAGACCAATAGAAAACAAACTGCATACAGTTTTTTGGGTAAAAAATAAAACTATGGAGTGATAATCACCAACAAACTTTTCCATTCCGCAAAAAATGCTCAAAAACACCCAAAAAGTATTTAAAAAGTATCTAAAATAATTCTTGTGCAAGATAAAATCAAAAGTTAAAATCAAGCTTAGACCAATAGAAAACAAACTGCATACAGTTTTTTGGGTAAAAAATAAAACTATGGGGTGAGAATCACCAACAAACTTTTCCATTCCGCAAAAAATGCTCAAAAACACCCAAAAAGTATTTTTGCTGTAAAATCTAAAAGATTAAAGCAAAAGCTTAAATCAAGCTTAGATTAATAGAAAACAAAGTGCGTACAGTTTTTTGGGTAAAAAATAAAACTATGGGGTGATAATCACCAACAAACTTTTACATTCCGCAAAAAATGCTCAAAAACACCCAAAAAGTATTTTTGCTGTAAAATCTAAAATAATTCTTGTGCAAGATTAAATCAAAAGTTAAATTAAAGCTCAGATCAATAAAAAACAAATTGCGCACAGTTTTTTGGGTAAAAAATAAAACTATGGGGTGATAATCACCAACAAACTTTCCATTCCGCAAAAAAAGCTCAAAAACACCCAAAAAGTATTTTTGCTGTAAAATCTAAAATAATGCTTGTGCAAGATTGAAACAAAAGCTTAAATCAAGCTTAGATTAATAGAAAACAAACTGCGTACAGTTTTTTGGTAAAAAATAAAACTATGGGATGATAATCACCAACAAACTTTTCCATTCCGCAAAAAATGCTCAAAAACACCCAAAAAGTATTTTTGCTGTAAAATCTAAACTAATTCTTGTGCAAGATCAAAAAAAAAGCCAAATTGAAGCTTAGGTCAATAGAAAACAAACTGCGTACAGTTTTTTGGGTAAAAAATAAAACTATGGGGTGATAATCACCAACAAACTTTTACATTCCGCAAAAAATGCTCAAAAACACCCAAAAAGTATTTTTGCTGTAAAATCTAAAATAATTCTTGTGCAAGATAAAATCAAAAGTTAAAATCAAGCATAGACCAATAGAAAACAAACTGCATACAGTTTTTTGGGTAAAAAATAAAACTATGGAGTGATAATCACCAACAAACTTTTCCATTCCGCAAAAAATGCTCAAAAACACCCAAAAAGTATTTAAAAAGTATCTAAAATAATTCTTGTGCAAGATAAAATCAAAAGTTAAAATCAAGCTTAGACCAATAGAAAACAAACTGCATACAGTTTTTTGGGTAAAAAATAAAACTATGGGGTGAGAATCACCAACAAACTTTTCCATTCCGCAAAAAATGCTCAAAAACACCCAAAAAGTATTTTTGCTGTAAAATCTAAAAGATTAAAGCAAAAGCTTAAATCAAGCTTAGATTAATAGAAAACAAAGTGCGTACAGTTTTTTGGGTAAAAAATAAAACTATGGGGTGATAATCACCAACAAACTTTTACATTCCGCAAAAAATGCTCAAAAACACCCAAAAAGTATTTTTGCTGTAAAATCTAAAATAATTCTTGTGCAAGATTAAATCAAAAGTTAAATTAAAGCTCAGATCAATAAAAAACAAATTGCGCACAGTTTTTTGGGTAAAAAATAAAACTATGGGGTGATAATCACCAACAAACTTTCCATTCCGCAAAAAAAGCTCAAAAACACCCAAAAAGTATTTTTGCTGTAAAATCTAAAATAATGCTTGTGCAAGATTGAAACAAAAGCTTAAATCAAGCTTAGATTAATAGAAAACAAACTGCGTACAGTTTTTTGGTAAAAAATAAAACTATGGGATGATAATCACCAACAAACTTTTCCATTCCGCAAAAAATGCTCAAAAACACCCAAAAAGTATTTTAACTGCCTTAATGTGCACGTACACACTATTAGTTAATATGTGCAGCTAACCTTAATTTTTTATATGCAAATAATTAAAAACTGCAAAAAAAATATGTTAAATGTGCACGTATACAAAGTGCACTTAAAATAGGATTTTGAAGAATAAGAAAACAAAAAGGAAACCAATATTTTGTGCAGTTAAGTCAAAATACGGCTGAGATTGATTTTTTTTAATGAAAATAATATTAAAATGTCAAAAATGTAAGGTATTTATCTTAAAAGTGCAGGTATAGAAACTGTACTTAAAAAACGAGTTTCTATGGGATGTTAAAGAATAGTGAGCATATGACCAAATATTAATTTGACGATCCTAGCAGTATGCACGTTTTTAAGTGTTTAGTGCAAATGAAGTTAGCAGAAAAGTGATTGTCAATTCCCCTTTGAAATTAAAAGTGGTTTGATTACGAAGAAAATTTTACTTTTTCGTTTTCTGAACAAGCAACTTACGGAATCGATCCCACTTCGGATCGGAATGATATTCTGTGACATGGCTGAATAAGTCATTCTTTTTTTAATTTTCAAACAAGAATTAGATCAGGGAGGCATTTTCTTCAAAAGTATTAATACTTGTATTATTAAAATCTATAATCATTCTTCTGCAAGATTAAAACAATAGCCAAATGGAACCTTAGATCAATAGAAAATAAACTGCGTACAGTTTTTTGGGTAAAAAATAAAACTATGGGGTGATAATAACCAACAAACTTTTCCATTCCGCAAAAAATGCTCAAAAACACCCAAAAAGTTTTTTGCTGTAAAATCTAAAATAATTCTTGTGCAAGATTACGTCAAAAGCCAAAATCAAACTTAGTCCAATAGACAACAAACTGCGTAAAATTTTTTGGGTAACAAATAAAACTCTGGGGTGATTATCACCAACAAACCTTTACATTCCGCAAAAAATGCTCAAAAACACCCAAAAAGTATTTTTGCTGTACAATCTATAATCATTCTTCTGCAAGACGAAAACAAAAGCCAAATTGAGCCTTAGATCAATAGAAAATAAACTGCGTACAGTTTTTTGGGTAAAAAATAAAACTATGGGGTGATAATCACCAACAAACTTTCCATTCCGCAAAAAAAGCTCAAAAACACCCAAAAAGTATTTTTGCTGTAAAATCTAAAATAATTCTTGTGCAAGATCAAAAAAAGCCAAATTGAAGCTAAGGTCAATAAAAAACAAACTGCGTACAGTTTTTTGGGTAAAAAATAAAACTATGGGGTGATAATCACCAACAAACTTTTACATTCCGCAAAAAATGCTCAAAAACACCCAAAAAGTATTTTTGCTGTAAAATCTAAAATAATTCTTGTGCAAGATAAAATCAAAAGTTTAAATCAAGCTTAAACCAATAGAAAACAAACTGCATACAGTTTTTTGGGTAAAAAATAAAACTATGGAGTGATAATCACCAACAAACTTTTCCATTCTGCAAAAAATGCTCAAAAACACCCAAAAAGTATTTTTGCTGTAAAATCTAAAATAATGCTTGTGCAAGATTAAATCAAAAGCCAAAATCAAGTTTAGTCCAATAGAAAACAAACTGCGTACAGTTTTTTGGGTAAAAAATAAAACTATGCGGTGATAATCACCAACAAACTTTTCCATTCCGCAAAAAATGCTCAAAAACACCCAAAAAGTATTTTTGCTGTAAAATCTAAAATAATTCTTGTGCAAGATAAAATCAAAAGTTAAAATCAAGCTTAGACCAATAGAAAACAAACTGCATACAGTTTTTTGGGTAAAAAATAAAACTATGGGGTGAGAATCACCAACAAACTTTTCCATTCCGCAAAAAATGCTCAAAAACACCCAAAAAGTATTTTTGCTGTAAAATCTAAAATAATGCTTGTGCAAGATTAAAGCAAAAGCTTAAATCAAGCTTAGATTAATAGAAAACAAACTGCGTACAGTTTTTTGGTAAAAAATAAAACTATGGGATGATAATCACCAACAAACTTTTCCATTCCGCAAAAAATGCTCAAAAACACCCAAAAAGTATTTTTGCTGTAAAATCTAAAATAATTCTTGTGCAAGATTAAAAAAAAGCCAAA
This sequence comes from Panzeria rudis, assembly GCA_956483635.1. Lineage (NCBI taxonomy): Eukaryota > Metazoa > Arthropoda > Insecta > Diptera > Tachinidae > Panzeria > Panzeria rudis. The sequence goes on from OY101447.1 coordinate 86,360,330, forward strand.
TTGAAGCTTAGGTCAATAGAAAACAAACTGCGTACAGTTTTTTGGGTAAAAAATAAAACTATGGGGTGATAATCACCAACAAACTTTTACATTCCGCAAAAAATGCTCAAAAACACCCAAAAAGTATTTTTGCTGTAAAATCTAAAATAATTCTTGTGCAAGATTAAATCAAAAGTTAAATTAAAGCTCAGATCAATAAAAAACAAATTGCGCACAGTTTTTTGGGTAAAAAATAAAACTATGGGGTGATAATCACCAACAAACTTTCCATTCCGCAAAAAAAGCTCAAAAACACCCAAAAAGTATTTTAGCTGTAAAATCTAAAATAATGCTTGTGCAAGATTGAAACAAAAGCTTAAATCAAGCTTAGATTAATAGAAAACAAACTGCGTACAGTTTTTTGGTAAAAAATAAAACTATGGGATGATAATCACCAACAAACTTTTCCATTCCGCAAAAAATGCTCAAAAACACCTAAAAAGTATTTTTGCTGTAAAATCTAAAATAATTCTTGTGCTAGATTAAAAAAAAGCCAAATTGAAGCTTAGGTCAATAGAAAACAAACTGCGTACAGTTTTTGGGTAAAAAATAAAACTATGGGGTGATAATCACCAACAAACTTTTACATTCCGCAAAAAATGCTCAAAAACACCCAAAAAGTATTTTTGCTGTAAAATCTAAAATAATTCTTGTGCAAGATAAAATCAAAAGTTAAAATCAAGCATAGACCAATAGAAAACAAACTGCATACAGTTTTTTGGGTAAAAAATAAAACTATGGAGTGATAATCACCAACAAACTTTTCCATTCCGCAAAAAATGCTCAAAAACACCCAAAAAGTATTTAAAAAGTATCTAAAATAATTCTTGTGCAAGATAAAATCAAAAGTTAAAATCAAGCTTAGACCAATAGAAAACAAACTGCATACAGTTTTTTGGGTAAAAAATAAAACTATGGGGTGAGAATCACCAACAAACTTTTCCATTCCGCAAAAAATGCTCAAAAACACCCAAAAAGTATTTTTGCTGTAAAATCTAAAAGATTAAAGCAAAAGCTTAAATCAAGCTTAGATTAATAGAAAACAAAGTGCGTACAGTTTTTTGGGTAAAAAATAAAACTATGGGGTGATAATCACCAACAAACTTTTACATTCCGCAAAAAATGCTCAAAAACACCCAAAAAGTATTTTTGCTGTAAAATCTAAAATAATTCTTGTGCAAGATTAAATCAAAAGTTAAATTAAAGCTGAGATCAATAAAAAACAAATTGCGCACAGTTTTTTGGGTAAAAAATAAAACTATGGGGTGATAATCACCAACAAACTTTCCATTCCGCAAAAAAAGCTCAAAAACACCCAAAAAGTATTTTTGCTGTAAAATCTAAAATAATGCTTGTGCAAGATTGAAACAAAAGCTTAAATCAAGCTTAGATTAATAGAAAACAAACTGCGTACAGTTTTTTGGTAAAAAATAAAACTATGGGATGATAATCACCAACAAACTTTTACATTCCGCAAAAAATGCTCAAAAACACATAAAAAGTATTTTTGCTGTAAAATCTAAAATAATTCTTGTGCTAGATTAAAAAAAAGCCAAAATTAAGCTTAGACCAATAGAAAACAAACTGCGTACATTTTTTTGGGGAAAAAATAAAACTATGGGGTGATAATCACCAACAAACTTTTACATTCCGCAAAAAATGCCCAAAAACACCCAAAAAGTATTTTAACTGCCTTAATGTGCACGTACACACTATTAGTTAATATGTGCAGCTAACCTTAATTTTTTATATGCAAATAATTAAAAACTGCAAAAAAAATATGTTAAATGTGCACGTATACAAAGTGCACTTAAAATAGGATTTTGAAGAATAAGAAAACAAAAAGGAAACCAATATTTTGTGCAGTTAAGTCAAAATACGGCTGAGATTGATTTTTTTTAATGAAAATAATATTAAAATGTCAAAAATGTAAGGTATTTATCTTAAAAGTGCAGGTATAGAAACTGTACTTAAAAAACGAGTTTCTATGGGATGTTAAAGAATAGTGAGCATATGACCAAATATTAATTTGACGATCCTAGCAGTATGCACGTTTTTAAGTGTTTAGTGCAAATGAAGTTAGCAGAAAAGTGATTGTCAATTCCCCTTTGAAATTAAAAGTGGTTTGATTACGAAGAAAATTTTACTTTTTCGTTTTCTGAACAAGCAACTTACGGAATCGATCCCACTTCGGATCGGAATGATATTCTGTGACATGGCTGAATAAGTCATTCTTTTTTAATTTTCAAACAAGAATTAGATCAGGGAGGCATTTTCTTCAAAAGTATTAATACTTGTATTATTAAAATCTATAATCATTCTTCTGCAAGATTAAAACAATAGCCAAATGGAACCTTAGATCAATAGAAAATAAACTGCGTACAGTTTTTTGGGTAAAAAATAAAACTATGGGGTGATAATAACCAACAAACTTTTCCATTCCGCAAAAAATGCTCAAAAACACCCAAAAAGTTTTTTGCTGTAAAATCTAAAATAATTCTTGTGCAAGATTACGTCAAAAGCCAAAATCAAACTTAGTCCAATAGACAACAAACTGCGTAAAATTTTTTGGGTAACAAATAAAACTCTGGGGTGATTATCACCAACAAACCTTTACATTCCGCAAAAAATGCTCAAAAACACCCAAAAAGTATTTTTGCTGTACAATCTATAATCATTCTTCTGCAAGACGAAAACAAAAGCCAAATTGAGCCTTAGATCAATAGAAAATAAACTGCGTACAGTTTTTTGGGTAAAAAATAAAACTATGGGGTGATAATCACCAACAAACTTTCCATTCCGCAAAAAAAGCTCAAAAACACCCAAAAAGTATTTTTGCTGTAAAATCTAAAATAATTCTTGTGCAAGATCAAAAAAAAGCCAAATTGAAGCTCAGATCAATAAAAAACAAATTGCGCACAGTTTTTTGGGTAAAAAATAAAACTATGGGGTGATAATCACCAACAAACTTTTACATTCCGCAAAAAATGCTCAAAAACACCCAAAAAGTATTTTTGCTGTAAAATCTAAAATAATTCTTGTGCAAGATAAAATCAAAAGTTTAAATCAAGCTTAAACCAATAGAAAACAAACTGCATACAGTTTTTTGGGTAAAAAATAAAACTATGGAGTGATAATCACCAACAAACTTTTCCATTCTGCAAAAAATGCTCAAAAACACCCAAAAAGTATTTTTGCTGTAAAATCTAAAATAATGCTTGTGCAAGATTAAATCAAAAGCCAAAATCAAGTTTAGTCCAATAGAAAACAAACTGCGTACAGTTTTTTGGGTAAAAAATAAAACTATGGGGTGATAATCACCAACAAACTTTTACATTCCGCAAAAAATGCTCAAAAACACCCAAAAAGTATTTTTGCTGTAAAATCTAAAATAATTCTTGTGCAAGATAAAATCAAAAGTTTAAATCAAGCTTAAACCAATAGAAAACAAACTGCATACAGTTTTTTGGGTAAAAAATAAAACTATGGAGTGATAATCACCAACAAACTTTTCCATTCTGCAAAAAATGCTCAAAAACACCCAAAAAGTATTTTGGCTGTAAAATCTAAAATAATGCTTGTGCAAGATTGAAACAAAAGCTTAAATCAAGCTTAGATTAATAGAAAACAAACTGCGTACAGTTTTTTGGTAAAAAATAAAACTATGGGATGATAATCACCAACAAACTTTTCCATTCCGCAAAAAATGCTCAAAAACACCTAAAAAGTATTTTTGCTGTAAAATCTAAAATAATTCTTGTGCTAGATTAAAAAAAAGCCAAATTGAAGCTTAGGTCAATAGAAAACAAACTGCGTACAGTTTTTGGGTAAAAAATAAAACTATGGGGTGATAATCACCAACAAACTTTTACATTCCGCAAAAAATGCTCAAAAACACCCAAAAAGTATTTTTGCTGTAAAATCTAAAATAATTCTTGTGCAAGATAAAATCAAAAGTTAAAATCAAGCATAGACCAATAGAAAACAAACTGCATACAGTTTTTTGGGTAAAAAATAAAACTATGGAGTGATAATCACCAACAAACTTTTCCATTCCGCAAAAAATGCTCAAAAACACCCAAAAAGTATTTAAAAAGTATCTAAAATAATTCTTGTGCAAGATAAAATCAAAAGTTAAAATCAAGCTTAGACCAATAGAAAACAAACTGCATACAGTTTTTTGGGTAAAAAATAAAACTATGGGGTGAGAATCACCAACAAACTTTTCCATTCCGCAAAAAATGCTCAAAAACACCCAAAAAGTATTTTTGCTGTAAAATCTAAAAGATTAAAGCAAAAGCTTAAATCAAGCTTAGATTAATAGAAAACAAAGTGCGTACAGTTTTTTGGGTAAAAAATAAAACTATGGGGTGATAATCACCAACAAACTTTTACATTCCGCAAAAAATGCTCAAAAACACCCAAAAAGTATTTTTGCTGTAAAATCTAAAATAATTCTTGTGCAAGATTAAATCACAAGTTAAATTAAAGCTCAGATCAATAAAAAACAAATTGCGCACAGTTTTTGGGTAAAAAATAAAACTATGGGGTGATAATCACCAACAAACTTTCCATTCCGCAAAAAAAGCTCAAAAACACCCAAAAGTATTTTTGCTGTAAAATCTAAAATAATGCTTGTGCAAGATTGAAACAAAAGCTTAAATCAAGCTTAGATTAATAGAAAACAAACTGCGTACAGTTTTTTGGTAAAAAATAAAACTATGGGATGATAATCACCAACAAACTTTTCCATTCCGCAAAAAATGCTCAAAAACACCTAAAAAGTATTTTTGCTGTAAAATCTAAAATAATTCTTGTGCTAGATTAAAAAAAAGCCAAATTAAGCTTAAACCAATAGAAAACAAACTGCGTACATTTTTTTGGGGAAAAAATAAAACTATGGGGTGATAATCACCAACGAACTTTTCCATTCCGCAATAAATGCTCAAACACACCCAAAAAGTATTTTTGCTGTAAAATCTAAAATAATTCTTGTACAAGATTGAAACAAAAGCCAAAATTAAGCCTAGACCGATAGAAAACAAACTTCTAACAGGTTTTTGGGTAAAAAATAAAACTATGGGGTGATAATCACCAACAAACTTTTCATTCTGCAAAAAATGCTCAAAAACACCCAAAAAGTATTTTTGCTGTAAAATCTAAAATAATGCTTGTGCAAGATTAAAGCAAAGGCTTAAATCAAGCTTAGATTAATAGAAACAAACTGCGTACAGTTTTTTGGTAAAAAATAAAACTATGGGATGATAATCACCAACAAACTTTTCCATTCCGCAAAAATGCTCAAAAACACCCAAAAAGTATTTTTGCTGTAAAATCTAAAATAATTCTTGTGCAAGATTAAAAAAAACCAAATTGAAGCTTAGGTCAATAGGAAACAAAGTGCCTACAGTGTTTTGGGTAAAAAATAAAACTATGGGGTGATAATCACCAACAAACTTTTACATTCCGCAAAAATGCTCAAAAACACCCAAAAAGTATTTTTGCTGTAAAATCTAAAATAATTCTTGTGCAAGATTAAATCAAAAGTTAAATTAAAGTTCAGATCAATAAAAAACAAATTGCGCACAGTTTTGTTGGGTAAAAAATAAAACTATGGGGTGATAATCACCAACAAACTTTCCATTCCGCAAAAAAAGCTCAAAAACACCCAAAAAGTATTTTTGCTGTAAAATCTAAAATAATGCTTGTGCAAGATTGAAACAAAGGCTTAAATCAAGCTTAGATTAATAGAAAACAAACTGCGTACAGTTTTTTTGGTAAAAAATAAAACTATGGGATGATAATCACCAACAAACTTTTCCATTCCGCAAAAAGCCAAATTGAAGCTTAGGTCAATAGAAAACAAACTGCGTACAGTTTTTTGGGTAAAAAATAAAACTATGGGGTGATAATCACCAACAAACTTTTACATTCCGCAAAAAATGCTCAAAAACACCCAAAAAGTATTTTTGCTGTAAAATCTAAAATAATTCTTGTGCAAGATCAAAAAAAAACCAAATTGAAGCTTAGGTCAATAGAAAACAAACTGCGTACAGTTTTTTGGGTAAAAAATAAAACTATGGAGTGATAATCACCAACAAACTTTTCCATTCCGCAAAAAATGCTCAAAAACACCCAAAAAGTATTTTTGCTGTAAAATCTATAATCATTCTTCTGCAAGATTAAAACAATAGCCAAATGGAACCTTAGATCAATAGAAATAAACTGCGTACAGTTTTTTGGGTAAAAAATAAAACTATGGGGTGATAATAACCAACAAACTTTTCATTCCGCAAAAAAATGCTCAAAAACACCCAAAAAGTTTTTTGCTGTAAAATCTAAAATAATTCTTGTGCAAGATTAAGTCAAAAGCCAAAATCAAGCTTAGTCCAATAGAAAACAAACTGCGTAAACTTTTTGGGTAACAAATAAAACTCTGGGGTGATTATCACCAACAAACCTTTACATTCCGCAAAAAATGCTCAAAACACCCAAAAAGTATTTTTGCTGTACAATCTATAATCATTCTTCTGCAAGACGAAAACAAAAGCCAAATTGAACCTTAGATCAATAGAAAATAAACTGCGTACAGTTTTTTGGGTAAAAAATAAAACTATGGGGTGATAATCACAAACAAACTTTTCCATTCCGCAATAAATGCTCAAAAACACCCAAAAAGTATTTTTGCTGTAAAATCTAAAATACTGCTTGTGCAAGATTAAAGCAAAAGCTTAAATCAAGCTTAGATTAATAGAAAACAAACTGCATACAGTTTTTTGGGTAAAAAATAAAACTATGGGGTGAGAATCACCAACAAACTTTTCCATTCCGCAAAAAATTCTCAAAAACACCCAAAAAGTATTTTTGCTGTAAAATCTAAAAGATTAAAGCAAAAGCTTAAATCAAGCTTAGATTAATAGAAAACAAACTGCGTACAGTTTTTTGGTAAAAAATAAAACTATGGGATGATAATCACCAACAAACTTTTCCATTCCGCAAAAAATTGCTCAAAAACACCCAAAAAGTATTTTTGCTGTAAATCTAAAATAATTCTTGTGCAAGATTAAAAAAAAAGCCAAATTGAAGCTTGGGTCAATAGAAAACAAAGTGCGTACAGTTTTTTGGGTAAAAATAAAACTATGGGGTGATAATCACCAACAAACTTTTACATTCCGCAAAAAATGCTACAAAAACACCCAAAAAGTATTTTTGCTGTAAAATCTAAAATAATTCATTGTGCAAGATTAAATCAAAAGTTAAATTAAAGCTCAGATCAAACAAATTGCGCACAGTTTTTTGGGTAAAAAATAAAACTATGGGGTGATAATCACCAACAAACTTTCCATTCCGCAAAAAAAACTCAAAAACACCCAAAAAGTATTTTTGCTGTAAAATCTAAAATAATGCTTGTGCAAGATTGAAACAAAAGCTTAAATCAAGCTTAGATTAATAGAAAACAAACTGCGTACAGTTTTTTGGTAAAAAATAAAACTATGGGATGATAATCACCAACAAACTTTTCCATTCCGCAAAAAATGCTCAAAAACACCTACAAAGTATTTTTGCTGTAAAATCTAAAATAATTCTTGTGCTAGATTAAAAAAAAGCCAAAATTAAGCTTAGACCAATAGAAAACAAACTGCGTACATTTTTTTTGGGAAAAAATAAAACTATGGGGTGATAATCACCAACGAACTTTTCCATTCCGCAATAAATGCTCAAACACACCCAAAAAGTATTTTTGCTGTAAAATCTAAAATAATTCTTGTACAAGATTGAAACAAAAGCCAAAATTAAGCCTAGACCGATAGAAAACAAACTGCTAACAGGTTTTTGGGTAAAAAATAAAACTATGGGGTGATAATCACCAACAAACTTTTCCATTCTGCAAAAAATGCTCAAAAACACCCAAAAAGTATTTTTGCTGTAAAATCTAAAATAATGCTTGTGCAAGATTAAAGCAAAAGCTTAAATCAAGCTTAGATTAATAGAAAACAAACTGCGTACAGTTTTTTGGTAAAAAATAAAACTATGGGATGATAATCACCAACAAACTTTTCCATTCCGCAAAAAATGCTCAAAAACACCTAAAAAGTATTTTTGCTGTAAAATCTAAAATAATTCTTGTGCTAGATTAAAAAAAAGCCAAAATTAAGCTTAAACCAATAGAAAACAAACTGCGTACATTTTTTTGGGGAAAAAATAAAACTATGGGGTGATAATCACCAACGAACTTTTCCATTCCGCAATAAATGCTCAAACACACCCAAAAAGTATTTTTGCTGTAAAATCTAAAATAATTCTTGTACAAGATTGAAACAAAAGCCAAAATTAAGCCTAGACCGATAGAAAACAAACTTCTAACAGGTTTTTGGGTAAAAAATAAAACTATGGGGTGATAATCACCAACAAACTTTTCCATTCTGCAAAAAATGCTCAAAAACACCCAAAAAGTATTTTTGCTGTAAAATCTAAAATAATGCTTGTGCAAGATTAAAGCAAAGGCTTAAATCAAGCTTAGATTAATAGAAAACAAACTGCGTACAGTTTTTTGGTAAAAAATAAAACTATGGGATGATAATCACCAACAAACTTTTCCATTCCGCAAAAAATGCTCAAAAACACCCAAAAAGTATTTTTGCTGTAAAATCTAAAATAATTCTTGTGCAAGATTAAAAAAAACCAAATTGAAGCTTAGGTCAATAGGAAACAAAGTGCCTACAGTTTTTTGGGTAAAAAATAAAACTATGGGGTGATAATCACCAACAAACTTTTACATTCCGCAAAAAATGCTCAAAAACACCCAAAAAGTATTTTTGCTGTAAAATCTAAAATAATTCTTGTGCAAGATTAAATCAAAAGTTAAATTAAAGTTCAGATCAATAAAAAACAAATTGCGCACAGTTTTGTTGGGTAAAAAATAAAACTATGGGGTGATAATCACCAACAAACTTTCCATTCCGCAAAAAAAGCTCAAAAACACCCAAAAAGTATTTTTGCTGTAAAATCTAAAATAATGCTTGTGCAAGATTGAAACAAAGGCTTAAATCAAGCTTAGATTAATAGAAAACAAACTGCGTACAGTTTTTTGGTAAAAAATAAAACTATGGGATGATAATCACCAACAAACTTTTCCATTCCGCAAAAAGCCAAATTGAAGCTTAGGTCAATAGAAAACAAACTGCGTACAGTTTTTTGGGTAAAAAATAAAACTATGGGGTGATAATCACCAACAAACTTTTACATTCCGCAAAAAATGCTCAAAAACACCCAAAAAGTATTTTTGCTGTAAAATCTAAAATAATTCTTGTGCAAGATCAAAAAAAAACCAAATTGAAGCTTAGGTCAATAGAAAACAAACTGCGTACAGTTTTTTGGGTAAAAAATAAAACTATGGAGTGATAATCACCAACAAACTTTTCCATTCCGCAAAAAATGCTCAAAAACACCCAAAAAGTATTTTTGCTGTAAAATCTATAATCATTCTTCTGCAAGATTAAAACAATAGCCAAATGGAACCTTAGATCAAAATAAACTGCGTACAGTTTTTTGGGTAAAAAATAAAACTATGGGGTGATAATAACCAACAAACTTTTCCATTCCGCAAAAAATGCTCAAAAACACCCAAAAAGTTTTTTGCTGTAAAATCTAAAATAATTCTTGTGCAAGATTAAGTCAAAAGCCAAAATCAAGCTTAGTCCAATAGAAAACAAACTGCGTAAAATTTTTTGGGTAACAAATAAAACTCTGGGGTGATTATCACCAACAAACCTTTACATTCCGCAAAAAATGCTTAAAAACACCCAAAAAGTATTTTTGCTGTACAATCTATAATCATTCTTCTGCAAGACGAAAACAAAAGCCAAATTGAACCTTAGATCAATAGAAAATAAACTGCGTACAGTTTTTTGGGTAAAAAATAAAACTATGGGGTGATAATCACAAACAAACTTTTCCATTCCGCAATAAATGCTCAAAAACACCCAAAAAGTATTTTTGCTGTAAAATCTAAAATACTGCTTGTGCAAGATTAAAGCAAAAGCTTAAATCAAGCTTAGATTAATAGAAAACAAACTGCATACAGTTTTTTGGGTAAAAAATAAAACTATGGGGTGAGAATCACCAACAAACTTTTCCATTCCGCAAAAAATGCTCAAAAACACCCAAAAAGTATTTTTGCTGTAAAATCTAAAAGATTAAAGCAAAAGCTTAAATCAAGCTTAGATTAATAGAAAACAAACTGCGTACAGTTTTTTGGTAAAAAATAAAACTATGGGATGATAATCACCAACAAACTTTTCCATTCCGCAAAAAATGCTCAAAAACACCCAAAAAGTATTTTTGCTGTAAAATCTAAAATAATTCTTGTGCAAGATTAAAAAAAAGCAAATTGAAGCTTGGGTCAATAGAAAACAAAGTGCGTACAGTTTTTGGGTAAAAAATAAAACTATGGGGTGATAATCACCAACAAACTTTTACATTCCGCAAAAAATGCTCAAAAACACCCAAAAAGTATTTTTGCTGTAAAATCTAAAATAATTCTTGTGCAAGATTAAATTAAAAGTTAAATTAAAGCTCAGATCAATAAAAAACAAATTGCGCACAGTTTTTTGGGTAAAAAATAAAACTATGGGGTGATAATCACCAACAAACTTTCCATTCCGCAAAAAAAGCTCAAAAACACCCAAAAAGTATTTTTGCTGTAAAATCTAAAATAATGCTTGTGCAAGATTGAAACAAAAGCTTAAATCAAGCTTAGATTAATAGAAAACAAACTGCGTACAGTTTTTTGGTAAAAAATAAAACTATGGGATGATAATCACCAACAAACTTTTCCATTCCGCAAAAAATGCTCAAAAACACCTACAAAGTATTTTTGCTGTAAAATCTAAAATAATTCTTGTGCTAGATTAAAAAAAAGCCAAAATTAAGCTTAGACCAATAGAAAACAAACTGCGTACATTTTTTTGGGGAAAAAATAAAACTATGGGGTGATAATCACCAACGAACTTTTCCATTCCGCAATAAATGCTCAAACACACCCAAAAAGTATTTTTGCTGTAAAATCTAAAATAATTCTTGTACAAGATTGAAACAAAAGCCAAAATTAAGCCTAGACCGATAGAAAACAAACTGCTAACAGGTTTTTGGGTAAAAAATAAAACTATGGGGTGATAATCACCAACAAACTTTTCCATTCTGCAAAAAATGCTCAAAAACACCCAAAAAGTATTTTTGCTGTAAAATCTAAAATAATGCTTGTGCAAGATTAAAGCAAAAGCTTAAATCAAGCTTAGATTAATAGAAAACAAACTGCGTACAGTTTTTTGGTAAAAAATAAAACTATGGGATGATAATCACCAACAAACTTTTCCATTCCGCAAAAAATGCTCAAAAACACCCAAAAAGTATTTTTGCTGTAAAATCTAAAATAATTCTTGTGCAAGATTGAAAAAAACCAAATTGAAGCTTAGGTCAATAGGAAACAAAGTGCGTACAGTTTTTTGGGTAAAAATAAAACTATGGGGTGATAATCACCACAAACTTTTACATTCCGCAAAAAATGCTCAAAAACACCCAAAAAGTATTTTTGCTGTAAAATCTAAAATAATTCTTGTGCAAGATTAAATCAAAAGTTAAATTAAAGTTCAGATCAATAAAAAACAAATTGCGCACAGTTTTGTTGGGTAAAAGATAAAACTATGGGGTGATAATCACCAACAAACTTTCCATTCCGCAAAAAAGCTCAAAAACACCCAAAAAGTATTTTTGCTGTAAAATCTAAAATAATGCTTGTGCAAGATTGAAACAAAGGCTTTAATCAAGCTTAGATTAATAGAAAACAAACTGCGTACAGTTTTTTGGTAAAAAATAAAACTATGGGATGATAATCACCAACAAACTTTTCATTCCGCAAAAAATGCTCAAAAACACCCAAAAAGTATTTTTGCTGTAAAATCTAAAATAATTCTTGTGCAAGATCAAAAAAAAGCCAATTGAAGCTTAGGTCAATAGAAAACAAACTGCGTACAGTTTTTTTGGGTAAAAAATAAAACTATGGGGTGATAATCACCAACAAACTTTTACATTCCGCAAAAAATGCTCAAAAACACCCAAAAAGTATTTTTGCTGTAAAATCTAAAATAATCTTGTGCAAGATCAAAAAAAACCAAATTGAAGCTTAGGTCAATAGAAAACAAACTGCGTACAGTTTTTTGGGTAAAACATAAAACTATGGAGTGATAATCACCAACAAACTTTTCCATTCCGCAAAAAATGCTCAAAAACACCCAAAAAGTATTTTTGCTGTAAAATCTATAATCATTCTTCTGCAAGATTAAAACAATAGCCAATGGAACCTTAGATCAATAAAAAACAAATTGCGCACAGTTTTTTGGGTAAAAAATAAAACTATGCGGTGATAATCACCAACAAACTTTCCATTCCGCAAAAAAAGCTCAAAAACACCCAAAAAGTATTTTTGCTGTAAAATCTAAAATAATGCTTGTGCAAGATTGAAACAAAAGCTTAAATCAAGCTTAGATTAATAGAAAACAAACTGCGTACAGTTTTTTGGTAAAAAATAAAACTATGGGATGATAATCACCAACAAACTTTTCCATTCCGCAAAAAATGCTCAAAAACACCCAAAAAGTATTTTTGCTGTAAAATCTAAAATAATTCTTGTGCTAGATTAAAAAAAAGGCAAATTGAAGCTTAGGTCAATAAAAAACAAACTGCGTACAGTTTTTTGGGTAAAAAATAAAACTATGGGGTGATAATCACCAACAAACTTTTACATTCCGCAAAAAATGCTCAAAAACACCCAAAAAGTATTTTTGCTGTAAAATCTAAAATAATTCTTGTGCAAGATAAAATCAAAAGTTAAAATCAAGCTTAGACCAATAGAAAACAAACTGCATACAGTTTTTTGGGTAAAAAATAAAACTATGGAGTGATAATCACCAACAAACTTTTCCATTCCGCAAAAAATGCTCAAAAACACCCAAAAAGTATTTTTGCTGTACAATCGAACATCATTCTTCTGCAAGATTAAAGCAAAAGCCGAATTAAACCATAGATCAATAAAAAACAAACTGCGTACAGTTTTTTTGGAAAAAATAAAACTATATGGTGATAATCAACAACAAACTTTTACATTCCGCAAAAAATGCTCAAAAACACCCAAAAAGTATTTTTACTGTAAAATCTAAAATAATTGTTGTGCACGATTCAAACAAAAGCCAAAATTTAGCGTAGACCAATAGAAAACAAACTGCGTACAATTTTTTTTGGGTAAAAAATAAAACTATGGGGTGGTTATCACCAACAAACCTTTACATTCCGCAAAAAATGCTCAAAAACACCCAAAAAGTATTTTTGCTGTAAAATCTAAAATAATCCTTGTGCAAGATAAAATCAAAAGCCAAAATCAAGCTTAGACCAATAGAAAACAAACTGCGTACAGTTTTTTGGGTAAAAAATAAAACTATGGGGTGATAATCGCCAACAAACTTTTCCATTCCGCAAAAAATGCTCAAAAACACCCAAAAAGTATTTTTGCTGTAAAATCTATAATCATTCTTCTGCAAGATTAAAACGAAAGCCAAATGGAACCTTAGATCAATAGAAAATAAACTGCGTACAGTTTTTTGGGTAAAAAATAAAACTATGGGGTGATAATAACCAACAAACTTTTCCATTCCGCAAAAAATGCTCAAAAACACCCAAAAAGTATTTTTGCTGTAAAATCTAAAATAATTCTTGTGCAAGATAAAATCAAAAGTTAAAATCAAGCTTAGACCAATAGAAAACAAACTGCATACAGTTTTTTGGGTAAAAAATAAAACTATGGGGTGAGAATCACCAACAAACTTTTCCATTCCGCAAAAAATGCTCAAAAACACCCAAAAAGTATTTTTGCTGTAAAATCTAAAATAATGCTTGTGCAAGATTAAAGCAAAAGCTTAAATCAAGCTTAGATTAATAGAAAACAAACTGCGTACAGTTTTTTGGTAAAAAATAAAACTATGGGATGATAATCACCAACAAACTTTTCCATTCCGCAAAAAATGCTCAAAAACACCCAAAAAGTATTTTTGCTGTAAAATCTAAAATAATTCTTGTGCAAGATTAAAAAAAAACCAAATTGAAGCTTAGGTCAATAGAAAACAAAGTGCGTACAGTTTTTTGGGTAAAAAATAAAACTATGGGGTGATAATCACCAACAAACTTTTCCATTCCGCAAAAAATGCTCAAAAACACCCAAAAAGTATTTTTGCTGTAAAATCTAAAATAATTCTTGTGCAAGATTAAATCAAAAGTTAAATTAAAGCTCAGATCAATAAAAAACAAATTGCGCACAGTTTTTTGGGTAAAAAATAAAACTATGGGGTGATAATCACCAACAAACTTTCCATTCCGCAAAAAAAGCTCAAAAACACCCAAAAAGTATTTTAGCTGTAAAATCTAAAATAATGCTTGTGCAAGATTGAAACAAAAGCTTAAATCAAGCTTAGATTAATAGAAAACAAACTGCGTACAGTTTTTTGGTAAAAAATAAAACTATGGGATGATAATCACCAACAAACTTTTCCATTCCGCAAAAAATGCTCAAAAACACCTAAAAAGTATTTTTGCTGTAAAATCTAAAATAATTCTTGTGCTAGATAAAAAAAAGCCAAATTGAAGATTATGTCAATAGAAAACAAACTGCGTACAGTTTTTGGGTAAAAAATAAAACTATGGGGTGATAATCACCAACAAACTTTTACATTCCGCAAAAAATGCTCAAAAACACCCAAAAAGTATTTTTGCTGTAAAATCTAAAATAATTCTTGTGCAAGATAAAATCAAAAGTTAAAATCAAGCATAGACCAATAGAAAACAAACTGCATACAGTTTTTTGGGTAAAAAATAAAACTATGGAGTGATAATCACCAACAAACTTTTCCATTCCGCAAAAAATGCTCAAAAACACCCAAAAAGTATTTAAAAAGTATCTAAAATAATTCTTGTGCAAGATAAAATCAAAAGTTAAAATCAAGCTTAGACCAATAGAAAACAAACTGCATACAGTTTTTTGGGTAAAAAATAAAACTATGGGGTGAGAATCACCAACAAACTTTTCCATTCCGCAAAAAATGCTCAAAAACACCCAAAAAGTATTTTTGCTGTAAAATCTAAAAGATTAAAGCAAAAGCTTAAATCAAGCTTAGATTAATAGAAAACAAAGTGCGTACAGTTTTTTGGGTAAAAAATAAAACTATGGGGTGATAATCACCAACAAACTTTTACATTCCGCAAAAAATGCTCAAAAACACCCAAAAAGTATTTTTGCTGTAAAATCTAAAATAATTCTTGTGCAAGATTAAATCAAAAGTTAAATTAAAGCTGAGATCAATAAAAAACAAATTGCGCACAGTTTTTTGGGTAAAAAATAAAACTATGGGGTGATAATCACCAACAAACTTTCCATTCCGCAAAAAAAGCTCAAAAACACCCAAAAAGTATTTTTGCTGTAAAATCTAAAATAATGCTTGTGCAAGATTGAAACAAAAGCTTAAATCAAGCTTAGATTAATAGAAAAGAAACTGCGTACAGTTTTTTGGTAAAAAATAAAACTATGGGATGATAATCACCAACAAACTTTTCCATTCCGCAAAAAATGCTCAAAAACACCTAAAAAGTATTTTTGCTGTAAAATCTAAAATAATTCTTGTGCTAGATTAAAAAAAAGCCAAAATTAAGCTTAGACCAATAGAAAACAAACTGCGTACATTTTTTTGGGGAAAAAATAAAACTATGGGGTGATAATCACCAACGAACTTTTCCATTCCGCAATAAATGCTCAAACACACCCAAAAAGTATTTTTGCTGTAAAATCTAAAATAATTCTTGTACAAGATTGAAACAAAAGCCAAAATTAAGCCTAGACCGATAGAAAACAAACTTCTAACAGGTTTTTGGGTAAAAAATAAAACTATGGGGTGATAATAACCAACAAACTTTTCCATTCCGCAAAAAATGCTCAAAAACACCCAAAAAGTATTTTTGCTGTAAAATCTAAAATAATTCTTGTGCAAGATAAAATCAAAAGTTAAAATCAAGCTTAGACCAATAGAAAACAAACTGCATACAGTTTTTTGGGTAAAAAATAAAACTATGGGGTGAGAATCACCAACAAACTTTTCCATTCCGCAAAAAATGCTCAAAAACACCCAAAAAGTATTTTTGCTGTAAAATCTAAAATAATGCTTGTGCAAGATTAAAGCAAAAGCTTAAATCAAGCTTAGATTAATAGAAAACAAACTGCGTACAGTTTTTTGGTAAAAAATAAAACTATGGGATGATAATCACCAACAAACTTTTCCATTCCGCAAAAAATGCTCAAAAACACCCAAAAAGTATTTTTGCTGTAAAATCTAAAATAATTCTTGTGCAAGATTAAAAAAAAAACCAAATTGAAGCTTAGGTCAATAGAAAACAAAGTGCGTACAGTTTTTTGGGTAAAAAATAAAACTATGGGGTGATAATCACCAACAAACTTTTCCATTCCGCAAAAAATGCTCAAAAACACCCAAAAAGTATTTTTGCTGTAAAATCTAAAATAATTCTTGTGCAAGATTAAATCAAAAGTTAAATTAAAGCTCAGATCAATAAAAAACAAATTGCGCACAGTTTTTTGGGTAAAAAATAAAACTATGGGGTGATAATCACCAACAAACTTTCCATTCCGCAAAAAAAGCTCAAAAACACCCAAAAAGTATTTTAGCTGTAAAATCTAAAATAATGCTTGTGCAAGATTGAAACAAAAGCTTAAATCAAGCTTAGATTAATAGAAAACAAACTGCGTACAGTTTTTTGGTAAAAAATAAAACTATGGGATGATAATCACCAACAAACTTTTCCATTCCGCAAAAAATGCTCAAAAACACCTAAAAAGTATTTTTGCTGTAAAATCTAAAATAATTCTTGTGCTAGATAAAAAAAAGCCAAATTGAAGCTTAGGTCAATAGAAAACAAACTGCGTACAGTTTTTGGGTAAAAAATAAAACTATGGGGTGATAATCACCAACAAACTTTTACATTCCGCAAAAAATGCTCAAAAACACCCAAAAAGTATTTTTGCTGTAAAATCTAAAATAATTCTTGTGCAAGATAAAATCAAAAGTTAAAATCAAGCATAGACCAATAGAAAACAAACTGCATACAGTTTTTTGGGTAAAAAATAAAACTATGGAGTGATAATCACCAACAAACTTTTCCATTCCGCAAAAAATGCTCAAAAACACCCAAAAAGTATTTAAAAAGTATCTAAAATAATTCTTGTGCAAGATAAAATCAAAAGTTAAAATCAAGCTTAGACCAATAGAAAACAAACTGCATACAGTTTTTTGGGTAAAAAATAAAACTATGGGGTGAGAATTACCAACAAACTTTTCCATTCCGCAAAAAATGCTCAAAAACACCCAAAAAGTATTTTTGCTGTAAAATCTAAAAGATTAAAGCAAAAGCTTAAATCAAGCTTAGATTAATAGAAAACAAAGTGCGTACAGTTTTTTGGGTAAAAAATAAAACTATGGGGTGATAATCACCAACAAACTTTTACATTCCGCAAAAAATGCTCAAAAACACCCAAAAAGTATTTTTGCTGTAAAATCTAAAATAATTCTTGTGCAAGATTAAATCAAAAGTTAAATTAAAGCTGAGATCAATAAAAAACAAATTGCGCACAGTTTTTTGGGTAAAAAATAAAACTATGGGGTGATAATCACCAACAAACTTTCCATTCCGCAAAAAAAGCTCAAAAACACCCAAAAAGTATTTTTGCTGTAAAATCTAAAATAATGCTTGTGCAAGATTGAAACAAAAGCTTAAATCAAGCTTAGATTAATAGAAAACAAACTGCGTACAGTTTTTTGGTAAAAAATAAAACTATGGGATGATAATCACCAACAAACTTTTCCATTCCGCAAAAAATGCTCAAAAACACCTAAAAAGTATTTTTGCTGTAAAATCTAAAATAATTCTTGTGCTAGATTAAAAAAAAGCCAAAATTAAGCTTAGACCAATAGAAAACAAACTGCGTACATTTTTTTGGGGAAAAAATAAAACTATGGGGTGATAATCACCAACGAACTTTTCCATTCCGCAATAAATGCTCAAACACACCCAAAAAGTATTTTTGCTGTAAAATCTAAAATAATTCTTGTACAAGATTGAAACAAAAGCCAAAATTAAGCCTAGACCGATAGAAAACAAACTTCTAACAGGTTTTTGGGTAAAAAATAAAACTATGGGGTGATAATCACCAACAAACTTTTCCATTCTGCAAAAAATGCTCAAAAACACCCAAAAAGTATTTTTGCTGTAAAATCTAAAATAATGCTTGTGCAAGATTAAAGCAAAGGCTTAAATCAAGCTTAGATTAATAGAAAACAAATTGCAATAACTTGACAAGTGAAGTTCTGGGATATTAGTTTTAAGTTTGCCTGTGATATTTTACATTAATTTTTATTATTTAAATTATACAATTAATTGTTCGTGCTGTCCAGTTTTATAATTTATTCAATAATGTAACTGAAGATCAATTTAAAAATAAAAATTCTCCTGAAGACGTCGGAAAAAAGCTGACGAAACGTTGAGAAAAAAGATGAAATAAATTGGTTTTATTTGCATCCTAAGAATCAAGAAATCTGACCATAAATAGCCAAACGTGTAACACAATAAAAAAACATAAACAAACGAAATTGGTCACAAAACGTAAACACAACAAACTGCGTACAGTTTTTTGGTAAAAAATAAAACTATGGGATGATAATCACCAACAAACTTTTCCATTCCGCAAAAAATGCTCAAAAACACCCAAAAAGTATTTTTGCTGTAAAATCTAAAATAATTCTTGTGCAAGATTAAAAAAAAACCAAATTGAAGCTTAGGTCAATAGGAAACAAAGTGCGTACAGTTTTTTGGGTAAAAAATAAAACTATGGGGTGATAATCACCAACAAACTTTTACATTCCGCAAAAAATGCTCAAAAACACCCAAAAAGTATTTTTGCTGTAAAATCTAAAATAGTTCTTGTGCAAGATTAAATCAAAAGTTAAATTAAAGTTCAGATCAATAAAAAACAAATTGCGCACAGTTTTGTTGGGTAAAAAATAAAACTATGGGGTGATAATCACCAACAAACTTTCCATTCCGCAAAAAAAGCTCAAAAACACCCAAAAAGTATTTTTGCTGTAAAATCTAAAATAATGCTTGTGCAAGATTGAAACAAAGGCTTAAATCAAGCTTAGATTAATAGAAAACAAACTGCGTACAGTTTTTTGGGTAAAAAATAAAACTATGGGGTGATAATCACCAACAAACTTTTACATTCCGCAAAAAATGCTCAAAAACACCCAAAAAGTATTTTTGCTGTAAAATCTAAAATAATTCTTGTGCAAGATCAAAAAAAACCAAATTGAAGCTTAGGTCAATAGAAAACAAACTGCGTACAGTTTTTTGGGTAAAAAATAAAACTATGGAGTGATAATCACCAACAAACTTTTCCATTCCGCAAAAAATGCTCAAAAACACCCAAAAAGTATTTTTGCTGTAAAATCTATAATCATTCTTCTGCAAGATTAAAACAATAGCCAAATGGAACCTTAGATCAATAGAAAATAGACTGCGTACAGTTTTTTGGGTAAAAAATAAAACTATGGGGTGATAATAACCAACAAACTTTTCCATTCCGCAAAAAATGCTCAAAAACACCCAAAAAGTTTTTTGCTGTAAAATCTAAAATAATTCTTGTGCAAGATTAAGTCAAAAGCCAAAATCAAGCTTAGTCCAATAGAAAACAAACTGCGTAAAATTTTTTGGGTAACAAATAAAACTCTGGGGTGATTATCACCAACAAACCTTTACATTCCGCAAAAAATGCTCAAAAACACCCAAAAAGTATTTTTGCTGTACAATCTATAATCATTCTTCTGCAAGACGAAAACAAAAGCCAAATTGAACCTTAGATCAATAGAAAATAAACTGCGTACAGTTTTTTGGGTAAAAAATAAAACTATGGGGTGATAATCACAAACAAACTTTTCCATTCCGCAATAAATGCTCAAAAACACCCAAAAAGTATTTTTGCTGTAAAATCTAAAATAATTCTTGTGCTAGATTAAAAAAAACCAAAATTAAGCTTAGACCAATAGAAAACAAACTGCGTACATTTTTTTGGGGAAAAAATAAAACTATGGGGTGATAATCACCAACGAACTTTTCCATTCCGCAATAAATGCTCAAACACACCCAAAAAGTATTTTTGCTGTAAAATCTAAAATAATTCTTGTACAAGATTGAAACAAAAGCCAAAATTAAGCCTAGACCGATAGAAAACAAACTGCTAACAGGTTTTTGGGTAAAAAATAAAACTATGGGGTGATAATCACCAACAAACTTTTCCATTCTGCAAAAAATGCTCAAAAACACCCAAAAAGTATTTTTGCTGTAAAATCTAAAATACTGCTTGTGCAAGATTAAAGCAAAAGCTTAAATCAAGCTTAGATTAATAGAAAACAAACTGCGTACAGTTTTTTGGGTAAAAAATAAAACTATGGGGTGATAATCACAAACAAACTTTTCCATTCCGCAATAAATGCTCAAAAACACCCAAAAAGTATTTTTGCTGTAAAATCTAAAATAATTCTTGTGCTAGATTAAAAAAAACCAAAATTAAGCTTAGACCAATAGAAAACAAACTGCGTACATTTTTTTGGGGAAAAAATAAAACTATGGGGTGATAATCACCAACGAACTTTTCCATTCCGCAATAAATGCTCAAACACACCCAAAAAGTATTTTTGCTGTAAAATCTAAAATAATTCTTGTACAAGATTGAAACAAAAGCCAAAATTAAGCCTAGACCGATAGAAAACAAACTGCTAACAGGTTTTTGGGTAAAAAATAAAACTATGGGGTGATAATCACCAACAAACTTTTCCATTCTGCAAAAAATGCTCAAAAACACCCAAAAAGTATTTTTGCTGTAAAATCTAAAATACTGCTTGTGCAAGATTAAAGCAAAAGCTTAAATCAAGCTTAGATTAATAGAAAACAAACTGCATACAGTTTTTTGGGTAAAAAATAAAACTATGGGGTGAGAATCACCAACAAACTTTTCCATTCCGCAAAAAATGCTCAAAAACACCCAAAAAGTATTTTTGCTGTAAAATCTAAAAGATTAAAGCAAAAGCTTAAATCAAGCTTAGATTAATAGAAAACAAACTGCGTACAGTTTTTTGGTAAAAAATAAAACTATGGGATGATAATCACCAACAAACTTTTCCATTCCGCAAAAAATGCTCAAAAACACCCAAAAAGTATTTTTGCTGTAAAATCTAAAATAATTCTTGTGCAAGATTAAAAAAAGCCAAATTGAAGCTTAGGTCAATAGAAAACAAAGTGCGTACAGTTTTTTGGGTAAAAAATAAAACTATGGGGTGATAATCACCAACAAACTTTTACATTCCGCAAAAAATGCTCAAAAACACCCAAAAAGTATTTTTGCTGTAAAATCTAAAATAATTCTTGTGCAAGATTAAATCAAAAGTTAAATTAAAGCTCAGATCAATAAAGAACAAATTGCGCACAGTTTTTTGGGTAAAAAATAAAACTATGGGGTGATAATCACCAACAAACTTTTCCATTCTGCAAAAAATGCTCAAAAACACCCAAAAAGTATTTTTGCTGTAAAATCTAAAATAATGCTTGTGCAAGATTAAAGCAAAAGCTTAAATCAAGCTTAGATTAATAGAAAACAAACTGCGTACAGTTTTTTGGTAAAAAATAAAACTATGGGATGATAATCACCAACAAACTTTTCCATTCCGCAAAAAATGCTCAAAAACACCCAAAAAGTATTTTTGCTGTAAAATCTAAAATAATTCTTGTGCAAGATTAAAAAAAACCAAATTGAAGCTTAGGTCAATAGGAAACAAAGTGCGTACAGTTTTTTGGGTAAAAATAAAACTATGGGGTGATAATCAGCAACAAACTTTTACATTCCGCAAAAAATGCTCAAAAACACCCAAAAAGTATTTTTGCTGTAAAATCTAAAATAATTCTTGTGCAAGATTAAATCAAAAGTTAAATTAAAGTTCAGATCAATAAAAAACAAATTGCGCACAGTTTTGTTGGGTAAAAGATAAAACTATGGGGTGATAATCACCAACAAACTTTCCATTCCGCAAAAAAAGCTCAAAAACACCCAAAAAGTATTTTTGCTGTAAAATCTAAAATAATGCTTGTGCAAGATTGAAACAAAGGCTTAAATCAAGCTTAGATTAATAGAAAACAAACTGCGTACTATGGGATGATAATCACCAACAAACTTTTCCATTCCGCAAAAAATGCTCAAAAACACCCAAAAAGTATTTTTACTGTAAAATCTAAAATAATTCTTGTGCAAGATCAAAAAAAAGCCAAATTGAAGCTTAGGTCAATAGAAAACAAACTGCGTACAGTTTTTTGGGTAAAAAATAAAACTATGGGGTGATAATCACCAACAAACTTTTACATTCCGCAAAAAATGCTCAAAAACACCCAAAAAGTATTTTTGCTGTAAAATCTAAAATAATTCTTGTGCAAGATAAAATCAAAAGTTAAAATCAAGCTTAGACCAATAGAAAACAAACTGCATACAGTTTTTTGGGTAAAAAATAAAACTATGGAGTGATAATCACCAACAAACTTTTCCATTCCGCAAAAAATGCTCAAAAACACCCAAAAAGTATTTTTGCTGTACAATCGAACATCATTCTTCTGCAAGATTAAAGCAAAAGCCGAATTGAGCCATAGATCAATAAAAAACAAACTGCGTACAGTTTTTTTGGAAAAAATAAAACTATATGGTGATAATCAACAACAAACTTTTACATTCCGCAAAAAATGCTCAAAAACACCCAAAAAGTATTTTTACTGTAAAATCTAAAATAATTGTTGTGCACGATTCAAACAAAAGCCAAAATTTAGCGTAGACCAATAGAAAACAAACTGCGTAAAATTTTTTTGGGTAACAAATAAAACTATGGGGTGGTTATCACCAACAAACCTTTACATTCCGCAAAAAATGCTCAAAAACACCCAAAAAGTATTTTTGCTGTAAAATCTAAAATAATCCTTGTGCAAGATAAAATCAAAAGCCAAAATCAAGCTTAGACCAATAGAAAACAAACTGCGTACAGTTTTTTGGGTAAAAAATAAAACTATGGGGTGATAATCGCCAACAAACTTTTCCATTCCGCAAAAAATGCTCAAAAACACCCAAAAAGTATTTTTGCTGTAAAATCTAAAATACTGCTTGTGCAAGATTAAAGCAAAAGCTTAAATCAAGCTTAGATTAATAGAAAACAAACTGCATACAGTTTTTTGGGTAAAAAATAAAACTATGGGGTGAGAATCACCAACAAACTTTTCCATTCCGCAAAAAATGCTCAAAAACACCCAAAAAGTATTTTTGCTGTAAAATCTAAAAGATTAAAGCAAAAGCTTAAATCAAGCTTAGATTAATAGAAAACAAACTGCGTACAGTTTTTTGGTAAAAAATAAAACTATGGGATGATAATCACCAACAAACTTTTCCATTCCGCAAAAAATGCTCAAAAACACCCAAAAAGTATTTTTGCTGTAAAATCTAAAATAATTCTTGTGCAAGATTAAAAAAAAGCCAAATTGAAGCTTAGGTCAATAGAAAACAAAGTGCGTACAGTTTTTTGGGTAAAAAATAAAACTATGGGGTGATAATCACCAACAAACTTTTACATTCCGCAAAAAATGCTCAAAAACACCCAAAAAGTATTTTTGCTGTAAAATCTAAAATAATTCTTGTGCAAGATTAAATCAAAAGTTAAATTAAAGCTCAGATCAATAAAGAACAAATTGCGCACAGTTTTTTGGGTAAAAAATAAAACTATGGGGTGATAATCACCAACAAACTTTTCCATTCTGCAAAAAATGCTCAAAAACACCCAAAAAGTATTTTTGCTGTAAAATCTAAAATAATGCTTGTGCAAGATTAAAGCAAAAGCTAAAATCAAGCTTAGATTAATAGAAAACAAACTGCGTACAGTTTTTTGGTAAAAAATAAAACTATGGGATGATAATCACCAACAAACTTTTCCATTCCGCAAAAAATGCTCAAAAACACCCAAAAAGTATTTTTGCTGTAAAATCTAAAATAATTCTTGTGCAAGATTAAAAAAAACCAAATTGAAGCTTAGGTCAATAGGAAACAAAGTGCGTACAGTTTTTTGGGTAAAAATAAAACTATGGGGTGATAATCACCAACAAACTTTTACATTCCGCAAAAAATGCTCAAAAACATCCAAAAAGTATTTTTGCTGTAAAATCTAAAATAATTCTTGTGCAAGATTAAATCAAAAGTTAAATTAAAGTTCAGATCAATAAAAAACAAATTGCGCACAGTTTTGTTGGGTAAAAGATAAAACTATGGGGTGATAATCACCAACAAACTTTCCATTCCGCAAAAAAAGCTCAAAAACACCCAAAAAGTATTTTTGCTGTAAAATCTAAAATAATGCTTGTGCAAGATTGAAACAAAGGCTTAAATCAAGCTTAGATTAATAGAAAACAAACTGCGTACTATGGGATGATAATCACCAACAAACTTTTCCATTCCGCAAAAAATGCTCAAAAACACCCAAAAAGTATTTTTACTGTAAAATCTAAAATAATTCTTGTGCAAGATCAAAAAAAAGCCAAATTGAAGCTTAGGTCAATAGAAAACAAACTGCGTACAGTTTTTTGGGTAAAAAATAAAACTATGGGGTGATAATCACCAACAAACTTTTACATTCCGCAAAAAATGCTCAAAAACACCCAAAAAGTATTTTTGCTGTAAAATCTAAAATAATTCTTGTGCAAGATAAAATCAAAAGTTAAAATCAAGCTTAGACCAATAGAAAACAAACTGCGTACAGTTTTTTGGGTAAAAAATAAAACTATGGAGTGATAATCACCAACAAACTTTTCCATTCCGCAAAAAATGCTCAAAAACACCCAAAAAGTATTTTTGCTGTACAATCGAACATCATTCTTCTGCAAGATTAAAGCAAAAGCCGAATTGAACCATAGATCAATAAAAAACAAACTGCGTACAGTTTTTTTGGAAAAAATAAAACTATATGGTGATAATCAACAACAAACTTTTACATTCCGCAAAAAATGCTCAAAAACACCCAAAAAGTATTTTTACTGTAAAATCTAAAATAATTGTTGTGCACGATTCAAACAAAAGCCAAAATTTAGCGTAGACCAATAGAAAACAAACTGCGTAAAATTTTTTTGGGTAACAAATAAAACTATGGGGTGGTTATCACCAACAAACCTTTACATTCCGCAAAAAATGCTCAAAAACACCCAAAAAGTATTTTTGCTGTAAAATCTAAAATAATCCTTGTGCAAGATAAAATCAAAAGCCAAAATCAAGCTTAGACCAATAGAAAACAAACTGCGTACAGTTTTTTGGGTAAAAAATAAAACTATGGGGTGATAATCGCCAACAAACTTTTCCATTCCGCAAAAAATGCTCAAAAACACCCAAAAAGTATTTTTGCTGTAAAATCTATAATCATTCTTCTGCAAGATTAAAACGAAAGCCAAAATTAAGCTTAGACCAATAGAAAACAAACTGCGTACATTTTTTTGGGGAAAAAAATAAAACTATGGGGTGATAATCACCAACGAACTTTTCCATTTCGCAATAAATGCTCAAAAACACCCAAAAAGTATTTTTGCTGTAAGATCTAATATAATTCTTGTACAAGATTGAAACAAAAGCCAAAATTAAGCCTAGACCGATAGAAAACAAACTGCTAACAGGTTTTAGGGTAAAAAATTAAACTATGGGGTGATAATCACCAACAAACTTTTCCATTCTGCAAAAAATGCTCAAAAACACCCAAAAAGTATTTTTGCTGTAAAATCTAAAATAATGCTTGTGCAAGATTAAAGCAAAAGCTTAAATCAAGCTTAGATTAATAGAAAACAAACTGCGTACAGTTTTTTGGTAAAACATAAAACTATGGGATGATAATCACCAACAAACTTTTCCATTCCGCAAAAAATGCTCAAAAACACCCAAAAAGTATTTTTGATGTAAAATCTAAAATAATTCTTGTGCAAGATTAAAAAAAAGCCAAATTGAAGCTTAGGTCAATAGAAAACAAAGTGCGTACATTTTTTTGGGGAAAAAATAAAACTATGAGGTGATAATCACCAACAAACTTTTACATTCCGCAAAAAATGCTCAAAAACACCCAAAAAGTATTTTTGCTGTAAAATCTAAAATAATTCTTGTGCAAGATTAAATCAACAGTTAAATTAAAGCTCAGATCAATAAAAAACAAATTGCGCACAGTTTTTTGGGTAAAAAATAAAACTATGGGGTGATAATCACCAACAAACTTTCCATTCCGCAAAAAAAGCTCACAAACACCCAAAAAGTATTTTTGCTGTAAAATCTAAAATAATGCTTGTGCAAGATTGAAACAAAAGTTTAAATCAAGGTTAGATTAATAGAAAACAAACTGCGTACAGTTTTTTGGTAAAAAATAAAACTATGGGATGATAATCACCAACAAACTTTTCCATTCCGCAAAAAATGCTCAAAAACACCCAAAAAGTATTTTTGCTGTAAAATCTAAAATAATGCTTGTGCAAGATTGAAACAAAGGCTTAAATCAAGCTTAGATTAATAGAAAACAAACTGCGTACAGTTTTTTGGTAAAAAATAAAACTATGGGATGATACTCACCAACAAACTTTTCCATTCCGCAAAAAATGCTCAAAAACACCCAAAAAGTATTTTTGCTGTAAAATCTAAACTAATTCTTGTGCAAGATAAAATCAAAAGTTAAAATCAAGCTTAGACCAATAGAAAACAAACTGCATACAGTTTTTTGGGAAAAAAATAAAACTATGGAGTGATAATCACCAACAAACTTTTCCATTCCGCAAAAAATGCTCAAAAACACCCAAAAAGTATTTTTGCTGTACAATCGAACATCATTCTTCTGCAAGCTTAAAGCAAAAGCCGAATTGAACCTTAGATCAATAAAAAACAAACTGCGTACAGTTTTTTTGGAAAAAATAAAACTATATGGTGATAATCAACAACAAACTTTTACATTCCGCAAAAAATGCTCAAAAACACCCAAAAAGTATTTTTACTGTAAAATCTAAAATAATTGTTGTGCACGATTCAAACAAAAGCCAAAATTTAGCGTAGACCAATAGAAAACAAACTGCGTACAATTTTTTTGGGTAACAAATAAAACTATGGGGTGGTTATCACCAACAAACCTTTACATTCCGCAAAAAATGCTCAAAAACACCCAAAAAGTATTTTTGCTGTAAAATCTAAAATAATCCTTGTGCAAGATAAAATCAAAAGCCAAAATCAAGCTTAGACCAATAGAAAACAAACTGCGTACAGTTTTTTGGGTAAAAAATAAAACTATGGGTGATAATCACCAACAAACTTTTCCATTCCGCAAAAAATGCTCAAAAACACCCAAAAAGTATTTTTGCTGTAAAATCTAAAATAATTCTTGTGCAAGATTAAATCAAAAGTTAAATTAAAGCTCAGATCAATAAAAAACAAATTGCGCACAGTTTTATTGGGTAAAAAATAAAACTATGGGGTGATAATCACCAACAAACTTTCCATTCCGCAAAAAAAGCTCAAAAACACCCAAAAAGTATTTTTGCTGTAAAATCTAAAATAATGCTTGTGCAAGATTGAAACAAAGGCTTTAATCAAGCTTAGATTAATAGAAAACAAACTGCGTACAGTTTTTTGGTGAAATATAAAACTATGGGATGATAATCACCAACAAACTTTTCCATTCCGCAAAAAATGCTCAAAAACACCCAAAAAGTATTTTTGCTGTAAAATCTATAATCATTCTTCTGCAAGATTAAAACAATAGCCAAATGGAACCTTAGATCAATAGAAAATAAACTGCGTACAGTTTTTTGGGTAAAAGATAAAACTATGGGGTGATAATAACCAACAAACTTTTCCATTCCGCAAAAAATGCTCAAAAACACCCAAAAAGTTTTTTGCTGTAAAATCTAAAGTAATTCTTGTGCAAGATTAAGTCAAAAGCCAAAATCAAGCTTAGTCCAATAGAAAAGAAACTGCGTAAAATTTTTTGGGTAACAAATAAAACTCTGGGGTGATTATCACCAACAAACCTTTACATTCCGCAAAAAATGCTCAAAAACACCCAAAAAGTATTTTTGCTGTACAATCTATAATCATTCTTCTGCAAGACGAAAACAAAAGCCAAATTGAGCCTTAGATCAATAGAAAATAAACTGCGTACAGTTTTTTGGGTAAAAAATAAAACTATGGGGTGATAATAACCAACAAACTTTTCCATTCCGCAAAAAATGCTCAAAAACACCCAAAAAGTATTTTTGCTGTAAAATCTAAAATAATTCTTGTGCAAGATTAAATCAAAAGCCAAAATCAAGCTTAGAGCAATAGAAAACAAACTGCGTGCAGTTTTTTGGTAAAAAATAAAACTATGGGGTGATAATCACCAACAAACTTTTCCATTCCGCAAAAAATGCTCAAAAACACCCAAAAAGTAGTTTTGCTGTAAAATCTAAAATAATTCTTCTGCAAGATTAAAACAAAAGCTAAAATTAAGCTTAGACCAATAGAAAACAAACTGCGTACATTTTTTGGGGGAAAAAATAAAACTATGAGGTGATAATCACCAACGAACTTTTCCATTCCGCAATAAATGCTCAAAAACACCCAAAAAGTATTTTTGCTGTAAAATCTAAAATAATGCTTGTGCAAGATTAAAGCAAAAGCTTAAATCAAGCTTAGATTAATAGAAAACAAACTGCGTACAGTTTTTTGGTAAAAAATAAAACTATGGGATGATAATCACCAACAAACTTTTCCATTCCGCAAAAAATGCTCAAAAACACCCAAAAAGTATTTTTGCTGTAAAATCTAAAATAATTCTTGTGCAAGATTAAAAAAAAAATCAAATTGAAGCTTAGGTCAATAGGAAACCAAGTGCGTACAGTTTTTTGGGTAAAAAATAAAACTATGGGGTGATAATCACCAACAAACTTTTACATTCCGCAAAAAATGCTCAAAAACACCCAAAAAGTATTTTTGCTGTAAAATCTAAAATAATTCTTGTGCAAGATTAAATCAAAAGTTAAATTAAAGCTCAGATCAATAAAAAAACAAATTGCGCACAGTTTTGTTGGGTAAAAAATAAAACTATGGGGTGATAATCACCAACAAACTTTCCATTCCGCAAAAAAAGCTCAAAAACACCCAAAAAGTATTTTTGCTGTAAAATCTAAAATAATGCTTGTGCAAGATTGAAACAAAGGCGTAAATCAAGCTTAGATTAATAGAAAAAAAACTGCGTACAGCTTTTTGGTAAAAAATAAAACTATGGGATGATAATCACCAACAAACTTTTACATTCCGCAAAAAATGCTCAAAAACACCCAAAAAGTATTTTTGCTGTAAAATCTAAAATAATTCTTGTGCAAGATTAAATCAAAAGTTAAATTAAAGCTCAGATCAATAAAAAAACAAATTGCGCACAGTTTTGTTGGGTAAAAAATAAAACTATGGGGTGATAATCACCAACAAACTTTCCATTCCGCAAAAAAAGCTCAAAAACACCCAAAAAGTATTTTTGCTGTAAAATCTAAAATAATGCTTGTGCAAGATTGAAACAAAGGCTTTAATCAAGCTTAGATTAATAGAAAACAAACTGCGTACAGTTTTTTGGTAAAATATAAAACTATGGGATGATAATCACCAACAAACTTTTCCATTCCGCAAAAAATGCTCAAAAACACCCAAAAAGTATTTTTGCTGTAAAATCTATAATCATTCTTCTGCAAGATTAAAACAATAGCCAAATGGAACCTTAGATCAATAGAAAATAAACTGCGTACAGTTTTTTGGGTAAAAGATAAAACTATGGGGTGATAATAACCAACAAACTTTTCCATTCCGCAAAAAATGCTCAAAAACACCCAAAAAGTTTTTTGCTGTAAAATCTAAAGTAATTCTTGTGCAAGATTAAGTCAAAAGCCAAAATCAAGCTTAGTCCAATAGAAAAGAAACTGCGTAAAATTTTTTGGGTAACAAATAAAACTCTGGGGTGATTATCACCAACAAACCTTTACATTCCGCAAAAAATGCTCAAAAACACCCAAAAAGTATTTTTGCTGTACAATCTATAATCATTCTTCTGCAAGACGAAAACAAAAGCCAAATTGAGCCTTAGATCAATAGAAAATAAACTGCGTACAGTTTTTTGGGTAAAAAATAAAACTATGGGGTGATAATAACCAACAAACTTTTCCATTCCGCAAAAAATGCTCAAAAACACCCAAAAAGTATTTTTGCTGTAAAATCTAAAATAATTCTTGTGCAAGATTAAATCAAAAGCTAAAATCAAGCTTAGAGCAATAGAAAACAAACTGCGTGCAGTTTTTTGGTAAAAAATAAAACTATGGGGTGATAATCACCAACAAACTTTTCCATTCCGCAAAAAATGCTCAAAAACACCCAAAAAGTAGTTTTGCTGTAAAATCTAAAATAATTCTTCTGCAAGATTAAAACAAAAGCTAAAATTAAGCTTAGACCAATAGAAAACAAACTGCGTACATTTTTTTGGGGAAAAAATAAAACTATGAGGTGATAATCACCAACGAACTTTTCCATTCCGCAATAAATGCTCAAAAACACCCAAAAAGTATTTTTGCTGTAAAATCTAAAATAATGCTTGTGCAAGATTAAAGCAAAAGCTTAAATCAAGCTTAGATTAATAGAAAACAAACTGCGTACAGTTTTTTGGTAAAAAATAAAACTATGGGATGATAATCACCAACAAACTTTTCCATTCCGCAAAAAATGCTCAAAAACACCCAAAAAGTATTTTTGCTGTAAAATCTAAAATAATTCTTGTGCAAGATTAAAAAAAAAATCAAATTGAAGCTTAGGTCAATAGGAAACCAAGTGCGTACAGTTTTTTGGGTAAAAAATAAAACTATGGGGTGATAATCACCAACAAACTTTTACATTCCGCAAAAAATGCTCAAAAACACCCAAAAAGTATTTTTGCTGTAAAATCTAAAATAATTCTTGTGCAAGATTAAATCAAAAGTTAAATTAAAGCTCAGATCAATAAAAAAACAAATTGCGCACAGTTTTGTTGGGTAAAAAATAAAACTATGGGGTGATAATCACCAACAAACTTTCCATTCCGCAAAAAAAGCTCAAAAACACCCAAAAAGTATTTTTGCTGTAAAATCTAAAATAATGCTTGTGCAAGATTGAAACAAAGGCGTAAATCAAGCTTAGATTAATAGAAAAAAAACTGCGTACAGCTTTTTGGTAAAAAATAAAACTATGGGATGATAATCACCAACAAACTTTTCCATTCCGCAAAAAATGCTCAAAAACACCCAAAAAGTATTTTTGCTGTAAAATCTAAAATACTTCTTGTGCAAGATTAAAAAAAAAACCAAATTGAAGCGTAGGTCAATAGGAAACAAAGTGCGTACAGTTTTTTGGGTAAAAAATAAAACTATGGGGTGATAATCACCAACAAACTTTTACATTCCGCAAAAAATGCTCAAAAACACAAAAAAGTATTTTTGCTGTAAAATCTAAAATAATTCTTGTGCAAGATTAAATCAAAAGTTAAATTAAAGCTCAGATCAATAAAAAACAAATTGCGCACAGTTTTGTTGGGTAAAAAATAAAACTATGGGGTGATAATCACCAACAAACTTTCCATTCCGCAAAAAAAGCTCAAAAACACCCAAAAAGTATTTTTGCTGTAAAATCTAAAATAATGCTTGTGCAAGATTAAAACAAAGGCGTAAATCAAGCTTAGATTAATAGAAAACAAACTGCGTACAGTTTTTTGGTAAAAAATAAAACTATGGGATAATAATCACCAACAAACTTTTCCATTCCGCAAAAAATGCTCAAAAACACCCAAAAAGTATTTTTGCTGTAAAATCTATAATCATTCTTCAGCAAGATTAAAACAATAGCCAAATGGAACCTTAGATCAATAGAAAATAAACTGCGTACAGTTTTTTGGGTAAAAAATAAAACTATGGGGTGATAATAACCAACAAACTTTTCTATTCCGCAATAAATGCTCAAAAACACCCAAAAAGTATTTTGCTGTAAAATCTAAAATAATTCTTGTGCAAGATTGAAACAAAAGCCAAAATTAAGCATAGAGCAATAGAAAACAAACTGCGTACATTTTTTTGGGTAAAAAATAAAACTATGGGGTGATAATCAGCAACAAACTTTTCCAATCCGCAAAAAATGCTCAAAAACACCCAAAAAGTATTTTTTCTGTAAAATCTAAAATAATACTTGTGCAAGATTGAAACAAAAGCTAAAATCAAGCTTAGATTAATCGAAAACAAACTGCGTACAGTTTTTTGGTAAAAAATACAACTATGGGATGATAATCTCCAACAAACTTTTCCATTCCGCAAAAAATGCTCAAAAACACCCAAAAAGTATTTTTGCTGTAAAATCTAAAATAATTCTTGTGCGAGATTAAAAAAAATCCAAATGGAACCTTAGATCAATTGAAAATAAACTGCGTACAGTTTTTTGGGTAAAAAATAAAACTATGGGGTGATAATAACCAACAAACTTTTCTATTCCGCAAAAAATGCTCAAAAACACCCAAAAAGTTTTTTGCTGTAAAATCTAAAATAATTCTTGTGCAAGATTAAGTCAAAAGCCAAAATCAAGCTTAGTCCAATAGAAAACAAACTGCGTAATATTTTTTGGGTAACAAATAAAACTCTGGGGTGATTATCACCAACAAACCTTTACATTCCGCAAAAAATGCTCAAAAACACCCAAAAAGTATTTTTGCTGTACAATCTATAATCATTCTTCTGCAAGACGAAAACAAAAGCCAAATTGAGCCTTAGATCAATAGAAAATAAACTGCTTACAGTTTTTTGGGTAAAAAATAAAACTATGGGGTGATAATAACCAACAAACTTTTCCATTCCGCAAAAAATGCTCAAAAACACCCAAAAAGTATTTTTGCTGTAAAATCTAAAATAATTCTTGTGGTAGATTAAAAAAAAGCCAAATTGAAGCTTAGGTCAATAGAAAACAAACTGCGTACAGTTTTTTGGGTAAAAAATAAAACTATGGGGTGATAATCACCAACAAACTTTTACATTCCGCAAAAAATGCTCAAAAACACCCAAAAAGTATTTTTGCTGTAAAATCTAAAATAATTCTTGTGCAAGATAAAATCAAAAGTTAAAATAAGCTTAGACCAATAGAAAACAAACTGCATACAGTTTTTTGGGTAAAAAATAAAACTATGGAGTGATAATCACCAACAAACTTTTCCATTCCGCAAAAAATGCTCAAAAACACCCAAAAAGTATTTTTGCTGTACAATCGAACATCATTCTTCTGCAAGATTAAAGCAAAAGCCGAATTGAACCTTAGATCAATAAAAAACAAACTGCGTACAGTTTTTTTGGAAAAAATAAAACTATATGGTGATAATCACCAACAAACTTTTACATTCCGCAAAAAATGCTCAAAAACACCCAAAAAGTATTTTTGCTGTAAAATCTAAAATAATTCTTGTGCAAGATTAAATCAAAAGCCAAAATCAAGCTTAGAGCAATAGAAAACAAACTGCGTACAGTTTTTTGGTAAAAAATAAAACTATGGGGTGATAATCACCAACAAACTTTTCCATTCCGCAAAAAATGCTCAAAAACACCCAAAAAGTATTTTTGCTGTAAAATCTAAAATAATTCTTGTGCGAGATTAAAAAAAATCCAAATGGAACCTTAGATCAATTGAAAATAAACTGCGTACAGTTTTTTGGGTAAAAAATAAAACTATGGGGTGATAATAACCAACAAACTTTTCTATTCCGCAAAAAATGCTCAAAAACACCCAAAAAGTTTTTTGCTGTAAAATCTAAAATAATTGTTGTGCACGATTCAAACAAAAGCCAAAATTTAGCGTAGACCAATAGAAAACAAACTGCGTACAATTTTTTTGGGTAAAAGATAAAACTATGGGGTGATAATAACCAACAAACTTTTCCATTCCGCAAAAAATGCTCAAAAACACCCAAAAAGTTTTTTGCTGTAAAATCTAAAATAATTCTTGTGCAAGATTAAGTCAAAAGCCAAAATCAAGCTTAGTCCAATAGAAAACAAACTGCGTAAAATTTTTTGGGTAACAAATAAAACTCTGGGGTGATTATCACCAACAAACCTTTACATTCCGCAAAAAATGCTCAAAAACACCCAAAAAGTATTTTTGCTGTACAATCTATAATCATTCTTCTGCAAGACGAAAACAAAAGCCAAATTGAGCCTTAGATCAATAGAAAATAAACTGCGTACAGTTTTTTGGGTAAAAAATAAAACTATGGGGTGATAATAACCAACAAACTTTTCCATTCCGCAAAAAATGCTCAAAAACACCCAAAAAGTATTTTTGCTGTAAAATCTAAAATAATTCTTGTGCAAGATTAAATCAAAAGCCAAAATCAAGCTTAGAGCAATAGAAAACAAACTGCGTACAGTTTTTTGGTAAAAAATAAAACTATGGGGTGATAATCACCAACAAACTTTTCCATTCCGCAAAAAATGCTCAAAAACACCCAAAAAGTATTTTTGCTGTAAAATCTAAAATAATTCTTGTGCGAGATTAAAAAAAATCCAAATGAAACCTTAGATCAATTGAAAATAAACTGCGTACAGTTTTTTGGGTAGAAAATAAAACTATGGGGTGATAATAACCAACAAACTTTTCTATTCCGCAAAAAATGCTCAAAAACACCCAAAAAGTTTTTTGCTGTAAAATCTAAAATAATTGTTGTGCACGATTCAAACAAAAGCCAAAATTTAGCGTAGACCAATAGAAAACAAACTGCGTACAATTTTTTTGGGTAAAAGATAAAACTATGGGGTGATAATAACCAACAAACTTTTCCATTCCGCAAAAAATGCTCAAAAACACCCAAAAAGTTTTTTGCTGTAAAATCTAAAATAATTCTTGTGCAAGATTAAGTCAAAAGCCAAAATCAAGCTTAGTCCAATAGAAAACAAACTGCGTAAAATTTTTTGGGTAACAAATAAAACTCTGGGGTGATTATCACCAACAAACCTTTACATTCCGCAAAAAATGCTCAAAAACACCCAAAAAGTATTTTTGCTGTACAATCTATAATCATTCTTCTGCAAGACGAAAACAAAAGCCAAATTGAGCCTTAGATTAATAGAAAATAAACTGCGTACAGTTTTTTGGGTAAAAAATAAAACTATGGGGTGATAATAACCAACAAACTTTTCCATTCCGCAAAAAATGCTCAAAAACACCCAAAAAGTATTTTTGCTGTAAAATCTAAAATAATTCTTGTGCAAGATTAAATCAAAAGCCAAAATCAAGCTTAGAGCAATAGAAAACAAACTGCGTACAGTTTTTTGGTAAAAAATAAAACTATGGGGTGATAATCACCAACAAACTTTTCCATTCCGCAAAAAATGCTCAAAAACACCCAAAAAGTATTTTTGCTGTAAAATCTAAAATAATTCTTGTGCGAGATTAAAAAAAATCCAAATGGAACCTTAGATCAATTAAAAATAAACTGCGTACAGTTTTTTGGGTAAAAAATAAAACTATGGGGTGATAATAACCAACAAACTTTTCTATTCCGCAAAAAATGCTCAAAAACACCCAAAAAGTATTTTTGCTGTACAATCTATAATTATTCTTCTGCAAGACGAAAACAAAAGCCAAATTGAGCCTTAGATCAATAGAAAACAAACTGCATACAGTTTTTTGGGTAAAAAATAAAACTATGGAGTGATAATCACCAACAAACTTTTCCATTCCGCAAAAAATGCTCAAAAACACCCAAAAAGTATTTTTGCTGTACAATCGAACATATTTCTTCTGCAAGATTAAAGCAAAAGCCGAATTGAACCTTAGATCAATAAAAAACAAACTGCGTACAGTTTTTTTGGAAAAAATAAAACTATATGGTGATAATCACCAACAAACTTTTACATTCCGCAAAAAATGCTCAAAAACACCCAAAAAGTATTTTTGCTGTAAAATCTAAAATAATTCTTGTGCAAGATTAAATCAAAAGCCAAAATCAAGCTTAGAGCAATAGAAAACAAACTGCGTACAGTTTTTTGGTAAAAAATAAAACTATGGGGTGATAATCACCAACAAACTTTTCCATTCCGCAAAAAATGCTCAAAAACACCCAAAAAGTATTTTTGCTGTAAAATCTAAAATAATTCTTGTGCGAGATTAAAAATAATCCAAATGGAACCTTAGATCAATTGAAAATAAACTGCGTACAGTTTTTTGGGTAAAAAATAAAACTATGGGGTGATAATAACCAACAAACTTTTCTATTCCGCAAAAAATGCTCAAAAACACCCAAAAAGTTTTTTGCTGTAAAATCTAAAATAATTGTTGTGCACGATTCAAACAAAAGCCAAAATTTAGCGTAGACCAATAGAAAACAAACTGCGTACAATTTTTTTGGGTAAAAGATAAAACTATGGGGTGATAATAACCAACAAACTTTTCCATTCCGCAAAAAATGCTCAAAAACACCCAAAAAGTTTTTTGCTGTAAAATCTAAAATAATTCTTGTGCAAGATTAAGTCAAAAGCCAAAATCAAGCTTAGTCCAATAGAAAACAAACTGCGTAAAATTTTTTGGGTAACAAATAAAACTCTGGGGTGATTATCACCAACAAACCTTTACATTCCGCAAAAAATGCTCAAAAACACCCAAAAAGTATTTTTGCTGTACAATCTATAATCATTCTTCTGCAAGACGAAAACAAAAGCCAAATTGAGCCTTAGATCAATAGAAAATAAACTGCGTACAGTTTTTTGGGTAAAAAATAAAACTATGGGGTGATAATAACCAACAAACTTTTCCATTCCGCAAAAAATGCTCAAAAACACCCAAAAAGTATTTTTGCTGTAAAATCTAAAATAATTCTTGTGCAAGATTAAATCAAAAGCCAAAATCAAGCTTAGAGCAATAGAAAACAAACTGCGTACAGTTTTTTGGTAAAAAATAAAACTATGGGGTGATAATCACCAACAAACTTTTCCATTCCGCAAAAAATGCTCAAAAACACCCAAAAAGTATTTTTGCTGTAAAATCTAAAATAATTCTTGTGCGAGATTAAAAAAAATCCAAATGAAACCTTAGATCAATTGAAAATAAACTGCGTACAGTTTTTTGGGTAAAAAATAAAACTATGGGGTGATAATAACCAACAAACTTTTCTATTCCGCAAAAAATGCTCAAAAACACCCAAAAAGTTTTTTGCTGTAAAATCTAAAATAATTGTTGTGCACGATTCAAACAAAAGCCAAAATTTAGCGTAGACCAATAGAAAACAAACTGCGTACAATTTTTTTGGGTAAAAGATAAAACTATGGGGTGATAATAACCAACAAACTTTTCCATTCCGCAAAAAATGCTCAAAAACACCCAAAAAGTTTTTTGCTGTAAAATCTAAAATAATTCTTGTGCAAGATTAAGTCAAAAGCCAAAATCAAGCTTAGTCCAATAGAAAACAAACTGCGTAAAATTTTTTGGGTAACAAATAAAACTCTGGGGTGATTATCACCAACAAACCTTTACATTCCGCAAAAAATGCTCAAAAACACCCAAAAAGTATTTTTGCTGTACAATCTATAATCATTCTTCTGCAAGACGAAAACAAAAGCCAAATTGAGCCTTAGATCAATAGAAAATAAACTGCGTACAGTTTTTTGGGTAAAAAATAAAACTATGGGGTGATAATAACCAACAAACTTTTCCATTCCGCAAAAAATGCTCAAAAACACCCAAAAAGTATTTTTGCTGTAAAATCTAAAATAATTCTTGTGCAAGATTAAATCAAAAGCCAAAATCAAGCTTAGAGCAATAGAAAACAAACTGCGTACAGTTTTTTGGTAAAAAATAAAACTATGGGGTGATAATCACCAACAAACTTTTCCATTCCGCAAAAAATGCTCAAAAACACCCAAAAAGTATTTTTGCTGTAAAATCTAAAATAATTCTTGTGCGAGATTAAAAAAAATCCAAATGGAACCTTAGATCAATTGAAAATAAACTGCGT
This sequence comes from Panzeria rudis, assembly GCA_956483635.1. Taxonomy (NCBI): domain Eukaryota; kingdom Metazoa; phylum Arthropoda; class Insecta; order Diptera; family Tachinidae; genus Panzeria; species Panzeria rudis. The sequence continues at coordinate 86,398,636 of OY101447.1, forward strand.
ACAGTTTTTTGGGTAAAAAATAAAACTATGGGGTGATAATAACCAACAAACTTTTCTATTCCGCAAAAAATGCTCAAAAACACCCAAAAAGTATTTTTGCTGTACAATCTATAATCATTCTTCTGCAAGACGAAAACAAAAGCCAAATTGAGCCTTAGATCAATAGAAAACAAACTGCATACAGTTTTTTGGGTAAAAAATAAAACTATGGAGTGATAATCACCAACAAACTTTTCCATTCCGCAAAAAATGCTCAAAAACACCCAAAAAGTATTTTTGCTGTACAATCGAACATATTTCTTCTGCAAGATTAAAGCAAAAGCCGAATTGAACCTTAGATCAATAAAAAACAAACTGCGTACAGTTTTTTTGGAAAAAATAAAACTATATGGTGATAATCACCAACAAACTTTTACATTCCGCAAAAAATGCTCAAAAACACCCAAAAAGTATTTTTGCTGTAAAATCTAAAATAATTCTTGTGCAAGATTAAATCAAAAGCCAAAATCAAGCTTAGAGCAATAGAAAACAAACTGCGTACAGTTTTTTGGTAAAAAATAAAACTATGGGGTGATAATCACCAACAAACTTTTCCATTCCGCAAAAAATGCTCAAAAACACCCAAAAAGTATTTTTGCTGTAAAATCTAAAATAATTCTTGTGCGAGATTAAAAAAAATCCAAATGGAACCTTAGATCAATTGAAAATAAACTGCGTACAGTTTTTTGGGTAAAAAATAAAACTATGGGGTGATAATAACCAACAAACTTTTCTATTCCGCAAAAAATGCTCAAAAACACCCAAAAAGTTTTTTGCTGTAAAATCTAAAATAATTGTTGTGCACGATTCAAACAAAAGCCAAAATTTAGCGTAGACCAATAGAAAACAAACTGCGTACAATTTTTTTGGGTAAAAGATAAAACTATGGGGTGATAATAACCAACAAACTTTTCCATTCCGCAAAAAATGCTCAAAAACACCCAAAAAGTTTTTTGCTGTAAAATCTAAAATAATTCTTGTGCAAGATTAAGTCAAAAGCCAAAATCAAGCTTAGTCCAATAGAAAACAAACTGCGTAAAATTTTTTGGGTAACAAATAAAACTCTGGGGTGATTATCACCAACAAACCTTTACATTCCGCAAAAAATGCTCAAAAACACCCAAAAAGTATTTTTGCTGTACAATCTATAATCATTCTTCTGCAAGACGAAAACAAAAGCCAAATTGAGCCTTAGATCAATAGAAAATAAACTGCGTACAGTTTTTTGGGTAAAAAATAAAACTATGGGGTGATAATAACCAACAAACTTTTCCATTCCGCAAAAAATGCTCAAAAACACCCAAAAAGTATTTTTGCTGTAAAATCTAAAATAATTCTTGTGCAAGATTAAATCAAAAGCCAAAATCAAGCTTAGAGCAATAGAAAACAAACTGCGTACAGTTTTTTGGTAAAAAATAAAACTATGGGGTGATAATCACCAACAAACTTTTCCATTCCGCAAAAAATGCTCAAAAACACCCAAAAAGTATTTTTGCTGTAAAATCTAAAATAATTCTTGTGCGAGATTAAAAAAAATCCAAATGAAACCTTAGATCAATTGAAAATAAACTGCGTACAGTTTTTTGGGTAAAAAATAAAACTATGGGGTGATAATAACCAACAAACTTTTCTATTCCGCAAAAAATGCTCAAAAACACCCAAAAAGTTTTTTGCTGTAAAATCTAAAATAATTGTTGTGCACGATTCAAACAAAAGCCAAAATTTAGCGTAGACCAATAGAAAACAAACTGCGTACAATTTTTTTGGGTAAAAGATAAAACTATGGGGTGATAATAACCAACAAACTTTTCCATTCCGCAAAAAATGCTCAAAAACACCCAAAAAGTTTTTTGCTGTAAAATCTAAAATAATTCTTGTGCAAGATTAAGTCAAAAGCCAAAATCAAGCTTAGTCCAATAGAAAACAAACTGCGTAAAATTTTTTGGGTAACAAATAAAACTCTGGGGTGATTATCACCAACAAACCTTTACATTCCGCAAAAAATGCTCAAAAACACCCAAAAAGTATTTTTGCTGTACAATCTATAATCATTCTTCTGCAAGACGAAAACAAAAGCCAAATTGAGCCTTAGATCAATAGAAAATAAACTGCGTACAGTTTTTTGGGTAAAAAATAAAACTATGGGGTGATAATAACCAACAAACTTTTCCATTCCGCAAAAAATGCTCAAAAACACCCAAAAAGTATTTTTGCTGTAAAATCTAAAATAATTCTTGTGCAAGATTAAATCAAAAGCCAAAATCAAGCTTAGAGCAATAGAAAACAAACTGCGTACAGTTTTTTGGTAAAAAATAAAACTATGGGGTGATAATCACCAACAAACTTTTCCATTCCGCAAAAAATGCTCAAAAACACCCAAAAAGTATTTTTGCTGTAAAATCTAAAATAATTCTTGTGCGAGATTAAAAAAAATCCAAATGGAACCTTAGATCAATTGAAAATAAACTGCGTACAGTTTTTTGGGTAAAAAATAAAACTATGGGGTGATAATAACCAACAAACTTTTCTATTCCGCAAAAAATGCTCAAAAACACCCAAAAAGTTTTTTGCTGTAAAATCTAAAATAATTCTTGTGCAAGATTAAGTCAAAAGCCAAAATCAAGCTTAGTCCAATAGAAAACAAACTGCGTAATATTTTTTGGGTAACAAATAAAACTCTGGGGTGATTATCACCAACAAACCTTTACATTCCGCAAAAAATGCTCAAAAACACCCAAAAAGTATTTTTGCTGTACAATCTATAATCATTCTTCTGCAAGACGAAAACAAAAGCCAAATTGAGCCTTAGATCAATAGAAAATAAACTGCTTACAGTTTTTTGGGTAAAAAATAAAACTATGGGGTGATAATAACCAACAAACTTTTCCATTCCGCAAAAAATGCTCAAAAACACCCAAAAAGTATTTTTGCTGTAAAATCTAAAATAATTCTTGTGCAAGATTAAATCAAAAGCCAAAATCAAGCTTAGAGCAATAGAAAACAAACTGCGTGCAGTTTTTGGGTAAAAAATAAAACTATGGGGTGATAATCACCAACAAACTTTTCCATTCCGCAAAAAATGCTCAAAAACACCCAAAAAGTAGTTTTGCTGTAAAATCTAAAATAATTCTTCTGCAAGATTAAAACAAAAGCCAAAATTAAGCTTAGACCAATAGAAAACAAACTGCGTATATTTTTTTGAGACAAAAATAAAACTATGGGGTGATAATCACAAACAAACTTTTCCATTCCGCAATAAATGCTCAAAAACACCCAAAAAGTATTTTTGCTGTAAAATCTAAAATAATTATTGTGCAAGATTGAAACAAAAGCCAAAATTAAGCTTAGATCGATAAAAAACAAACTGCTAACAGTTTTTTGGGTAAAAAATAAAACTATGGGGTGATAATCAACAACAAACTTTTCCATTCCGCAAAAAATGCTCAAAAACACCCAAAAAGTATTTTTGCTGTAAAATCTAAAATAAATCTTGTGCAAGATTAAATCAAAAGTTAAATTAAAGCTCAGATCAATAAAAAACAAACTGCGCATAGTTTTTTGACTAAAAAATGAAACTATGGGGTGATAATCACCAACAAACTTTCCATTCCGCAAAAAAAGCTCAAAAACACCCAAAAAGTATTTTTGCTGTAAAATCTAAAATAAATCTTGTGCAAGATTAAATCAAAAGTTAAATTAAAGCTTAGATCAATAAAAAACAAACTGCGCACAGTTTTTTGACTAAAAAATGAAACTATGGGGTGATAATCTCCAACAAACTTTCCATTCCGCAAAAAAAGCTCAAAAACACCCAAAAAGTATTTTTGCTGTAAAATCTAAAATACTTTTTGTTCAAGATTAAAACAAAAGCCAAAATTAAGCTATGACCAATAGAAAACAAACTGCGCACAGTTTTTTGGGTAAAAAATAAAACTATGGGGTGATAATCAACAACAAACTTTTCCATTCCGCAAAAAATGCTCAAAAACACACAAAAAGTATTTTTGCTGTAAAATCTAAAATAAATCTTGTGCAAGATTAAATTAAAAGTTAAAGTAAAGCTCAGATCAATAAAAAACAAATTGCGCACAGTTTTTTGGGTAAAAAATAAAACTATGGGGTGATAATCACAAACAAACTTTTCCATTCCGCAAAAAATGCTCAAAAACATCGAAAAAGTATTTTTGCTGTAAAATCTAAAATAATGCTTGTGCAAGATTGAAACAAAAGCTTAAATCAAGCTTAGATTAATAGAAAACAAACTGCGTACAGTTTTTTGGTAAAAAATAAAACTATGGGATGATAATCACCAACAAACTTTTCCATTCCGCAAAAAATGCTCAAAAACACCCAAAAAGTATTTTTGCTGTAAAATCTAAAATAATTCTTGTGCTAGATTAAAAAAAAGCCAAATTGAAGCTTAGGTCAATAGAAAACAAACTGCGTACAGTTTTTTGGGTAAAAAATAAAACTATGGGGTGATAATCACCAACAAACTTTTACATTCCGCAAAAAATGCTCAAAAACACCCAAAAAGTATTTTTGCTGTAAAATCTAAAATAATTCTTGTGCAAGATAAAATCAAAAGTTAAAATAAGCTTAGACCAATAGAAAACAAACTGCATACAGTTTTTTGGGTAAAAAATAAAACTATGGAGTGATAATCACCAACAAACTTTTCCATTCCGCAAAAAATGCTCAAAAACACCCAAAAAGTATTTTTGCTGTACAATCGAACATCATTCTTCTGCAAGATTAAAGCAAAAGCCGAATTGAACCTTAGATCAATAAAAAACAAACTGCGTACAGTTTTTTTGGAAAAAATAAAACTATATGGTGATAATCAACAACAAACTTTTACATTCCGCAAAAAATGCTCAAAAACACCCAAAAAGTATTTTTACTGTAAAATCTAAAATAATTGTTGTGCACGATTCAAACAAAAGCCAAAATTTAGCATAGACCAATAGAAAACAAACAGCGTACAATTTTTTTGGGTAACAAATAAAACTATGGGGTGGTTACCACCAACAAACCTTTACATTCCGCAAAAAATGCTCAAAAACACCCAAAAAGTATTTTTGCTGTAAAATCTAAAATAATCCTTGTGCAAGATAAAATCAAAAGCCAAAATCAAGCTTAGACCAATAGAAAACAAACTGCGTACAGTTTTTTGGGTAAAAAATAAAACTATGGGGTGATAATCACCAACAAACTTTTCCATTCCGCAAAAAATGCTCAAAAACACCCAAAAAGTATTTTTGCTGTAAAATCTAAAATAATTCTTGTGCAAGATTAAATCAAAAGTTAAATTAAAGCTTCAGATCAATAAAAAACAAATTGCGCACAGTTTTGTTGGGTAAAGAATAAAACTATGGGGTGATAATCACCAACAAACTTTCCATTCCGCAAAAAAAGCTCAAAAACACACAAAAAGTATTTTTGCTGTAAAATCTAAAATAATGCTTGTGAAAGATTGAAAGAAAGGCTTAAATCAAGCTTAGATTAATAGAAAACAAACTGCGTACAGTTTTTTGGTAAAAAATAAAACTATGGGATGATAATCACCAACAAACTTTTCCATTCCGCAAAAAATGCTCAAAAACACCCAAAAAGTATTTTTGCTGTACAATCGAACATCATTCTTCTGCAAGATTAAAGCAAAAGCCGAATTGAACCTTAGATCAATAAAAAACAAACTGCGTACAGTTTTTTTGGAAAAAATAAAACTATATGGTGATAATCAACAACAAACTTTTACATTCCGCAAAAAATGCTCAAAAACACCCAAAAAGTATTTTTACTGTAAAATCTAAAATAATCCTTGTGCAAGATAAAATCAAAAGCCAAAATCAAGCTTAGACCAATAGAAAACAAACTGCGTACAGTTTTTTGGGTAAAAAATAAAACTATGGGGTGATAATCACCAACAAACTTTTCCATTCCGCAAAAAATGCTCAAAAACACCCAAAAAGTATTTTTGCTGTAAAATCTATAATCATTCTTCTGCAAGATTAAAACAAAAGCCAAATGGAACCTTAGATCAATAGAAAATAAACTGCGTACAGTTTTTTGGGTAAAAAATAAAACTATGGGGTGATAATAACCAACAAACTTTTCCATTCCGCAAAAAATGCTCAAAAACACCCAAAAAGTTTTTTGCTGTAAAATCTAAAATAATTCTTGTGCAAGATTAAATCAAAAGCCAAAATCAAGTTTAGTCCAATAGAAAACAAACTGCGTACATTTTTTTGGGGAAAAAATAAAACTATGGGGTGATAATCACCAACGAACTTTTCCATTCCGCAATAAATGCTCAAAAACACCCAAAAAGTATTTTTGATGTAAAATCTTAAATAATTCTTGTACAAGATTGAAACAAAAGCCAAAATTAAGCCTAGACCGATAGAAAACAAACTGCTAACAGGTTTTTGGGTAAAAATAAAACTATGGGGTGATAATCACCAACAAACTTTTCCATTCTGCAAAAAATGCTCAAAAACACCCAAAAAGTATTTTTGCTGTAAAATCTAAAATAATGCTTGTGCAAGATTAAAGCAAAAGCTTAAATCAAGCTTAGATTAATAGAAAACAAACTGCGTACAGTTTTTTGGTAAAAAATAAAACTATGGGATGATAATCACCAACAAACTTTTCCATTCCGCAAAAAATGCTCAAAAACACCCAAAAAGTATTTTTGCTGTAAAATCTAAAATAATTCTTGTGCAAGATTAACAAAAAACCAAATTGAAGCTTAGGTCAATAGGAAACAAAGTGCGTACAGTTTTTTGGGTAAAAAATAAAACTATGGGGTGATAATCACCAACAAACTTTTCCATTCCGCAAAAAATGCTCAAAAACACCCAAAAAGTATTTTTGCTGTAAAATCTAAAATAATTCTTGTGCAAGATTAAATCAAAAGTTAAATTAAAGCTTCAGATCAATAAAAAACAAATTGCGCACAGTTTTGTTGGGTAAAGAATAAAACTATGGGGTGATAATCACCAACAAACTTTCCATTCCCCAAAAAAAACTCAAAAACACCCAAAAAGTATTTTTGCTGTAAAATCTAAAATAATGCTTGTGAAAGATTGAAAGAAAGGCTTAAATCAAGCTTAGATTAATAGAAAACAAACTGCGTACAGTTTTTTGGTAAAAAATAAAACTATGGGATGATAATCACCAACAAACTTTTCCATTCCGCAAAAAATGCTCAAAAACACCCAAAAAGTATTTTTGCTGTACAATCGAACATCATTCTTCTGCAAGATTAAAGCAAAAGCCGAATTGAACCTTAGATCAATAAAAAACAAACTGCGTACAGTTTTTTTGGAAAAAATAAAACTATATGGTGATAATCAACAACAAACTTTTACATTCCGCAAAAAATGCTCAAAAACACCCAAAAAGTATTTTTACTGTAAAATCTAAAATAATCCTTGTGCAAGATAAAATCAAAAGCCAAAATCAAGCTTAGACCAATAGAAAATAAACTGCGTACAGTTTTTTGGGTAAAAAATAAAACTATGGGGTGATAATCACCAACAAACTTTTCCATTCCGCAAAAAATGCTCAAAAACACCCAAAAAGTATTTTTGCTGTAAAAATCTATAATCATTCTTCTGCAAGATTAAAACAAAAGCCAAATGGAACCTTAGATCAATAGAAAATAAACTGCGTACAGTTTTTTGGGTAAAAAAATAAAACTATGGGTGATAATAACCAACAAACTTTTCCATTCCGCAAAAAATGCTCAAAAACACCCAAAAAGTTTTTTGCTGTAAAATCTAAAATAATTCTTGTGCAAGATTAAATCAAAAGCCAAAATCAAGTTTAGTCCAATAGAAAACAAACTGCTTACATTTTTTTGGGGAAAAAATAAAACTATGGGTGATAATCACCAACGAACTTTTCCATTCCGCAATAAATGCTCAAAAACACCCAAAAAGTATTTTTGCTGTAAAATCTTAAATAATT
>OY101447.1:86406851-86559351 GCA_956483635.1 Panzeria rudis
TCACCAACAAACTTTTCCATTCCACAAAAAAATGCTCAAAAACACCAAAAAAGTATTTTTGCTGTAAAATCTAAAATAATTCTTGTGCAAGATTAAATCAAAAGCCAAAATCAAGCTTAGACCAATAGAAAACAAACTGCGTACAGTTTTTTGGGTAAGAAATAAAACTATGGGATATTAATCACCAACAAACTTTTACATTCCGCAAAAAATGCTCAAAAACACCTAAAAAGTATTTTTGCTGTAAAATTTAAAATAATTCTTGTGCAAGATTAACTCAAAAGCCAAAATCAAGCTTAGACCAATAGAAAACAAACTGCGTACAGTTTTTGGGGTAAAAAATAAAACTATAGGGTGATAATCACCAACAAACTTTTCGATTCCGCAAAAAATGCTCAAAAACACCCAAAAAGTATTTTTGCTGTAAAATCTAAAATAATTCTTGTGTAAGATTAAAACAAAAGCCAAAATTAAGCTTGGACCAATAGAAAACAAACTGCGTGCAGTTTTTTTGGAAAAAAATAAAACTATGGGGTGATAATCACCAACAAACTTTTACATTCCATAAAAAATGCTCAAAAACACCTAAAAAGTATTTTTGCTGTAAAATTTAAAATAATTCTTGTGCAAGATTAACTCAAAAGCCAAAATCAAGCTTAGACCAATAGAAAACAAACTGCGTACAGTTTTTGGGGTAAAAAATAAAACTATAGGGTGATAATCACCAACAAACTTTTACATTCCGCAAAAAATGCTCAAAAACACCCAAAAAGTATTTTTGCTGTAAAATCTAAAATAATTCTTGTGCAAGATTAAATCAAAAACAAGAATCAAGCTTAGACAAATAGAAAACAAACTGCGTACAGTTTTTTTGGGTAAAAAATAAAACTTATGGGTGATAATGACCAACAAACTTTTCCATTCCGCAAAAAGTTCTCAAAAACACCCAAAAAGTATTTTTGCAGTAAAATCTAAAATCATTCTTGTGCAAGATTAAATCAAAAGCCAAAATCAAGCTTAGACCAATAGAAAACAAACTGCGTTCAGTTTTTTGGGAAAAAAATAAAACTATGGGGTGATAATCACCAACAAACTTTTCGATTCCGCAAAAAATGCTCAAAAACACCCAAAAAGTATTTTTGCTGTAAAATCTAAAATAATTCTTGTGCAAGATTAAGTCAACAGCCAAAATCAAGCTTAGACTAATAGAAAAGAAACTGCGTACAGTTTTTTGGGTAAAAAATAAAACTATGGGGTGATAATCACCAACAAACTTTTACATTCCGCAAAAAATTCTCAAAAACACCCAAAAAGTATTTTTGCTGTAAAATCTAAACTCATTCTTGTGCAAGATTAAATCAAAAGCCAAAAACAAGCTTAGACCAATAGAAAACAAACTGCGTTCAGTTTTTTGGGAAAAAAATAAAACTATGGGGTGATAATCACCCACAAACTTTTACATTCCGCAAAAACTGCTCAAAAACACCCAAAAAGTATTTTTGCTGTAAAATCTAAAATAATTGTTGAGCAAGATTAAAACAAAAGCCAAAATCAAGCTTAGACAAATAAAAAACAAACTGCGTACAGTTTTTTGGGTAAAAAATAAAACTATGGGGTGATAATGACCAACAAACGTTTCCATTCCGCAAAAAGTTCTCAAAAACACCCAAAAAGTATTTTTGCTGTAAAATCTAAAATCATTCTTGTGCAAGATTAAATCAAAAGCCAAAATCAAGCTTAGACCAATAGAAAACAAACTGTGCTCAGTTTTTTGGGTAAAAAATAAAACTATGGGGTGATAATCACCAACAAACTTTTCGATTCCGCAAAAAATGCTCAAAAACACCCAAAAAGTATTTTTGCTGTAAAATCTAAAATAATTCTTGTGGAAGATCAAATCAAAAGTCAAAATCAAGCTTAAGCAAATAGAAAACAAACTGCGTACAGCTTTTTGGGTAAAAAATAAAACTATTAGGTGATAATCACCAACAAACTTTTACATTCCGCAAAAAATTCTCAAAAACACCCAAAAAGTATTTTTGCTGTTAAATCTAAAATCATTCTTGTGCAAGATTAAATCAAAAGCCAAAATCAAGCTTAGACCAATAGAAAACAAACTGCGTTCAGTTTTTTGGGAAAAAAATAAAACTATGGGGTGATAATCACCAACAAACTTTTCGATTCCGCAAAAAATGCTCAAAAACACCCAAAAAGTATTTTTGCTGTAAAATCTAAACTAATTCTTGTGCAAGATTAAAACAAAAGCCAAAATCAAGCTTAGACTAATAGAAAACAAAGTGCGTACAGCTTTTTGGAAATAAAACTATGGGGTGATAATCACCAACAAACTTTTCCATTCCACAAAAAAATGCTCAAAAACACCAAAAAAGTATTTTTGCTGTAAAATCTAAAATAATTCTTGTGCAAGATTAAATCAAAAACCAAAATCAAGCTTAGACCAATAGAAAACAAACTGCGTACAGTTTTTTGGGTAAGAGATAAAACTATGGGGTGATAATCACCAACAAACTTTTCCACTCCGCAAAAAATTCTCAAAAACACCCAAAAAGTATTTTTGCTGTAAAATCTAAAATCATTCTTGTGCAAGATTAAATCAAAACCCAAAATCAAGCTTAGACCAATAGAAAACAAACTGCCTTCAGTTTTTTGGGTAAAAAATAAAACTATGGGGTGATAATCACCAACAAACTTTTCGATTCCGCAAAAAATGCTCAAAAACAACCAAAAAGTATTTTTGCTGTAAAATCTAAAATAATTCTTGTGCAAGATTAAATCAAAAGCCAAATTAAGCTTAGACTAATAGAAAACAAACTGCGTACAGTTTTTGGGGTTAAAAAATAAAACTATAGGGTGATAATCACCAACAAACTTTTACATTCCGCAAAAAATGCTCAAAAACACCCAAAAAGTATTTTTGCTGTAAAATCTAAAATAATTCTTGTGCAAGATTAAAACAAAAGCCAAAATCAATCTTAAAGCAATAGAAAACAAACTGCGTACAGCTTTTTGGTAAAAATAAAACTATGGGGTGATAATCACCAACAAACTTTTACATTCCGCAAAAAATGCTCAAAAACACCCAAAAAGTATTTTTGCTGTACAATCTAAGCTAATTCCTGTGCAAGATTAAAACAAAAGCCAAAATCAAGCTTAGACTAATAGAAAACAAAGTGCGTACAGCCTTTTGGGTAAAAAATAAAACTATGGGGTGATAATCACCAACAAACTTTTCCATTCCACAAAAAAATGCTCAAAAACACCAAAAAAGTATTTTTGCTGTAAAATCTAAAATAATTCTTGTGCAAGATTAAATCAAAAGCCAAAATCAAGCTTAGACCAATAGAAAACAAACTGCGTACAGTTTTTTGGGTAAGAAATAAAACTATGGGATATTAATCACCAACAAACTTTTCCATTCCGCAAAAAATGCTCAAAAACACCCAAAAAGTATTTTTGCTGTAAAATCTAAAATAATTCTTGTGCAAGATTAAATCAAAAACAAGAATCAAGCTTTGACAAATAGAAAACAAACTGCGTACAGTTTTTTTGGGTAAAAAATAAAACTATGGGGTGATAATCACCAACAAACTTTTCCACTCCGCAAAAAATGCTCAAAAACACCCAAAAAGTATTTTTGCTGTAAAATCTAAAATAATTCTTGTGGAAGATCAGATTAAAAGCCAAAATCAAGCTTAGACGAATAGAAAACAAACTGCGTACAGTTTTTTGGGTAAAAAATAAAACTATAGGGTGATAATCACCAACAAACTTTTACATTCCGCAAAAAATGCTCAAAAACACCCAAAAAGTATTTTTGCTGTAAAATCTAAAATAATTCTTGTGCAAGATTAAATCAAAAGCAAAAATCAAGCTTAGACCAATAGAAAACAAACTGCGTACAGTTTTTTGGGTAAAAAATAAAACTGTGGGGTGATAATCACCAACAAACTTTTCCATTCCGCAAAAAATGCTCAAAAACACCCAAAAAGTATTTTTGCTGTAAAATCTAAAATAATTCTTGTGGAAGATCAAATCAAAAGCCAAAATCAAGCTTAAACAAATAGAAAACAAACTGCGTACAGTTTTTTGGGTAAGAAATAAAACTATGGGGTGATAATCACCAACAAACTTTTCGATTCCGCAAAAAATGCTCAAAAACACCCAAAAAGTATTTTTGCTGTAAAATCTAAAATAATTCTTGTGTAAGATTAAAACAAAAGCCAAAATTAAGCTTGGACCAATAGAAAACAAACTGCGTGCAGTTTTTTTGGAAAAAAATAAAACTATGGGGTGATAATCACCAACAAACTTTTACATTCCATAAAAAATGCTCAAAAACACCTAAAAAGTATTTTTGCTGTAAAATTTAAAATAATTCTTGTGCAAGATTAACTCAAAAGCCAAAATCAAGCTTAGACCAATAGAAAACAAACTGCGTACAGTGTTTTGGGTAAAAAGGTAAAACTGTGGGGTGATAATCACCAACAAACTTTTCCACTCCGCAAAAAATGCTCAAAAACACCCAAAAAGTATTTTTGCTGTAAAATCTAAAATAATTCTTGTGCAAGATCAAATCAAAAGCCAAAATCAAGCTTAGACAAATAGAAAACAAACTGCGTACAGTTTTTTTGGGTAAAAAATAAAACTATGGGGTGATAATGACCAACAAACTTTTCCATTCCGCAAAAAGTTCTCAAAAACACCCAAAAAGTATTTTTGCAGTAAAATCTAAAATCATTCTTGTGCAAGATTAAATCAAAAGCCAAAATCAAGCTTAGACCAATAGAAAACAAACTGCGTTCAGTTTTTTGGGAAAAAAATAAAACTATGGGGTGATAATCACCAACAAACTTTTCGATTCCGCAAAAAATGCTCAAAAACACCCAAAAAGTATTTTTGCTGTAAAATCTAAAATAATTCTTGTGCAAGATTAAATCAACAGCCAAAATCAAGCTTAGACTAATAGAAAAGAAACTGCGTACAGTTTTTTGGGTAAAAAATAAAACTATGGGGTGATAATCACCAACAAACTTTTACATTCCGCAAAAAATTCTCAAAAACACCCAAAAAGTATTTTTGCTGTAAAATCTAAACTCATTCTTGTGCAAGATTAAATCAAAAGCCAAAAACAAGCTTAGACCAATAGAAAACAAACTGCGTTCAGTTTTTTGGGAAAAAAATAAAACTATGGGGTGATAATCACCCAGAAACTTTTACATTCCGCAAAAACTGCTCAAAAACACCCAAAAAGTATTTTTGCTGTAAAATCTAAAATAATTGTTGTGCAAGATTAAACAAAAGCCAAAATCAAGCTTAGACAAATAAAAACCAAACTGCGTACAGTTTTTTGGGTAAAAAATAAAACTATGGGGTGATAATGACCAACAAACTTTTCCATTCCGCAAAAAGTTCTCAAAAACACCCAAAAAGTATTTTTGCTGTAAAATCTAAAATCATTCTTGTGCAAGATTAAATCAAAAGCCAAAATCAAGCTTAGACCAATAGAAAACAAACTGTGCTCAGTTTTTTGGGTAAAAAATAAAACTATGGGGTGATAATCACCAACAAACTTTTCGATTCCGCAAAAAATGCTCAAAAACACCCAAAAAGTATTTTTGCTGTAAAATCTAAAATAATTCTTGTGGAAGATCAAATCAAAAGTCGAAATCAAGCTTAAGCGAATAGAAAACAAACTGCGTACAGTTTTTTGGGTAAGAAATAAAACTATGGGGTGATAATCACCAACAAACTTTTCGATTCCGCAAAAAATGCTCAAAAACACCCAAAAAGTATTTTTGCTGTAAAATCTAAAATAATTCTTGTGTAAGATTAAAACAAAAGCCAAAATTAAGCTTGGACCAATAGAAAACAAACTGCGTGCAGTTTTTTTGGAAAAAAATAAAACTATGGGGTGATAATCACCAACAAACTTTTACATTCCATAAAAAATGCTCAAAAACACCTAAAAAGTATTTTTGCTGTAAAATTTAAAATAATTCTTGTGCAAGATTAACTCAAAAGCCAAAATCAAGCTTAGACCAATAGAAAACAAACTGCGTACAGTGTTTTGGGTAAAAAGGTAAAACTGTGGGGTGATAATCACCAACAAACTTTTCCACTCCGCAAAAAATGCTCAAAAACACCCAAAAAGTATTTTTGCTGTAAAATCTAAAATAATTCTTGTGCAAGATCAAATCAAAAGCCAAAATCAAGCTTAGACAAATAGAAAACAAACTGCGTACAGTTTTTTTGGGTAAAAAATAAAACTATGGGGTGATAATGACCAACAAACTTTTCCATTCCGCAAAAAGTTCTCAAAAACACCCAAAAAGTATTTTTGCAGTAAAATCTAAAATCATTCTTGTGCAAGATTAAATCAAAAGCCAAAATCAATCTTAGAGCAATAGAAAACAAACTGCCTTCAGTTTTTTGGGTAAAAAATAAAACTATGGGGTGATAATCACCAACAAACTTTTCGATTCCGCAAAAAATGCTCAAAAACAACCAAAAAGTATTTTTGCTGTAAAATCTAAAATAATTCTTGTGCAAGATAAAATCAAAAGCCAAATTAAGCTTAGAGTAATAGAAAACAAACTGCGTACAGTTTTTGGGGTTAAAAAATAAAACTATAGGGTGATAATCACCAACAAACTTTTCGATTCCGCAAAAAATGCTCAAAAACAACCAAAAAGTATTTTTGCTGTAAAATCTAAAATAATTCTTGTGCAAGATAAAGTCAAAAGCCAAATTAAGCTTAGAGTAATAGAAAACAAACTGCGTACAGTTTTTGGGGTTAAAAAATAAAACTATAGGGTGATAATCACCAACAAACTTTTACATTCCGCAAAAAATGCTCAAAAACACCCAAAAAGTATTTTTGCTGTAAAATCTAAACTAATTCTTGTGCAAGATTAAAACAAAAGCCAAAATCAAGCTTAGACTAATAGAAAACAAAGTGCGTACAGCTTTTTGGAAATAAAACTATGGGGTGATAATCACCAACAAACTTTTCCATTCCACAAAAAAATGCTCAAAAACACCAAAAAAGTATTTTTGCTGTAAAATCTAAAATCATTCTTGTGCAAGATTAAATCAAAACCCAAAATCAAGCTTAGACCAATAGAAAACAAACTGCCTTCAGTTTTTTGGGTAAAAAATAAAACTATGGGGTGATAATCACCAACAAACTTTTCGATTCCGCAAAAAATGCTCAAAAACAACCAAAAAGTATTTTTGCTGTAAAATCTAAAATAATTCTTGTGCAAGATAAAATCAAAAGCCAAATTAAGCTTAGAGTAATAGAAAACAAACTGCGTACAGTTTTTGGGGTTAAAAAATAAAACTATAGGGTGATAATCACCAACAAACTTTTACATTCCGCAAAAAATGCTCAAAAACACCCAAAAAGTATTTTTGCTGTAAAATCTAAAATAATTCTTGTGCAAGATTAAAACAAAAGCCAAAATCAATCTTAGAGCAATAGAAAACAAACTGCGTACAGCTTTTTGGTAAAAATAAAACTATGGGGTGATAATCACCAACAAACTTTTACATTCCGCAAAAAATGCTCAAAAACACCCAAAAAGTATTTTTGCTGTAAAATCTAAAATAATTCTTGTGCAAGATTAAATCAACAGCCAAAATCAAGCTTAGACTAATAGAAAAGAAACTGCGTACAGTTTTTTGGGTAAAAAATAAAACTATGGGGTGATAATCACCAACAAACTTTTACATTCCGCAAAAAATTCTCAAAAACACCCAAAAAGTATTTTTGCTGTAAAATCTAAACTCATTCTTGTGCAAGATTAAATCAAAAGCCAAAAACAAGCTTAGACCAATAGAAAACAAACTGCGTTCAGTTTTTTGGGAAAAAAATAAAACTATGGGGTGATAATCACCCAGAAACTTTTACATTCCGCAAAAACTGCTCAAAAACACCCAAAAAGTATTTTTGCTGTAAAATCTAAAATAATTGTTGTGCAAGATTAAACAAAAGCCAAAATCAAGCTTAGACAAATAAAAACCAAACTGCGTACAGTTTTTTGGGTAAAAAATAAAACTATGGGGTGATAATGACCAACAAACTTTTCCATTCCGCAAAAAGTTCTCAAAAACACCCAAAAAGTATTTTTGCTGTAAAATCTAAAATCATTCTTGTGCAAGATTAAATCAAAAGCCAAAATCAAGCTTAGACCAATAGAAAACAAACTGTGCTCAGTTTTTTGGGTAAAAAATAAAACTATGGGGTGATAATCACCAACAAACTTTTCGATTCCGCAAAAAATGCTCAAAAACACCCAAAAAGTATTTTTGCTGTAAAATCTAAAATAATTCTTGTGGAAGATCAAATCAAAAGTCGAAATCAAGCTTAAGCGAATAGAAAACAAACTGCGTACAGCTTTTTGGGTAAAAAATAAAACTATTAGGTGATAATCACCAACAAACTTTTACATTCCGCAAAAAATTCTCAAAAACACCCAAAAAGTATTTTTGCTGTTAAATCTAAAATCATTCTTGTGCAAGATTAAATCAACAGCCAAAATCAAGCTTAGACCAATAGAAAACAAACTGCGTTCTGTTTTTTGGGAAAAAAATAAAACTATGGGGTGATAATCACCAACAAACTTTTCGATTCCGCAAAAAATGCTCAAAAACACCCAAAAAGTATTTTTGCTGTAAAATCTAAACTAATTCTTGTGCAAGATTAAAACAAAAGCCAAAATCAAGCTTAGACTAATAGAAAACAAAGTGCGTACAGCTTTTTGGAAATAAAACTATGGGGTGATAATCACCAACAAACTTTTCCATTCCACAAAAAAATGCTCAAAAACACCAAAAAAGTATTTTTGCTGTAAAATCTAAAATAATTCTTGTGCAAGATTAAATCAAAAACCAAAATCAAGCTTAGACCAATAGAAAACAAACTGCGTACAGTTTTTTGGGTAAGAGATAAAACTATGGGGTGATAATCACCAACAAACTTTTCCACTCCGCAAAAAATTCTCAAAAACACCCAAAAAGTATTTTTGCTGTAAAATCTAAAATCATTCTTGTGCAAGATTAAATCAAAACCCAAAATCAAGCTTAGACCAATAGAAAACAAACTGCCTTCAGTTTTTTGGGTAAAAAATAAAACTATGGGGTGATAATCACCAACAAACTTTTCGATTCCGCAAAAAATGCTCAAAAACAACCAAAAAGTATTTTTGCTGTAAAATCTAAAATAATTCTTGTGCAAGATTAAATCAAAAGCCAAATTAAGCTTAGACTAATAGAAAACAAACTGCGTACAGTTTTTGGGGTTAAAAAATAAAACTATAGGGTGATAATCACCAACAAACTTTTACATTCCGCAAAAAATGCTCAAAAACACCCAAAAAGTATTTTTGCTGTAAAATCTAAAATAATTCTTGTGCAAGATTAAAACAAAAGCCAAAATCAATCTTAGAGCAATAGAAAACAAACTGCGTACAGCTTTTTGGTAAAAATAAAACTGTGGGGTGATAATCACCAACAAACTTTTCCACTCCGCAAAAAATGCTCAAAAACACCCAAAAAGTATTTTTGCTGTAAAATCTAAAATAATTCTTGTACAAGATCAAATCAAAAGCCAAAATCAAGCTTAGACAAATAGAAAACAAACTGCGTACAGTTTTTTTGGGTAAAAAATAAAACTATGGGGTGATAATGACCAACAAACTTTTCCATTCCGCAAAAAGTTCTCAAAAACACCCAAAAAGTATTTTTGCAGTAAAATCTAAAATCATTCTTGTGCAAGATTAAATCAAAAGCCAAAATCAAGCTTAGACCAATAGAAAACAAACTGCGTTCAGTTTTTTGGGTAAAAAATAAAACTATGGGGTGATAATCACCAACAAACTTTTACATTCCGCAAAAATTCTCAAAAACACCCAAAAAGTATTTTTGCTGTAAAATCTAAACTCATTCTTGTGCAAGATTAAATCAAAAGCCAAAAACAAGCTTAGACCAATAGAAAACAAACTGCGTTCAGATTTTTGGGTAAAAAAATAAAACTATGGAATGATAATCACCCACAAACTTTTACATTCCGCAAAAACTGCTCAAAAACACCCAAAAAGTATTTTTGCTGTAAAATCTAAAATAATTGTTGTGCAAGATTAAAACAAAAGCCAAAATCAAGCTTAGACAAATAAAAAACAAACTGCGTACAGTTTTTTGGGTAAAAAATAAAACTATGGGGTGATAATGACCAACAAACTTTTCCATTCCGCAAAAAGTTCTCAAAAACACCCAAAAAGTATTTTTGCTGTAAAATCTAAAATCATTCTTGTGCAAGATTAAATCAAAAGCCAAAATCAAGCTTAGACCAATAGAAAACAAACTGTGCTCAGTTTTTTGGGTAAAAAATAAAACTATGGGGTGATAATCACCAACAAACTTTTCGATTCCGCAAAAAATGCTCAAAAACACCCAAAAAGTATTTTTGCTGTAAAATCTAAAATAATTCTTGTGGAAGATCAAATCAAAAGTCAAAATCAAGCTTAAGCAAATAGAAAACAAACTGCGTACAGCTTTTTGGGTAAAAAATAAAACTATTAGGTGATAATCACCAACAAACTTTTACATTCCGCAAAAAATTCTCAAAAACACCCAAAAAGTATTTTTGCTGTTAAATCTAAAATCATTCTTGTGCAAGATTAAATCAAAAGCCAAAATCAAGCTTAGACCAATAGAAAACAAACTGCGTTCAGTGTTTTGGGAAAAAAAATAAAACTATGGGGTGATAATCACCAACAAACTTTTCGATTCCGCAAAAAATGCTCAAAAACACCCAAAAAGTATTTTTGCTGTAAAATCTAAACTAATTCTTGTGCAAGATTAAAACAAAAGCCAAAATCAAGCTTAGACTAATAGAAAACAAAGTGCGTACAGCTTTTTGGAAATAAAACTATGGGGTGATAATCACCAACAAACTTTTCCATTCCACAAAAAAATGCTCAAAAACACCAAAAAAGTATTTTTGCTGTAAAATCTAAAATAATTCTTGTGCAAGATTAAATCAAAAACCAAAATCAAGCTTAGACCAATAGAAAACAAACTGCGTACAGTTTTTTGGGTAAGAGATAAAACTATGGGGTGATAATCACCAACAAACTTTTCCACTCCGCAAAAAATTCTCAAAAACACCCAAAAAGTATTTTTGCTGTAAAATTTAAAAGCATTCTTGTGCAAGATTAAATCAAAACCCAAAATCAAGCTTAGACCAATAGAAAACAAACTGCCTTCAGTTTTTTGGGTAAAAAATAAAACTATGGGGTGATAATCACCAACAAACTTTTCGATTCCGCAAAAAATGCTCAAAAACAACCAAAAAGTATTTTTGCTGTAAAATCTAAAATAATTCTTGTGCAAGATTAAATCAAAAGCCAAATTAAGCTTAGACTAATAGAAAACAAACTGCGTACAGTGTTTGGGGTTAAAAAATAAAACTATAGGGTGATAATCACCAACAAACTTTTACATTCCGCAAAAAATGCTCAAAAACACCCAAAAAGTATTTTTGCTGTAAAATCTAAAATAATTCTTGTGCAAGATTAAAACAAAAGCCAAAATCAATCTTAGAGCAATAGAAAACAAACTGCGTACAGCTTTTTGGTAAAAATAAAACTATGGGGTGATAATCACCAACAAACTTTTACATTCCGCAAAAAATGCTCAAAACTCCCAAAAAGTATTTTTGCTGTAAAATCTAAACTAATTCTTGTGCAAGATTAAAACAAAAGCCAAAATCAAGCTTAGACTAATAGAAAACAAACTGCGTACAGTTTTTTGGGTAAGAAATAAAACTATGGGGTGATAATCACCAACAAACTTTTCCATTCCGCAAAAAATGCTCAAAAACACCCAAAAAGTATTTTTGCTGTAAAATCTAAAATAATTCTTGTGCAAGATTAACTCAAAAGTCAAAATCAAGCTTAAGCGAATAGAAAACAAACTGCGTACAGCTTTTTGGGTAAAAAATAAAACTATTAGGTGATAATCACCAACAAACTTTTACATTCCGCAAAAAATTCTCAAAAACACCTAAAAAGTATTTTTGCTGTTAAATCTAAAATCATTCTTGTGCAAGATTAAATCAAAAGCTTAAATCAAGCTTAGACCAATAGAAAACAAACTGCGTTCAGTTTTTTGGGAAAAAAATAAAACTATGGGGTGATAATCACCAACAAACTTTTCGATTCCGCAAAAAATGCTCAAAAACACCCAAAAAGTATTTTTGCTGTAAAATCTAAACTAATTCTTGTGCAAGATTAAAACAAAAGCCAAAATCAAGCTTAGACTAATAGAAAACAAAGTGCGTACAGCTTTTTGGAAATAAAACTATGGGGTGATAATCACCAACAAACTTTTCCATTCCACAAAAAAATGCTCAAAAACACCAAAAAAGTATTTTTGCTGTAAAATCTAAAATAATTCTTGTGCAAGATTAAATCAAAAACCAAAATCAAGCTTAGACCAATAGAAAACAAACTGCGTTCAGTTTTTTGGGTAAAAAATAAAACTATGGGGTGATAATCACCAACAAACTTTTACATTCCGCAAAAAATTCTCAAAAACACCCAAAAAGTATTTTTGCTGTAAAATCTAAACTCATTCTTGTGCAAGATTAAATCAAAAGCCAAATTAAGCTTAGACTAATAGAAAACAAACTGCGTACAGTTTTTGGGGTTAAAAAATAAAACTATAGGGTGATAATCACCAACAAACTTTTACATTCCGCAAAAAATGCTCAAAAACACCCAAAAAGTATTTTTGCTGTAAAATCTAAAATAATTCTTGTGCAAGATTAAAACAAAAGCCAAAATCAATCTTAGAGCAATAGAAAACAAACTGCGTACAGCTTTTTGGTAAAAATAAAACTATGGGGTGAAAATCACCAACAAACTTTTACATTCCGCAAAAAATGCTCAAAACTCCCAAAAAGTATTTTTGCTGTAAAATCTAAACTAATTCTTGTGCAAGATTAAAACAAAAGCCAAAATCAAGCTTAGACTAATAGAAAACAAACTGCGTACAGTTTTTTGGGTAAGAAATAAAACTATGGGGTGATAATCACCAACAAACTTTTCCATTCCGCAAAAAATGCTCAAAAACACCCAAAAAGTATTTTTGCTGTAAAATCTAAAATAATTCTTGTGCAAGATTAACTCAAAAGTCAAAATCAAGCTTAAGCGAATAGAAAACAAACTGCGTACAGCTTTTTGGGTAAAAAATAAAACTATTAGGTGATAATCACCAACAAACTTTTACATTCCGCAAAAAATTCTCAAAAACACCTAAAAAGTATTTTTGCTGTTAAATCTAAAATCATTCTTGTGCAAGATTAAATCAAAAGCTTAAATCAAGCTTAGACCAATAGAAAACAAACTGCGTTCAGTTTTTTGGGAAAAAAATAAAACTATGGGGTGATAATCACCAACAAACTTTTCGATTCCGCAAAAAATGCTCAAAAACACCCAAAAAGTATTTTTGCTGTAAAATCTAAACTAATTCTTGTGCAAGATTAAAACAAAAGCCAAAATCAAGCTTAGACTAATAGAAAACAAAGTGCGTACAGCTTTTTGGAAATAAAACTATGGGGTGATAATCACCAACAAACTTTTCCATTCCACAAAAAAATGCTCAAAAACACCAAAAAAGTATTTTTGCTGTAAAATCTAAAATAATTCTTGTGCAAGATTAAATCAAAAACCAAAATCAAGCTTAGACCAATAGCAAACAAACTGCGTCCAGTTTTTTGGGTAAGAAATAAAACTATGGGGTGATAATCACCAACAAACTTTTCCACTCCGCAAAAAATTCTCAAAAACACCCAAAAAGTATTTTTGCTGTAAAATCTAAAATCATTCTTGTGCAAGATTAAATCAAAACCCAAAATCAAGCTTAGACCAATAGAAAACAAACTGCCTTCAGTTTTTTGGGTAAAAAATAAAACTATGGGGTGATAATCACCAACAAACTTTTCGATTCCGCAAAAAATGCTCAAAAACAACCAAAAAGTATTTTTGCTGTAAAATCTAAAATAATTCTTGTGCAAGATAAAATCAAAAGCCAAATTAAGCTTAGACTAATAGAAAACAAACTGCGTACAGTTTTTGGGGTTAAAAAATAAAACTATAGGGTGATAATCACCAACAAACTTTTACATTCCGCAAAAAATGCTCAAAAACACCCAAAAAGTATTTTTGCTGTAAAATCTAAAATAATTCTTGTGCAAGATTAAAACAAAAGCCAAAATCAATCTTAGAGCAATAGAAAACAAACTGCGTACAGCTTTTTGGTAAAAATAAAACTATGGGGTGATAATCACCAACAAACTTTTACATTCCGCAAAAAATGCTCAAAACACCCAAAAAGTATTTTTGCTGTAAAATCTAAACTAATTCTTGTGCAAGATTAAAACAAAAGCCAAAATCAAGCTTAGACTAATAGAAAACAAAGTGCGTACAGCTTTTTGGAAATAAAACTATGGGGTGATAATCACCAACAAACTTTTCCATTCCACAAAAAAATGCTCAAAAACACCAAAAAAGTATTTTTGCTGTAAAATCTAAAATAATTCTTGTGCAAGATTAAATCAAAAACCAAAATCAAGCTTAGACCAATAGAAAACAAACTGCGTCCAGTTTTTTGGGTAAGAAATAAAACTATGGGGTGATAATCACCAACAAACTTTTCCACTCCGCAAAAAATTCTCAAAAACACCCAAAAAGTATTTTTGCTGTAAAATCTAAAATCATTCTTGTGCAAGATTAAATCAAAACCCAAAATCAAGCTTAGACCAATAGAAAACAAACTGCCTTCAGTTTTTTGGGTAAAAAATAAAACTATGGGGTGATAATCACCAACAAAC
Organism: Panzeria rudis; assembly: GCA_956483635.1. Taxonomy (NCBI): domain Eukaryota; kingdom Metazoa; phylum Arthropoda; class Insecta; order Diptera; family Tachinidae; genus Panzeria; species Panzeria rudis. The sequence goes on from OY101447.1 coordinate 86,421,769, forward strand.
TTTTCGATTCCGCAAAAAATGCTCAAAAACAACCAAAAAGTATTTTTGCTGTAAAATCTAAAATAATTTTTGTGCAAGATAAAATCAAAAGCCAAATTAAGCTTAGAGTAATAGAAAACAAACTGCGTACAGTTTTTGGGGTTAAAAAATAAAACTATAGGGTGATAATCACCAACAAACTTTTACATTCCGCAAAAAATGCTCAAAAACACCCAAAAAGTATTTTTGCTGTAAAATCTAAAATAATTCTTGTGCAAGATTAAAACAAAAGCCAAAATCAATCTTAGAGCAATAGAAAACAAACTGCGTACAGCTTTTTGGTAAAAATAAAACTATGGGGTGATAATCACCAACAAACTTTTACATTCCGCAAAAAATGCTCAAAACACCCAAAAAGTATTTTTGCTGTAAAATCTAAACTAATTCTTGTGCAAGATTAAAACAAAAGCCAAAATCAAGCTTAGACTAATAGAAAACAAACTGCGTACAGTTTTTTGGGTAAGAAATAAAACTATGGGGTGATAATCACCAACAAACTTTTCCATTCCGCAAAAAATGCTCAAAAACACCCAAAAAGTATTTTTGCTGTAAAATCTAAAATAATTCTTGTGCAAGATTAACTCAAAAGCCAAAGTCAAGCTTAGACCAATAGAAAACAAACTGCGTACAGTGTTTTGGATAAAAAAGTAAAACTGTGGGGTGATAATCACCAACAAACTTTTCCACTCCGCAAAAAATGCTCAAAAACACCCAAAAAGTATTTTTGCTGTAAAATCTAAAATAATTCTTGTGCAAGATCAAATCAAAAGCCAAGATCAAGCTTAGACGAATAGAAAACAAACTGCGTAAAGTTTTTTGGCTAAAAAACAAAACTATGGGGTGATAATAACCAACAAACTTTTCCATTCCGCAAAAAGTTCTCAAAAACACCCAAAAAGTATTTTTGCTGTAAAATCTAAAATCATTCTTGTGCAAGATTAAATCAAAAGCCAAAATCAAGCATAGACCAATAGAAAACAAACTGCGTTCAGTTTTTTGGGTAAAAAATAAAACTATGGGGTGATAATCACCAACAAACTTTTCGATTCCGCAAAAAATGCTCAAAAACACCCAAAAAATATTTTTGCTGTAAAATCTAAAATAATTCTTGTGCAAGATTAAATCAAAAGCCAAAATCAAGCTTAGACTAATAGAAAACAAACTGCTTACAGGTTTTTGGGAAAAATATAAAACTATGGGGTGATAATCACCAACAAACTTTTACATTCCGCAAAAACTGCTCAAAAACACCCAAAAAGTATTTTTGCTGTAAAATCTAAAATAATTCTTGTGCAAGATTAAATCAACAGCCAAAATCAAGCTTAGACTAATAGAAAACAAACTGCGTACAGTTTTTTGGGAAAAATATAAAACTATGGGGTGATAATCACCAACAAACTTTTACATTCCGCAAAAAATTCTCAAAAACACCCAAAAAGTATTTTTGCTGTTAAATCTAAAATCATTCTTGTGCAAGATTATATCAAAAGCCAAAAACAAGCCTAGACCAATAGAAAACAAACTGCGTTCAGTTTTTTGGGAAAAATATAAAACTATGGGGTGATAATCACCAACAAACTTTTACATTCCGCAAAAACTGCTCAAAAACACCCAAAAAGTATTTTTGCTGTAAAATATAAAATAATTCTTGTGCAAGATTAAATCAACAGCCAAAATCAAGCTTAGACTAATAGAAAAGAAGCTGCGTACAGTTTCTTGGGTAAAAAATAAAACTATGGGGTGATAATCACCAACAAACTTTTACATTCCGCAAAAAATGCTCAAAAACAACCAAAAAGTATTTTTGCTGTAAAATCTATAATAATTCTTGTGCAAGATTAAATCAAAAGCCAAATTAAGCTTAGACTAATAGAAAACAAACTGCGTACAGGTTTTGGGGTTAAAAAATAAAACTATAGGGTGATAATCACCAACAAACTTTTACATTCCGCAAAAAATGCTCAAAAACACCCAAAAAGTATTTTTGCTGTAAAATCTAAAATAATTCTTGTGCAAGATTAAAACAAAAGCCAAAATCAATCTTAGAGCAATAGAAAACAAACTGCGTACAGCTTTTTGGTAAAAATAAAACTATGGGGTGATAATCACCAACAAACTTTTACATTCCGCAAAAAATGCTCAAAACACCCAAAAAGTATTTTTGCTGTAAAATCTAAACTAATTCTTGTGCAAGATTAAAACAAAAGCCAAAATCAAGCTTAGACTAATAGAAAACAAACTGCGTACAGTTTTTTGGGTAAGAAATAAAACTATGGGGTGATAATCACCAACAAACTTTTCCATTCCGCAAAAAATGCTCAAAAACACCCAAAAAGTATTTTTGCTGTAAAATCTAAAATAGTACTTGTGCAAGATTAACTCAAAAGCCAAAATCAAGCTTAGACCAATAGAAAACAAACTGCGTACAGTGTTTTGGATAAAAAAGTAAAACTGTGGGGTGATAATCACCAACAAACTTTTCCACTCCGCAAAAAATGCTCAAAAACACCCAAAAAGTATTTTTGCTGTAAAATCTAAAATAATTCTTGTGCAAGATCAAATCAAAAGCCAAGATCAAGCTTAGACGAATAGAAAACAAACTGCGTAAAGTTTTTTGGCTAAAAAACAAAACTATGGGGTGATAATAACCAACAAACTTTTCCATTCCGCAAAAAGTTCTCAAAAACACCCAAAAAGTATTTTTGCTGTAAAATCTAAAATCATTCTTGTGCAAGATTAAATCAAAAGCCAAAATCAAGCTTAGACCAATAGAAAACAAACTGCGTTCAGTTTTTTGGGTAAAAAATAAAACTATGGGGTGATAATCACCACCAAACTTTTCGATTCCGCAAAAAATGCTCAAAAACACCAAAAAAATATTTTTGCTGTAAAATCTAAAATAATTCTTGTGCAAGATTAAATCAAAAGCCAAAATCAAGCTTAGACTAATAGAAAACAAACTGCTTACAGGTTTTTGGGAAAAATATAAAACTATGGGGTGATAATCACCAACAAACTTTTACATTCCGCAAAAACTGCTCAAAAACACCCAAAAAGTATTTTTGCTGTAAAATCTAAAATAATTCTTGTGCAAGATTAAATCAACAGCCAAAATCAAGCTTAGACTAATAGAAAACAAACTGCGTACAGTTTTTTGGGAAAAATATAAAACTATGGGGTGATAATCACCAACAAACTTTTACATTCCGCAAAAAATTCTCAAAAACACCCAAAAAGTATTTTTGCTGTTAAATCTAAAATCATTCTTGTGCAAGATTATATCAAAAGCCAAAAACAATCTTAGACCAATAGAAAACAAACTGCTTTCAGTTTTTTGGGTAAAAAATAAAACTATGGGGTGATAATCACCAACAAACTTTTCGATTCCGCAAAAAATGCTCAAAAACAACCAAAAAGTATTTTTGCTGTAAAATCTAAAATAATTCTTGTGCAAGATTAAATCAAAAGCCAAATTAAGCTTAGACTAATAGAAAACAAACTGCGTACAGGTTTTGGGGTTAAAAAATAAAACTATAGGGTGATAATCACCAACAAACTTTTACATTCCGCAAAAAATGCTCAAAAACACCCAAAAAGTATTTTTGCTGTAAAATCTAAAATAATTCTTGTGCAAGATTAAAACAAAAGCCAAAATCAATCTTAGAGCAATAGAAAACAAACTGCGTACAGCTTTTTGGTAAAAATAAAACTATGGGGTGATAATCACCAACAAACTTTTACATTCCGCAAAAAATGCTCAAAACACCCAAAAAGTATTTTTGCTGTAAAATCTAAACTAATTCTTGTGCAAGATTAAAACAAAAGCCAAAATCAAGCTTAGACTAATAGAAAACAAACTGCGTACAGTTTTTTGGGTAAGAAATAAAACTATGGGGTGATAATCACCAACAAACTTTTCCATTCCGCAAAAAATGCTCAAAAACACCCAAAAAGTATTTTTGCTGTAAAATCTAAAATAGTACTTGTGCAAGATTAACTCAAAAGCCAAAATCAAGCTTAGACCAATAGAAAACAAACTGCGTACAGTGTTTTGGATAAAAAAGTAAAACTGTGGGGTGATAATCACCAACAAACTTTTCCACTCCGCAAAAAATGCTCAAAAACACCCAAAAAGTATTTTTGCTGTAAAATCTAAAATAATTCTTGTGCAAGATCAAATCAAAAGCCAAGATCAAGCTTAGACGAATAGAAAACAAACTGCGTAAAGTTTTTTGGCTAAAAAACAATACTATGGGGTGATAATAACCAACAAACTTTTCCATTCCGCAAAAAGTTCTCAAAAACACCCAAAAAGTATTTTTGCTGTAAAATCTAAAATCATTCTTGTGCAAGATTAAATCAAAAGCCAAAATCAAGCTTAGACCAATAGAAAACAAACTGCGTTCAGTTTTTTTGGTAAAAGATAAAACTATGGGGTGATAATCACCAACAAACTTTTCGATTCCGCAAAAAATGCTCAAAAACACCCAAAAAATATTTTTGCTGTAAAATCTAAAATAATTCTTGTGCAAGATTAAATTAAAAACCAAAATCAAGCTTAGACTAATAGAAAAAAAACTGCTTACAGGTTTTTGGGAAAAATATAAAACTATGGGGTGATAATCACCAACAAACTTTTACATTCCGCAAAAACTGTTCAAAAACATCCAAAAAGGATTTTTGCTGTAAAATCTAAACTAATTCTTGTGCAAGATTAAATCAACAGCCAAAATCAAGCTTAGACTAATAGAAAACAAACTGCGTACAGTTTTTTGGGAAAAATATAAAACTATGGGGTGATAATCACCAACAAACTTTTACATTCCGCAAAAAATTCTCAAAAACACCCAAAAAGTATTTTTGCTGTTAAATCTAAAATCATTCTTGTGCAAGATTATATCAAAAGCCAAAAACAAGCTTAGACCAATAGAAAACAAACTGCGTTCAGTTTTTTGGGAAAAATATAAAACTATGGGGTGATAATCACCAACAAACTTTTACATTCCGCAAAAACTGCTCAAAAACACCCAAAAAGTATTTTTGCTGTAAAATATAAAATAATTCTTGTGCAAGATTAAATCAACAGCCAAAATCAAGCTTAGACTAATAGAAAAGAAGCTGCGTACAGTTTTTTGGGTAAAAAATAAAACTATGGGGTGATAATCACCAACAAACTTTTACATTCCGCAAAAAATTCTCAAAAACACCCAAAAAGTATTTTTGCTGTAAAATCTAAAATCATTCTTGTGCAAGATTAAATCAAAAGCCAAAAACAAGCTTAGACCAATAGAAAACAAAGTGCGTACAGCTTTTTGGGGAAAAAATAAAACTATGGGGTGATAATCACCAACAAACTTTTACATTCCGCAAAAACTGCTCAAAAACACCCAAAAAGTATTTTTGCTGTAAAATCTAAAATAATTCTTGTGCAAGATTAAAACAAAAGCCAAAATCAATCTTAGACCAACAAAAAAAACAAACTGCGTACAGCTTTTTGGTAAAAATAAAACAATGGGGTGATAATCACCAACAAACTTTTACATTCCGCAAAAAATGCTCAAAAACACCCAAAAAGTATTTTTGCTGTAAAATCTAAACTAATTCTTGTGCAAGATTAAAACAAAAGCCAAAATCAAGCTTAGACTAATAGAAAACAAAGTGCGTACAGCTTTTTAGGTAAAAAATAAAACTATGGGGTGATAATCACCAACAAACTTTTCCATTCCACAAAAAAAATGCTCAAAAACACCAAAAAAGTATTTTTGCTGTAAAATCTAAAATAATTCTTGTGCAAGATTAACTCAAAAGCCAAAATCAAGCATAGACCAAAAGAAAACAAACTGCGTTCAGTTTTTTTGGAAAAATATAAAACTATGGGGTGATAATCACCAACAAACTTTTACATTCCGCAAAAACTGCTCAAAAACACCCAAAAAGTATTTTTGCTGTAAAATCTAAAATAATTCTTATGCAAGATTAAATCAACAGCCAAAATCAAGCTTAGACCAATAGAACACAAACTGCGTTCAGTTTTTTGGGTAAAAATGAAAACTATGGGGTGATAATCACCAACAAACTTTTACATTCCGCAAAAAATGCTCAAAAACACCCAAAAAGTATTTTTGCTGTAAAATGTAAAATAATTCTTGTGCAAGATTAACACACAAGCTTAAATCAAGCTTAGACTAATGGAAAACAAACTGCGTACAGTTTTTTGGGTAAAAAATAAAACTGTGGGGTGATAATCACCAACAAACTTTTCCATTCCGCAAAAAATGCTCAAAAACACCCAAAAAGTATTTTTGCTGTAAAATCTAAAAGAATTCTTGCGCAAGATTAAATCAAAAGCCAAAATCAAGCTTAGACCAATAGAAAACAAACTACGTACAGTTTTTGGGTAAGAAATAAAACTATGGGGTGATAATCACCAACAAACTTTTCCATTCCGCAAAAAATGCTCAAAAACACCCAAAAAGTATTTTTGCTGTAAAATTTAAAATAATTCTTGTGCAAGATTAAATCAAAAACCAAAATCAATCTTCGACGAATAGAAAACAGACTGCGTACAGTTTTTGGGGAAAAAAATAAAACTGTGGGGTGATAATCACCAACAAACTTTTCCATTCCGCAAAAAATGCTCAAAAACACCCAAAAAGTATTTTTGCTGTAAAGTCTAAAATAATTCTTGTGCAAGATCAAATCAAAAGCCAAAATCAAGCTTAGACAAATGGAAAACAAACTGCGTACAGTTTTTTTGGGTAAAAAATAAAACTATGGGGTGCTAATCACCAACAAACTTTTACATTCCGCAAAAACTGCTCAAAAAAACCCAAAAAGTATTTTTGCTGTAAAATCTAAAATAATTCTTGTGCAAGATTTAAAAAAAGGCCAGAATCAAGCTTAGACTAATAAAAAACAAACTGCGTACAGCTTTTTGGGTAAAAATTAAAACTATGGGGTGATAATCACCAACAAACTTTTACATTCCGCAAAAACTGCTCAAAAACACCCAAAAAGTATTTTTGCTGTAAAATCTAAAATCATTCTTGTGCAAGATTAAATCAAAAGCCAAAATCAAGCTTAGACCAATAGAAAACAAACTGCGTTCAGTTTTTTGGGTAAAAATGAAAACTATGGGGTGATAATCACCAAGAAACTTTTACATTCCGCAAAAAATGCTCAAAAACACCCAAAAAGTATTTTTGCTGTAAAATGTAAAATAATTCTTGTGCAAGATTAACACAAAAGCTTAAATCAAGCTTAGACTAATGGAAAACAAACTGCGTACAGTGTTTTGGGTAAAAAATAAAACTGTGGGGTGATAATCACCAACAAACTTTTCCATTCCGCAAAAAATGCTCAAAAACACCCAAAAAGTATTTTTGCTGTAAAATCTAAAATAATTCTTGCGCAAGATTAAATCAAAAGCCAAAATCAAGCTTAGACCAATAGAAAACAAACTGCGTACAGTTTTTTGGGTAAGAAATAAAACTATGGGGTGATAATCACCAACAAACTTTTCCATTCCGCAAAAAATGCTCAAAAACACCCAAAAAGTATTTTTGCTGTAAAATCTAAAATAATTCTTGCGCAAGATTATCACAAAAGCCAAAATCAAGCTTAAACCAATGAAAAACAAACTGCGTGCAGATTTTTGGGTAAAAAGTAAAACTATGGGGTGCTAATCACCAACAAACTTTTACATTCCGCAAAAACTGCTCAAAAAAACCCAAAAAGTATTTTTGCTGTAAAATCTAAAATAATTCTTGTGCAAGAATAAAAAAAAGGCCAGAATCAAGCTTAGACTAATAGAAAACAGACTGCGTACAGTTTTTGGGGAAAAAAATAAAACTGTGGGGTGATAATCACCAACAAACTCTTCCATTCCGCAAAAAATGCTCAAAAACACCCAAAAAGTATTTTTGCTGTAAAGTCTAAAATAATTCTTGTGCTAGATCAAATCAAAAGCCAAAATCAAGCTTAGACAAATGGAAAACAAACTGCGTACAGTTTTTTGGGTAAAAAATAAAACTATGGGGTGCTAATCACCAACAAACTTTTACATTCCGCAAAAACTGCTCAAAAAAACCCAAAAAGTATTTTTGCTGTAAAATCTAAAATAATTCTTGTGCAAAATTAAAAAAAAAGGCCAGAATCAAGCTTAGGCTAATAAAAAAGAAACTGCGTACAGCTTTTTGGGTAAAAATTGAAACTATGGGGTGATAATCACCAACAAACTTTTACATTCCGCAAAAACTGCTCAAAAACACCCAAAAAGTATTTTTGCTGTAAAATGTAAAATAATTCTTGTGCAAGATTAACACAAAAGCTTAAATCAAGCTTAGACTAATGGAAAACAAACTGCGTACAGTTTTTTGGGTAAAAAATAAAACTGTGGGGTGATAATCACCAACAAACTTTTCCATTCCGCAAAAAATGCTCAAAAACACCCAAAAAGTATTTTTGCTGTAAAATCTAAAATAATTCTTGCGCAAGATTAAATCAAAAGCCAAAATCAAGCTTAGACCAATAGAAAACAAACTGCGTACAGTTTTTTGGGTAAGAAATAAAACTATGGGGTGATAATCACCAACAAACTTTTCCATTCCGCAAAAAATGCTCAAAAACACCCAAAAAGTATTTTTGCTGTAAAATCTAAAATAATTCTTGTGCAAGATTATCACAAAAGCCAAAATCAAGCTTAAGCCAATAGAAAACAAACTGCGTACAGTTTTGGGTAAGAAATAAAACTATGGGGTGATAATCACCAACAAACTTTTCCATTCCGCAAAAAATGCTCAAAAACACCCAAAAAGTATTTTTGCTGTAAAATCTAAAATAATTCTTGTGCAAGATCAAATCAAAAACCAAAATCAATCTTCAACGAATAGAAAACAGACTGCGTACAGTTTTTGGGGAAAAAAATAAAACTGTGGGGTGATAATCACCAACAAACTTTTCCATTCCGCAAAAAATGCTCAAAAACACCCAAAAAGTATTTTTGCTGTAAAGTCTAAAATAATTCTTGTGCTAGATCAAATCAAAAGCCAAAATCAAGCTTAGACAAATGGAAAACAAACTGCGTACAGTTTTTTTGGGTAAAAAATAAAACTATGGGGTGCTAATCACCAACAAACTTTTACATTCCGCAAAAACTGCTCAAAAAAACCCAAAAAGTATTTTTGCTGTAAAATCTAAAATAATTCTTGTGCAAGATTAAAAAAAAAGGCCAGAATCAAGCTTAGACTAATAAAAAAGAAACTGCGTACAGCTTTTTGGGTAAAAATTGAAACTATGGGGTGATAATCACCAACAAACTTTTACATTCCGCAAAAACTGCTCAAAAACACCCAAAAAGTATTTTTGCTGTAAAATCTAAAATCATTCTTGTGCAAGATTAAATCAAAAGCCAAAATCAAGCTTAGACCAATAGAAAACAAACTGATTTCAGTTTTTAGGGTAAAAATGAAAACTATTGGGTGATAATCACCAACAAACTTTTACATTCCGCAAAAAATGCTCAAAAACACCCAAAAAGTATTTTTGCTGTAAAATGTAAAATAATTCTTGTGCAAGATTAACACAAAAGCTTAAATCAAGCTTAGACTAATGGAAAACAAACTGCGTACAGTTTTTTGGGTAAAAAATAAAACTATGGGGTGATAATCACCAACAAACTTTTCCATTCCGCAAAAAATGCTCAAAAACACCCAAAAAGTATTTTTGCTGTAAAATCTAAAATAATTCTTGCGCAAGATTATCACAAAAGCCAAAATCAAGCTTAAACCAATAGAAAACAAACTGCGTACAGTTTTTGGGTAAGAAATAAAACTATGGGGTGATAATCACCAACAAACTTTTCCATTCCGCAAAAAATGCTCAAAAACACCCAAAAAGTATTTTTGCTGTAAAATCTAAAATAATTCTTGTGCAAGATTAAATCAAAAACCAAAATCAATCTTCAACGAATAGAAAACAGACTGCGTACAGTTTTTGGGGAAAAAAATAAAACTGTGGGGTGATAATCACCAACAAACTTTTCCATTCCGCAAAAAATGCTCAAAAACACACAAAAAGTATTTTTGCTGTAAAGTCCAAAATAATTCTTGTGCTAGATCAAATCAAAAGCCAAAATCAAGCTTAGACAAATGGAAAACAAACTGCGTACAGTTTTTTGGGTAAAAAATAAAACTATGGGGTGCTAATCACCAACAAACTTTTACATTCCGCAAAAACTGCTCAAAAAAACCCAAAAAGTATTTTTGCTGTAAAATCTAAAATAATTCTTGTGCAAGATTAAAAAAAAGGCCAGAATCAAGCTTAGACTAATAAAAAACAAACTGCGTACAGCTTTTTGGGTAAAAATTGAAACTATGGGGTGATAATCACCAACAAACGTTTACATTCCGCAAAAACTGCTCAAAAACACCCAAAAAGTATTTTTGCTGTAAAATCTAAAATCATTCTTGTGCAAGATTAAGTCAAAAGCCAAAATCAAGCTTAGACCAATAGAAAACAAACTGCGTTCAGTTTTTTGGGTAAAAACGAAAACTATGGGGTGATAATCACCAACAAACTTTTACATTCCGCAAAAAATGCTCAAAAACACCCAAAAAGTATTTTTGCTGTAAAATGTAAAATAATTCTTGTGCAAGATTAACACAAAAGCTTAAATCAAGCTTAGACTAATAGAAAACAAACTGAGTACAGTTCTTTGGGCAAAAAATAAAACTGTGGGGTGATAATCACCAACAAACTTTTCCATTCCGCAAAAAATGCTCAAAAACACCCAAAAAGTATTTTTGCTGTAAAATCTAAAATAGTTCTTGCGCAAGATTAAATCAAAAGCCAAAATCAAGCTTAGACCAATAGAAATCAAACTGCGTACAGTTTTTTGGGTAAGAAATAAAACTATGGGGTGATAATCACCAACAAACTTTTCCATTCCGCAAAAAATGCTCAAAAACACCCAAAAAGTATTTTTGCTGTAAAATCTAAAATAATTCTTGTGCAAGATTAAATCAAAAACCAAAATCAATCTTCGACGAATAGAAAACAGACTGCGTACAGTTTTTGGGGAAAAAATAAAACTGTGGGGTGATAATCACCAACAAACGTTTACATTCCGCAAAAACTGCTCAAAAACACCCAAAAAGTATTTTTGCTGTAAAATCTAAAATCATTCTTGTGCAAGATTAAGTCAAAAGCCAAAATCAAGCTTAGACCAATAGAAAACAAACTGCGTTCAGTTTTTTGGGTAAAAATGAAAACTATGGGGTGATAATCACCAACAAACTTTTACATTCCGCAAAAAATGCTCAAAAACACCCAAAAAGTATTTTTGCTGTAAAATGTAAAATAATTCTTGTGCAAGATTAACACAAAAGCTTAAATCAAGCTTAGACTAATGGAAAACAAACTGCGTACAGCTTTTTGGGTAAAAAATAAAACTGTGGGGTGATAATCACCAACAAACTTTTCCACTCCGCAAAAAATGCTCCAAAAAAACCAAAAAAGTATTTTTGCTGTAATATCTAAAATCACTCTTGTGAAAGATTGGATCAAAAGCCAAAATCAAGCTTAGACCAATAGAAAACAAACTGCGTACAGCGTTTTGGGTAAAAAATAAAACTGTGGGGTGATAATCACCAACAAACTTTTACATTCCGCAAAAACTGCTCAAAAAAACCCAAAAAGTATTTTTGCTGTAAAATCTAAAATAATTCTTGTGCCAGATTAAAAAAAAGGCCAGAATCAAGCTTAGACTAATAAAAAACAAACTGCGTACAGCTTTTTGGGAAAAAATTAAAACTATGGGGTGATAATCACCAACAAACTTTTACATTCCGCAAAAAATGCTCAAAAACACCCAAAAAGTATTTTTGCTGTAAAATCTAAAATAATTCTTGCGCAAGATTAAATCAAAAGCCAAAATCAAGCTTAGACCAATAGAAAACAAACTGCGTACAGTTTTTGGGTAAGAAATAAAACTATGGGGTGATAATCACCAACAAACTTTTCCATTCCGCAAAAAATGCTCAAAAACACCCAAAAAGTATTTTTGCTGTAAAATCTAAAATAATTCTTGTGCAAGATTAACACAAAAGCTTAAATCAAGCTTAGACTAATGGAAAACAAACTGCGTACAGTTTTTTGGGTAAAAAAAAAAAACTGTGGGATGATAATCACCAACAAACTTTTCCATTCCGCAAAAAATGCTCAAAAACACCCAAAAAGTATTTTTGCTGTAAAATCTAAAATAATTCTTGCGCAAGATTAAATCAAAAGCCAAAATGAAGCTTAGACCAATAGAAAACAAACTGCGTACAGTTTTTTGGGTAAGAAATAAAACTATGGGGTGATAATCACCAACAAACTTTTCCATTCCGCAAAAAATGCTCAAAAACACCCAAAAAGTATTTTTGCTGTAAAATCTAAAATAATTCTTGTGCAAGATTAAATCAAAAACCAAAATCAATCTTCGACGAATAGAAAACAGACTGCGTACAGTTTTTGAGGAAAAAAATAAAACTGTGGGGTGATAATCACCAACAAACTTTTCCATTCCGCAAAAAATGCTCCAAAAAAACCAAAAAAGTATTTTTGCTATAATATCTAAAATCACTCTTGTGAAAGATTAGATCAAAAGCTTAAATCAAGCTTAGACCAATAGAAAACAAACTGCGTACAGCGTTTTGGGTAAAAAATAAAACTGTGGGGTGATAATCACCAACAAACTTTTCCATTCCGCAAAAAATGCTCAAAAACACCCAAAAAGTATTTTTGCTGTAAAATCTAAAATAATTCTTGTGCAAGATTAAATCAAAAACCAAAATCAATCTTAGACGAATAGAAAACAAACTGCGTACAGTTTTTGGGTAAAAAATAAAACTGTGGGGTGATAATCACCAACAAACTTTTCCATTCCGCAAAAAATGCTCAAAAACACCCAAAAAGTATTTTTGCTGTAGAATCTAAAATAATTCTTGTGCAAGATTAAAAAAAAAGGCCAGAATCAAGCTTAGACTAATAAAAAACAAACTGCGTACAGCTTTTTGGGTAAAAATGAAAACTATGGGGTGATAATCACCAACAAACTTTTACATTCCGCAAAAAATGCTCAAAAACACCCAAAAAGTATTTTTGCTGTAAAATGTAAAATAATTCTTGTGCAAGATTAACACAAAAGCTTAAATCAAGCTTAGACTAATGGAAAACAAACTGCGTACAGCTTTTTGGGTAAAAAATAAAACTGTGGGGTGATAATCACCAACAAACTTTTCCATTCCGCAAAAAATGCTCAAAAACACCCAAAAAGTATTTTTGCTGTAAAATCTAAAATAATTCTTGCGCAAGATTAAATCAAAAGCCAAAATCAAGCTTAGACCAATAGAAAACAAACTGCGTACAGTTTTTTTGGTAAAAAATAAAACTATGGGGTGATAATCACCAACAAACTTTTCCATTCCGCAAAAAATGCTCAAAAACACCCAAAAAGTATTTTTGCTGTAAAATCTAAAATAATTCTTGTGCAAGATTAAGTCAAAAAAAAAGCCAAAATCAAGCTTAGACAAATGGAAAACAAACTGCGTACAGTTTTTTGGGTAAAAAATAAAACTATGGGGTGCTAATCACCAACAAACTTTTACATTCCGCAAAAACTGCTCAAAAAAACCCAAAAAGTATTTTTGCTGTAAAATCTAAAATAATTCTTGTGCAAGATTAAAAAAAAGGCCAGAATCAAGCTTAGACTAATAAAAAACAAACTGCGTACAGCTTTTTGGGAAAAAATTAAAACTATGGGGTGATAATCACCAACAAACTTTTACATTCCGCAAAAAATGCTCAAAAACACCCAAAAAGTATTTTTGCTGTAAAATGTAAAATAATTCTTGTGCAAGATTAACACAAAAGCTAAAATCAAGCTTAGACTAATGGAAAACAAACTGCGTACAGTTTTTTGGGTAAAAAATAAAACTGTGGGGTGATAATCACCAACAAACTTTTCCATTCCGCAAAAAATGCTCAAAAACACCCAAAAAGTATTTTTGCTGTAAAATCTAAAATAATTCTTGTGCAAGATTATCACAAAAGCCAAAATCAAGCTTAAACCAATGGAAAACAAACTGCGTACAGATTTTTGGGTAAAAAATAAAACTATGGGGTGATAATCACCAACAAACTTTTCCATTCCGCAAAAAATGCTCAAAAACACCCAAAAAGTATTTTTGCTGTAAAATCTAAAATAATTCTTGTGCAAGATTAAATCAAAAACCAAAATCAATCTTTCACGAATAGAAAACAGACTGCGTACAGTTTTTGGGGAAAAAAATAAAACTGTGGGGTGATCATCACCAACAAACTTTTCCATTCCGCAAAAAATGCTCCAAAAAAACCAAAAAAGTATTTTTGCTGTAATATCTAAAATCACTCTTGTGAAAGATTAGATCAAAAGCCAAAATCAAGCTTAGACCAATAGAAAACAAACTGCGTACAGCGTTTTGGGTAAAAAATAAAACTGTGGGGTGATAATCACCAACAAACTTTTCCACTCCGCAAAAAATGCTCAAAAACACCCAAAAAGTATTTTTGCTGCAAAATCTAAAATAATTCTTGTGCAAGATTAAATCAAAAGCCAAAATCAATCTTAGACCAATAGAAAACAAACTGCCTACTGCTTTTTGGTAAAAAATAAAACTATGGGGTGATAATCACCAACAAACTTTTCCATTCCGCAAAAAATGCTCAAAAACACCCAAAAAGTATTTTTGCTGTAAAATCTAAAATAATTCTTGTGCAAGATTAAATCAAAAACCAAAATCAATCTTAGACGAATAGAAAACAAACTGCGTACAGTTTTTTGGGTAAAAAATAAAACTGTGGGGTGATAATCACCAACAAACTTTTCCATTCCGCAAAAAATGCTCAAAAACACCCAAAAAGTATTTTTGCTGTAAAATCTAAAATAATTCTTTTGCAAGATTAAATCAAAAACCAAAATCAATCTTAGACAAATAGAAAACAGACTGCGTACAGTTTTTTCGGTAAAAAATAAAACTGTGGGGTGATAATCACCAACAAACTTTTCCATTCCGCAAAAAATGCTCAAAAACACCCAAAAAGTATTTTTGCTGTAAAATCTAAAGTAATTCTTGTGCAAGATTAAATCAAAAGCCAAAATCAAGCTTAGACCAATAGAAAACAAACTGCGTACAGTGTTTTGGGAAAAATATAAAACTATGGGGTGATAATCACCAACAAACTTTTCGATTCCGCAAAAAATGCTCAAAAACACCCAAAAAGTATTTTTGCTGTCAAATCTAAAATAATTCTTGTGCAAGATTAAATCAAAAACCAAAATCAAGCTTAGACTAATAGAAAACAAACTGCGTACAGTTTTTTGGGTAAAAAATAAAACTATGGGGTGATAATCACCAACAAACTTTTCCATTCCGCAAAAAATGCTCAAAAACACCCAAAAAGTATTTTTGCTGTAAAATCTAAAATAATTACTGTGCGAGATTAAATCAAAAGCCATAATCAAGCTTGGACTAATAGAAAACAAACTGCGTACAGCTTTTTGGGTAAAAAATAAAACTATGGGGTGGTAATCACCAACAAACTTTTCCATTCCGCAAAAATGCTCAAAAACACCCAAAAAGTATTTTTGCTGTAAAATCTAAAATAATTTTTGTGCAAGATTAAGCTAAAAGTCAAAATCAAGCTTTGACCAATAGAAAACAAACTGCGTACAGTTTTTGGGTAAAAAATAAAACTATGGAGTGTTAATCACCAACAAACTTTCCCATTCCGCAAAATATGCTCAAAAACACCCAAAAAGTATTTTTGCTGTAAAATCTAAAATAGTTCTTGTGCAAGATTAAATCAAAAGCCATAATCAAGCTTGGACTAATAGAAAACAAACTGCGTACAGCTTTTTGGGTAAAAAATAAAACTATGGGGTGATAATCACCAACATACTTTTCCATTCCGCAAAAAATGCTCAAAAACACCCAAAAAGTATTTTTGCTGTAAAATCTAAAATAATTCTTGTGCAAGATTAAGTCAAAAGCCAAAATCAAGCTTAGACTAATAGAAAACAAACTGCGTACAGTTTTTTGGGTAAAAAATAAAACTATGGGGTGATAATCACCAACAAACTTTTCCATTCCACAAAAAATGCTAAAAAACACCCATAAAGTATTTTTGCTGTAAAATCTAAAATAATTCTTGTGCAAGATTAGATCAAAAGCCAAAATCAAGCTTAGACCAAGAGAAAACAAACTGCGTACAGTTTTTTCGGTAAAAAATAAAACTATGGGGTGATAAGCACCAACAAACTTTTCCATTCCGCAAAAAATGCTCAAAAACACCCAAAAAGTATTTTTGCTGTAAAATCTAAAATAATTCTTGTGCAAGATTAAATCAAAAGCCAAAATCAAGCTTAGACCAATAGAAAACAAACTGCGTACAGTTTTTTGGTAAAAAATAAAACTATGGGGTGATAATCACCAACAAACTTTTCCATTCCACAAAAAATGCTCAAAAACACCCAAAAAGTATTTTTGCTGTCAAATCTAAAATAATTCTTGTGCAAGATTAAATCAAAAGCCAAAATCAAGCTTAGACCAATACAAAACAAACTGCGTACAGTTTTTTGGTAAAAAATAAAACTATGGGGTGATAATCACCAACAAACTTTTCCATTCCACAAAAAATGCTAAAAAAAACACCCAAAAAGTATTTTTGCTGTAAAATCTAAAATAATTCTTGTGCAAGATTAGATCAAAAGCCAAAATCAAGCTTAGACCAAGAGAAAACAAACTGCGTACAGTTTTTTCGGTAAAAAATAAAACTATGGGGTGATAATCACCAACAAACTTTTCCATTCCGCGAAAAATGCTCAAAAACACCCAAAAAGTATTTTTGCTGTAAAATCTAAAATATTTCTTGTGCAAGATTAAATCAAAAGCCAAAATCAAGCTTAGACCAATAAAAAACAAACTGCGTACAGTTTTTTGGGTAAAAAATAAAACTATGGGGTGATAATCACCAACAAACTTTCAAAAACACCCAAAAAGTATTTTTGCTGTAAAATCTAAAATAATTCTTGTGCAAGACTAACTTAAAAGCCAAAATCAAGCTTAGACCAATAGAAAACAAACTGCGTACAGTTTTTTGAGTAAAAAAATAAAACTGTGGGGTGATAATCACCAACAAACTTTTCCATTCCGCAAAAAATGCTCAAAAACAGCCAAAAAGTATTTTTGCTGTAAAATCTAAAATAATTCTTGCGCAAGATTAAATCAAAAGCCAGAATCAAGCTTCGACCAATAGAAAACAAACTGCGTACAGTTTTTTGGGTAAAAAATAAAACTACGGGGTGATAATCACCAACAAACTTTTCCATTCCGCAAAAAATTCTCAAAAACACCCAAAAAGTATTTTTGCTGTAAAATCTAAAAAAAGCTTTATTTTGGCTTTTGTTTCAATCTTGCGCAGGAATTATTTTAGATTTTATAGCAAAAATACTCTTTGGGTCTTTGTGAGCCTCTTTGTTCAAATGAAATTTAAAAGACTTTTACATTCCCCAAAAAAGTATTTTTGTTGTTAAATCTAAACTAATTCTTGAGTACGAAATAAAGATATGTTTAAATATATCTAACAGCTACATTCATAAAAAATTCTTATTTTAGGTTTAAGACTCACAATTGTTATTGAACAGTTTCACGCTAAAAACTGTTTAATATAAAATTGCATTCATAAACACTACAATAGACACTGTGTGTTTTAAGGAATTCTAGATTTCGATACTGGCAACACCACCATGTTTTGTAGTTAGTGTTGCAATAAAAACAATATGATTTCATCCGGATATTGAAATAAACGAATAACTTTTTATAATTTTCATGTAAGTTAGGATTTTTTCAACTCTCTTAATAATATATTTCTCAACTTATTTGATACGAGTTTTCTATGAAGTAGAAGCAAAAAAGAGAAATGATTACAAAAGAATTCACACGATTCTTTAAATCATGTATGCAAGAGGTATTCGAATAACGAGCCTGTTTGTATTTGTGTTGATTGTTTCTGCATCACTAACATTTCTTTTTGCTTTTATGTGTTTTGATGGTGCTTTTTTGCTAATTTTGTTGCGAATTTTGTTTAACTTAAATAATTTAGTGGCATATTCTATTAAATTTTAAAAAACATACTTAAATGCTTATAGCCAAGACTTCAAGCTTTAATTTAAAGAATATCATGTATTCCTGTGTGCTAAATTTGCAAAGATATTTGAAGTTAAAATTGATATCTCGATGATATGAATTTATTGAAGGTTTATAGAAGGTGCATACCATGTTTAAACCTATTTTAAAATTTTCATGTAATAAAGATTTATGAATGCAATTTTATGAAATTTTGCTTAAAAGTAGTTTATTGTCCTGTTTTAAATATTTATGAATATGGCTGTGTCTTTTAAATTATTTATTTTATTATATTCATTGCTTACTGTATCTTTTCTCAGTTAAAATAATTCAACACTTATCAAATAATACAATAACAACAACAGAAAGAACAACGGACAGCTGTTACGGTTTGTTGTGGTGAGTTTGATTTGTTCACGCCGATAAGAAAACAATGAAAAAATGTAAATACAAACAGCTGTTAGGGTTTGTTGGAGTTTGATTTGTTCATATACGTAACAAATATATAACCAGAGAGCGAAGCCGATACATAACAGTCGGCGGCGGTGGCTGCTAGCCGGCTGAAGCCGACTATTCTTTAGAAGAATTACTAGCTATATATGTATGTGTCGACAAAAACTAGGCGAAAAAAATCCAAAAATGGGTTATGTAATGTAAATGTAAAAACCGTACATTAGAGGTTAGCATGCGATTTTTTGCTAATTTCAATTGCGAATAGCAAAAAAGGTTGCACTTTATATTTAGATACATGGGAAAATTAATGAAAAAAATATTGGAACCTACTTTTAGCCCTCTACCGCAGCATAAAGATTTTAAATATGAGATCAAATCGATCAATTTGTGAAACATCATATGATGTAACATTATATATTCTTTATAGCTGTAATAATTCATTACACTCAAAATATCCACTTTTTTATACATACAAGGTCAGATTTCAGACAAACTTAAGATGAAATATGAAGCAAATTTTCGAATTTCTAAGTCTTTGTCATATCTTGCAAAAAAAAAAAACATTTAGGTCGCTGAACACGAAAATTATATTCATTTATTTTTCTTAATGCTATCCCGATATTCTTGAAAAACAAGTTTTTTGTTTTTTTTTAGTTTTTTCGTTTATTGGCAAAATTTCCGAGAACGGCTCATCTGAATAAAATAAATTGCACACTGATGTATAGATATCTCTCTATTTTTTCTTTCAATACACTGATTGTGCCGATCGTATAAAAAAAGTATAGAGTTACAGGCCTTAAAATTAAAAAAAAATAATAATATTTTTAGACCTTTTCCCAAAAACTATCATTTAAACTGCTCCATTAAGATGAAAAAATATACTAAGTATACATTTTTCTGGCTGTATTTCAAAGATAATTGTGTGACGACACATGATGGATGCAATCGCTAAATTATGATAAAACATAAGAAGGTTATTAGCCCTTAACCGAAAACAGCTACATTATTTTTTAGTTACTTTTAATACGAAATTAATGTAAATCAGATTGTATTAAACATTTTTTTTCGTTTAAAAATCATTTTGTATGGGAATTAAAATCAGCTTTTTACACTTAATGGCTTAAAACTTTCTTCAACTTTTTTCATTCGGTACAAAATTGTTTTGTTCAAGGCTACACGTAGCCTTGAAAAAATTATTACAAATTTTGTTTTATATTAATTAAGCAAATTAAAATAAAATTCATATACGAAACTAGTCGCTAAAGTCGGCGGCGGCTAAACAGCAAGAAAAATGATTGGCTGCGGCTGAGCCCCGGCTATAAGCCGATCAGCCTCGCTCTCTGTATATAACAGCAATGGCGTCCAAAAATATAAACAACTTTTGACAGCTTGGCGATTGCTTACGACGATTGTAACGGTCAAAACACAACCGTGGAAAAAATCATCAGGAGAGTTGCATTGACCTAATAATTGGATCATGCTTCTATATTTACTTCCCTAAAGTAAGTAATCCCTATAAACAACTTGGTTTTTGTTTTCATGGTGTATCGTTTTCAGCCGGCTTAGAGCCGCCGCCGACTATTTTAGCACTCAGTCGCTGCCGACCACTTTTTCTCATCGGCTTGGACCTCTGCTCCTACTCCGTCATAAAGAGCATAGCTCTAATAACAGATCGAGTTACTACGGCAGTTGGTTATTTTTTCCTCGTTACATTTTCAAGGAAAATTCATTACAGGTAGACTCTCCTCAATTCGCTTGGGAAAATAACTACTGCGGTTGTCAAATAATGTACTGAAAAATATGTCAGCAAAGCATTTGACATCCAAACTAGATCAAATATACAAGCGGCGAAAATAAGCAAACAATAGTCCCTTGATCTGTCGAAGGCTCCTGTTATGAATTCGCCTTGGATATATTTGTTCACATATTTTTAAAAGAGAACTAACAGATCAGGTGATTAATTTTTGTATTTTTGCCACTTGTATTTTTGACCTAGTTCGGATGTGAAATGCTTCGTTGACATACTTTTCAATACATTTTTTGACAATCAAATAGAATGTTTTCCAAAGCGCATTGAGACGAGTTTACCTGTTATGAATTTGCCTTCAATTTATTTATAAGGAGCCATGGCGAATTCTTAACAGGTGGCATCGACAGCTCATGTGATTATTTTTTGCCTATCTTCACTGCTTGCATATATGATCAAGTAAAGATATCAAATGCCCTTTTTGTAATATATTTGTATATTTTTTGACATCCAAAGTAGGTATTTTCAAAGCGAATTGCGGTGAGTCCACCTGGTATAAATATGTCTTAAAAAGCATATGGTCTAAGAGAATTGACTACGGCAAATGGTATTCGCTAATGACATCACCAAGGAAACCGGAAATATGCCATAAAAAATGTGTTTTATGCTCATTAAATATGCTCTAAAAACTTTTGTATGATATTCATTTCTGATACCACGAATTATGTTCATACATACATTGCTGACATGCAATAATGTCCAAGAAGGTAACGCCCACGAACGTTATTTCCACTTCAAAAAGGCAATAATGTCCATGCGAATGTCGAATAGCGGTTTCGCAAAGTAAAGGTTTTCTGCCTAGTAAAAAATCTGAACTCTGCGAAGCCACTATTCATACCCAGAGAAGAAAACAATTAATCCCGTCCAAAGCCAGGCTATGTAGGTAATCTTCACTCTGCAGTACTATTACATGAACAAAGCAATATTACTTATTGCCTTATCTTAACCATATGAGAGCACGTATCTATGTTAGCTCCCAGTGGAATGTGATGCATTTTTAACAAAACAATCGATTTTTGTTTTTTATGAGCATAAAAAGTACTTTTGAACATTTATAATGTTTTTCTACACAATTTTTTGCAATATTATTTATTTCAATATATTTCTTAATTTCATTTACTTAGTCGAAACTTCAAACGCAGTACAATAATTACTATGCAATTTTACGTTCTATATCTGCAATAATTGTTAGCGAAAACTCGTTTACAGTTATTGCAACATATATTGCAAACACCTGCACGAGTAGCACACAATACGCCTCGTCTCGTTTCGTAATGATAATAAACAACAAAAAGAAATTTATTTACGTACAAGCATATCAAACAAACAAAAATTTATAACTGAAAGTGTCGATTATTTATGTTACGAACCAAAATTTCTAGCTCCTACTCCGCCATAAAGAGCATAGCTCTAAAAATCGTTTAGGTTCAGTTTTAAATGTTGAAAGAGATAAAATATTCTGTAGAGATATTGGTAAATTATCAGCTATATAGATCGACATACCGCCATAACTGTCATCTCTACAACAATGAACTGGATATTAACTATGAATTGAATATAAGTTAATATTACTACAGCTAAACCTTGTTTCTTGAACTGCAATTAAGTCAGGAAGTTTGCGCAACCGAGTTAAAAGCAATTTAAATTTATTAAACTTTGTTAATAACGAAACGCTTTTTATGTGTAAAAAATTATTATTTCCATTGGATATTACATCGTTATGTGATTTTAAATTAAAAAAGTATTCAGAATTATTCATTGTGATAAGAAGGAAAAGTGTTTTATATTAAATTTGTATAATATTTTATTATTATTAACTTGATAAAAGAAATTCGTTACATCTTCAACATCAGAAAATTTGTTCTCCACAAAAGCTACGTCCCCTTCTTTATGTTGATGCATCGCCCTGTAATGACTTTAACAAAATTCTATCTACGTCATCCATAGACCATATAAAAATTACTCTTGATGTATCATCTTTTTTCACAAAAATTTGACTTCCTTTAGCATAAACATATTTATAGCCCACATCCTTAACAGATTTTGCATAATTCAGTAGTTCCATTGACTCTCTGCACAAGAAATCATTAACAAACACATTTTTCAGCGCCTCATTCTCCTTAAGCTTAGATTTCACAGACATAAATTTGTCTTTGTAAACTTTTTTAGAAAATTTAACAACGATTGATTTTTTATTTGTAGTATTTTTGCTATTTTTTTATTATTGTTTAGAAAATAGGCTTCATCAATTTGATCAGCAACAATATTGCCACCAACTTTCTCTGCTATTTTTAGCACAAGATCAACAGCACTTGTATCTTCATTATCAATAACAACACCATTTATGATACAATCATTTTTTACTCTTCCATCATTTAAAAATGTTATTGAAGATTTTAAATTACGAACTTCATCCCGCAGTATATAATTTTCCTTTTGTAAGCTATCAATTGTTTTCTTATTTCCTGCAACTCCCTTTAGTAGCTGTCATATTGTGATGACATATTTTGTATTGTTTTTGTTATTTCAGCCAGCTGATCAAGTTCTTTGAGTTTAGCTTTTATTTCTTGTATGTCATTTGAAAGAGATTTATCATTACTCACATCACAATAATGACATCTATATTCAAGACCAGAATTTTTAACCAGTTTTTCGTATTCTTTTTAGAGCTATGCTCTTTATGGCAGAGTAGGAGCTTGAAATTTTGTTTCGTAACATAAATAATCGACACTTACAGTTATAAATTTTTGTTTGTTTTGATATGATTGTATGTAAATAAATTTATTTTTGTTGTTTATTACCATTAAGAAACGAGACGAAGCATATTGTGTGCTACTCGTACCTATTTGTTTTTTTTTTGTTTTGTTTGCTTTTCCCTTTTTCTTTTTATAAACGACTGGAAAGAAGGGAGATGCCAGATTTGTTACTAATAAGAACAATATAATAAAAACAGTTATGCTAAATGTTCACACTTGGAAATATTTGCGGCGAATCTTACGTCCGTCGCGCCGTCTCGACTAGCAATAAAGATGTTGACATATATTGCAGCAATTGTCAAAATTATGTTATTTCTAATGGAGGCAGCTCATTGCAGTGGTTTGCAACATATGTTGCAATAATTGTAAACGAATTTTCATTGATATTTTTTAACCTTTTGCCAAAGACGAACTTTTCTCCACCGTCATCTTTAAAGCATTGAATTTCTATTGGAATACAAGGTTTGATGCAACCAAAAATTATCTGACTTTTTTGATGTGTAGAGACAGTTGTTGAAATAACAATATAAGCCTTTGTTATTGACGAAAACTAAAGGAAAATTGTGCACAAATAGTTTTAGCAATTCTTTTGCCGAATCCAAATTATTAAGATAGCACTTAGGACATAAAAGTAATCTACATGAGCAATGTAGAAGCAGGAACACGTAGTAAGTATCCTCAGGAATTTCGGCTTTGAATATTAATAGCCCTGTGCCTCGTTTCTGTATTTCTCGCATCGTAAAATATCTCACATGAAACGTGTGAATTGAAAGAAAAACGAAGTAAAATGAAACGAAAATTGGGTTTTCTCACAGAAGTGTTTCTGTATCTTTACAATGCGAGAACTATCTGTCATTTAAGTTATTTTCCAATAGTTATTGGAAGGATGTGAGAAAAAGTGTTTCTGTAACAACATATTGTGAAGACTTTTTCACTAACGCCGTCAAAATTTCTCACATTTGAAAACGATGCGAGAGGTATTTTTAAAATTAAAAATATTTAATTATAGATTTTGAAACTATAAATGGAAAATGTAAGCAAGTTAATTTACTTAATTGTTTTGTTTTAAAAAGTTTTTTTATAGGTATTGAAGAAAATAGAAATTATCTCTTTGCTGGTGGCTAGTCGCCGACTGTTCTTTCTATTACGATCGCGCTTCGCCGATTGTAAAAACTGAACATGTTTTATTTTGCATTGAAAATAAGACTAGAAGTATTTTACAATGGTTTTAAGTTACGGCATATTATCGTTGGAAAGATAAAAAGTATAAAACACATTCAATAAAGTATTTTTTGGTTAAGATATAATATAGTATTTTATGAAAATATTTCAACGCCGCCGCCAAAACTTTTCCATCGGCTTGTTGCTCTGTTTGACACTTGAATGATTGGAATATTCCAATAAATAAGCTGGCTTTTTGCATTGAAATACAGAAACAGTTTTTACTCACAAATCGAGAAACGATGAAATTTTTTGTTTCACACTTCATGTGAAAACTTTTACGATGCGAGAAATACAGAAACGAGGTACTGTATAGAGAATAAATTGTCGAAACTCAGTGGCCTTCCAGTTTGCAATGTCAACAAAATTTCTTGGTTTTCTCACAAATTCTTTTGGAACTGATTTATGTAACAAATCTAACTTTCGCGACATGCTGAGTTTATTATTTTTGCTGACACTTTCAACCATTTTTCCCTGCAATACTCCCAAAATAAATTTCCGCATAACTCCTAAATGCAGTATATGCATACTGTCTATTGATATTTGGCTAATCATTTTGACATCGATGGTTTCTAATGGTGTTTTCGTGTTTTGAAAATCCAACATAATGTGGTTTGGATATTTTCGGTTTCTAAAATCGTCATCGGTTAACTCTCCTGTTTCAGTACTGTATGTTAACGTGTTCCCAATTTTTTACCTATTTGTGTGCATTTAATACATCCATGAAGAGATGCATGAATTGGTACCCCACAAATGAATGCTTTAGCAGGAGCATCACAAACAACGGCTCGTATTTCCAGACTAAAATAATGTTCCCGAATTAAAAGTCCATTTTCTGCAATGTTTTTTATTTCCTCCACAAAATCTTCTAAATAAGACTCAATAGTACTTGGCTTTTTAAAGCCAATATAAACACCAACTGGAACAATGTGAATATTTTTTGTATATACAATTCTTATTAAAATTGGCCAAATTTGAGCTCTTGAACTTTTAAATAATGGCAAGCCGTCAATATTTATGTCAATAACAATTTTTTGTAGTCCGAAAACGACTTCTTCCATTTTCTGCAGCTGTTTTCTTATACCTAAATGGCAATACATACCGCAATGCACATTTTTTATGGAAGGCTTCTCAATTATTTTGGGCACAATTGATTCTGCTTTTTTTGGCACATTAAAATTATTGTCCCTTAAAATGGCCAAAAGTTCTTCAAAAGCATTCCTTGAAATATTATTTTTTAAATACCACTTTCCTAACTTGTCAGCGAATGTCTCTGTTGGAACATTGCCTGCAGTCTCACATACACAGGTCAGGTGTTAAAACAAAATCATTTTTACTATTATTAATATTTTGCACTTCTTCCGCAGAGCTGTTCGTTAATCTACTTAGGTACTCCTCGCGCTGTTTTTTTTATTAATCCTGCCATGTTGCGTTTACTCATTTTTTAGTTTTATATTAATTTATATTACTTAATAACTTACTTTGTATGACCAAAAAATAGCAGAATGAAATCTGTTTAAAAAAATAGCACCTTAGTTGCACAACACAATCAGTTTTAATTACACACGAAAGGCTGAATGATTGACAATGATACATAAAAATCCAATTTTAAACATGTTTACTTCAAAAAAGTTGCCATAACACAAAAATATTCACTTTCTTTATTAAATTTCGTATAAAAATGTCAAAATAAATACAATTTGCGTAAAAACACAATCTGTCAACCTCGAAGTCAATATAAAAACAGTTATATTTGTTTTTTTTTGCTTCTAGAAGCTTGCCGTTGTATTTTCTATTTGTTGTTTCATTCTTCTAAATTGAGTAGTTTTGGTCTCACAAAAAGACAATGACATGCAATTTACAGAGACCGTCACTTTTGGAAAAGAGCAGTTGTAATTTCTTCATTTACTTTTAGTTTTTAGCACTTTTAGACTAGTACAAATCTGCAAATTTTGCGGGTTATAATGTGCAGAATTTCTAAAGTAAATCTCTTCATGTAATTATTTTCTTCTTGTAATATTCTCACATCATTAAAGTTTGGTTTTGTTTTAATACAGTGGGCCCCAAGGACCTTTTTTGCTCTATTGTTTTGTGACGTGTTCTTAGATCTGATTTGTGTGATGTAATTCTTGTCTTAAGTTTATTTTTTGTCGTGCCAACATATAACTTATTGCATATGTTGGCCCCGTCTCCGTTGAATGGAATCTCATAAATTACGTTGGATTTTTGCTGAATAAATTATTTAATGTGTTGTTAGTTTTGAAGGCTAGCTGGTAATTATCGTTATCCACAATGTCTGAATAGTTTAGTCTTTGAAAAACCAGGTACATAAGAAATGCTTTTGTATATTTTCGTAATTTCATTGTTTTATTTTTTCCCCTTTGATCGGTGGTTTTAAAGATATTTTATTGTCTTAATTGGAAATTCGTTCATCATCAATATATTTGTTATTTCCTATTATTGCTTGTATGAAATTCTTTGTCACTTATGTATAAGACCCTTCTAATAAAATTTGATGCTGTGTTCATACTTATACGTTTTGGGTGTTTTGAATAAAAGTTTACTAATCGGTTCAATAAGGTAGGTTTTTGATACCAGTCAAATTTCATGTTTGTGTCTAATGACTACACAGTCTAAATATGAGAGTATGTTATCATTTTCTTCTTCCATTGTAAATTGTATTTGTGTATTAATTAAGTTTAGCTTTTCTAACGTTTCCTTTATTGCGTCTTTTTTAATTATGGCAAAAATATCGTCCACATATTTGGTAATAATTTTCGGCTTGGTAGACATTTTTTCTAGCAAATGTTCCATGGCAGTATCTGCAATTACCGGAGATGCCGGCGATCCCATGGGCATATCTCTATTCTGTTCTTAAATTTTGTTGTCATGCTTAAACTATC
Source organism: Panzeria rudis (assembly GCA_956483635.1). Classification (NCBI taxonomy): domain Eukaryota; kingdom Metazoa; phylum Arthropoda; class Insecta; order Diptera; family Tachinidae; genus Panzeria; species Panzeria rudis. Next base: position 86,449,154 of record OY101447.1, read on the forward strand.
TATTGTCTTTTATGCAAAACTTAAGAATATCCATAAATAGGTCTTTTGGTATAGTCGTGTACTCCGTCAATTCATTCCACCTTTCCTAAATGATTCTTAAAGTTGATAGCTATGCTGGGAAAAAGTGAAATTACGTCAGACGATATCAGTACTTCATCCTCCTCAATGCGAGTATTTTGAACGTTTATTTTAAAATCTACTGCGTCTTTTACATTATAGGTAGAATTTTTCGTCAGATTTTTTTAAATAAACACTAAATATTTGCATAGGTTGTAGGTTGGGGAATTAGTCGATGATGGATAATTTCTTTTACAATATTTATTTCATTGGATGTAAGAATAAAAGAATTAACTATGCCTACTTTCGCCCAGTGCATGGCGCGTTGGATATTCATTATTTCTTATTATTTTACAGTATTTAATTTATATTTTAACAATGTTACTAACTGTTCCTTTGTGGAATTATTATTACCATTATTCTTTTTAAATGTTTCTAATAGATTTTTTGTCACATGGGTTAGCTCTTTAATTATTTCTATTGTCAATTTGTTAATCACCACTTGTTTATTATTATTTCTCAAAAGTCTGTTGGTTTTTTGTGTTAAGATCGCAAAGTCATCGTGGTCGGGGTTTCCCGCAATCCATTTCCAAGCGGAGCCAATAAAATTTAAGGACCTTTTTGTTTTTGGTTTCAATCGGTCTAATTAAGCTTGCAGTTCTGTCAGTTCGTGATTTAGTAGAGGGTGGAGAAAATGAGATGGATCGACATCTCTATGTAGAGTTTCTTGGAGATTATCTATGAGTTCTTGCTATCCATCTATTTCGATGATATGAATTAGTTTGAAAGTACCCGTTTGTAATTTTGCCAGTCCGGAGTTCAGGGTCACTATTTGTGAATTGGAGTAGTCCAAAATTTTAACGTCGGCCCGAACCAGTGAAAAAAGTAATCTGCAAATTAAAATTGCTTTAGTTCCTGATATTGTTTTTATGTATTGTCCTTCCTGATTCTGTTATAACTATTGTGTTTTTATCTTCTTTAACTATTTCCTTTTTATATGTTTTACTAAGTTTTGATCCTAATCTTCTGTTTTCCTTTACAAGAATTGTCTGTCCGGGTTCATAAGTCCTTGGTTTAGTTTTTCTCTAGTTGTGGTAGCCAATATCTTCTACTTGTTTCTCTGTGAGCCTTTTAATCGTACTTAATCTAATATCTTCCAATTCTTGAGGATTAGTTGTGACTCTGCCTAAAAAAATGCGTCAAAAGGTCTTCTTTTAATGGTAGAGTGTATGGAGTTATTATATTCAAGAACTGCCATATGTAAAATTTCTGAAAGCGAGGAATGAAATCTTTCGATTTGCCCATTTACGCTACTGCTGTATGGAGGTATCTTGAACGTTTTTATCTTGAACTGATTTTCTAAAATGAAAATTATGGAGGCTGAGCTAAATGACTTCTCATTGTCCATAACGACTATTTGTGGCATACCGAAGGATAGTAGTATTTCTCTAAGTGGCTCTTCAATATCTTCAGTGGCTCAAGATCTTAGTATTCTAACCTGAGCTAATTTGGAAAATTTGTCTATAGCAGTCAGTATTGCTTTTTTCCGTGATGAAAATATCTATATGTCCGGGGTACTGTGGAATTGGTGTTTCCTGAATTGTTGCCCTGTTGGGATGTCTATCATATTTATTTTCTTTGCAGATTTGGCAAGTACTAGTAACTTTTTTATTTTTGCATGCATTTTTGGGAAGTAGAATTTCGTCTGGAGTTGGGTTTTGTTTTCTACGCTATTTCTATGAGCTCTGTTATGCTCATTTATTATTTCAATTTCTTGCTCTTCTTCGCTCTGCAGATCTGTTATTAAGTTCCGAGAATACTTAACTCTATATTGTGTAAAGTTGTTCCTATAAATTTCTTGCAACTTTCCCAAGATCCCGTTGGTCGTGTTTATGCAATTTGTAAGAGATCGGTTTAAAAATTGTCTCAAAATATGTGTGAGATTTTCTGTAGTAATATTGGGTTCGTTTATTGTGTGCCTATGGTACGTTGGGAGTACTATTTCGAACTTATGGAATGCCTGACCTTCTTCGTTATTTATAAAAATTAGATTTTTGAATGCATTTATCGGAGCGTCCGTAAACTGTATCAAGGTTTCTAATGAACTATAATCTTTATGCTGCGTTGCAGTCAGGGTATTTAGTTGAGGGTTGTCAGTAGGTGGTCTAGATAAAGCATCGGCGACTACGTTGGTGCAGGTAGGCTTGTATTGAAGTTCGTAATTAAAGTCTTCGAGGAATGCCTTCCATCGTTTTAACTTTAGGTTTGAATTTTTGTTGTTTAATGCGTAGGTCAGAGGAAGGTGATCTGTATAAAATTTTAATTTTGTAGAACCGTAGAGATAGTTTCTAAGTGATTTCAACGCCCATATGATAGCGAGGAGCTCTTTTTCGTTTGTGGCATAATTTTCTTCAGTTCTACTTAGTGTTCTTGATAAAAACGCGATTGGTCTATTGTCTTGGGATAGCACAGTCGTTAGAACAAATTCTCTTTTGAAGTCTGGGTACGCCAACATCACGTCATCGGATGTCAATGTGGTTTTTAATTTTTTTAACGCATCCATTGCCTCCTGGTTGAGCTTAATTACTATCTTTTTTGAGGTATGTTTGGCCAAGCGTCCTTCCTCCCCTCTTACAAGCATTGTCAGGGGCTTAGCAGCTTTAGCATAGTCCCTGATAAAGCGTCTATAATAATTCGAAAGACCTAGGAACGATCTAAGATCTTTTAGTGTCTGGGGTGTAGGAAAATTCAGAATTGCTTCGACTTTCTTAGGATTGGTTTTTATACCTCTGTCCGAGATAATAAATCCTAAAAATTCCACCTCACTTTTCAAAAACTCACACTTGTCTAATTGAACTTTCATGTTTGAAAGTTGGAGAGTTTTGAAAATTAGATCTAGGTTCTTATAGTGTTCTTCCTCGTCCTTGGAGAAAATAATGATATCGTCCATATTCTCCCTATATACTCCCTCAATATATCGTCCAGCGTTCGCTGAAATATAGAAGGAGCATTTCTCAGTCCGAATGGTAATCTGGTAAATTCGTATTTACCATTGTTGACCGAGAAGGCCGTTTTTTTCTGTCAGTTTCCCTGAGCGGTATTTGGTGGAACCCGCTTTTAAGATCTATTACGGAGAAAAACTTATTTTGTCCAAGTTGGGGTAAAACGTCATTAATCTCTGGAATCGGATATTTATATGGTATCGTCTGCTCGTTCAACTTTCGGTAATCAATGACAATTCTGAATTTTTGTATGCCAGATGCATCAGCCTTTTTAGGTACAACCCAAATTGGTGAGTTGTAAGGTGACCTGGAAGGCCGAATGATGTCCTGTCTTAACAAGTCTCGAATCTGTTTTTTACCTCTTCTTTTAAGTGCATTGGGTATGGGTAATATCGGGAATAGATAGGTTCGTGGGTTTTTGTCTGGATATCGGCGACTACGGCTGTTGTATAAGTCAAACTCTCATCTGGTTCACTAAACAATGATTTATGGTTTGCAATGACGTCTTCTAATTTGTTCCTTTGTTGTTCTGTCCGAATGTTGATATTGTTTACCGATTGTGAAACCTTCTGTTTTATTCGAATTTTAAGTGTTCCGTTTATGAGCATGTAGCCTTTTGCTGAATAGATAATAGCTGATAACTCCTTTAGGCTGTCGTTTCATAAAATACTATGAAAGGATTTTAGTGTTGGCAGCAAAAAGAACTTTATTTTACCAGCGTGCATAAAAGGAGTTTTGGTTTGGCAAGGGATTTCTAACTAAACAGGGTTGTATGTAGTTTTTGTTTGAGCCGGTGTCAATTAGAAAATTAAAAATTTGTCCAGCATTCGTCCTGCACTCAAAGTAAGGTAGGGACGAATGCGTTAGTCTAAAAAATGAATGTCCGCAAAGTCTTGGGTTTCGGATTGGTTTCCGTATTCGTCCAGTGTTGGGAGTTTTTCCTCTTCCTCGTAGTTTAGTGTTTGCTCTTGAGAATACTCGTCGTTAATATTTAAGTTTTCTTCTGTCTCTAAACTAAAATTTCTTTGCAGTTTAGGAGGGTTTCGCAATTGTTCAGATTGTATTGGTGGTCTTTTTCCAAACATTTGATTGTTCTGGGCTGGTCTGTTCATATAATTGATGGCTCTTGTCTTTATTGAAGCGTCTACGTCCATGGGCTCAGGACGTGGAAAATGCTTCGGAGCTGTTGGCCTTGGTGGGATGAACCTTGGGTTTGAGTAACCTTGTGTCTGTGACATTTGGTTGAAGATATTTTGGTAACCTGTTGGATTTACTGACCTGTACTGATGGTGGTTAAGTTAAGGTTGGGGCATAAAGCCCAATTGGGGATAAAAGGTTTTCCTATTTTTATCTTGATATTGTGGTTTGTTTGGTGGTTCTTGTTAGTTTGGTTGTGTAAGTTCGCAAAATTTGATCTTGCGAATTGGTTTTCCATTTTTAAGCACAGATGAAGTGCTTGCGGAAGATCTTTTGGTTCTTTCCTGCCTAAGTGTAGGGATAAATTACTCCTTCAACCTCTAGTAAAGGCATCCGATGCCTTATCTCTGTATGTTTGCGCTAGAAGGTCAAGTGCTTCTCTACCTATGTCCATATACGACAATTTGTTCATAATAAGGGAGAGGTGTGAGTATACCCGTTGGTAATACTCCTGTATAGTGCTATTACCTTGTACTATAGTGCTCATTTGGTACTCCAGCGCTGTTAGATCTCTCTTGTCGGCGTAGTGTAACGCTAAACATTTCGAGATACTATCCCAATTTAAGGGTGTATTATATGATTCAAGTGCGGCATCCGCACTACCTGTAATCTTGTTTCTAATTGTGTTTAAAATAGCAAAATATTTTGGAGTTCCTTTGACTGAATAATATATTTTAAGAATTCTATCCACACTCTTTTTCCAAGAGCTGAATTCATTATAACTACCAGAGAATTCCCTTAGACATTTTACAACATCAGGGACTTGGTCCAAGTCGGTCAAGTTGTTCCTATACCGATCTTCTATTATTTGGTCTTCGCCTGCAATGTCCGAGTTAGGGTCTATGAAGTTCCTTATTGCGATTTGGCATTGTTGTGCGCAAATCCGCGCAATTGTTTCCTCCAAATTGTCAATACGGTTATTTACACGGCCTGCTTCTGGTGGATTGTTCACATTTAAGACTGGGGGCCTGACTAAATTGTTTGGGTTAGAAAAATGAATAGAATTATCCTGTTTGCTATACGGGGTAGCTCTATGAGCATTTTGTTAGTGATTTTATCAGCACCTGGGACTTTCTTCGGATTTAAGTCAGCGATAGCATTTTCAATTTCTAGAATGTTAAATCTCAAAGGAACGACAACTTCAGCGGCAACTAATGGCGCCTCAATAATATTAGTAAATACCTTTTTCAAGTGGTTAACGAATAGCGTACCTTTTTGAGCATCAGTTCTTGTCCGGCCTCCATTCGAATATCATAATGGAGGTTTACATATCACCGGCCTTTTAAATGCTCTGGCCGTTCGCCATAACGAATAGTCCATTTGCGTCGAGTTCGTGCAGGACTTTTTAACCGACTTCAAAAAAGAAGGAGGTTGTCAATTCGTGTGCATGTTCTTTTTTTACTTTTTTATGTTTGTACACGCATAACTCTGTCATTTGTGAACCGATTTTTAAAATTCTTTTTTTGAAAATCGGTTGACAAACGACAGAGTTATGCATGGGGTGAGCAAATTTCTCCCTCCGATTTTTGTTGCAAACCCTTTGCAACAAAAAAAGAATTTTAAAAATCGGTTCACAAATGACAGAGTTATGCGTGTACAAACATAAAAAAGTAAAAAAAGAACATGCACACGAATTGATAACCTCCTTATTTTTTGAAGTCGGTTAAAAAGTCCTGCACGAACTCGACGCAAATGGACAAATGGACTATTCGTTATGGCGAGCGGCCAGAGCACTTAAAAGGCCGGTGATATGTGAACCTCCATTATGATATTCGAATGGAGGCCGAACAAGAACTGATGCTCAAAAAGGTACGCTATTCGTTAACCACTTGAAAAATGTATTTACTAATATTATTGAGGCACCATCAGTTGCCGCTGAAGTTGTCGTTCCTTTGAGATTTAACATTCTGGAAATTCAAAATGCTATCGCTGACTTAAATCCGAAGAAAGTCCCAGGTGCTGATAAAATCACTAACAAAATGCTCATAGAGCTACCCCGTATAGCAAAAATGATAATTCTATTCATTTTTAATGCTGTTTTACGAAAAGACTACTATCCTGCGGCATGGAAGATATCATTGATCACTATGATATCTAAGCTCGGAAAAGACCATACTAAAGTGGAATCTTGTAGATCTTCAAGCCAATTGTCAAATATGTCAAAACTATTTGAGAAACTGCTTATTAATAAGTTGAGCCCCACACTAAATGACAGTGGATGCATCCCAGATCATCAGTTTGGTTTCAGGAGACAACATAGCACTATCGTACAATTACATAGGCTTGTGAATGTTGTTAGAAAAACATACGAATAAAGGAAATATTGTTCTGCTCTCTTCATTGATGTTTCTCATGCTTTTGGTAATGTATGGCATGAAGTATTAATCCGGAAATTAAAACAAAATTTACCCTCTAACACTTACAAGCTAATAAAAAGGTATTTAACGGACGAAAATTCGTCACCAGGGAAGGCAATTTTCTAAGCACACCTCAGATGATTCAAGCCGGGGGTTCGTCAATGTAGCATTTTAGGTCTTGTATTATTCCTGATACATACCTACGACATGTCATCAGGCTATGATATTCACAATCAACATATGCTGACGATACAGCTTTTCTCAGCGTAAACGCAATTCCTCAAGGAGCACCCACAAAATTGCAGCTAGAAAAATTGTTAAAGCAGCTGAGAATAAAAATAGACGAACAAAAATGTGTACATGTTACGTTTACATTGCGCAGGGAAACATGGCCGCCTATTTCTATCAATTATCATATCATACCACTTTGAGCTTAAATGCTAAGGAATTCACTTTGATTGTCGTTTGATATGGAAGGCCCACTTAGATTCACAGCTGACCCAAATGAAATTGAAAGCAGTTCAACTTGATTGACTAATAGGAAGAAACTCTATACTTAGTATAGACTGTATTCAGTTATGGGGAACCGCCTCTTTATCAAATATACAGAAAATTCAACAACGACAAAATAAAATTCTTCGTTTGATTACAGTGGCATCTTGGTATGTCAGAAATCATTCAGTGCATTAATAAGGATCTATGTGTTCCCTTAGTAAAAACTGTATTTTCAAACCTTGTGACAACATACATAAAAAAGCTCGAATCGCATCCGAATCCCCCTGCTCGCAATATCGTTAATTTTAGAGGGCACCCACGGCTGAGAAGGAGAGACACTCTTGCTCTCAGACGAACACGGAAGACGTAAGGCAACTAAAGAACCAACCGTTGAACCTAATATTTTGTCTAGCAGTGGCTGGACTAATTACACTATGGAACATTTTTAGGATTATTGTCTGGGGGGTGAGAAATTCCAAGTCAGGGTGATGGCACTAGGTCAGTATAGTAAAACCCTCAAAGGGTTTGGCGTTCGTATGTGTCAGTTTTTCTTATGACCTTTTAAATTTTTTCCTTATTTTGATGTTTTTTCGCTTAGTTGTAACATTTTGGCAAAAACGTAGTTTAACATAACTCGAGAACCACTTGTCCGATTTTGATAAAACAAACTCAAAAAAATTTTGAATTACAATTTCTTTAATCCGTTTATATAACGTTTTTCTTTATAATCAACAGTTTTGCCGGTAAAAATAAATTTGTGGAGAAAAAAAAATATTTTTTTGCCTAAAAATTAAATTTTTTTTATATTCATAAAAAATCCAAAACGGAAAAAAGGATCAAGTGTTATTAATTTCGTGTAAAGTCACATAACCTATAAACCAAATGCGACATATATCATAGAAATCGATTAACGCGTTCTGTTTTTATTTACAATTAAGTGAAGGTATCCCATTTTGACAAGAATATTGATATTTGTTTTTATTCAAAAAGTGTCATTTATCGCCTTTTTTAAAAATTTTCCCCAATAACTCCAGACTTCTGGCCATAAACTACAAAAAAAATTAAGTAAACATTTTTATAATTTTTTATTTTATTTATATATTTTTATTTATTTTAATAAATATTGCCTAGACTTTTTCGATGGTGGTTGTTCGGGACTAGTGGCATCGCATTCATCGCTATCATCAGTTTCTGAACCACACATAATGTCAATGTGTGACTCCACTGTTGGCCCTTCTGCATCTCCTGAAAATTCTTTATCATCAAGATCATCCTTGTCTTGCCACACAAGCTTACTCCACCAGCAAATCACTTTTACTGTTCGCGTTCGTCGGCACTTGTTGAATGACAAAAATCACAGAACCAGTGTGAGAAAGAGAAAATGTATAATGACAATGCATGTTTTATGTGAACATTACAGAACCAGTGTTGCCACATCAATATTTCTCTTTTAGTACAGTAGAAAAATATGAGAGAGTTCGGCTTGTGAGTGTCAATGTTTTCTCCAAATAATGTTGTGCATATCTGGAGCAAATTTTTGAAATTCATACATTTACCTAATTGTGAATAAATGAGAAACGCGTGCATCGATTTTCATGATCTATCCCTTTTTTTGCTCATGAGTTATGTGACTTTACGCGAAAGTAATTAGTTTTGGCACTTTTTTCCATTTTAGATTTTTTATGAATTAAAAAAAAAAAATTTAAATTTTTAGGCAAAAAATATTTCTTTCCCTTCATACATTCATTTTTAACTTCGAAAGTGTTGCACATATAGGAAAACGGTATAGAAACAGATTAGAGAAATTGTAATTCTTAATTTTTTTGAGTTTGTTTTAGCAAAATCGGACAAGTGGTTCTCGAGTTATGTTAAACTACGTTTTTGCCAAAATGTTACAACTAAGCGAAAAAACATCAAGATAAGGAAAAAATTTAAAAGGTCATAAACACACATACGAACGCCAAACCCTTTGAGGGTTTTACTATACTGACCTAGTACCATCACCCTGACTTGGAATTTCTCACCCCCTGATTGGCTGTTGTACTGTGTTATTAGCAATTTTAGTATTAAGATTTGTATACTTATTGTTAGTTCAATTAACAATTGAAGATTCAATAAATAAATTTAAAAGTTAAAAAAATCAGGATCATCCGATACGAGCTTATGACACAAAGTACAAATCGAAACTGGCTGTTTTTAAAAATTTTTATTGTTTAGCTTCGCTCTTTTGAGAATACAAAAGAATAATAATGGATAAAATTATACCTTTTCTAGACACTTCTTCTCGGATTACGATATGAAGATCTTTCCTGGGATTTCGCCAAGCCCAGCGCTACCGACGATCCTGATTGTCAAACATGTATATTTCTTCAGGTATTTAGGCTTTTAAGTAATTAATTATGTATTTAAAATTATATAAATATTAAAATTTTAGTTCGATGCTGTCGAGAATGGAATACAGATATCAAAATTAATGCAAATATTCTCTAAACAAGCGCCAATGGTTGATGCCTTAATATCTCACTTCGCTGAAAATATGAGAAAAAGAAAATTAGAAGAAAATACATCAGATCAATTTCAGGATGGTAAGTTAAAAACATTTTGTGAAAGAGTGCTAGGCCAAGTTCAGGCCACGCAGTGTGTATATTACACAAAACCATTCACGCTGTTGTTGCCCCCTCATAAATTTGCTTCACTTAATCTAAAATACAGGTTACTTTATTGGTGAATTTTAAAAATTATATTTTAAAAGCTTCCCGAGATATGAAGGTGTAAAAAGTGAATATTTTAGATGCCAAACGGGAAATCCCGAAATCTTGGGATTTTCACAAATCCCGGGATTTTTCGGGATTTCTTGTATAACAATTTTTATATAAAAAATATGTATATACATATTTTAATTTCATTAATTTTCTGCCATTTTTTATAATATTTAAAATTCCCAATAAATTTTTACATGTCTGTTTTAACGTTTATACGTGACAAACTGTTCATAAATTAAAAATAATCTTACGATTATTTTCATCAAGTCTTCTGCCAATATACAACTGATAATTATTTTGAAAAGATAAAGCAGTAATACGGAAAGAAAAATAATAATACCTGTGGGTTGGTGCTAAAAGGGCCAATGTCAAAATATTCACTTGTGAGAAAAAAGCAATTTAAGTTTAAGTTTTCTATATAGTAACATTGGCTAGCAAAACCCTTATGAAGCTGTTCTGGGTTGCATTAGACATTGGCTGTTTCAGCAAAACAAAAGAGAGTAAGAACAGAAACCTAATGCAATGATTAACTCAAAACAGCAAAATATTGACATCGGCCCTTTTAGCACCAAGCCACAGATATTTGGAAATTTATCATTTTGAAAAATTCAATCCTTCTCATTCTATAACTATGTATATGTCGACGTTACTTTAACCCCACACCACAAAATGGGCCCTTCTGTACTCGTTATCGATAACAATTGGGTACTTACAATTCTTTAAGGTCTAGAAAATGCGAAGAGACTATTAATAGTAGTAAAATTTTTTCGGTTACGAGTAGACAAGTGCATATTTTTTGTTGTTGGGTTGATGTAAAGACGACAAATAGCTACAGAATAAAGGGGACCATTTTGATTCGAAAAAAAACTATTCGAGTTTGTGTGTTATTTACATTGCAATGTGAAAGTGTTTTTTTATATTTTTGTCCGAGTTACAGAGGAGAAGGTTAACAAACAAGTGAATATTACTGCCATTAGCGAGGATATACATAATCCAGACTTTTGACATAAAAACTTCAGTATAATTTTCAAATTTTTGAGTAGAATAAAAATACTGTTAAACTGCTCAATAATCTGATAATTAAACATAGTTATTTGAATTTGATTAGAATTTTTTATAGATTTTATATTTTCCTTTTTCGACACATTTAAAATTCGTTGCTGATCGGTCGCAAATTAAAAAAAAATTAACAGATAAATTTTAAAACGCAACCTAACATTGTAGGAATATTGTTACAATAAATTCGGTTCAAACAATACAAATACATGCTACAGTCAATTAATTGAATTTAGTATATCTTCAAAACTGATGAAATTTAAATAGAGTGAAAATTATCCTGTTAATTGAACTTTATTTGTTGTTAAGCATTGTCTACATGCATTTCATTAGTGCTTTACCAAATCGTCAGTAGACTTCAACACTTTTGAACAGCTCCAAATGTCTTATCTTACAAATAATTTTCAAAAATAAGCATTGTAGGCTTTGAAACTTCTACAAAAACCCAACAAATAATTTGTATTCCATATGAATCTATTTTATTTTTCTACACCTTTATACAATTAGAAATCCAATGCTTATTTTTGAAAATCATTTGTAAATTCTCAAATGGTTTTCGAAAGTCTGTACATAACTGTTCAAAAGTGTGGTTGAAGTCTACTGACGATTTGGTAAAGCACTCATGGAATGTATTCTATATATTCAATGCTTAACAATCAATAAATAAATTTAATTTAAAATAAAATTATCACAATATGTCAAATAATAAATATCTTAAAGATTTTCCTGTTAACAAAACTTAAATGCCATACATCAGTAGTGGGCAAAGTCTCAATTTCGTTTGCACTCGTGCATAGGCTGTTGTTTCCAACACAATCTCACTTACATTGTGCGTAAGATTCATAGCCTACCTATCCAGTTGGCCTGACTGCCTTGCACGACATTGTCATCTACGATTCTTTTACGAATTGTCCTCTGTCGATTAGGTTTTCTAATCGAAAATTTAAGTGAATCGTCGTTCACGACAATCTGAGCGTTAAATTTTGTCCTATATTACACACTTTTAACGACAATATGAGCGACAATGTCTTTCGTTTTGCCCTCAATCCAACTTTTTTGAGGTCAATATGAACTACAATGTCTTACAGTTTGTCTTCACTAACATTGTGGAGGACAAGATGTCATAATTGCTGTTCTAAATCCAACTTTGTTGAGGACAATATAAGGGACAATGTCTTACATTTTGTCTTCAGTATCCTACATAGTCATTGACTACATAATAGGCGACATTGTCGCATTTTTAATCATTGGCGAAAATGTCGCCCACGTAGTCACACTAGTATCTGAGTGACATTGTGGCTCATTGAATCGCACACGATTTTCACGACACTTGTTTGAATACTTACTTGATGATTTGTTTCGGCTGTCCGACATTTGCCGTCGAGGATTTAACAGTGATGTGCACACGTCATTGATGATGTCTTCTTAGACGTGGCCAACTAAGTATTTAGACGCGAAGCGCACACACAAACACAGAATGTGCGTGTGGGCACCACTGTTTTATATAAATATGTTTGGTATATTCTCTACATAAAAACTTTAATAATGCATAAATAAAATAAAAATTTGTTATTAAAGTATTGTTTATTAAAAAGAAATTGGATTTTACCAAAAATCGTTGGATCCCGAAATCCCGGGATCGGGATTTGAAAAATCCCGAATCCCGGGAATTTTAAAAATCCTATCACGATTGGCATCCCTACTATTCTCTCACTCACTGACACTTCCTTTGTGCTTTTACTATAACTTGTAGAGATGAACAATATTTCTATACCTGTGATTAAAGCACTGTTAAGCGAATGCCACACAGGTCAATATGCAGCTTCAATATATATGTTTGGATGCGTTTGTTTACAAAAAATTTGTACACATATACGGAGGGGAAATATTGAAGAATATCAAAATGCTTTTGATTTTCATAACAAACGCACATAAGCACATCTATTGAAGCTAAAATATTGATCAGTGTAGCACCCGCATTACTGAAAAATCACCCATTTTTTGTACAATAATAGTGCATCTTTTTTGTATGGGGCACTTCCACAATAGCTAGAGCTGAAATGTGTGCTATATTCGGCTGTGCCGAATCTTATATACCCTTCACAAAATAATAGAAAATGTATATCTGTGGTCACAAGGAAAAACAGCTAAAGCCGAATTAGGACAAAGTCTATTTATCATTATACTTTTGTTTAGTTCTCATAGGTAAGTGTTGTTTCATTATAAATTAAATTAAAAATTAATATTGTATAATATTGCTAGCATTAGCTGATTTTAGACACCGATTTTAAAATTCTATTTTGACCACTTGCCAAAATCGAGTTTAGTCGTTATTTCTTGTGGGCACAGATATGTACATCAGCGTAGCCCGAATAATTACTTTTTGTTTTTTCATAACGCAAGACCCCCCAAAATTTGCGTAGTTGATCACAGATGATCAAAATAGCTTTAAAAATAAAAATGTGTCATCTTAAGGGTGCTACTAATCTTTAAAGTTTGGACTTCCGTGGTGATATACATAGAACTATGCTTAGCCTACTTGACTAATTCCATTTGCAATTTATTTTGTAAATAAAAAACATGTAATTTATTTATAAAGAGTTAAAATAAATATTGTAATTGTCATAACTTACCACAGTGATTTTTCTCCTGCTTGAGGAATTATCTAGTAGTGGTTGTATAGGTATGTATATCTTTATGTATAATATATGTATGTATGTGTACTAAAAATAACGGTATCAAAATGTAAGACCAAATGTCGTGTATGACAAACATATACAAATAACAAAGAATAAATAATTGTATACTTAGTTCAGTGAATTAAGAATAGTTCAAATGTCGGTGTAGTTGTTCGCCCACTATGCTATACTCGGGATATTTCTCGGGCTGTTGTCTGACTTCTTGTATACGTTTGTTCAGCCACGCACATTGGACCTGGTTGGTCGTAGCATGGATACTGTTTAAGATTTCTCTGGGATGACGGGATAACGCATCGGCCACAACATTCAGGTTACCTTTTCGGCATTTAACCGTATACCTGTATTGCTGCAATTCTATGGCCCATCGGCCAAACCGTCCTGTAGGGCTATCGATAGAATTCAGCCATTTGAGCGATAGCTGATCAGTGATTATGATAAATTCGTACCCCTCTAGATTGTGCCTCATCTTTCTTAAGCCCCAGATTACGGCCAAGCATCCCTTCTCAGTCGTAGAGTAATTTTGTTCGGCTGGGTCTAAGCGTCGACTGGCATATGCTATTACGCGTTCTGCTCCATCTAGTTCCTGGGGAGCACTACGCCGAGGCCACAGTCACTGGCATCGGTCTGCAACGTGAATATTTGATTGAAATCTGGGCAGGCTAGTACTGGTGCCGTGGTTAGATTACTTTTTAGAGTTTCGAACGCTTGCTGCTGCCCGGATGTCCACTGCAAGTGCTTACCCTTTTTTTAACAATTTTGTAAGAGGTTGCGAGGTTTTTGCAAAATCTGGCATGAGCCTTCTATACCAAGAAGCGACCCCTATTAACTGTCGTACCTCTTTTAAGTTACGTGGTGGTTGCATTTCCCGAATCACAGCGACTTTATCTGGATCTGTTTTTATACCTTCACCACTCACTACGTGGCCGAGATATTTCGTTTCTTTCTTAAAAAATTCACATTTCTCCTGGTTGATTCGCAAATTGGCACATCTGAGTCGACGAAAAAGTTCTTTTAAATTTGCGAGGTGTTCCTCTAATGTTTTACCTTCCACTATTATGTCATCTAGGCGCAAGGTTCCATATTTGCTCCAATGACACTATCTAGAGCCCCTTGAAACGTCGCGGGGGCCGAAAGGCATCACGCGCCCTTGGTATAGGCCACGGCCAGAGACTGCGAATGCGGTGTATTTCTTACTGCTTTTCTCCATGGGGATTTGCCAATACCCGTCCTTCAGGTCAAGGCTGCTGACATACGTTGCGTTGCGTAACCTATTTAAAATGGTATCAATTCGGGGTAAAGGGTATGCAACGGGTACTGACCTGTTGTTTAGTTGGCGGAAGTTCATACACATTCGCCAGGTCCCATTCTTCTTTTTAGCCAAAGTTACGGGGAAACTGTAGGGACTGTTGGATGGTTCAATACATCCGTTCGCAATCAGCTTATTGACTTCGGCGTCAATAATGGCCTGCATGGCGGGATTCCTTTGTGCATACCTCAGCTTGATGCGGCGGTCATCTTTCATGATGATCCTGTGCTTGGCTATGTTACAAAGCCCGGTGATCTTGTCGAATTTAGGCAATTCTTAGCTCAGGAAGTTTTTAATTACCATCTGTTCAATTAACTCGTGGTCAGCTATTGTTCGATGTTTAGGATCTTGTGTTATGGTTTCTGTGGCGGCAGCGGAACCCTCTTTAGGTCTACTCTTTCCTCGCGTACTTTCATTGCAATGGTTTTTCTGCCACACTGTGGGTGGTTCAAAGCTCGTGGTCATACCGGCACAACAAAGGGTGGCATTAAAGCTGCGCAGGAACTCAAGACCTAGCAACATATCCTCGCTACAACCCGGCATGATGAAGAAATAACATGGTTTCGTCATATTGCCGAAGGTAACACTATACTCGATCCCACTAGTGATTTGTACCTTGGACCCATCTGCTAATTACGCGATGCCCCAGTATCGATGGTTGGGGTGATCACTTTTTTATTGATCCTGATGGTTGCCGTAATTCTAGTTTCCTCGCACTGTAGGGAAGTTTTATTACCTGAGGTTGAGTGTTTTGTGGGGGCGACGAGCCTGAGTTCTGTCGCCCTCCGGAAGAGTTTTCCAAATTGGGTGGAGTGTTGCTACCCACATGATTTTGCTGCCCATGGACCCCTCCTGGTCTGACCGGGTTTCGTGTTCTATACCATGAGGCGAGTTCATTCGGTGGCTTTGGAAATCTAATGCTCTCGAGATCTTCGGCCAGGGTTACTGGTTCTTTTAGAGAGGAGAAATCCTTCCTTTTTATATACCATAAATAGTCTGGATGAGCATTTCGGAAAATACGCTCCAGCTGTTGGTCTTAACTGATGTGGGAACGGTGCATCAGGCGCTGTAGTGATATGACATCATTTTTGAAAGGCTCTTTCGCGCCCTGTTTACGTTTTTGGATTTCGTACTCTAATTTCTCATAGTGCCTTGGCGGTAAGAAGAACTGGCAAAAATCGGATTTGAACTGACCCCATGTACCCCATTGCTCATTATTGTTCCGGAACCACATTATCGCTCGTTGGCGTAAAAACTCTGGCATGAGTGGTGGCAAGCTATTAAGTGGCACCCCGTACATGTAGGAGAGCTCTTCGATTCTCTCGACAAACTCCAACGGATCACTGGTGTCGTTGTAGAATAAACCCCACTTTCTTACCAGATCGATTGTGTTCGTTCGTGCCTCAATGTTATGGGCTTCGGGATTTGATTCGAAAACTCTTCCAGGATCACTTTTTACAGGGGATTTGTCACCTTTCTGGATGCTGGAGGCGATTGTCAATGCCTGTCCTAGAGTGGTGGTTGATGATTCGTGGACTGCTTGTAGTTCTAGTAATCGTGCAAGTTCATCTAATTCGTGTTCACCTGTCAAAAACATATCCCATCGTTTACGTAGTTCTTCGACGGTGCCAGTAACATCTAGCTGAAATTCACCTAAATACCACAGTAACTCGTCCCGTTTCAGGGAATAGGCCCATGATGATTTCAACATTATCACGAAATTAATTTACTTTGAGTTGTTTTAGAAGAGCACAAAAGTTTTTACTATTTTCTATGTATATATATTTTTACACTGTTGCAGTTTTTCTGCTAAATAAGTTCTTTATATTCAAATATTTGATTTTATACGTGCACACCGTTATTAATTATTAGTTGTTTATGTTTTATATTTTGTTAAGATGATACCGGTTGACCGACACTTAACCTTGACACAAAAATATTCAATAATCTTTCTTTACTTTTATTGTTTCACACTGTTCCATCCCTCTCTTTTCGTGCTCTATTGTGGGACAATTCTTGCTATTGACCGTTGCTCGGGCGCCATTGTTGCACAAAGGCGTCTAAAGTATGAAACACACAAAACGCGCAACGCACGTAACACGTGCTATGGATTTTCAGCTTAAACGCTTAAGCTGAAAGTCCATACCACGCGTTGCGTGCGTTGCGCGTTTTGTGCGTTGCATACTTTCGGCGCTTTTTTAAATTCAAGTTACATGCAACGCGTTTTGTGCGCCAAGTTCTTTTGTTTTGATCAGCTGTACTGTAAATTTGTTTGTAAATTTAAAATAATTTTAGCAAAAATTAAATGTAATTTAGATTGAAAAAGAATTTGTGGAAGCCATTTATAAATTAAGCATAAGGCCGGTTCTTATGTACGCATTTTCGATATGGTTTTGATTTTCACCTTCGATAATGAAGGAAATTGAAATTTTTGAACGTAAAATTCTTAGGCCTTCCGTAAACAATCACTTTCAGCGAGTTCATAGGAAATTTTCTAGTGAATATATATATATGATTTGGCAAAAGTTAAACCCTTAGCCTCGTATGGTTTTGGTTTAATGAATTGCTTTACTGATTCTTTACATAATCTGGATAATGTTCTTATTCAAAATGTCATAAACGATTGAGGCGGTTTCAATTGGCTCAATACCAACTACTACTCACCCTTAGGTTATGTTGAACATGAAATTGCATTTGTGTAAATATTTTATTACCGAAATTTTACGTTTAAAAAATTCCAGGTGCCCACAAGGGAAATATTTTTTTCTACTTTTTGTTTTCTTTTTCTATTTTTTTTCTTCTTCTTTTATTATTTTTAGCCTTAAGTTTAGTATTTAAGCACATATACTTTATTATCATTCCAAAACGTTGTGCCGGGAGCAAGCACCATAACCTTTATTGTTAGTAATCTTTCACAAATACAGAAAAGTATGTTACTGTAAAACATTATATCATTAATACAAAACATTATAGTTTTTTTTGGTTTTGTTTGTAGTATGACCTTTACTTCTCTTTTAAGTATGCCTTTTTTAAAGTCTCAAATAAACTTAACTTAACTTAACTTAACTTGTGGAATCCATTGAGTTTATTCATGCATTCATTGAGTTATGTATCGATTCCATTCAATGAGTTTATGCATCAATTGCTCATCAATTGTGCATCAATTGCGCCAATAAATTGATAAAATTAATAAACATAACAGAGATGAGACACAGTAAGCAAAAAATAGTCGATAGCTGCAATGCAAATTTTGTTCATGAAAAAATTGTGGAAAAAAATTCGTAAACTTTGTAATGAACGTTTTTTCAAGTTAAAAAAAGTTTTTTTTTTCAAAGATAGAAAAAACTAATCTACGACACAAACATATTTATCGATAACATTGAAAATAAAATATAATTTGTCATCCCTGGCTATCAAAAACAGGTGACATTAAACCTTCTTTTAGCGTTAGACACGTCTACGCGTTTTACGCTTTGTGCTATGTAACTAATCACATACAATTACTCTGATTCTACTTTTTTGACAGATGCTTATAACGCGTTAAAGCGTGAAGCACGTGCTATGGACTTTCAGCTTTATAAACATTGTTGTCGCACGTACTATTGTAAAGCGCAATAACAATATTCAAAATCACTCGGGCGAACTGAATGAATGCATAATGCAATTGCATTTTTCCGTTCCAATGTTTATATATTTTCGTTGCAAGCAGTTTTATTGCTTTAAACTTTAATAGCCCCATTCAGTAGACGAAAATCAGTCACTAAAGCAATTCAATAAATCGTCATTATTTTTTCGTTTGAGTTTCGAGGTTCTTGTTTTGCCTGCAAGAAATTGGAAATAAGGTACTGCCAAGTCAAAAACCATAATAGTTTAAAAAATTATTTGGCCTGTATTTTTTGTTCAACTTATAATTATTCTAATTTGGCAATTCAAACAATTATTTTATTGGACGCAATAATTTTTCATTTTCAAAAACAACGACCTAAATATGTTCTAAACTATTTAGCGAATACAAAACAAAGAAATCAGTCAGATATTGGTCGGAAAACGTGTAAAACCCACATAATGAATTGGGCTATAAGAGTTTAAAAAGTTTATTTATAATTTGTATGTAAGCCCATTGTATAATAATTATTATTTTATTTTTTCAGAACCGAACCCAATACAAAATAACGGAAATGGAGTATTATGTAATAAACTGTCACGCTTAACATTGGCCACGTTTGACGAAGAGGGGCGATGCATTGGACAAATGGGATCATTATCAATAAGCTATTAACAATTGTTCTATTTTTTATTTTTGGTTCTTGTAATATAAATTATAGAGCTCAATCAATGTACTTAAATCAAATTTACTTGAAAAATTATAAAATTCAGCAATGAAATATCATGTGCACTATCTGCTTTTGAATATATCAACATTGGTTTTTCATAGTCCTATATCTACAAACCTTTTTTTAAATGTTAAATCCGGTTATAGTTTTTCTTAATACTCACAATACCACTAAGAAGTCTATTGTTTTTAATAATACTAATTTAATAACATTAAAAATAATTAGGTAGTACCAGTAGCGTGCTTCTGTAACTTATATTACGATAATCGTATCCTTAAAATAAATATAACGAAAATTTATCGAATTTGTTACTCAGTAACATCTATAACGATATTCGCTCTCGGTTAACTAACGATAATGATTTTTCTGTTGTTAATAGATAGACAAGAGTCAGCTGTGCACCCGTAGCACGTACTTTATGCCAACGACTAAAGTTATTGCTCTACCACAATATACATAGAAACATAGAAACACTTTTATGTATAAAAATAATAATATTTCTATCATTTAAACATTTATTTTAACATATATTTCTCAAAATTAAAAAAATTGTTTGTGCACTGTTTGGCATGGACAAATTAATTTTTTCCTCTTTGCTCTTTTCCCTTTTTTTTAGCAGAGATGCTACATGATATCGAATAAAATTACGCAATTGCACAATCGTTACTGCAAGCGACTATTTCGAAAAATGTTAGAATTGTCGGATTGTTAAAAGTTACAGAATCCCGCTACAGGTATCAATCACTACCAGCGTTGCCAATTTAGCATATATAATGCTAGATCTAACATTATTTGAACCCATCTAGCATGAAAAAAATGCTTTTAGCATATTGCATATTTTTCAGAATTTTTCCATAAACTATTAAGCATTCTTTTGCGTTTGAATTTTTATGTTGTACTTTAATTTGTAGCTTATTGCCGCATGTACAAATATCTAAATGTGATGTTCCATAGGAAAAGCGACCTTATTTATTTATTTAATCACTACAATATGTAAAGCTTCCCAAAATCAAAATCCATTTTTGGCATTTTCTAAAATTGTACATTGTTGCTAACAAAAATGCATGTAAATAAGCAGAAAATTCCAAAATATTGATTAGTTATATCATTTTGATGTTCTAGTATGTAAATCTCAAGCTTTGGAACTTTTCCTAAAATATGATTCAGAGTTTTCCGTATTTTTTTTATAAATCCCATTTATCAATCTATTTTAAATTGATTGTAGAATCCTCAGTATATGTCTTAGCAGTGTTATCAACTTTAACCTTAAATTTACCTAAACGTGTTTTAGTGTTTGGTCTGGAAAGATAAGGGCCCTTTTTCTGTAAAACACAACATACAATAAAGTTTCATTTTCGATACAAAAACGGGAAAGAACAATATTGTATAAATTTCCAAAAAATGCAACAGTGTTGTCTTGTATTAACTTTGGTAGAAATGGTACCACCTATAAAAATAATGAAAATGAAGTTGAAGATGACTGAATATTTTTATATACATATCTACAATTTTGTTATTTTTGTGTTTTACATGATATTTGTAAACATGAAAACCCTGGTCTTTGTAGAAACTTTCACAGAACCTTAAGAAATCTTTAAAAAAAATGCGTTATTTTTATTAACTAATGGCCAGGCCACACCGCCGTTTTTAAAACTCCCGTTTCTGGCTCTAAGCAACCAGTTTTTTTATATTGAATATTAAAAGCTTTTTGACTTTAAAAATCAACATTTGCAGCGTCTTTCATATACTTTTTATGAAAAAAATTAAATACATATATTTTCTTTTATTTTAAATGCAATTATAAAATCTAATAAAATGCTAACTATGTATGCACTGTGTAATCTTATACCATGCTAATTACACTGTTCGGACAAATTAGAAGGAATTTTCCTTGCAATTTTAATGAAATATATTTTAGAAATACATTTTAGCATATATTTAGCATTTTTTCCTCATCAGGTTTTGACAACACTGATCACCACACCACCACAGAATACACAGAAATGTCAAAAGTGACAGATAAAAGATGCTAGAATCAGGTTTTTAAAATACGTGATAAGAAGAGAAAAATATAGTGTGTTGGTTTTACGAACAGAGGAATATAAACAAACAAAAACTAAAAAATGTGAAAATTTTAGTTACTAAAAATTACGCTAGAAATGCTTAAATTGTAATTAAATTAAACAATTATGGATTATTATTAAAAATATATTGTGATAAAACAATTGTGTGTGTATAAAAGTGCTAACGATTTGTTTTTTTAATGTGTGTTTTTGCAGTGACCTTATATGGTGGTGGTTTTTTGTTTTCTACAGCTCGTGCTCACACACACATGCACATGATTGTTTATTTGTGATATTTTGCCGAAATTACAAAGGCAAAATGTAAAGGGCCAATGAAAATAAACTTTAATTAATTATTTATTAATATTTTGAATGCGAGTTATCGAAATATATGCATATTTAATTAGTTTTTATTCATTACAATTATGGATGTAACCGATACCGATATATCGGCGATACTTCAGATTTTCCGATACATTGGTATCGGCGATATTTTACTGTCGGTACGACGATACTTTTAAAATTTTTTCAGAGTTTTTTTAAAATAAATTATTTATGTTTTTATTAATTTTACCATGAACTAAGCTGATTTCGTTATTTTTAAAATTTTATTAATATCAATTTCAAAAATTAATAGTATTTTACACTGTTATTTTGTAAATAAATAATTATTTTTTGTCAATTTTACAATGAATTCAAATTCAATTCGTTGATTTTTATATCTTATTCCCAGCAAAAAAGACATTCCAAAGAAGTCATGAAAATGTAGAATTCGCGATACTGAAGTATTCTTGATAATTTTTAATTAGTATTACATATCCTTGTCATTGCAAGAAGTTCTCTTTTTCGATTACCAATCACCGAATTGGAAGCGATGTTACGACAAATTTCTTTTTCTGTGTTCTATAATGATTTTTCCTAAAGGATGAAGGATGAAAAATTACCCATTTTCGCAAAATGTTTTTTTAATGCGAATTTAAAAACAAAACTGTGTTGTCAGTAAACTTAAGTGAATAAATATAAACTTTTAGAAGACTTTTAATAATTAAGCTTTTAAGTTATTTAGAAGAATATTATTCGATATATGTCCTTTAAAAAATCGATTTTTAAGAACCATGGCGAATATTTTTAAATTTATAAGGAATTACAAAATTTTTGTATGTCAAAAAAAAAAAAAATAATAATAATAGTAATAATAATAGTAGTAATAATGATAATAATAAAAATAATAATAATAATAATAATAATATTAATAATAATAATAATAATAATAATAATAATAATAATAATAATATTAATAATAATAATAATAACAATAATAATAATAATAATAATAATAATAATTATAATAATAGTAATAATAATAATAATAATAATAATAATAATAATAATAATAATAATAATAATAATAATAATAATAATAATAATAATGATAATAATAGTAATAATAATAATAATAATAATAATAATAATAATAATAATAATAATAATAATAATAATAATTTTTTTTTTTTTTTAAATTCATTTATTTATTGAACATTTATATATAACTAATTACAATATTATGGCCTTGCGAAGCCGTATTGGCTTGTCTGCAGGTACAGAATAAAGTTTTAGCTTTATAAAAAATATGTAACTTCATTGCATTATGAATTTTGTTTTTTTTAGCTAATTTTAAAAAAATTTCAAAAAAAAAATTTCAAAAGTATAGAAAAAAAAATGTGAAGTGTAATTATTCATGACTTAAAAATAATTATGTGTATAATTGAATCTTGCTTCAGAGTTGATTCGCCCTTGATGTTGTGGAAATTTACTATTGATGTTGCTCCCATTGTTGTAGTTCGCATTGCTGGTGTTACGCTGTCGATTATGTTGTTGGTATTTATATACATATGTTGATGATCTAGACATTGTTGTTGATATTGCTGTTGTTGTGTTGTTGGTGTGTTGTTATAGTTCTTATTGTTGATTTTTTGTTGTTAATTATTGTTGTTTGTATTTGTATAGTTGATTTAGAATTGTTGTTTGGATTTTATATATATATATATAGTTATACTTTCCGCTTTAATTTATGTTAATTATTGAAGCTGGTGGTTGTTGTTGTATTTATTGTATATGTATGTTGATGATAAAATATAATTCATGATGTTGGTTTTCCGTTGTCGATTGTCTTGTTGGTATATATACATATATATATGCTGTTGTCTTATCAGTTGTTGTTTTGTAAGTTGTGCTTTATATGTTATATATATATATGTATTTTTTGAAAATTAATTAATGTTTTAATTTTTAAAATTTTTGCAAATTTTTGTTGTTGGTTTCTGTGTTTGTGTTGATTTTATTGTTGTTTTGGATGTTGATGTTACTGTTGGTAAGCTTTTGTTATTTTGGATGTTTTGTTGATGATTTTTAATATTGAGAAAGTGTGTGCTGTTACTGGCATTGTTAATTTATGTTTGTTTTTAATTATTGTTGTTGTTTCTAATGTCGATATACTTTTTTTGTAGCTATTATATATTACTGCTGGTTAATAAAAAATGTTTTTAGGATTTTTTTCCTGTTTCGAATGTTGTTGGATTTTGTAATGATATCGTTTGGAATAGTGTTAAATATTGTCGGTAACATAACAGATAGTGTACTTCTGCCATATTCATTGCGAAATTTCTCAATCCGATATCTCCCTTCAGCATTTCTTCTCGTTTGATGGTTGTGATCAATTTTATGTAGATACCTAGTATCATTGTAGAACTCTATAGCAAGAGATATACGGTATAGACTAACGACGTTTAGTATGTTACGATCTTTAGCATATATTGTTGCGTTGTGTTGTTGGGTATTGTCAAATTGATGTGTGTTGTTTGTATGTGTATGTGGTCTTATTAGTTTAAGTATTTTGTTCTGGATTTGTTGCAATTTTGCGCATTGTGTCGAGTTTCCCCATGCTGTAATACCATGACGCAAGTGTGGCTCTGCAAACGAATAGTAAACTTGCCGAATAACTTTGTCACTTGAGCAGTAGCTTAATCGATGCATCATGTATGAAGCTTTTCTTAGTTTTTTATGTACCTCTTTTATATGTACGTTCCATTTAAAATTATGATCAATGTAAACACCGAGATATTTGTAAGTGTTAACAATTTCTATTGTGGTATTGCATTGATCAGTATTATAATTAAATTTTTCAAGTTTTGTGTTGTGCAGACATTCAGTGCTATGAAATTTCAATGTTAAATTTTGGTACGTAATATGTGGTGGTTTGATAATCATCAGTTTAGTTTTCGTAGCGTTTATAACTAGGCCATTATCATGGCACCATTTCGCTGCAATATCTAATTCATCTTGCATTATTTTAGCAGCAACATTCAATTGCTTGTGAGCGACTACAATTGCAGTATCGTCTGCATATGCGAAAATCTTGCCAGTTTTTAACTTGTTAATCAATCCATTTGAATATATTAAATATAGTATGGGACCTAATTTTGAGCCTTGTGGTACTCCATATTCTAAATCAGTTTCTTCACTTAGATTATCTTTTACCTTGACATAGAATTTTCTATACTTTAAGTAGTTTTCAAATAGTTTCAGACATTGACTTCTAATGCCAATTTTTTCTAGCATACATAAAAGATTAATGTGCGACAGTGTGTCAAAGGCTTTGGTAAAATCTATAAAAAGTGTTAAGCAATGGTGATTTTTGCTCAATTGTGTATTAATGTAATCTGCGAAATTACCTAGCAGTTTATTGATGTTTTTGCCTTTTTGAAATCCAAATTGATTGTTGTTGATAATTTTATGTTTTTCGATGTAACTTTTTAATCTCCTACAAAGTATTTCTTCCATTATTTTTTCTACAACTGAAAGTATTGCAATTGGGCGATAGTTATTACAGTCGGACTTTGAACCATTTTTATATATTGGCCTCACATATGATATTTTTAGTGCTTCAGGTATAGTTGACGTTTCAATAATTAGGTTTATTAAATTTGTTAAAATAGGAGTCATAATTTGTGCATTGTTTTTTAAGTCTATGGGTCTAATTCCATCAAATCCCGCACCTTTTTTAATATTTAAGGAGTTAATTATGTTAAAAATCTCTTCGTTGAAAGTTTGACGAAATTGGAACGAATTTAAAAGCCTGTCGTTGGATTGATGTACTGTTTTTATGGTACATGTATGTAAATTTTTTTCCACATTTTGTTTAAAATTTGTAGCAAAGTTGTCACATATTTCTTTTATATTAGTTTTTTTAAAATTTTTTATTATGAATTCATCAATATTATTTGACTTTACTCCGATTATTTCATTTATCGTTTGCCAAGTTCCACGCATGTTATTTCTATTCTCAAAGAACTTATTTTTATAGTACTGATTTTTTGCACTGTTGATAATTTTATTTAAACGATTTCTAAATTTTTTGTAATTGTTTTCATGATCCTTATTGTTTCTATTATTGCGCCACTTTGTATAAAGTTTATCCCGCATTTCACAATTTTTTATTATAGTATTATTAATCCACTGCTTGGGAATTCTATTTTCTTTTCTTCTGTGCACTATCGATGAATTTTCATATATTGTTTTAAATTTAGCAGATAATTCGTTGAATAGGTCAGTAGGATTTGTGTGATTTATAATATGTTGCCAGTTTATTGAACGTATTTGTTGGTTAACTTTATTATTGCATGTTATTGTTTGCTGGGTATTATAATTGTTTGACTTGTTAAAATCAACCTGTTCTGATAAACAACATAAAAGAGAAAAATGATCAGAGATTTTGGTTCTGATAATTGATGCATGTGTATGCGTATTTACATATTTACATCTTACAAATATATGGTCTATACATGTTTGCGAATTTTTATTTATATCTTCTCTTGTGCATTCTTTTATTATTTGTTTCAACCCATTGGAATATAACACATCAAGATAAGAGTTGGTTAATGACGTTTCTCTTAATAGATCTATATTAATATCTCCAATTAGTATTACCGTTTTTTGTTTTCTCATTTTTTGTAATATATCATCCAGTTCTCTCACAAAATTGTTTACGTTCAAGGATGGGGGTCTGTATATCGCAAATATTGTAATACTTTCTATTAACTCTATGTTGATAAGAATTGATTCAAATGAATTTGTGTTAATAGAAATGTTTGAGTATTGTATATTATTTTTTATATATATCGCTAATCCGCCTCCGCATCTATTTGGCCTATTAATAAAAATGTCTTCAAATCCACGTATACTATAAAACGCACATTCTTCATCAGTTATATTGGTTTCAACTAATACAATTACTTTTATATGTTCTATTATGTTATGTATTGTTGCCAAAAAAGAGTTAAAGTTAGTACGCATAGATCTAATATTTAGAAAGATTGTAGAAAAGGGATAACTTAAAAGTTCAGGCTTTATTTGGTTAAAGCTTTCAATGTTTTCAACTGTTATATTATTCATTTTTTTATTTCTTTTTATTAATATTGTATATTATTAATTTGTATGTTTATATTTTTTATTGAGTGTAATTAATAATAGGATAATATATTAATTTGAATTAGTAATAAGTTCAATATCAGTAACATTTAAAATTTTAATAAGCGTTGTGTTCTCATTTTTTTTGGTAAAGATGTTTCCGTCTCTGACCCATACAAATTTCCATCCACATTCTTTTGCTTTATTTTTTGCTAGCCATAGAAGCCGCCGGTTTTCGGATGTTAATTGATCATTAATAAAAATTGTTTTGTTGCTTGTGTTGGCGTTTATGTTATCATTATTGCTGTTGTTGTTATTATTTTCTATGGAAGAGTTTTTAAATAAGTCTGCTTGTACCTATGACCACGTATTTTACTCATTATCTCTTTTTTTTTATTTAAAGAGCAAAATTCCACAATTATTTTTTCATTTTGTTTTATTTTATATGCGTTGGATATATCACTGTCTTTAACTTCAACATCTACAGAGTTTGCTATTTTTTTTATAACTTCTACAGCATTAATATTATTATCATTTATATTTTTTATTTCTATGTTCTTGTTTAATAATTGTTGTTCAAGTACATTAACTCTGTTTTCCATTTTTTGCAGCCGAATATCTTTCTCTTTATTATCTTTAACAAGGTCACTGACCTGTATTGCAATTCCAGCTATAGTTTCTGCTAGTTTTTTATATGCATTAGTTATCTCTTCTTTTAAT
Source organism: Panzeria rudis (assembly GCA_956483635.1). Classification (NCBI taxonomy): domain Eukaryota; kingdom Metazoa; phylum Arthropoda; class Insecta; order Diptera; family Tachinidae; genus Panzeria; species Panzeria rudis. The sequence continues at coordinate 86,476,668 of OY101447.1, forward strand.
GAGTTATTTGATATTGTTAAGTTATTGTTTATTTGCAGTATGCAGGTTTTTATATCACTTAAATCGTTTGTAACACTTGATTTAAATGCAGATAAATCAGACTTAATTTCAGATACGTTGGGGCTTGCCAGGTTTACAGAGTTTATATTTATTGAATCATTAAGTTGTTCGTTGGCTAAGGAATTTGGTTGAGTTTCATTCTCGAGATTGGTTTTCTGTTGCTTATTTTGTTGATTTAGATTTAGTTGATGTTGTTGACATTTTTGATGTTCATCATAGGTTATTTCTTGATAGAGGTTATTAGGTGATTTACTTCTATTTCGTTCACCACGGCAAACATGGCACTTCCATGCCGTTTTCCTTTCATTGGTCATACCACTATATGTAGACTCAGAAAGTGTAGCGCACGGGGAGTAATGATATTTACCACCACAATGATGACATTTAATATATTCTCCTGTTACAGGAAGATTTTTTTTGCATACGTCGCACAGAGCATTTGCATAGGACAGGTATTCTTGTTGCTTACTCATTTTTGTTATATGTGTATGTGTACGTATGTAATAATTTGTTATAAAGAGTTCAATATAAATGTTATTTAATTTTTGATATATGTATTTACTTTTACAAATTTTAATTTTATTTATATTTTATGTTGCCAATTATATTTATTTTCACTTCTATTTGCATAAAATTTTAATACTTAATATTTGCTTCGCATTCACATATATTTCATGTATATATTTAATTGTTTTAATAAAGAAAAATAATATTTTGCACAGAGCGGAGAAAAAAAACACGTCCGGTAGCAACGAAGTTCAACAGAATAATAGTAATAATAATAATAATAATAATAATAATAATGATAATAATAAGAAAAATAATAATAATAATGATAATAATAATAATAGTAATAATAATAATAATAATAATAATAATAATAATAATAATAATAATAATAATAATATTAATAATAATAATAATAATAATAATAATAATAATAATAATAATAATAGTAATAATAATAGTAATAATAATAATATTAATAATAATAATAATAATAATAATAATAATAATAATAATAACAATAATAATAATAATAATAATAATAATAATAATAATGACAATAATAATAATAATAATAATAATAATAATAATAATAATAATAATAATAATAATAATGATAATAATAATAATAATAATAATAATAATAATAATAATAATAATAATAATAATAATAATGATAACAATAATTATGATAATAATAATAATAATAATAATAATAATAATAATAATCATAATAATAATAATAATAATAATAATAATAATAATAATAATAATAATAATAATAATAATAATGATAATAATAATAAATGAAATTTATTTGCTAGAGTTTAAGCAATTGTCTATATGCAGCATTTCGTTGGTGCTTTACCAACTCATCAGTAGACTTCAAACACAATTTTAAACAGTTACAAACCCTTTGTCTTATGTACAAACTTTTAAAAACCATTTGAGAATTTACAAATAACTACATAAATGATTTTCAAAAAATAAGCATAGTAGGCTTTGAAACTTATGCAAAACCCAGGAAATAATTTTTTATTCGATATGAATCTATTTTATTTTTCTACACCTTCATACAATTAGAGATCCATCGGATAACAATAAACGTACCTATAAGGCAAAATGAAAAATAAAATCTAAGTTAAACCTTTATGAAATTTATTTGACATATTGTCATATTTTATTCTAAATGAAATTTATTTGCTGGAGTTTAAGCCATTGTCTATATGCAGCATTTCGTTGGTGCTTTACCAACTCATCAGTAGACTTCAAACACAATTTTAAACAGTTACAAACCCTTTATCTTATGTACAAACTTTTAAAAACTATTTGAGAATTTACAAATAACTACATAAATGATTTTCAAAAAATAAGCATATTAGGCTTTGAAACTTATGCAAAACACAGCAAATAATTTTTATTCGATATGAATCTATTTTATTTTTCTACACCTTCATACAATTAGAAATCCATCGGATAACAATAAAAGTACCTATAAGGCAAAATGAAAAATACAATCTAAGTTAAACCTTTATGAAATTTATTTGACACATTGTCATAATTTTATTTTAAATAAAATTTATTTGCTGGAGTTTAATCAATTGTCTATATGCAGCATTTCGTTGGTGCTTTACCAACTCATCAGTAGACATCAAACACAATTTTAAACAGTTACAAACCTTTTATCTTATGTACAAACTTTTTAAAAACCATTTGAGAATTTACAAATAACTACATAAATGATTTTCAAAAAATAAGCATGGTAGGCTTTGAAACTTATGCAAAACCCAGGAAATAATTTTTTATTCGATATGAATCTATTTTATTTTTCTACACCTTCATACAATTAGAAATCCATCGGATAACAATAAAAGTACCTATAAGGCAAAATGAAAAATAAAATCTAAGTTAAACCTTTATGAAATTTATTTGACATATTGTCATAATTTTATTTTAAATGAAATTTATTTGCTGGAGTTTAAGCAATTGTCTATATGCAGCATTTCGTTGGTGCTTTACCAACTCATCAGTAGACTTCAAACACAATTTTAAACAGTTACAAACCCTTTATCTTATGTACAAAGTTTTAAAAACCATTTGAGAATTTACAAATAACTACATAGATGATTTTCAAAAAATAAACATAGTAAGCTTTGAAACTTATGCAAAACCCAGCAAATATTTTTTTAATAATAATAATAATAATAATAATAATAATAATAATAATAGTAATAATAATAATAATAATAATAATAATAATAATAATAATAATAATAATAATAATAATAATAATAATAATAAGTGGTATCCTTTGGAGAGGATATCGGGAGTAACGACCCCGCGGACCCTGAGTTCGGCGCTGTTGGCCAATAGCCAAGGATGCTGGCTTCTCCACTGCTTTGATTTGGCATGTCTGAAGGAAAACTGCAAACCACAAGGAGTCTCCTGTTTCTCCGGTACGTGTCTCTTCGGGGAATGCTCGGCTTTATGCAGGGTAGGTGGGAAATAAAATACCACCCGCGAACTAAAACTGGAACTGTCTTTGGTATTCAGACTTTAAAGAAATACCCCCAACATGATGGTGAATACGAGAAAAAATATTAATATGCGATCCCCTGAGGAAGGGCCTCTATCGGCTGGAGCTGATCCTGGTGATGGAGTGATGGCGAGCGATCAGCGCCCAGGACGGCGTACGCGACCTGGGCGGGTTCAACCCGATAATAATCCGACGACACAAAGTAACCGACCAATACCAGAGGTTTCACCTGCTGCAAGTGCTACCCAGGAAATCCAACCAGGGCTCACTAATGCAGGTCTGCCAAGACAGCGCATAAAATGGACTGAAGTCATGAATAAAGACATATTGCGCATTTATTACCGTGTCACTAATTGCGAGCGTGACAGAAGCGGTTATGGGCAGAAACTATTTGAACAATTTACCCTAATTTACCCCGAACTTCCAGTAAACGTACAAAGAGTTGCCGACCAGTATAGGACCATACTTAGAAAAAACCTTGTTCCACAAACTGAAAGAGATGCCATTAAACGCCAGCTAGACGATGAAATGGAGAGGAACCCACTGGCTGCGGATATAGAAGAGATAGAGGAAGATATATCCCATGAAAACCCTACAACCCCGCCCAGTCCAATTCAATTTAGTGAGATGAGCATAACACAAAGTATGGAAGATGTAGGAAATTTATACGAAGAGCTTGGAATTGAAATGAGGACGGCATTAACATTGTTTGAAGGAACAAATGCAATATATAGACCACCAATTCCTAGAATAAACTCCTCTAGGAAAGCTGCCAAGATTATTGAAATAATGAATAAAGAGATAATTCCACCGTACCTCTCAACTATACAAGATTTAGAAAGACTACACCTTATACTGTGCTGTGCAGCTGTTGCTGTGGTTAAATCCTTGGGATTAAGATTTGGGGAGGAGCCAACTAGGAGACGGAGGCCAGAGAAACTACTACCAGCATGGGAAAAAAGGCTGCTTCAATCTATTGAAAACTTACGCAGAGATATAGCAAGAGTAGATGCTCTAGTCCGAGGAGCGAGTAGCACAAAGCTTAAGAGAATAGTCGCAAATGTTATCAAGCGGCACTCAAACCATTGCCAAAGGGATCAACCAAATACTACACCAATGCAGTGCTTGGATACTCTTAAGCAAAAGCAATCGGTGGTCTCAACTAGGCTCTCAAGATACCGGGCTAGTAGATCCAGAAAAACTGATAACTCTATTTTTTCTAGATCTGAGAAAATGTTTTATAGAGGCTTAAAAGATGGAAATAATACCACACGATCAAACTACCCATCTATCCAGCAGATTTCCTCGTTTTGGAATGAACAACTTGCAACAGCCACCGGGTACAACTCCAATGCAGATTGGATCCTGCAGGAAGAGAGCCGCCTCCAAAACCTTCCATGCATAGATTTTAATGAGCTCGAAGTAAGTGAAGTCCAAGGAATACTGCGAAACCTAATGAACTGGAAAGCACCCGGACCGGACAAACTCCAGAACTTTTGGTTGAAAAGATGGGAAATTAACAGAGCTCATAAATAACGTCATACAACACCCCAATAATATGCCCTATTTCCTTACACAGGGAATCACCTACCTGCTGGAAAAAGACCCGCATAGCAGGCACGACCCTTCAAAGTTTCGAACAATAACATGCCTACCAACTTTGTATAAAGTTATAACATCTTGTTTGGCGTGGAGAATAAACATGCACTGCGACAGAAACAATATAATAGCGGAGCAACAAAAAGGTTGTAGGAAGGGTTCGAGAGGATGCAAGGAGCAATTAATAATTGACTCTGTAGTATGTGAACAGGCTTATAAAAAGCGCAGAAACATCTCTATGGCTTACATAGATTACAGGAAGGCTTTTGACTCCGTGCCACATGAATGGTTGCTGAAGGTGTTAGGAATGTATAAGATCCACCCGTCAATAGTCACATTCCTAAGACGAATCATGATAGACTGGAGAACCAAAGTATCACTACGAACATCAACAGAATACATGGAGACCGAGGATATTCCTGTCAAGAGAGGCATCTTCCAGGGTGATTCGTTAAGCCCTATATGGTTCGTGCTGAGCCTTAATCCGCTCTCCAATATTCTTGGCTCAACACAATATAGCTTTGAGATTAGGCATGATGGTGAAAGTCTTTATAAATTAGACCACCTGCTATTTATGGATGATATAAAACTATATGGATCCAATAAACACCAACTTACATGCTTAATCAATGCGGTCGAAACATTCTCCAATGACATCAGTATGAAATTTGGCCTCGATAAGTGCAAAACCCTACATCAAAGGCAAATTGCAAGAGGTACCTCACGGTCTCAACGACGGCCGCATAATGGAAGCAATGATGAACGAGGCAATCTATCCGGATTGAAAAAAGCCAAATGAAGGAAGAACTAAAGAAAGAGTTTACTAAGCGGGCCAGGAAGATCTTAAAGACTAGCTTAAATGGAAAAAATATGGTCAAAGCTATTAACACATATGCAGCTACGGCCCTGGGTTACTCGTTTGGAGTAATAAATTGGAGCAACACCGAAATAGAAGCTATACAACGCAAATGTAGGGTGCTAATGACTAAAGCACGTAAACACCACCCAAAATCAGCAACCGAGAGAACGATGCTCCCTAGAAGCATGGGTGGAAGGGGCTTAGTTGATATTAACAACCAAAGAAAACAATGGCCTAAGAGCATTCTTTATAGAAAAGTCTACGATATCCCCACTACATAATGCGGTGTGTAAAGCAGATGACACCTCAGCTTTGTATGTTGGTCAAAACATCACGGTACAACCGATTTCTACAAACAGCCAGAAATTGGAGGCATGGATTAGTAAACCACTCCATGGTAGACACCCATACGAAGTCAGGCAAGAACATGTCGACACCAAATCGTCGAACCATTGGCTGGTAGCAGGTCAATTGTTCCCTGAAACCGAGGGGTTTATGGTGGCAATCCAAGATCAGGTGATCCCGACGAGAAACTACTTGAAAACCAGAGTAAGTGACAAACGACTCCTGCCGGTACGGGTGCAACTCAATTGAAACTATACAGCATATAACATCAGGATGTACATGTCTAGCCGGGATGGAGTATATCGACCGTCACAACTCCGTTGTTAAAATTTTACACCAACAACTTGCACTTAAGTACTCTTTAATTACAACTGGTGGAGTACCGTACTACAAATACCAACCTGAGCCTGTTCTAGAAAATGCAGGATACCGGATCTACTGGGATCGTACGATTCTAACAGATCGAACTATATCAGCAAATAGACCAGATATAATGTTGATGAATAAGGAGCGGCGGGTGGTATGGCTTATCGATGTTGCAATACCAAACAACAACAACCTGCAAACAAAACATCGAGATAAAATAAGTAAATATAGTGTGCTCATAGAACCCATTAAAAGACAATGGAACATCGACAGCGTGCGGACCATCCCAATAATAATTTCAAGCACGGGATTGGTACCGAAAACTTTGCACGATGGTCTAAAGGAGCCAGAACAATTATGGCAGATAATGCAAAAAGCGGTGGTGATTGCGACTACACGAATCGTTAGGAAGTTTATGGGGATATAATGTAATAAACCTTAGATTTAGGTGTGCGCTGTGATTTTAATTAATTTGTGCATCATCAGAGCCTAATCTCTTGGCATAGCCCGGGATAGGTATTTTCCAATCTCATAGAGATTGAGAAATTTAGAAACATAATAATAATAATAATAATAATAGTAATAATAATAATAATAATAATAATAATAATAATAATAATAATAATAATAATAATAATTATAATAATAAGAAAATTATTATTTGACATATTGTCATAATTTTATTTTAAATGAAATGTATTTACTGGAGTCTAAGCAATTGTCTATATGCAGCATTTCGTTGGTGCTTTACGAACTCATCAGTAGACTTTAAGCACAATTTTGAACAGCTTTGTAAAAACCATTTGAGAATTTACAAACATATCAATGATTTTCAAAAAATAAGCATATTAGGCTTTGAAACTTATACAAAACCCAGCAAATAATTTTTTATTCGATATGAATCTATTTTACTTTTCTACACCTTCATACAATTAGAAATCCATTGGATAACAATAAGAGTATTTATAAGGAAAAATGAAAAATAAAATCTAAATTAAACCTTTAAGAAAATTATTATTTGACATATTGTCATAATTTTATTTTAAATGAAATGTATTTGCTGGAGTCTAAGAGTATTTATAAGGCAAAATGAAAAATAATAATAATTTAGTAATTGGAAATCACCTGGTCCAGACAAAATCCATAATGTATGGCTGAAAAAGTTTACTACAACTCATTCACTGCTGGCAGAATACTTCTGCAAACTTTTGAGAAATCCTCACGAGACCCCTTGGTTCTTGATGACGGGAAATACCGCCCTCATTGCAAAAGCAAACAACACCCTAGACCCAGCGAGCTACCGTCCAATTACATGCTTGTCAACGACGTATAAGCTGCTGACAAAAATTCTCACCAACCGCGTTTATGATCATTGCGTCGAGTGCAACATCATAACAGTAGAACAGAAGGGATGTGGTCGCCATTCAATGGGTTGCAAGGAGCAGATGACAATCGACTCCGTCTTAGTTCATCAAGCAATTCATTGCAAACGGAATCTTAGTATGGGATATATAGATTACAAGAAAGCGTTTGAATCTTCCAAGGAGATGCATTTAGCCCCCTCTGGTTCTGCCTTAGTATGAATCCACTGAGTAGAATGCTGAAAATCTCAAGCTTGGATTTAAGCTTAAAGGAGAAAATTGTGAAACCCTTATCGACCACCTATTCTACGTAGACGATTTAAAACTTTATACCAGCAGCAGTGACGACATTGGAGTGGAATTTGGTATTGAAAAATGCAAAACGATCCATATTCAAAAAGGAAAACTTCAAAATGATACCGAAGGCTATCAAATTGATGCGCTCAACACCATTGCCAATTTGGCCCAAGACGACAGCTATAAATATCTTGGGTTCTTACAACTGAAAGGAATTCATGAATCGGAAATTAAAATAATGTTACGCAGTAAGTTTGAGCAGAGATTAATCAAAATTCTCAAGTCCCACTTAAACGCTGGTAATAAGCGAAAAGCCATTAACACCTGGGCTATTCCAGTATTTACATACTCATTCGGTGTCGTTAACTGGTCAAATACAAACCTTGATGAAATATCAACCTCAGTAAGGACTACCCTAACCAAATTTTTTTGTCACCACCCGCGAAGCGCTCTGGAAAGAATCACTCTACCACACCAGGATGGCGGAAGAGGGATACTCGATGTTCCGAATCTACATTTTTCTCAGATAAACAACTTGAGAGAATATTTTAGAACCCAAATAGAAACATCGGAGTTAATCCGAACAGTGTGCTTAGCAGACAAAAACTACACCCCGCTCAACTTAAAATCAATTCAGTTCCAAAAACTAGCGTACGTTTTGTCACGTGAAGAACGCATAGAAGCATGGAAAAAAAGCTCTGCACTGCATACACCCATTTCAGATGGAACAAGATTTCATCGACAAAACTAGCTCTAACATGTGGCTTCAGCAGGGGTCTCTTTTCGCGGAAACGGAGGGACTTATGCTCGCTATCCAAGATAAAGTCATAGCAACTAGGAATCACCGGAAATACATATTGAGGGAAAATCTAGAAAATGATACATCTCGACGCTGCCAAAACAGCACAGAGACCATCGATCATACTATAAGTGGATGCATATGCTTAGCATCGCATGATTATACTGCGAGACATAATCAGGTAGCGAAGATCATCCACCAAGGCCTAGCTATAAACAACAAGCTTTTGGCAGAAAAATGTCCATACTATAAGTACGAACCTCATCCTGCCATCGAAAACAGAGACGCCAAGCTATATTGGGACAAATCGATAGTTACAGATCGCACCATACGAGCTAACAAGCCGGATATCGTTCTGTTTGACAAGGTGGAAAAGAAAATCATCTTGTTTGATATCGCTGTCCCCCTAAACAATAACATCCAGTCAACATATAGCACGAAAATTGAAAAATATACTAACCTTGCCGATGAACTCAAAGCTATGTATCATGTGGAAAGAGTAGATATATCGCCAATCGTCATATCCGCCACAAGACTAGTACCAAAGAACCTTGTAGCGCAACTCAAGAAATACAACCTCAACGACACCCTGGGGATTATTCAGAAATCTGTGATCCTGAATACATGCAACATTGTAAGACGTTTACTACAAACACAATAAAATAAAAAATAAAAAAAAATCACTTAATCATCAGAGCCTAATCCCTTGGCATAGCCCGGGATAGGTATTTTCCAATCTCATAGAGATTGAGAAACTCAAATAATAATAATAATAATAATAATAATAATAATAATAATAATAATAATAATAATAATAATAATAATAATAATAATAATAATAACAGTAAAGTTAAGGATTTCCTTACCAGGATACACAAAAAAATTTATTAAGGCACGACCACCTGCGCCTTTTAAATGAAACACTTCAAAATTGCTAGGAAAGATGTGAATGGGAAAATTCTTACTTTATTCATTTACAATTGTTCAGAATTTAAAAGGACATACATTAATTTTCACTACTTCAAGGAAATCACAATTCAAGGATAATTTTCTCCTTAAAAGAATTTAAATTAATAAATATTATATTAATAGTTTCACAAGTTAGAAGTAATACAAAAGGATTAAAAAACAATTCAAATTAATTATTAATAAATTTACAAGTTATTCTCACTCCGGATTATTAATCGCGGTTAACGAACGTGTAGCAAAGACTGACTTTAAATTCCTTTACAATTTAACATGTCAGCTCTAGCTTGAATTTGATTGGCTAAAAGGTGTAAAATTTTGTTACTACAAAAATGCTAGTATTGCATTTTTATGCTTTAAACAATTCTACATTAAATTTAGTAACATACGATAAATTGCAATTTTGCAATTTATTCGTAAAGTACAAAATATTGTATTATAAAAATAAAGCTCGTTAACCGACTCGAGTTGCAAAATACTTTTATGTTGAGTTTGCAGGTTTTATGGTATTGGCACTGTTGTTAACTCCTCCCTCCTTAAAAGTCTGCGTCCCGCAGATCACGTGCGTAGGTTGGAAGGCCGGAACAACCGACTGCGGAATTCGGACTGCCGGTAAGTTGAGTTTCCCCATCATTCTATACCACAACACCCCAATACAAATGGCCATTACCATAACACTGGCAACGTGACTACCCAGTGAAAAATTTTGCTTTGTTCCAAGATACTGAAGACTATCTATGTTGTGCAGACTAATATTGTCAACTCGGTCAATGTCCACCAGTAGTCTTTCGCTTACCACGCTTGTCAGAATAGGAGGCAGTGGTTGCACGCTTGAGGTTGATGGGCTGGAAAATGTATCGTTGCCAATGACTAGAGTTTCGTTAGTAAGCCTTTATGAGGTAAGTTCCGTTCATCATTTCCGCGCGTTCTCGTGATCTTACCATACCCTCAAAGTTTGTCAAAAAAACCGTATCAGGCGGGATCATTCTGTATTTACAATTGGCTTTTCCTCTTTTGAGTAATCTGGGTATACTAGTTTCTTCGGATAGCAGGTTCAAGGAAGACTGTCGGCAAACTGTCGCTTTGTTGATATATAGGCAAGGGACTTTTACGCCGATGGTTTCATTCTGGCTTATTAAGACTTCGTTAAATGGTAGTTCGATTTGTCTGCCTCTCCTAATGGTCGTTCTAATGATGAGCCGGTGGTAGGAGACTTTTCTCAGTTTTGGGATGGATAAGATGTACAACAATAGGGAGCCGTTCGTATATACGGATGGATTGTCATATTCGATAGCCTCTATAGTGTTAGCGTACGGTAGAGTCTCCATTTCGGCGATAATGTTTTCAACCTCTGCTCTGTTTAATAAGTTTGTATTTATAACACCGCTCTTGGCCAATTGACACGCCCTTACTATTTCATTTACGGCATCTTTTAGGACAAGGACTTGATTCATAGTGTTCTGTCCAATTTGTTCGGACTCTGTACCATTGCTTATCTCGTTCATTTTACTGATGAGTTCGTTGGTCCTATGGACGACTTCATTTGTGGTATTCAGGAGTTGTGCGTTGATCTTGTATTGTTCGTTGTTGTTGTAAATTATTGCATCTTGGCTTCTTAAAATAGCATTCCAGTCTGAGGCATCTGAATTGCCAGCCACCCACTTCCAGGCGGAGCCGATCCAGTCGATTGATCTTCGAGTTCTGACTTGTATACTTCCCAGCTCGTTTAATCTTTCCTGCACCTGGATGAGATGATAGCTGATGATATCCCTGGTTTTTCCAGGCGGCATGAGCTTTTGGACCAGTGTCGTTACGTTATCCGCAATTTTTAAGTATTCCTCAAGGTTTATAACGTGGACTAGCTTGAAGTTGCCGTTGATGGTCCACGCATTACCAGCTCGTATAGTCACTATTGGGGCGTCGTAGCTGTAAATTTGCGCTGCGTGCGGGCTATTTACTCCTGTACAAACAAGAGTGAGAACACGTATTAAAAAAATCATTATTTCCTGTAAAATAAGAATTCTTATTGATTAATAGTTAATACAGTCGGGCAAGGCCGTTTATATATAAGTATATATATGTATATATATATATATATATATATATATATATATATATATATATATATATATATATATATATATATATATATATATATATATATATATATATATATATATATATATATATATATATATATATATAGATATATATATATATATATATATATTTATATATATATATATATATATATATATATATATATATATATATATATATATATATATATATATATATATATATATATATATATATATATATATATATATATATATATATATATATATATATATATATATATATATATATATATATATATATATATATATATATATATATATATATATATATATATATATATATATATATATATATATATATATATATATATATATATATATATATATATATATATATATATATATATATATATATATATATATATATATATATATATATATATATATATGAGTATAAAATATTTTACTGTTCATCATTTCTGATTATATAAGAAGTAATATATTATTTTTTTGTGCGTCAAATGCGGTTTCCCTTTTTTTTATTTTTTTATGAAATCTTGTGAAAGGAATTAAAGGTTTTTCTTTATTTATGGATTTCGCGCCAGGTTTTTTATGTTGGCTTTTTGGATCATTTTACCACTCATCGTTTGTATTGTTACCTTATTGTCTTTTTCTACTATTTTCTTTTTAAAGACTGGTTTGCTTTTGGCTTTTATGTTTTTTACTCTGACAAATATCGTGTCGCCCCTTCTATATTTCTTGGTAGATGTCCGCTTCCTATCCATACGCCTATTTCTTTCTTTTGCATTTTTCTGGATAAGTTTTCTGAGATCCTTATTAATTTTCGAACGTGCATCAATCAGTTTGTTAATATCAGAAGTTCCCGCTCTGTTGAAAAATACGTCACTCGGTCTTCTTCCGGTGACGGAATGTACAGTACTATTGTATCTGTCTACCGCAACATACGTCAACTCTGGCACACTGAGCTCTGCGTTTTCTGCCCTCAGTCACCTGTAAACTTCAATAATGAGTGTTGAGTGGAGACGTTCTACTTGTCCGTTTACTTCACTACGTTGTGACGGTGTAGCAACAATCAGAATCACAAAACAAATGCTTCGTAGGCATTAATATTCTGTCTGACTCTGTTTAAATACTTTGAACAAAGAAGTTATAAAATTCTGTTTGCAATAGTCTCATGTTTCATAGCTTATAGAACATTATGGGTGTTCACTTATTTAAAATTTTCAATATCCTTTCCAGCAGGCAAGATGAATGATTCTTCCACTTTTTGTTTTATTGTAATTTCAAAATCATTAATCTTTTCTTTACAATTATTTATGCGGATAACATTATTTCATTTCAATTTTATGTTAAGTTTATTACGATCTTGTTTAATTTCTGTTACATTTAAATTTTTTGTAATTATAATATTTGGTTCGACAAAGGTTACGTATGATCCTAAACATTTTGCATATTGACAATTTGTTCTATTGTTATTTAATAAGATTTTGATACAATAATTTTTTATTGGTATTATTTTATTATCTAACAATTGGAAAATCAAACCATTTGTTGTTACATAATTCATTTCTTCGCTTAAATTCAATTCTTCATTGATTTAGACGGCATAGGGATAATCTTTATTCTTTTATATATTTTTGAAACTGAGTTGGGATTGAAAGTACGAGATAGACTAAGCCTTCTTCCGTCCAAATTGAAGTCTTTATATTTTCAAATTCTGCTGTAGTTAAAGTCGTTATAGTCTCAACGTCAATTAGTTTCGGGTTAATAATGCCTAGTCGACCCAACTGTATTGCCATTTGAATATCTTGGATATGTTCCAAGTACAATTTTACATTATCCAAAAATATGTCCACGTAAATTTTCTTTGTAAGTTTATTTTTCAATGCTAGTGTATCTGTCTGAAATTTTTGCAATAACTTAGTTTCATTTATTAATGTGATCAATCATCTCATTGAAATCGTCAGCACCAATAGTACTCTCCTTTATGTCCCTGAGTGTTTTCCTAATCTCCATTCCATCTTCCTCAGTCATGGTTCCAAAAATAAACTTCAGACCGTCGCCCACTATGTTTGCCAGTCCTCGCTTATGTCTGTTAAAGAATATTTGTTTTTCCTTAAGTGCCAATGAAAGTTATTTCCTAACCATGTCGGTCTGATAGTATTTATGTCGAGGTAAGTTTTATTAATTGTCAATATATGGTATTTATATTTTATTGGGTATTCCAAAGCTCCCTGTTCAACAACAACGAAACCAAAATCATCATGTATGCTAAATATTTCGATCATCTGACCACCGAATGTTATTTTTACTGAGATAATCATCAATAATACTGGGACCCGTCGCTTCCAATTTTTGCTTTTAATAACCCTTGGTACACCTGCAAAGTTAGTCTTTATTATTATTGGGTATTCCAAAGCTCCCTGTTCAACAACAACGAAACCAAAATCATCATGTATGCTAAATATTTCGATCATCTGACCACCGACTGTTATTTTTATTGAGATAATCATCAATAATACTGGGACCCGTCGCTTCCAATTTTTGCTTTTAGTAACCCTTGGTACACCTGCAAAGTTAGTCTTTATTAACTTTAATTATTTTTGTAGACATGTTTCCTTCATTTGAATTGGGATTTGTATTTTCTAACGTTTCTATTTCTACCTCTAACAACATAATGGTCATTATCATCTTCTGTTTGTACTATTACAGCTTTTTTGAAAGGGTTAACAATATTTTTGAATCGTTTTCTTGATATCTCTGCTTTCAAGTAGTTAGTATCTATTGGTTTTTCTATCCTAGTTTTATTAATGTTATTAATTCTACGTTCCTTTACCACTTGGGGATCAACTGTTGGTTGTAATTTGATAAAGAAAATGTTTTAAGGGGTTTCACCAGTAGTGGAATGAACTATGTTATGGTTATAAGTAAATATTGTCTGTTCCACTTTGATATAATCAAGTTCTTTATCTCCTGAGGTGTTTATATTTCTTAGTTTTTCATTCAATGTCTTGTGCAATCTCTCTATATCACCTATTCCAGTTTTTTCCGTGGTGATTTCCAATTGAATATTCAGTTCCTGTCGCCATTTCTTAATATTAACGTTATTCATACCCTGGTCCTGGTCAATTTTCAAAATCTTAGCTGGACTTTACTGGCTCTGCTGTGGCAAACTTGAAATATAAGTCAATGCAAGTTAAGTAGTATTCCCTATCCCACTGCCAAAAATCTATAACATATTTCTCCCGAGTTTCGTATACAGGAGGTGTGATTTTAAATGGTAAGTTATGATTCACATGATCCGATTTACAACGGTTACAAAGTTCGCATTCGTTTATTATACTAGAAATTTCTTTCGCATACTTTGGAAAGTAATATTTAATTTTAAAAGTTATTACTATTTTTTCTCTTCCCTGATGTAGTCCACTAAGATGAATTTCTAAAATTTTGGTTTTAAAGTCAGCGTATCTTTTTATATTTTCCAACAGCCTAGTTGACCTCAATACTTTGTTTTTTCCATTACAAATAATCTGACTAAATATTCTCTGAAACTCGATAAAGTCCATATCATTTGGCATGTAAGGAGTTATTTTTTTATTTAAGAAATAAGTTTTTATTATATCTTATATTGTTTCAATATCTAAATCTTTGTAAATAATTGTTGTAACATTGTTTGAAAATACTTTTTCTGTAAAGGTTTTGTTTTGGTTTCCTTTAATAACCTTGATCTGGTTTTTAAAGGTTTTTAATGGTTTTTCAGTAGTCGGTATGTAAGTTGAATTGTCTTCATCTGCGAAATGAGTGGTGGCAGCAACTGAGGAGATCTCATTTGCATCATCACTTACTTGTTCTGTATCATTATAATTACAGTTTTTGTTTCTTATGTGGGAAAGGTCGTCTGCCACATGGTTCTCCCTTCGAGGAATGTGTTTGATATAAAAATCAAACTCATTAAATTTTATTTTCCACCGCTGCAGTTTTTGGTTGGGTTCTTTAAGATTATGCAACCATTGGAGTGGTTTATGATCACTATTGATTACAAACTTTCTACCGTACAGATAAGGACGGAAATATTTTGTCGACCACACTATGGCCACTAGTTCCTTCTCTGTGGCGGAATAGTTTAGTTCATGCTCATAAAGTGTGCGGCTAGCGAAACAGATTGGATGGTCTTTTTGGCTTAAGACGGCTCCAAGGGCTGTGTTCGAGGCGTCTGTTGTTAAAACGAACAATTTTTCATAATCCGTGTAAGCCAGTATTGGTTCACTGGTTATCAGGAGTTTAATACTGTCAACCGCGTTTATATAGTCTTTATTTGTTGAATTTATTATATTACCTTTTTTCAGACAATGCGTCAGAGGCTTTGTAATTTTCGAAAAGTTATTAATGAACTTCTTATGAAGCCCGGCTAGACCAACAAATTGTTTTATTACCTTTTCTGATTTAGGAACAGGATAATCCAGGATTGCTTTCACCTTATCCGGATTAGGTTTAATACACTCGGGAGTGATGACGTGTCCCAAGAAGTTAGTTTCTTTTCTCATGAAATCACTCTTATCTAATTCGATTTTCAGATTTGCATCTGCCAATTTTTTAAACACCTTATCTATCGAATTTAAGTGCTCCTGAAGAGACGTACTAAAAATGATAATGTCGTCCATATAGACCAGACAGTCCTTTCCCACCATATCTCCCAAAATTGTATTCATTAATCTCTGGTTGCAGGGGCATTTTTAAGTCCAAATGGCATTCTTAGAAATTCATAATGCCCATTTTGTGTGCAAAATGCTGTTTTCTGTCTGTCTGAGGGTTCCATTTCAATCTGATGGAACCCCTTAGTCAGATCAATGGCAGTGAAATACGAACACCTACCCAACTTATCAAGGATGTCGTCGATGACAGGGATATCTATCATCGATTGTTATACCATTCAATTTCCGGTAGTCAATAACTATGCGCCATTTTTGTTCACCAGAGGCGTCCATTTTCTTTGGTACCACCCAGATTGGTGCGGAATATGGCGATTGACTATGACAAATTCTGTTTTGGTTCAACAAGTCTTGTATTTGCCTATCCACCTCTCTCCTCTGGTTTTGTGGATATCGATAGGTTTTAGAGTATATTGGATCCTCATGGATCATATTAATTTTGTGTTTAACAGCATTGGTAAAGGTTAGTTTATCTCCTTCCATGTAAAATATATTTCTATATTTTCTGCGAAGATTCTCTAAGCCCAATCGCTCCTCCTTACTCAGGTGATCCAATTTAAATTTTTAATCTCTTTCAGGCTCATTCAAATGATTCTGAAAACTCCTGATTTTCCTTCAAAACATTTCCTAGATTTTCAAAAAACTCCCGATATTGCCCATTTTGTTTGCCCAAAGTACCTTCATTTTCTTTGCTTTTAATCTGCTGCAGCTCAATTTTTTTTTATTAAACTGTTGGTCCTCCCCTTGATTTTCATTCAAAAAGGAGTTCATGTTTTTCCCGCCGGGATATTTATTTTAGCGTTAATTTTTTTCATGTTATTAAAGCCCAAAAGGCCATCATAGTTGTTACCAAATTCGAACGTATAAAACACTAACCTGGTGTTTGGTATTGAACTAGATATTTCTTGAATTTCAGGATCCCGGTGCACAGTGCTTTGTCGCCATATAACGATGGGACAAAAACAGAAGGAGTTGTCAGATATTTTTGAAATTTGGTACACTAGCATAAACTAACTTAGTTAAGAAAAATATGAATTTTTTGAAAAATCGGCCCAAGGACACGCCTACCTCCCATGTGTCCTGAAATTGAAAAATATAATTTTAGCTTCAATAATGCCCACAAAATTACAAAAAGTAGTCATGCTGATATATATGCAACTAGCAACGTGTGTGTAAATTTTTATTTAAATCGGACTAAGGACTCAAGGTCCTGCCATATATCCTCTTTATTAAAAACGCTATCACTCCCGATCGTAATAAGTTTTGGTATGTTAATTGATATTTGCAAGATATATATTTATGCCAAAATTGGGTAGAATTGGATTATCAATGTGGAAAATACAAAAACATCATTAATTGAAAAATAGGCTAAAACGGTTAAAATACTCTTGCAAAAATAAAACTATAAGGATATTTGAAAGATAACATAAATGAAAAAATTAAAGAGGAAAACTAGCAATCTTAACGCCATTAAAAAATGATGAAAAAATCATATCGCACTTGATCCATCCAAATTTTTATTTTTTCACTTTTAAAAAAAATCGATGCATAGTATTTATATCCGCTGTAAAAATATTGTGCTATTTTGCCTACTTTTTGTTAATAAAATGGTTGGTTTAAAAATTCTTTTTCATATGCCTTTAATATTAAATTTAAAACTGTTTTGCTTCTACTGAACATTTTGACTTAATACCCTCCTGTTGATTAAGTGCGATATATTTTGATTAAAAAATTAATGTTTTGGATTTTGAAACATAAATTATAATAGCTTAACTTAATAATTATATTTTATAACTCCTAAAATAAAAAACGTTAAAAAAATATAAAGACAAACTTATAACAAAGCATCATCGCTACTTGATTCTTCCCAAAACCAATTTTCGCTTAACGAAAAACTCATCTCGTCTTCTATTATCTCATCTTCGATTTCAACATTTTCTCCAAGAATATATTTCTCAATTTCAGCATCTATTATTTTATTTTTAATCTTAATGTTTCTCTTTGATGATAATACGGGATCTGAAGACAACAACAAATATGTCATTAAATCTTTATTTGTGTTTTCTCGAGACGTTTTTCTAGTATGAGACAATCGCACTTTCCTCACATTTTTATGGTTGGCTTCCAATGCTTCTTCAGACAAACATTGTGGAATAAAAAAAAGCTACATAATTAGTTTTTTATTTATTTTTTGTCAGTAAAATAAAATGTGTAGATGCCAATTGGTAAATTGAAAAAGTCGATAACATCACATCCATGAACTAAAACCTTATGAAATATGCTAGGCATATAATACCATCCATAGTGTATTAAATACATATTTCTAGTGATTATTAGTAGCTCCTTAAAGGTTTGTACATTAATTGACGATCCACAAGATAACACTCTCAATATAATGGCAAAATTATCAATAAGTCAGTATCAATTCCTGTAATTTCTGCCGCTACTTCACTGTTCGAAAAAAATAGGCGTGGCGTATTTCCGTCGTTAGTATTGCAAAATCCAGACTTAACTTGGTCTATTATTAATCCTGTTCTTTTTTTGAATTCATTTTGAATTCCTTTTTTGTTTTCCAAAAACTGTTTGTTGTTTTCTTTATCTACCCGCCAAATTTTAATAGGGATTCGGTAAGCAATATGCAGCAAACATTCAAAAAATCTTATCCAACAACGAAGCGTAGAAAGTCCATACTTGTAATTGTCTACATTTGGAGTTTTTGAAAGGTTTATGTTGTTCATCTCTGTCGGACTTGCATTGCAAATAAAACACCTACTTGATGAATTTGTATCGCTTAAATTATTTACAACTGCAACATCTATCATAGTAAAATGTATTTCGTAAGAAACTTCTACAACTACACCTTTCATTTCAATGACATCACATTCCATATTTTTAATTTTTTTTTATCAACTTCGCTGAAAACTTTCTTAACTAGATCAGGCTTCTCTTTTTGTAAAACAAATTTAATAGACCTACAGTACAACGTTGAAGATGGTGTTTTATTACACCATATTATTTTTTTGATGTCAAGTTTACCATTCTTGAAAATAGAAATTAATTTAAAATTTTATTAAAATATCACATATATTTAACTAAGTATTTATGTACTTACCTTAGTGGAACAAATGCTATGAAAAACATAAACTCATCCGTATGGTTTTCGTTTTGAAATTTTTGTTTGTAGCGGCTATGACCGGAGCTACCATCCATACCCCACTTACAAATTAACGATATTTTACTTATATCTTCTTGAACATCACAAAGTTCAAATATACTTGGTGCTGTTCTACGCATTATGCTTTTTAAGTCCACTTCCGCTGAAATTTCCGTTGTTAATATAGTTGGTACCAATTTTTGCTTTTCGGTTCGAAATGCATACAAAGATGGAAAACAATTTGGATGTAATTCGTTGATTGCTTGGCGCAGAACACTGTATTCTCTTTACGATAGATCTAAGTCCATATATAGCGCCAAAGCTTTTGAAACTGGTAGACATTTCAGATTTGTTTCATGACTTTCTGAAATAGAATTTGATCTTCTTTTTAATTTTTTTACTGCAAATTCAAGTTCCTCAAGAGAATACTTTTCAATCAAATCTGTTACTCTTCTATTTTTTGTTTTGCTGGAAGATTCATCAAACATTTTTAGCGGTCTTCCGCGTTTTTTTGTTTCTGTTGTTGCAGTTAATAGGTCCATTGCTTCTATTGGATCCATTGTTGTTTCAGAACCCCTTGCTGCTATTTCTACTATTCCTACTGTTGGTTTGCAGTTTTTGCATTAGTAACAGCTGTTGTGTCTATGGAAGCCACATTTTTAAGGCAAGTTTTACTTGTGCTAGATTCCTTAGTATTTTTTTTATATTTATTTTCATAATTTGAAGTACAAAACTGATAAACTTACATTGTCGGGATCACAAAATGTATAACTTAACCATTTAGAATTTTTTTTCAAAATAACTTCGATTATATCTGCTTTCCCTCCATAACTTATTCACTTTACTATTAAAAACTGAATACTTTGTATTAAGTTTTTTTTGTTAAAATATTAATCGCCTATCTTGTGTTTTACATATTTATACAACTCTGATATTTTATTGTTTGAGGATGCTGCTATCCAACAATCAATTATATCGGAATTTTTTAAAATATTTACCATCACCACAGATTAGTTACATTAATTTATAAATTTATTTTTTAAACCTTGTTTACATTACAAATAGAGATGGACCCGTTAGTATTTTCATCCACTAGCACTCACGATCACTTATGTTAAAGGCAATTAAATTTGTAACATTTACGGTTTTTATACAATAGAAATTTTTATAGAAAATAAAACTTTCTCTCGCATTTCCGAAAATTTAATATATAGTCGTATTACCGCTGCTGGAATATAGTTACTATCACACACGTGTATTGTAACTTAAAAACAAATGTGTCACGGCAAATAATATGATAAAGCAAAACAAAAATATGAAACAAAAAAAACTTCAAAATCGAAGTCAATCGCAACTTACACTTTACAATAGTAATTTAAATATGAAACAGAATCTAATTTATAATTTTTTACCATTCAAAATATAAAACGTGTTACGCAATGATATTAAACACTCTTAAATGCCTAATATTTGAGTAAAAATCATAAAATTAGGCATTTCAAAAAACGCATTTTTTTAAGTTGTGGTAAAAAATAGGCACTAATTTTTTAATACCCTGTTAGCTAGGAGTATTAACTTACAAAAACAGAAAAAATATCTAATTTTATATATTGTTTTTTATACTCCATCAAACTTAAGTAATTTTTGGATTTTCAACAAAAAAAAAATGAGTTTTTCAGAGCAATAAAATAAAGCTATTTTGTAAATAAATACTAAATTCTAAATTTTAGTTTAACTGCAAAGTACCTGAAAATGAATTTTTCAGAATTATTTTTGTAAAACAACTAAAACCTATTTTTCTGTTAAGTCATTTTGGCAAGAAATTATCTGATTTTAACGCCCTCTCGTGGTGGCAAAAGCAATCAGAAAAATATTTTTTGTTAACATTTATTTGAGATACCTTATTATCTTTCAAAAAATCTGTATTTAAAGACAATTTGAGAAAATTTTTTTTTATTTTTGTCTATGGGTCGAAGCATAGTGCGGTGGCTGTTGCAACACAAATAGGGCTTACTTTAATTACTGAGGTGTGAAGTGTTTTTGGTCGAATCAAACTAATTGACGATGCTGTGTCAACTAGGAATTTATAACAACAATTATTAATTTTCATTATGATTGCGGGGAGATGACTGAGGTCATGCAGTGAAAATTCTCCACTTCCATGGGTGTGGCAGGACCATACCGTCGAATGCGTCATTGGAGGGAATCATTTTGACTTGCACGTTTATTTGCATTATTATTAGCATTTTTACTATGGTTATTAAAAAATCTCTTATGGTTATTAAATGGTCTATTGTTATTGTTAGCAAAGTTACTATTATTACCGTAATTGTTATGTGTTCGATAATTTCCACCATGATTGAGATTTTGGTTATTGTTTGGGACGTTGGTTGAAAAATTTCAAGGGCTAAAGTCATTGAACGAATTTTCCCGAGAAAATGAACCTACTTGATTTCTGTTTAGGGTTATTATATTTCTGTATTCATTATTAATCAATTGTGGACGTACGTTATTTCGAGAGTAGTTCTGATGATTATTTGATCTAATATAAGTTTGACCGCTATCTTCTTCTATTTCGTTAGCGTCCCTAATAACTTTCATGGCTTCCTTAAAACTATCTATCAGGTTAGCGTTCAACAATGCCACCAAACTGTGGCTATTAAAATTAACTTCACCCTTAAAAAACGTTTTTCTCTCCGCTGATTCATTGCTTAAACTTATCGTGTCATTTATTCTACATACTAGGTTGTTAATATCTTCACATAATCTCTTAACACTACCTTTAAATTTTATTTTATTCATGCTCAAAATTAATTGGGAAATGGAACAATGCTCACCAAATTCACTTATTAGGAGCTCCTTCAGGGACGCCCAGTCTTCCGGTTGCTTCCTTATTACCACATTCAGGACTGCACCGTCCAACGTTCTCAGGATACAATTAAAGAACAGTACTCTGACATCCAGCGCCATCCTTGCTACATTTGGCAGTATACTCTCGATGCTGGTCACGTACAGACCAAGTCTATCCTTTCGTCCGGTAAAGGAGTGTTCCTCTGCTGCTCCATATTGTTATCACCATTCATATTTAAATTTCCAAAGGCTTGCAGAATCTCTTCCATAAACTTAACGCCAATAGTTGTCAGCTTTCTTCTTTGTCCAGTGGCAAATCAAGTAAATCGCACTCTTAATGTTCTTTCAGATTATTAACAGGCCACTTTTGTTTAGGTAAGTTCTGAGTAATTTGTTAAAAAAATTTATTTTCTGGTAAGTATTTATTTCATACTTTTTATTTGATTAAATTTGCATTATTCGTTTTATTAACTTTCAAGCGTGATTCTTTTTTAAGGATTCTTTTCGCGAATCCTAACGACTGCGCCAATAACAATTATACAATTCCAACTTACAATTATATAATTTCATAATAAAAAGAATTAGGTTTTTTCTGTTTCTTTTTTTAAAACTTCTTTATTTGATGAGTGTTTTTTAAGACTGACTTAAAAACTAGAATGTACATGCCAAAAGACTCACTCAATGAAAAAGAAGCAACAATCAGAATCACAAAACAAATGCTTCGTAGGCATTAATATTCTGGCTGACGCTGTTTAAATACTTTGAACAAAGAAGTTATAAAATTCTGTTTGCAATAGTCTCATGTTTCATAGCTTATAGGACATTATGGGTGTTCACTTATGGAATATTGTGTGAAGAAGGAATGTTGACTATGTCACTCCTCCTCTCTCTAGAAGAGACATTTTTGGCTTTATAAAATTTGTTTATACAAATTGCTTTCTTAAATTTAATACTTAAACCTACAATTGTTATTAAGACTATGAAAATGATTATCGAAAGACTTATATAATAATAATTTGTTTTTTCATTAATGGTTTCTATGTGTTTCTTTAAATTTAGCAGTGAAATATTTTCTTTTATCAAATTTTCAATATCCTTTCCAGCAGGCAAGATGAATGATTCTTCCACTTTTTGTTTTATTGTAATTTCAAAATCATTAATCTTGGCTTTACAATTATTTATGCGGATAATATTATTTCCTTTCAATTTTATGTTAAGTTTATTACAATCTTGTTTAATTTCTGTTACATTTAAATTTTTTGTAATTATAATATTTGGTTCGACAAAGGTTACGTATGATTCTAAACATTTTGCATATTGACAATTTGTTCTATTGTTATTTAATAAGTTTTTGATATAAGAATTTCTTATTGGTATTATTTTATTATCTAACAATTGGAAAACCAAACCATTTGTTGTTACATAATTCATTTCTTCGCTTAAATTCAATTCTTCATTGTTTTTATCCGGCATAGGGATAATCTTTATTTTTTATATATTTCAAACTGAGTTGGGATTGAAAGTACGAGATAGATTAAGCCTTCTTCCGTCCAAATTGAAGTCTTTATATTTTCAAACTCTGCTGTAGTTAAAGTCTTAATAGTCTCAACGTCAATTAGTTTCGGGTTAGTAATGCCTAGTCGACCCAACTGTATTGCCATTTGAATATCTTGGATATGTTCCAAGTACAATTTTACATTATCCAAAAATATGTCCACGGAAATTTTCTCTGTAAGTTTATTTTTCAATGCTAGTCTATCTGTCTGAAATTTTTGCAATAACTTAGTTTCATTATTAAAATCGTCAGCACCAATAGTGCTCTCCTTTATGTCCCTGAGTGTTTTCCTAATCTCCACTCCATCTTCCACAGTCATGGTTCCAAAAATAAACTTCAGACCGTCGCCCACTATGTTTGTCAGTCCTCGCTTATGTCTGTTAAAGAATATTTGTTTTTCCTTAAGTGCCAATGAAAGTTATTTCCTAACCATATCGGTCTGATAGTATTTCTGAGAGTTAAACTCTTTGAAGAGTGCATTGTAAGTTATGTCGAGGTAAGTTTTATTAATTGTCAATATATGGTATTTATATTTTATTGGGTATTCCAAAGCTCCCTGTTCAACAACAACGAAACCAAAATCATCAAGTATGCTATTTATTTCGATTATCTGACCACCGACTGTTATGTTTATTGAGAGAATCATCAATAATACTGGGACACGTCGCTTCCAATTTTTGCTTTTAATAACCCTTGGTACACCTGCAAAGTTAGTCTTTATTAACTTTAATTATTTTTGTAGACATGTTTCTTTCTTTTGAATTGGGATTTGTATTTTCTAACGTTTCTATTTCTACCTCTAACAACATAATGGTCATTATCATCTTCTGTTTGTACGATTGCAGCTTTTTTGAAAGGGTTAAAAATTTTTTCGAGTCGTTTTCTTGATATATCTGCTTTCAAGTAGTTAGTATCTATTGGTTTTTCTAGTCTATTTATTTATTAATCTATTTATTAATGTTATTATTTCTACGTTCCTTTATCGCTTGGGTATCAACTGTTGGTTGTAATTTGTTAAAGAAAATGTTATAAGGGGTTTCACCAGTAGTGGAATGAACTATGTTATGGTTATAAGTAAATATTGTCTGTTCCACTTTGATATAATCAAGTTCCTTATCTCCTGAGGTGTTTATATTTCTTAGTTTTTCATTCAATATCTTGTGGAATCTCTCTATATCACCTATTCCAGTTTTTCCCGTGGTGATTTTCAATTGAATATTCAGTTCCTCTCACCATTTCTTAATATTAACGTTATTCATACCCTGGTCCTGGTCAATTTTCAAAATCTTAGCTGGTCCCATGGTGTTAAATACTCTTAAAAGAGATTTTTTGTTTCAATCCAATTTAAGGACTTTACTGGCTCTGCTGTGGCAAACTTGGAATATAAGTCAATGCAAGTTAAGTAGTATTCCCTATCCCACTGCTAAAAATCTATAACATATTTCTCCCGAGTTTCGTATACAGGAGGTGTGATTTTAAATGGTAAGTTATGATTCACATGATCCGATTTACAACGGTTACAAAGTTCGAATTCGTTTATTATACTAGAAATTTCTTTCGCATACTTTGGAAAGTAATATTTAATTTTAAAAGTTATTACTATTTTTTCCATTCCCTGATGTAGTCCACTAAGATGAATTTCTAAAATTTTGGTTTTAAAGTCAGCGCAACTTTTTATATTTTCCAACAGCCTAGTTGACCTCAATACTTTGTTTTTTCCATTACAAATAATCTGACTAAATATTCTCTGAAACTCGATAAAGTCCATATCATTTGGCATGTAAGGAGTTATATTTTTATTTAAGAAATAAGTTTTTATTATATCCTTTATTGTTTCAATATCTAAATCTTTATAAATAATTGTTGTAACATTTTTTGAAAATACTTTTTCTGTAAAGGTTTTATTTTGGTTTCCTTTAATAATCTTGATCTGGTTTTTAAAGATATTTAATGGTTTTTCAGTAATCGGTATGTAAGATGAATTGTCTTCATCTGCGGAATGAGTGGTGGCAGCAACTGAGGAGATCTCATTTGCATCATCACTTACTGGGTCTGTATCATTATAATTACAGTTTTCGTTTCTTATGCGGGAAAGGTCGTCTGCCACATGGTTCTCCCTTCGAGGAATGTGTTTGATATAAAAATCAAACTAATTAAATTTTATTTTCCACCGCTGCAGTTTTTGGGTGGGTTCTTTAAGATTATGCAACCATTGGAGTGGCTTATGATCACTATTGATTACAAACTTTCTACCGTACATATAAGGACGGAAATATTTTGTCGACCACACTATGGCCAATAGTTCCTTCGCTGTGGCGGAATAGTTTAATTCATGCTCATTAAGTGTGTGGCTAGCGAAACAGATTGGGTGGTCTTTTTGGCTTAAGACGGCTCCAGGGCAGTGTTCGAGGCGTCTGTTGTTAAAACGAACAATTTTTCATAATCCGGGTAAGCCAGTATTGGTTCACTGGTTATCAGGAGTTTAATACTGTCAACCGCATTTATATAGTCTTTATTTGTTGAATTTATTCTATTACCTTTTTTCAGACAATGCGTCAGAGGCTTTGTAATTTTCGAAAAGTTATTAATGAACTTCCTATGAAGCCCGGCCCGGCCAGACCAACAAATTGTTTTATTTCCTTTTCTGATTTAGGAACAGGATAATCCAGGATTGCTTTCACCTTATCCGGATTAGGTTTAATACCCTCGGGAGTGATGACGTGTCCCAAGAAGGTAGTTTCTTTTCTCATGAAATCACTCTTATCTAATTCGATTTTCAGATTTGCCTCAGCCAATTTCTTAAACACCTTATCTATCGACCTTAAGTGCTCCTGAAGAGACGTACTAAAAATGATAACGTCGTCCATATAGACTAGACAGTCCTTTCCCACCATATCTCCCAAAATTGTATTCATCAATCTCTGGAAGGTTGCGGGGGCATTTTTAAGTCCAAATGGCATTCTTAGAAATTCATAATGCCCATTTTGTGTGCAAAATGCTGTTTTCTGTCTGTCTGAGGGCTCCATTTCAATCTGATGGAATCCCTTAGTCAGATCAATGGTAGTGAAATACAAACACCTACCCAACTTATCAAGGATGTCGTCGATGACAGGGTTAGGATATCTATCATCGATGGTTATACCATTCAATTTCCGGTAGTCAATAACTATGCGCCATTTTTGTTCACCAGAGGCGTCCATTTTCTTTGGTACCACCCAGATTGGTGCCGAATATGGCGATTGACTATGACAAATTATATTTTGGTTCAACATGTCTTGTATTTGCCTATCCACCTCTCTCCTATGGATTTGTGGATATCGATAGGTTTTAGAGCAGTGACAGCCAACTCTTGTTGAAACGACGAAGTTTGGTCGGGTTTCACACACACACAGCACGAACGTTTACGAAACAAAAAAATAAATAGATAGGAAAAAACAAAAAAATTCACTCAGTTGCATACCAGCATCAACAAAGTCAGGTTGTCGTCGCTTTGTTTGATAATTTATGATTAAATTTTATGAAATAGGTACACTGGTAAAATATTCAAACAGCACATTAAAATACAGCTTATATATATAAAATTTTTTAAAAATTATATAAATTTAATATATTAAATTTTTGATTTTTAATAAATACATATTTTGATTTTCATTCAGTATGTGGGATATTGGTTGGGAAAATTCATTTTTATTTTCATTAAATATTTTTAATGAAGCAGAATGCCTTGTTTGCAACCAAAAAATTAAAGAGAAATTTGCATGCAATTTAAAGCGGCACTATAACCGCCACTCAGATATGCATTCTCTTACTGGAATTGCTAGGTCTAATTTAATTATCAAGTTAAAAGAAGATTTAAGAATTAAATATAATCAGTTCATGAATACCAATCATGACCAAATCATTTCCTCAACAAGTGGTCAACTCAAGGCGACCTATACAATTTCCTTAGCCTTAGCTAAAAAAGGTCGACCTTTTGAGGATGGGGAATTATGGAAAGAAATTTGTATTTCAGTTTTTCCATTTTTTGGGGATGTTGGGAAACAAATGGAAAATATTGTGAATAAAATGGCTTTGTCCCGCAACACTATTATGCGTCGAACAGAAAAAATTGGGTTATTTATACAATCCGAAACAAATGAGCGGATTACAAATGCTAAATTCGTTTCGGTTTGTTTCGACGAAAGTCTTGACAATAATGACACCAGCCAAATGATCATTTGTATTCGCACAATAGACGATAATTTTAATTCTTTTGAAGAAATATTAAAACTTGAATCCTTCTATGGAAACGTTAATGGTGAGACGATTTATTCATCTTTTGAGCGGAATGTTTTGTCCTTAATAAACAGAAATAAGTTGTCTGCTGTCTGTACGGACGGTGTAGCCGTTTTAGTTGGGCGAAAGGAGGGCTTTGTAGGGCGCTTATTAAAAGCAGGAATAAATATTCCAACATTTCACTGCATCATACATCAACAAGCCCTATTCGCTAAATCTCTTGGCTTTGCTGATACAATGAAAACAGCCATTAAAATAATAAATCGTTTAAGAGGTGGTCATAATGCTCTTATGCATAGGAAGTTGGTGGCATTTTTGGAGGAAGTAAATGCGGAGTATGCAGACGTCCTTTTGTTCACGGAAGTGAGATGGCTAAGTCGAGGGAAAAGCTTAGAGCGACTCTTTAGCCTAAGAGTGGAAATTGATGCTTTCTTGCAATCTGAGGCCTCCCCAAAGGACACAGACTTGCTTACTGCCATTAAATGTCCCGACTTCTTATTGGAATTAGCATTCCTTACTGACATAACCCGGCACATTAATAATTTAAATTTAGTTTTACAGGGAAAAGATAAAAACATTTGCGAAACATTATATGCAATCACTGAATTTAGCAGAAAATTAGTGATTTTGCAAAATCAAATGGCTTCCCAAAATTTGTTAAATTTTGAAAAAGTTTCGGAAATACATTCCAAATTTCCAAATTTTAATAAATTAAACCTCTTTTCAGAAGAACTTAAAAAACTTATAGAAACTTTTAAACTAAGACTTAAAGATATTTTTGGCATGCAATGGGTTGTTAATATTTATAACAACCCAGTGACATGTTCAATGGAAAATGTACCATTAAATATTCAACAAGAACTGGTCAATATGAGAAACGATTTATCGTTACCATTGGAAACTGGTATTCCATTTTGGAAAAATATTTGTCCCAAAAAATATGGTGCCAGTAGGGATCTTATATTGAATCTTATTTCAATGTTTTCGACAACATATATATGCGAGGCAACATTTTCGTCGTTGTCTCAAATTAAAAGCAAATATCGAAATAAATTGTCTGACAAGCATGTAGAAACTTTGCTCAAAATTAAATGTTACAACAAAGAAATTGACATAGATAAATTAATTGAGTTTCATAATTTAAGCACTTAAAAACCATTTGAATTAAATTAACGTTCATAAATATTAATTTTTTAATCATAATACATATATGATATTTTTAAACTTATTTTTCATAATTTAAACACTTAAACACGATTTGAATTAAATTTACTTTTATATATATTTATTTTTTAGTAAATCATAAATTTTTAAATTAAGTCATCATTAAATACGATTTGAATTGAATTTACGTATATGTATTATTTTTATTAAATCTTTCATTACTTAATTTTAATACACATAACCTCTGAAAACCAATTAATTATAATATTTTTAAACTTATTTTTAAGATAACATACTATGTGAAAAGAACTTACGTCTTGTTTTCTTAAAGAAAAAAAATAATTTATTAATTGCAAACAATTGAATTCATATATTTAATTTTTTTTATTAAATCATTCATTACATAATTTTAACACACAAGCCCAAAAATATTTAAACAAACCTAATATTTAAACATAATAAGTTAACATTTAACATATATAAGCAAAAATAGTAAAACAATCCAACAACGCAAACAAAAGAAAACAAATGCATTTCTCCATGTGTATATTTACCAATACACTCTCACTTTTGTTAAGCACAACTAAACATTCTCATTTCTCTTTTTGGCCGTCACTGTTTTAGAGTATATTGGATCCTCATGGATCGTATTAATTTTGTGTTTAACAGCATTGATAAAGGTTAGTTTATCTCCTTCCATGTAAAATATATTTCTTTATTTTCTGAGAAGATTCTCTAAGCCCAATCGCTCTTCCTTACTCAGGTGATCCAATTAAAATTTTTAATCTCTTTCAGGCTCATTCAAATGATTCAAAAATTCATTAACCTCCGAAAAATCCTGATTTTCCTTCAAAGCATTTCCTGGATTTTCAAAAAACTCTCGTACCTTAATTTTCTTTGCTTTTAATCTGCTGCAGCTCAATTTTTTTATTAAACTGTTGGTCCTCCCCTTGATTTTCATTCAAAAAGGAGTTCATGTTTTTCCTATATAAAGGTCTTACATTATTTTTACCCACAGTTTGATTTTTGCTTAAAAAGATATACTCAATATCAGCTGTTGCAACACAAATAGGGCTTACTTTAATTAATGAGGTGTGAAGTTTTTTGGTCGAATCAAACTAATTAACGATCCTGTGTCAACTAGGAATTTATAACAACAATTATTAGTTTTCATTATGATTGCGGGGAGATGACTGAGGTCATGCAGTGAAAATTCTCCACTTCCATGGGAGATGGAAATGGGAAATGGAACAATGCTCACAAAATTCACTTATTAGCAGCTCCTTCAGGGACGCCCAGTATTCCGGTTGCTTCCTTCTTACCACATTCAGGACTGCACCGTCCAACGTTCTCAGGATACAATTAAAGAACAGTACTCTGTCATCCAGCGCCATCCTGGCTACATTTGGCAGAAGACTCTCGATGCTGGTCACGTACACACCAAGTCTATCCTTTCGTTCGGTAAAGGAGTGTACAAGTTTTAGGTTTTGCATGATGAAATTCCTCTGCTGCTCCATATTGTTGTCACCATTCATATTTAAATTTCCAAAGGCTTGCAGAATCTCTTCCATAAACTTAATGCCAATAGTTGTCAGCTTTCTTCTTTGTCCAGTGGCAAATCAATTAAATCGCACTCTTAATGTTCTTTCAGATTATTAACAGGTCACTTTTGTTTAGGTAAGTTCTGAGTAATTTGTTAAAAAAAAATTATTTTCTGGTAAGTTTTTATTTCATACTTTTTATTTGATTAAATTTGCATTATTCGTTTTATTAACTTTCAAGCGTGATTCTTTTTTAAGGATTCTTTTCGCGAATCCTACCGACTGCGCTAATATATATATATAAATATATATATATATATATATATATATATATATATATATATATATATATATATATATATATATATATATATATATATATATATATATATATATATATATATATATATATATATATATATATATATATATATATATATATTATATATATATATATATATATATATATATATATATATATATATATATATATATATATATATATATATATATATATATATATATATATATATATATATATATATATATATATATATATATATATATATATATATATGTATATATATATATATATATATATATATATATATATATATATATATAAATATATATATATATATATATATATATATATATATATATATATATATATATATATATATATATATATATATATATATATATATATATATATATATATATATATATATATATATATATATATATATATATATATATATATATATATATATATATATATATATATGTATATATATATATATATATATATATATATATATATATATATATATATATATATATATATATATATATATATATATATATATATATATATATATATATATATATATATATA
The DNA here is from genome assembly GCA_956483635.1 of Panzeria rudis. Lineage (NCBI taxonomy): Eukaryota > Metazoa > Arthropoda > Insecta > Diptera > Tachinidae > Panzeria > Panzeria rudis. The sequence goes on from OY101447.1 coordinate 86,508,611, forward strand.
TATATATATATATATATATATATATATATATATATATCGTCTGTCTGGTCTAGCAATATGGAAGAAAAAATACTGAAAAAAACCGACTTCAGTACAAAGATGTTGAGTCCTTCACCTAATTGTATATCCGTCCGCAATTTTTTATAGTACCTTTTATCAAACCTTTCATGTACTTTCAAATCAAACATTTTGAAAAGCAGTCAAAAAATGGCGGAGTTATGCGATAATCGATATATAGGGCTACTAATTTCTCCGCCCGATTGCCACTTTCCACAAACTTCAAGCGAACCCTTTCAAACAAAAAAAAAATTTTTTTTAAATCTTTTCACAAATGACAGAGTTATGCTTGATGGGATAAAATTTCCCACCGATTTTTGAAAAAAGATTACAAAATAAAACTGCAGGCAAACCAAACAAATTTTTTCAAAATTGGTTAACAAATGACTTAAGGGCCCCCCCTCAGCAAATTTCCCCACCGATTAAAAAAAAAATGATGAGACCAAACTGCAAGCAAACCCTAAAAGAAAGCAAACCAATAAAGAATTTTGAAAATCGATTGAAAAATTACAGAATTATGTGTGGGGGAATGTTTTGATCCATTTTATCCCCTCTTGTTCCGAAAAACGAATCAGACTATTTTAATTGTGGGCCAAATATCTATCTCTGTACCAAATTTTGTTTAAATCGGTTCAGCCGTTTAGACATAAATTTCCCAATTTTTATGTAATATATAAATTCATTTGTTTGCTATAATCTACTTTTTCGGTTCCTGATGCTAATATCTTATGAAAAATAAGTATTTTTACATAAAAAAACATTTAAAAATAAAATAAAAGTTGTAGCCGCCGTGGTTTGAACCCGGCTCGGCTCATATTTTCGTCTCGAAGTAGCCCGGCTCAAATCTCGTCGGCTGAAAGTTTTATTTTTTTCATTTTTTTAATGCCGAATTACATTTATTTTATAAGATATTAGAATCAGGAATCGAAAAAATAGTTTATAGTAAACATATTAATAGTAAATAAGTAAAATTAATAAAATAGTTATTTGGGACAAAATTTGTTGGTACCAATTAGAAAAATTTAATCAAATGTTTAGAAAATCAATATTTTTTAACTCAAATTGATTCCTAATTTATATTTTTATTACTTAATGCAAAATTAACTGTATATAACCTAAAAATTAATGTTCAAAAAATAAAACATTTGTAAATTACTTTTTGTACAACTAAGTGTGGTGTTGGTGCTGTGAAGAAATGTTTATTTAAGCCTATGCCAATACAAAATGTTCTTCTAATACATTCTTGGACTTAGATTTTTTGACAACAGATTAAGGGTCTATGAACTGAACTAACTTGTTAATTGTCAAGCTTCTATATTTTGATATTATATACTCCATTCGTTGGAGAAGGGTACATAAGATTTGGTACAGCGAATATTTTTTTACTTGTTTTTTATGATTTTTAGAACCCGTCTGGAAGAATGGAGCGAAGAATACAAAAAATGATGTAATTTATGAAAATATTAGCCACTATCCTACCTGCTCTGTAAATCGAGTCGATTTAAAAACGCTCGGTTTTGAAAAACTAAATCCACCAATAGCAAAATTTTGTAACCTTTTTTTTGCGTTTTCTATTCTTTAGAGCTTGAAATATTATATCTGAAATTAGTTTACTATATATGATTTAAAAACGAGGAATTTAATCGGATTCGATTTACAGAATAGTGTCGTATATCTTTAAAACTAAAGCTTATCGAAAAATTTCATGATAATTTCTGAATTCAGCAGATGAAAATACATAAGAATTATCAATTTTGGTCTCCGAAACATTTTAATTTTGTGGAGTGTTATTAGCAATAACAAACCAAAAAAAGTTCTTAGTAATAAAAATAAAATGTAAATTATATAACATTCGTTAACTGAGCATATGACTCGATAGATAAAGTATTAATATATATATATATATATATATATATATATATATATATATATATATATATATATATATATATATATATATATATATATATATATATATATATATATATATATATATATATATATATATATATATATATATATATATATATATATATATATATATATATATATATATATATATATATATATATATATATATATATATATATATATATATATATATATATATATATATATATATATATATATATATATATATATATATATATATATATATATATATATATATATATATATATATATATATATATATATATATATATATATATATATATATATATATTAATATTAAACATATCTTTGGCAGGCCAAACCTAATGGGAATCGTTTCGATTTACGCACAATTCCTTAAATTGCATTGTAGAGCTTATGGTCTTAAAATCAAGCTTATTCCAGCATTTAGTTTTGACTAAACTTAGCTGCGAAAATATCTTTTCAGCAGCAGCCGAACTGTGTGGAATGACATTTATTCAAAAACAATTAATCAAATCACCAAAACATTTTCGTTCAAATCATCGAAGCATTTTTCTTTGGAGACAGTGGTGTATCTTTATGTAACGCTATGTAGATTGTCTTTATATGCAAATTAAAAAAGAAAAAAAAAAACTATATAAAAAATTTTCATTTTTGTGTTGAAAAAAATAACCAAAATGGAAAAAGTACACAAGTACGCATTGAAAAAAAGTAACCAATAAAAATTCAAAAATATAAATTTTTTCTCACTCATCCTGTTCTTCACAGAATGGTTGTAAAATTTTCGAAGCGAGAAAAATTTTCACAATTTGTAGCTGTTTGGGTGAGAGCGTTAACCGGTTTCCCTGTAATTATTTTCCTATCGAAAGCGTCGGGCTCAAATAAATTTTTTTAGATGTTTTTTTTTAATGTTAAAATAATTATTTTTCCTTTAAGAAATTTATTATTTGACATATTGTTATAATTATATTTTAATGAAATTTATTTGTTGATGGTATGAAGCAATTGTCTATATGCATTTCATTGGCGCTTTTACCAAATCGTCAGTAGACTTCAACCACAACTTTGAACAGTTGCAAACCTCTTATCTTATGCACAGGCTTTCAAAACCCATTTGAAAATTTACAAACGATAATATTTTTGAAAATCCCAAAAGAATAAATAAGTGTAGTAGGCTTAGAAACTTATACAAAACCCAACATATATTTTATATTCGATATGAATCTATTTTATTTTTCTACACCTGTATACAATTAGAAATCCATTGGATAACAATAAAAGTATTATAAGGCAAAATGAAAAATAAAAACCAAATTAAACCTTTAAGAAATTTATTATTTGACATATTGTCATATTTATACTTTAAATCAAATTTATTTGTTGATGGTTACTAAGCAATTGTCTATATGCATTTCATTGGCGCTTTTACCAAATCGTCAGTAGACTTCAACCACAACTTTGAACAGTTACAAACCTCTTATTTTATGCACAGACTTTCAAAAACGATTTGAGAATTTACAAACGATAATATTTTTGAAAATCACAAATGAATAAAATAAGTGTAGTAGGCTTAGAAACTTATACAAAACCCAACAAATATTTTATATTCGATATGAATCTATTTTATTTTTCTACACCTGTATACAATTAGAAATCCATTGGATAACAACAAAGTATTATAAGGCAAAATGAAAAATAAAAACGAAATTAAACCTTTAAGAAATTTATTATTTGACATATTGCCATAATTATATTTTAAATGATATTTATTTGTTGATGGTTATTAAGCAATTTTGTCTATATGCATTTCATTGGCGCTTTTCCAAATCGTCAGTAGACTTCAACCATAACTTTGAGCAGTTAAAAACCTCTTATTTTATGCACCGACTTTCAAAAACCATTTGAGAATTTACAAACGATAATATTTTTGAAAATCAAAAAAAGAATAAATACTTTTATTGTTATCCAATGGATTTCTAATTGTATACAGGTGCAGAAAAATAAAATAGATTCATATCGAATATAAAATATTTGTTGGGTTTTGTATAAGTTTCTAAGCCTACTATACTTATTTTATTCTTTTGTGGTTTTCAAAAATATTATCGTTTGTAAATTCTCAAATGGTTTTTGAAAGTCTGTGCATAAAATAAAAGGTTTGTAACTGTTCAAAGTTGGGGTTGAAGTCTACTGACGATTTGGTAAAAGCGCCAATATAGACTATTGCTTAATAACCATCAACAAATAAATTTAATTTAAAATATAATTATGACAATAGGTCAAATAATAAATTTCTTAAAGGCTTAATTTTTTTCATTTTGCCTTCTTATATTGGGTGTTTTTTATTGAGGTATAGAACTTTAAGTTGGCATCACTTTTTTAACTGGCGGCCATTTTGTCAGCTGTCAAGTGATTAATATTTAGTTTGGTTTGCCATTTCATCATGAACAGGTTGACAAAAGAACAACGCTTGCAAATCGTGCAAATTTATTTCGAAAATAATGGTTCAGTTCGCGAAGTTTACCGCAAGCTCCGTCCATTTTATGGTCGACATAATCGTCCATCAGAGCAATTAATTCGGTTAACCATGGATCGTTTTCACATGAGACCCTTGAGACGCCATTACATCCACAAAAACTGACTGTTTGGTGTGCTCTATGGGCTGGTGGAGTCATTGGGCCATACTTCTTCCGAAATAATGCTGGAGAGTCAGTTACCGTTAATGGAGACCGGTATAGAGCCATGATAAACGACTATTTTGTTCCCGAATTGGATGGCATGAATGTGGATGAGTTGTGGTTCCAACAAGACGGCGCTACATGCCACATAGCGCACGTCACAATCGATTTATTGAAGGAAACATTCGATGAGCGCATAATTTCGCGGAATGGACCTGTCAATTGGCCACCAAGATCGTGTGATTTGACACCATTGGATTATTTTCTTTGGGGATATGTGAAGTCGCTCGTCTACGCCAACAAACCAGAAACGTTAGGGGACTTGGAAGCCAACATTCGTGGCGTTATTGCCAACATACGGCCCCATATGCTCGAAAAAGTGGTTGAAAATTGGACCTGTAGAATTGGCTTTATTCGAGCCTGCCGCGGCGGCCACATGCCCGAAATCATATTTAAACATTAATGGCATAAAATTATCCTTCCAATAAAGCCAAATTGATGGACATTAAAACGATTTTCTTGTGTTTTATTTCAATTCGAAGTTCTATACCTCTAAAAAAAAACACCCTGTACTTTTATTGTTATCCAATGGATTTCTAATTGTATACAGGTGTAGAAAAATAGAATAGATTCATGTCGAATATAAAATATTTATTGGGTTTTGTATAAGTTTCTAAGCCTACTACACTTATTTTATTCTTTTGTGATTTTCAAAAATATTATCGTTTGTAAATTCTCAAATGGTTCTTGAAAGTCTGTGCATAAAATAAGATGTTTGTAACTGTTCAAAGTTGTGGTTGAAGTCTACTGACGATTTGGTAAAAGCGCCAATGAAATGCATATAGACAATTGCTTAGTAACCATCAACAAATTAATTTTATTTAAAATATAATTATGACAATATATCAAATAATAAATTTCTTAAATGTTTAATTTGGTTTTTATTTTTCATTTTGCCTTATAAACTTTTATTGTTATCCAATGGATTTCTAATTGTATAGAGGTGTAGAAAAATAAAATAGATTCATATCGAATTTTTCACAATTTGTAGCTGGTGGGTCTTGTATAAGTTTCTAAGCCTACTACACTTATTTTATTCTTATGTGATTTTCAAAAATATTATCGTTTGTAAATTCTCAAATGGTTTTTGAAAGTCTGTGCATAAAATAAGAGGTTTGTAACTGTTCAAAGTTGTGGTTGAAGTCTTCTGACGATTTGGTAAAAGGTCCAATGAAATGGGTATAGACAATTGCTTAGTAATCATCAACAAATAAATTTCTCATAAAATGTAATTATGACAATATGTCAAATAATAAATTTCTTAAAGGTTTAATTTGGTTTTTATACCCTTCACCAAAAATGGAAAGGGTATATATCGGTTTGTCACTCCGTTTGTAATTTCTACAATATTAATTTCCGCTCAATAAAGTATATATATTCTGAATCCTTATATATACAATAGCTGATTTAACGCTGTCCGTCTGTCCGTCTGTCCGTCTGACCGTTTAAAAATTTGGTGGCAGTTTTACGAAGGCCCTACATAACCTAAAGACTTGAATTTTTGACCACATGTTTGAATGTGTTATGTGCGTGACACATATAAAAATTAACAAAATCGGTTCATTAATAACTGAGATATCGGTAAAACTGAGTTTAGTTAGTTTTACTTGATTTTTACGACTTCCGAAGTCCTAAGATCATAAAAAGTTAACCGTTCTATCAAGTATAGTTTCGAGAAGTTCTATAATAAATATCATCCAAATCGGTCCGTAAATGGCTGAGATATGGCCAAAAAGAAAAAGGAAATTTGCAAAAATAAATAGGCGGTTCTCGACATTTTATGTAAATATAAAATGCATAGAAAAACCCCTAGTATTGAACCCGGGCTTATGGGCCGGAGGTTCAAGTAACAGACCACTCGGCTACTGAGGCTTGCTTAACAAAGCTGTATATTTACTTAACTTAGACTGCTTCTTATTTCCACAGTTCAAACAAAAAGGGAGTGATGTACATAATTATACCAAAGTTGCTTTTTGTCACTACTACATTGACATTTGTTTTATTATACACCAAATTTGGTATATATTTTTTTTTATTACAATTAATTGGCTGAATGTAGCAACAATTTTGTTTGGTTTCCTTGGGTGGTGGGAATGTGTGTACATAAATAAACATTACCCAACAAACCAAATGCCTTAAGAAAAATATTATAACCTTGAAAAACATATTAGAATGTGTACATTGATTTTTATATATAATTGCACATCCACTCACTTTGCAATTTAAACCAACCTTAACAGTGCTCAACAAAAAAGATAAATGTATTTGTTGACTGTTTTCGCGTGCCGCTTATGAATTATATGCGTAAAAAATGCAAAAAGACTTTAGAATGGATTGAAAAATACATCAATGTTTCAATAGTCGCCTTCCGTTATTCAGTATATGTCGTTTATAGGCATACTTGGAAATATCATTGTTGAAAACTGCTTGTGATATCACATTTTATAAACATAATAATAAATCAATTTAAAACAGCTTAAAACCCACTATTTATTACTACATTTATACGCACGTGTTATTTGCAAATAAATATGTAGTGCTGCCAAGTACGTATTTTTATTGTAACTTACTAACTCACGAAAAAGTTACTGATTAACGCGCTATTTGCAAATAAGAAGTTTGGGTACCCACATTTACTTTACATATGTTTGTTAATAAAAAATAGATAAATATAATCACAAATAGATGAATAAACAGTGATTTAATAAGTTACAATAAAAAAGTATTTGGCAGCAGTTTACGTTTTTATTTGCAAATAAGCTTTGCGTATCAGCTAGGTATACCTATATTTACTTTTTCTCAAGTTGTATTGTAGTTTGTTTGCTACATTGTTTGTTGGGTATATTAAACTCATTCTTGATTTCACGGCTGCCAGATTTGACGATTTATCGTCATTTTGACGATTTTATTTTCCAAAAATAGCAAAGTGACGATTTGACGATTTTTTTCATGAAAAGTGACGGTTTTATGCAATGCTAATAATATAGCGATTTCTTTAAATAAAGCCGAATTCATCATTTCGTTCGTACAAAGTAGGGATGTAACGATACACCTTTTTGCCGATCCGAAACCGATACTCAAAAAGAAATATCGGCGATGCCGATTCCGATACCGATTCCGGTACCGATACGCATATTGCATTCAATTCAAGTTAAAATTAACAAAATTCAAGTAGGGTATTTTTTTATTAAACAAAATTACAGTGTAAGAGATTATTAATCTTTAAAATTTACATTAACCCATTAACAAAATTGGAAGCCATTTTTAAGGAACTACATTTTCATTGCTTCCAAAGAATCTATATTAAAAAAAAATTAGTAGAAAAGCAAATAAAATTTTATTTAAGTTATACAAAAATTTTTAATTCCTTTATAATTAAAAAAATACCATGCTTTTTACAAAATCGAATTTTAAAGGACATTTATCAACTAATACCTGCCTGTTCTGTAAATCGATTACATCCCTAGTACAAAGTTTATGTCCCGACAAAACAGCACAAAAAAAATATTTTTGTAAACGAGACAGTTTGATTATCCTCGTGGTATATGTGTATGAAGAGGACTTACATATACGAGAGCGCGTCAATAAGTTCGTGACTTTTTGAATTTCCCGCTGTGTCATTTCGCTTGCGTTTGACAGCCATTGATAGTAGACTACTATGAAAAAAGTGGTCCGTACATTTGACCAGACTCACCTAACTACAAGTGTTTTGATGTGGTGAATCCGAATCTGAGGTCCGTTTGATTGACGGGGTAACGAGGCGCGAACATAATGTCATATTTTAGTTTGATTTTTTTTACAAAACTGTCAATAAATGTATTGAATTTTCTGGTGTACGATATTTTTATAGTTGAAATGATAATATATTTCTTTTTTATCGTCAAATTGACGATTTTTCCGTAAATTCATCTGGCAGCCCTGCTTGTATTTCCTTTATTGTCAATTACAGTGCTGCCACTCGATGTTTTCCAATTCCGAAGCGTTCGGGGGATATATGTTCTTGGTAATGTACTCTTAGTACTTGTGTTATGTTATATAAAGAGCATGAATTTATAATTGATTTTTGATAAAACCTTGAATCTTCGATCATTCAACGGATATTGTCGAACAGAATTTGAATCTAAATATAATTTAAAATTCATATGTTGTAAAGTGGCTGCTACACAAGTCAATATATTGACTTCAATATATGTGTTTGTGTGCGTTTGTTATGAAAATCAAAAACATTGCATTGCATTGCAGATTTTCAAAACTTTGAGATTATTCATACTAAAGTATTCAGTGGGTTACTAATAGTTGATAAATTAATCGAAGAATTTTTAGGAAACAAGTAACTCGAAAATTTTATATCACATAGCCGACTAAAATATATTGAGCCAATTCGAACTAAATATCATATTCTTTTTTCTTTTTTGTATTATACTACAAATTTTAAAACAACAATATGTATAGAAAAATGTCAGTATTTTACAAAATAGACAATACGATAGTCAGTAGATATAACATAAATTCTTTTTTTAATTTTAACTGATGAATGAATTAGTTAAGTCCCATTAAAATGTTAACTTCTGCATTGAAATTAATTACATACTCTTTTGCATATGCATAAATATATTTTTATATAACTCTTTGTTTTTGAGATTTCATTGCTGTAGAACTGGGTATTTTATATTTGCATCATCTGGCATCATCTTTTTTTTTTTATAAAGAGAAGTAACACAAGAACGAAAAAGAACCAACCAAGCGAAAAAACTTTGTTATAAAGTTGGATCAGGGATGGCAAAGTTGGTACAGTTGTACCATTTTTGGTACAATTCGAATTTTAAAAGTACAATGGTACACCAATGACTTATTTAGTACAATTAATAATTTTTCATTTTTTCTAGAAAAACCACCTAATGCAGTTCGTTTATTATGACAAAGTATTTAATCCTTTTCGTCCGCTCATACATATGCTACTTTTATCTGAATTAAATTTTGCGAAGTATACGAGATTTTTTAGATTAGAAATCGCAATATATGGATCCGACTTAAGCACAGTTTCCCTTTTCCCATGTACAGAGAAGTGATGTAATTTCTGTACTTAAAAAATTAAAAAATGTTTCTGGTTTCAAAATAATGGGGTACAATTATGCCCAAAAAAGTACAGTTTAAGCGAACTATTTGTACAATTCCAAATCTCATATGCCATCCCTGAGTTGGATGCTTTTGTTATGTTGAAAAAATTAGCGATTAGTAAATATGAGAGAGGTTATGAATGTGTGCGGCACACAGCCAATAGATTTGACAGCGTTGTCAACTTTGAAATTACAAAACGCACCAAAATGGAGATAAAAACGCGCCATTAAAAAAAACGCACCAAGTTTAGAATTTATTTTTTACCCAGAGTTATTTGATTACTTTGGCTTAAGTTCGTTTTTAATTTAATCTTTCGATCAAATTATTTTTTATTTAAGAAAGAAATTCAAAGCACTGATTTAAATTACCCCCTGCCGTTAAATATCTTTCGAGTAGTTCAAGCTATTTTTGTTATGAATTGGTGTGTTTTTACTAGATTGTGAAATTTTGGTACAATTGATGCCGATTTGGTACAATTTTACCATTGCGATGGTACAATTTAAAAATTTTCATATCCCAACAGTGCTTCACACCACAAATATGTATGGATGTATATACTCCATACTAACGTCGGTGAAGGGTATACCAGATTCGGCACAGCCGAATATAGCACTCTTACTTGTTATTTTTAATTTTGCCGTATAATGCTTTTATTGTTATCCAACGGATTTATAATTGTATACAGGTATAGAAAAATAAAATAGATTCATATCGAATTAAAAATATTTGTTGGGTTTTGTATAAGTTTCTAAGCCTACTATACTTATTTTATTCTTTTGTGATTTTCAAAAATATTATCGTTTGTTAATTCTCAAATGGTTTTTGAAAGTCTGTGCATAAAATAATAGGTTTGTAACTGTTTAATAGAGGTGGAGAAACATCGATGTTTGCTACCATCGATGTTTTCGATGTTTTTAAGCGAAACATCGATGTAACATCGATGTGTCTGAAGAAAATATATATACATATTATTATAAAGTATGCAAAATGAACGTGCAAATGAAATACACCAAACTGATAAAAATACTAATAATTAAAATAAATAAAATAATAAATTTAAAATTTTATTTATTGAATAAAATAAAAAAAACATTTTAATTCAAAGTTTAAAATAATAAAAAAAACATAACATTTAAATTCATAGGTTAAAATAATAAAACGTTTCACAAACGTATTTAAAAATGAGAGATCGTGTATAAAAAATAGAGATCGAAGATTTCTTTACAAATGTTCAAAAATTGACTGGTTTTTGTTAATAAACATAAGTTTATCGACCACGAGCGGCTTGAGGCGCGTTCGCCGATCGGAAATAATTTGGCCAGCCTTGCTGAACATTCGTTCCGACTCGCAGGAAGTTGCCGGCACGCATAAATATTTTTTTGCTACCTCTTTGATAGCCACCATACTTTCTGCATTCGTCTAAAAAAGGTTCATTAATTTCAGAATATTAAGTATAATTACATATATTAAATTTACCTTCCAAAACGAAAGAGGGTCGCATTCTTCTGGTTCATTTGTATTTTCCAGGTGCTGTCTCAAAATTACAATGGCATCCGCTCGCGATGATTTTATTTTTGACTTAATTTTGTTTTGCAAAAAAGAAAAATTACGTTTTTGAGAAGATTCGGGTGGTATTGGCTGCTCCCGTGGAGTTCTTGACAAAACGGTATATATCTCCTGCTCCAAAGCCTTAACTGCCTGATCTGCATTTGAAACCGACTTAAAACCATCCTTTTTAAATCGAGGATCTATTAGGGTTGATATGCGGGGAACAGTCCTTGTTTCATAGTGTGCAAATCTATCACTTAAACGGCTACTTAACATTTCGAAGGCACAGACAACTTCTGCAGTTTTAAGATTAGGTCTTAAGTTTTGCAATTTTTGATGCAGCTCGCATCTGAGAGGAATGACCAGAGAAATTGTTGCATTTTTGCTGCCAGAAATAGCCAGAGTTGCATCTTGGAATGGAGTAAGAAGTTCCGCAAGCTCCTTCAAAGTATCGATTTCCTCTGCGGAAAATGGAACCGGAGCCTTAGATGTAAATAATAAAACAGATGATAGTGCTTCCTTCGTTTCTAAAAGTCTTTTTATCATTTGGAAGGCACTGTTCCATCGAGTTGGCACTTCCTGAATCAGGCCAAGTGGGGTTTCAATAGTCTGGGCCTGCTTAAATTTGGCCATTGTAATGGTGCTACGTTTCATAAAGGAAACAATGGACTTACATTTAGCCAAAATGGGCACAAGTACTTCAAGTTTAAGGACATCTTGAACTAGCAAGTTTATGGTGTGTGCGAAACATGGAAAATGCTTAATCTCCAGAAGCTCGCATGCTTTCTTCATAGTGCAGTCGTTGTCGGTCACTATAGAAACAACTTTTTGCATCAGACCCCACTCCGTCAAAACCTCGCGAATTGAGGCTGCAATATTCGAAGCAGTGTGGTTGGTGGGCGTTAAAAAGGTAGTTGTTGACAAAACGGCTGAGTTTAGCTTGAATTCAGAATTGATAAAATGACAAGTTATAGTCAAATAGCCCTCATTTGCTTTTGAAGTCCAACCGTCTGTTGTGAGTGCGATATATTCCACACATTCCAATGCAGACCGAAGTTGGTCTTTTAAAGTATCGTAAACTTTGTGAAGCGATACATCTCGTAGGTACGTTTTACTAGGTAATTTATACCGGGGATCCATTTTCTGCATCAACGCACGAAATCCATTGTCATTGACAATACTAAATGGTTGCACGTCTAGTGCAATCATACGCATTACATATTCATCTAGTTCTACCTTACGCTTTGAATCAGCTGGATACTGCACATCTCTGACTAAAAATTCATCCAATTTCGTTGGTGCAGGAGGATTTTTTGAATTTAGATAATTAGGATGCATGCGTTTCAGATGATTCATAAGGTTCGTCGTGTTGCCAGCAGTTTTTAACACTTTCCCGCAATGAGTGCATGTAGCCTTTGTCCTTTCCTTCGTTTTTTGAAAATGTTGCCAAACATACGAACCTTCCCGACTGCGCTTTGAGGACTCAGCCTTACTGACTTCCTCTGATGTTCCTGTAAGGAAGAAAAAATAACATTATAGCCGTTAAATGTCGGACGTAAGAGTGCGCTGGAATTTGACGGCCTAAAAAGTAAATTTCCGCGCACCACTCTGCAGCACACACGTTTTACTTACTTTTAAGATGTTTCTCCATTTTTGATAGATAACCCCACGGTTGCCACCAACGCCTTATATCATAAACCACGAAACAAATTTCCTATATGTTAAGTAAAAGTAATAAACTAGATATATATAAAATTTCAGGTAATCCTCACCTTTTGCGTGTTTTCTTTCAACTTGTCGATTTTTTAGAGATTACAAAGAAAATATCGATAGTCGTCATTAAACATCGATGTTTAACTAAAATTCAAAAACATCGATACATCGATAGTACCATCGATGTTTTCTCCACCACTACTGTTTAAAGTTGTTATTTTTCATAAGATATTAGAATCAATAACAGAAAAAATATATTATAGCAAATAAATAATAAAATTTTTTAGTACCAAATAGAAAAATTGCAAAAAAAAATTTTTTTATAAAAACAATATATTTTTAACTCCAATGTTTCTAAATTTATATTTGCATAAATTAATGCGAAATGAACTATATGACCTAAAAATTTATGTTTAAGAATACTTTTTGTACAACTAATACCCGTAAATTCAACAATTAAGTATCTTATGCGTAAATTACACATTAAGGCTCCATTACTCATACGTAATGTTGATGTAGTTGCATGTTGGTGATCGTTTCTGTCTCATAGCTTTTCAATGTGACAGAAACGATCAGCAACATGCAACTATATCAACGTTACGTATGAGTAATGAAGCCTTTAGATATTCTAACATAGGCGGTAAAAGAACATTTGCTTGCAATGCTTATCTATAAGTAAGGAAACCGGAAATGTGCCCTAAAAGAAGTGTTTTATGCGCGATAAATATGCACTAAAAACTTAAAAATATGCTCCCGAAATGCAAAAAAATATGCACTTAAAACCTTATTATTTCGTTTATAATTTATAGTGTAATTTGATACCCGTGGCAAAAAAATGAAAGTGCCCTGTAGGCAAAATGTGTATAGTGAAGATTGTGAAAAATTATAGTGTGGGTAATGTTTTTGGTGTTATAGAAATTTAGGGTGTGGTTCTAATGGGTTGATATTGAGACATTGGGTAGTGAGTTTGGAGCTTGAAAGTATTGGCTTACTATAGACAATGTGGTTCTTATGGGGTCATATTAAGGGATTGGGTAGTGTTTTAGATTATATGTGGAAATAAAGAGTGTAGACAAGTTTTTTAGTAATAAACGATTTTGTAATGTAATGTTGTTGTTGTTGTTGTTGTTGTTGTAAGAAGAAAGTGTGGTTGTCTTGATTATGAATAGTTTGGTATAGTGACAGAGTGACGGCAGAGCGACAGACTGGCAGACCGGCAGACTGGCAGACTGTCAATAGAAGCAGAGGAATGAGAATTTGTTAAGCAGAGATAAGCGTATTGTATATTAAACGTAAAGCGTGTTACATTTTTCTCATTATTGAAACAAGTGTGGAAATAAAGAAAACAACTTTAATATAAAAGAAAAATTTGTGAGTTAAAAAAATTTAAGTGAAAATAAAATCCATTGTACTACAACTAGAACATTTTGTTAGCGTTAAAAAAGTTAAACTTAAAATAAAAACTATTTTAATATAAGTAGAAAATTTTGTGAACACTAAAAAATATTTGCAGTAACTAAAAAAAGAAGTTAATAAGTTTATCTAAATAAATAATTAATTAAATATATATATATATATATATATATATATATATATATATATATATATATATATATATATATATATATATATATATATATATATATATATATATATATATATATATATATATATATATATATATATATAATTAAATAAATAAAATGAGTTCTGTAGACTACGTTTGTTATATATGTCAAAAGGTGTACAAATACCAAAAGGCATATATAACACATATTAAAAATCATAATGATAAGCAGCAACAACAAATACAGAATTTCTCAGAATTTCTTGTCTATTTAGATGCAAATAACCTTTACGGTTGGGCAATGTCTGAATATCTTCCTTATGGAGGGTTCAGATGGTTATCAAATGAGGAGCTGGATCTGGATCCGAAAAGCATAGATGATAATGGAACAGATGGTTATGTATATGAGGTTTCTTTAGATTATCCTTCTAATTTGCATGACTTACACAATGACCTTCCTTTTTGCGCTGAAAATAAAAAAACTTTGCAAATGAAGTACAACAAATTGATAACTGATTTCTCTACAAAGCAGTCATATGTTATACATTATAGAGTTCTCAAGCAGTGCTTGGAATATGGTTTGGTTTTAAAGAAAACACATCGTATTCTAGCATTTAAACAATCTCAATGGTTAAAAGGTTATATCGACTTAAATACCAAGCATAGAGCCACTGCTAAAAATGCTTTTGAGAAAAATTTCTTCAAATTGCTCAATAATGCTGTGTATGGCAAAACTATGGAGAATGTGGACAAGAGGAGAGATGTAAGAATTGTAACAAATTGGAACAGAACAAATCAGAATCATTTGGGAGCTCAAGATTGGATATCAAAATCCAATTTCCATAGTTTATCTATATTTTCTGAAGATATGGTAGCTATCGAAATGAATAGAGTTAAGACTTGTTATAATAAACCTATTTACTTAGGATTTTGTGTGCTGGAGCTTTCGAAATGGAAAATGTACAACTTTCACTACGGATACATGCAACCAAAGTTCAAGGAAAGGTTATCATTAAACTATATGGATACAGACTCTTTTATTTACTCAATACAAACTGATGACTTTTACGCTGACATAAAAACTGACATCGAACAACAATTTGATACATCCGATTATTCTGTAGATAACATTTATGGTATTCCTCGTTTGAACAAAAAGGTTTTGGGTATGATGAAGGATGAAAATTGTGGGAAAATAATGACAGAGTTTGTTGGGCTGCGATCTAAAATGTATTCCTTTAGTGTGCAGCACCAAAATGATGTTAAAAAATCGAAAGGGGTAAAGAAATCCGTTTTAGATAAGTATAATTTAGCTTCTTATAGAAATTGTTTATTTGATAAGACTATAATATATGATAACATGTTAACATTTAAGTCAAAAATACATCAAATATATACCAATCAATTAAATAAAATAGTTTTAAGTTACGTGGATGACAAGAGAAAAATAAGAAGTGATAATGTAAATACTTATGCATGGCATCATTTCAGAATTAAGGAAACTAATCCAGAATATGAATTAGATATGCTATTATTAGATATAGAGAAACTTCAAGAAGATGAGTAAAAAATTAAAATTTTCTATTATCATCAAAAATTATATTTTTTTTTGGATAAGATAAAATAAAATATAATAATATGGAATAAAAAATGTAGATTTTTATTATTATTATTAAAATTATGTTTTATTGATAAGATTAAACTAAAATAAAAATTAAAAAAAAAATAAATAAAATAAAACAGTAAAAAATAAAACAAATGTGTCCATACAGTTTTTTATTTATTTATATATTTATTTTTTTTATTTGTTATCTATCCTTAAATATAATTTATGAATTTTTACATCAGTTATAATCTTATGTTGCATTTTTTCTCCAATCTCATAACAAAGTCGTGTTAGTTCAATCTTGACATCCCTTTCATGATGTATTCCTTGTATTTCATTGAATTGAATTTTTGTTTTGTTTAAAGTGGAGCAGGTTGATATGTAATATTCATAATAGAAGTGAAGGATTTGTTTTCTTAGAATGTTATTCCAACACAAAAGTGATGTAAAAAATACTCGCATTTGAGTTAGTGATCGCCAAGTGTCAGAATCTATTTTTATTTTATAGTTTCCTTGTTGGATAATTAAAAAACAAATACCCTTTTTGTACTGAAATTTATATTCTACATCCCTCTCACTTTCATTATCAATTATATTTATAGAATTTAAGAAATCCCGACGATTAAGCATATCATGAATATACTCTTTATAGCATATGAGATGTAACCACTCTTCTCGAAATCAAAATGTTTTTCATTCATATAATCAGTGGTGTGATGTGTAGGTAAGGGAAAGGTAACACAACAAATGATAGTGATTATTTTCGGTAATTAAAAGGATAATGGAAAAACAGGATACATTTTTAGTCATCGATGTTCAAGGATTTTGTATACATAATAAATTATATGCAAAAGAAGTTTGTATTTCATTTAATGATCTTGAAATGCAAACTTTTCTTATTAAATCACCAATAAGATTTACAGAATTAAGTATTAAAGATAAAATTACAAATAAATGGTTATACAATAACTTACATGGTTTACATTGGGATAATGGCGATACTACATTAAAAGAATTAACAAAATACATAATAATAAATATGAGAAAAATAAATAAAAAATATCCTATTGTTTATGTTAAAGGACTTGAAAAGGTTAAATGGTTGAGAGAAATCATTAACGAAAAAATAATTGTAAATATAATAAATTTGAATGATTTAAATTGTCCAAATATTAAAACTTTATATTCAAATAATATTAATATAGATATTTGTAAAAAAAATCATAATAATAATAATATTGTTAATCAAATATGTGCTGAAAAAAATGTAATTTTATTTAGAAATTTTATTAATTTATATTTAAATAAAGAAATATAGAAATTTCATTTAGTTATCCGCTAATCTTAATAATCATCACTACTATTTATTAAAAATAAAAAAATAAAAATGGTAACATCGGCTGAATTGGAGGATTTATTAATTAGTCATAGTAAACAAATTGAAGAACAACATAAAAATTTATTTTTAAAATATATTAACAAACTAAGGATATTTAGAAATATAAGTCAACCATTTTTATATAGAAATAATATTATACATACATATTATTGTGAAATTAATAATGTAAATATTTGTAGATGTCAATCTTTTTACGAGGAATATTTATTAGCACAAAAGCTTTTTAATTTATACAAACGAATGTTTAATAAATAACAATTGAAATGAAAAACACTTTGTTTTTTATTTTTAGTAAAAATTAAATAATTTTTTTATTTTAATATAATAAAGTTAAATTAAATTAACAAAAGCTTTTTAATTTATACAAACGAATGTTTAATAAATAGCAATTAAAATGAAAAACACTTTTTTTTATTTTTAGTAAAAATTAAATAATTTTTTTATTTTAATATAATAAAGTTAAATGAAATTAGCAAAATTTATCACCACTCCTCTGAGCTTTCACCAACATCACTATATGAATATAGGTCGGTAAGAGCTGTTCTAAAATTTTTGGAATTAAAGCAGTATCGGCTTCCTTTTTTTAAAATTTCCGTAACTGCTTCAAATGTTTGTTTACAAACAGGACAAATATTTTTTTGCCAGGTATTCAAACATATAAAGCAAATATTATGGGAACACGGGAGAAAATAGAAAACTTGCACACTCTTTTCCTCAAAGCATATCGCACAATCTAGAGAACTCATGCAGAAGTCCTCTAGACTGACTTTTTTTGGTTCATCTTTATAAAGATTCAATATTGCCTTTCTAATTCCCGCCCTTTTATTTTTAAATTGTTTAATTTTTTCTGTGTTAAATTTTTCTAATCTTAATAATATTTCTAGTTTTTGCTTTCTCTCATGCTGTAAGGCACTTAATCGTGCCTCAAAATTATCATCATCATCAATAACCAACTGCGGTGTATTGGTAGTTGTAGGACGTGATGATGATGATGATGGTAGTGATCTTCCCAATGTTTGATGTAGTGCTGGTGGTGATGTTTCTGCCATGTTGTCGTCATCTGACAGCCATACCGTTTCTTGCGAATCCATCATTAATTGTTGTTGTGCTGCTGTTGACGTTGATGGTGTTGGTTCTTGCGAATCCATCATCAATTGTTGTTGTGCTGCTGTTGACGTTGATGGTGTTGGTTCTTGCGAATCCATCATTAATTGTTGTTGTGCTGCTGTTGACGTTGATGGTGTTGGTTCTTGGGAATTCATCATTAATTGTTGTTGTTGTGCTGCTGCTGACGTCGATGGTGTTGGTTGCAGTACGCTATTCGGCATCATCCTTATCCTCTCGATGAGTTCAAAAAATTTCATTGGGTCTCCTCTACCTGGCATTTTGTTGATATTCTGGCTCAGTAAATGTTTATATTAATCTAAAGCATGGGGTTTTTTTCTTTTTTTATATAAAATTTAATGCATTAAAAGCATTATATTTTAATAAAGAAATTATAATCATCATCATACAATGTAATAAAATAAAAACAATAGTACACTAATTAGTATTAAATATTTGAAAAATATTTTAATAAAAAAAATATAATCATCATATCTGTCAATCATCAATATGCAATGCAATAAAATAAACAAGTATTGCATTTTTTCTTTATTAAAAAATGTATTTCTTTTTCTTAATAGTGCACTAATTTGTATTAAATATTTAAAATATTAAAATCACCAATTGTTCTAATTGGTATTAGTTATTTGAAAAAATATATTATCACCATATCTGTCAATCATCATCATCATACAATGTAATAAAATAAAGAAGTATTACATTTTTTCTTTGCTAAAAAATGTATTTCTTTTTATTAATAATACAAATTGGTATTAGTTATTTGAAAAAATATATATTATCACCATATCTGTCAATCATCATTATCATACAATGAAATAAAATAAACAAGTATTGCATTTTTTTCTTTATTAAAAAATGTATTTCTTTTTCTTAATAGTGCACTAATTTGTATTAAATATTTGAAAAATATTTTAATAAAAAATATATATTATCACCATATCTGTCAATCATCATCATCATACAATGTAATAAAATAAACAAGTATTACATTTTTTCTTTATTAAAAAATGTATTTCTTTTTCTTAATAGTGCGTGCACTAATTTGTATTAAATATTTGAAAAATATTTGAATAAAAAATATATATTATCACCATATCTGTCAATCATCATCATAATACAATGTAATCAAATAAACAAGTATTACATTTTTTCTTAATAGTGCACTAATTTGTATTAAATATTTGAAAAATATTTTAATAAAAAATATTATTATTTAAAATATTAAAATCATCAATTGTTCTAATTGGTATTAGTTATTTAAAAAAATATATATTATCACCATATCTGTCAATCATCATCATACAATGTAATAAAATAAACAAGTATTACATTTTTTCTTTGTTAAAAAATGTTTATTCTTTTTATTAATAATACAAACTAAAATCGCCGGCTCTCACACACAAACCCACAAATATAATACAATTACCTGATTGGTTGCTCATTATCAGTCAACTCTGCATCACACACCTAATTAGTCAATCCTTATCAGACAACTTAAACACACGTATTCTCTTCCAGGGCTGGAAACAACAATACTATGTTTAGTGTAGCGTACCGATCAACAAACTTAAATGCCGGGCGTAGCGTAGGCATGAGCCACTTTTTGTACTGAAAATACTATCCAGAAACCCCATAAACATACTACTAAGGGTGTCAGTAATTTTTTCTTTTTCGAATTGATATATTCAACTGACACAAAGAAATCAGTATTAAAGGTTTTCCATATATTTTTCTTTTTCACTTAAACCTATTTTATCTTCAGTGAAATTAATCTAATTTTACAATAGCCACCACCAATTTAAAAAAAAATTTCTTTCTTTCTATGTTGTTTTAGCGTAATGTTTTAATTACTTATTTTTAAAGTTTTCAACATATTCGTAAATTTAATATAATTTCAAACTTAGAGGAATTTTAAACGAAGCTTGTCTTAATTGTCTATATTATTATTTTTTTTTGTATAACTGACCTAACTTAAAAAGTATTCGTACAAAATTTTGCCTCGTCTGCTTATTTGTTAACTGACCTAACTTAAAAAGTATTCGTACAAAATTTTGCCACGTCTGCTTATTTGTTAACTGACCTACCGCTAGAAAACCTTGAAAAACTCGTATTACATACTCACAATGTATGTTTTTAATTTTTTTTCTAAACATACATTATGACTGCTGCTGCAAACATATAAACAATATATTTTTGTTTATTTTCATGAGAAAATTTGCTTAAAAAAAAAAAAAAGAGAAGAACAAAAATGTTTTTTGCCTATGGGTGCATTTTTGTCTATGCAAAATATGTATAAAGAATATAATTCCTTACAAATACTTCATGCAAATGACATTAACACACTTCTTCCTTTTGTTTGTTTTCCCGTTATTACCACTGGGCAGTAATTTGTATCTATATTTGTTCCTTTTGTTTTTGTTTCTTTGCCCAACCAACATTTTTTATCAAATCAATTAACTTCATCATTATTTGATTTTTATTATTTAATTTTTTATAAAATGCAAAAGGGAAATTAAATACTTAAGCAATGATCAATATTTTGAGCAATAACGTATTTTATTTCCCTATATTAATTTCCACAAAACCATCGTCCGTTTGTAGTTTCTCCATATATAAGCTTTTCCTTGCGAAGACTTCCATCGTCATCCAAACCATGAGTACCTGGAAATAAATATAAAATAATTATTGTACCTCCCGGAGTCTTCCTTTCTTTCCTTCATTTTTAATCTTTGTAGGGCTTCACCAGGTTACGATGTAAGGTCTTTAGCCTTCCTTTTACCAATATTTGGACATTTACTGGTGTGGGAAGACTTTTAACTTCATAAGGGCCTTCCCATAAAGGCGACAATTTGTTTTCTCGAAGTTGATTTTTTAAGAGCACTTTTCCCCCTATCTTAAGTGTTATTGGCTTACTGTTTCTGTCATATCTTTCCTTTGCGGCTGTTTTGGCCTTGTTTTGACATGTCTTGGCTATCTCGTAGGCTTTTTGGATTTGATGTTTTAATGCCTTCGGATAATCATATGGGTTGTATAGTGGTGTATGGTTTCTGAGGTTTGCTGGTAAGGGTGTGTCAAACCCGTACAGTACCTTAAACGGCGTCTGGTTGGCGGACATATGCGTTGTATGATTATGCACATGCATTGCTGGTGCCATCCATTGGTCCCAGTTTGAGCCATCCTCTTTCGCGAAACTTCGCAAGTACTCGACCAAGGGCCGATGACTCCTTTCTAAGGATCCATTAGCCTGGGGGTGATAGGGAGTGATATGTTTTTTCTCAATTTTCAGCAGTTTACACACACTGCCAAAAAGTTTGGAGGTAAAATTTGTGCCGTTGTCTGTAACTAATTTAGTTGGGAGACCATACTTAGCTATGATCTCGCTATAAAAAACTTTTGCCGCTGTTTCTGCCTCCGCGTCTTGCATCGGGGCGCAAATAAAAAATTTTGACAAATCGTCTTGAAAAGTGAGCAGTAGTTGTTGGTAGTGGCCCGACCATGTCCATATAAACCTTTTCAAAAGGTCTTCCTGGGGTGTCTGTTAAGACCATTGGCTCCTTGTTCAAGTGCCCACTTTTGTTTTTCTGGCATTTTGGACATCGTCTTATGTACCCTCTAATTTCTTTCAGCATACCCTTCCATTTGTATTGTTTCCCTATCCGTTTAAAGGTTTTCCTGACCCCCTGATGTCCACCTAACGGCGAGTCATGAAAACTTTTCAGAACCTCCCGAATGTCCTTCTTGTCAGTTAAAGTTACAGCTGTGTCTTGATTTACAGCGGCATCTTCAATATCCTGCTCTGTTATACTTTCGTCCCTTGTATACCCCTTTTGACCATTGGTATTCTCTAATAATTTCTGTTGTGCCCTAGTCAATACTTGTATTTGATGTCCTTCCACCGGCAGGCGGCTTAAAGCATCTGCATTCAAATTGTATTTCCCCGGCTTGTAGACGATATCAAATTCATATTCTGATAGTT
This sequence comes from Panzeria rudis, assembly GCA_956483635.1. NCBI lineage: Eukaryota > Metazoa > Arthropoda > Insecta > Diptera > Tachinidae > Panzeria > Panzeria rudis. The sequence continues at coordinate 86,531,369 of OY101447.1, forward strand.
TATGTCTAAACCCTGCAAGCCTCGATGTCTGGTCTTTGAGATTCGCGATTCCTCTCAGAGGTTGATGGTCTGTAAAAACGGTGAAAGGCCGACCCAAAACATATGGTCGAAACGTACGCGTTGCCCATACCACACCCAACATTTCCTTTTCTATCGTTGAGTATCTCTTTTCCGTGTCACTCAGGGTTCTGCTTGCAAATGCGATAGGGTGGTCTTTGCCATCTCTGACCTGCGATAACACCTCCCCTAGATCTACATTGCTTGCGTCCGTGGTTATCCTAAAAGGCTGTGAAAAATATGGGTAAATCAGAATGGGAGGATTAGATATACTTTCTTTCAGATTATTCAATGCTTCCTCGCATTCTGGTGTCCAAACGAATTTGCTGTCCCTTTTTAGCAACCTCGTTATGGGCAATGCTAATTTCGCCATTCCGTTAACAAACTTTCGGTAATAATTAATTAATCCCAACAAGGCTTGTACTACTTTGATATTTCTGGGCGGCTTCAACTTTCTCACGTTCTCTACCTTAGCTGGATCTGGAAGGGCCCCTTATTCTGAGCACCTGTGCCCCAGGTAGACTATTTCCTTTCTTAGAAAATGGAATTTTTTGGTGTTTAAATTAAGACCACTTCCGCGCAACCTGGATAGCACGTTGCATATTTTCCTCTCATGGTCTGCTATATTTCTTCCGTAGATATCGTCCACATATACGAAGCAATCCATGCCCTGTAGACCTGTTAGTATTGTATTCATAATCATTTGAAACGTTGCGGGTGCACTTGTGAGACCGAAAGGCATTCTGTTGAACTCGAAATGTCCCTTGTCAGTGCTAAATTCTGTTTTCTCTTTGTCATTTTCGTCCAAAAGCACTTGATGGTATCCACTGGCCAGATCCAATGTTGTGAAATACCTGCTATTCCCCAGCTGGTCCAGAATTTCGTCAATCCTTGGAATTGGAAAAACCTGCTTGGCTGTGACTTCATTTAGTTTTCTGAAGTCAACGACCATCCTATATTTTTTCTGTCCATCCTGCGATTTTTTTGGGAACCAGTAGAAGAGGTGAATTCCATGGAGATACACTAGGGCTTATTATTCCATTTTCTAGTAAGTCTGACACCTGACGGTTGATTTCATCCTTATGGATTTGTGGGAGACGGTATTGCCTTTTGGTTAATGGGCGGCTGATTCTCTCTAATCGGAATCTTATGTTTCATTCGTGACGTGAACGGCAGTTTATCTCCCTCTAACATGAATACATCGTGGTACTGCTCACATATCCTGTTCATTGATTCTTTTTCATCCCTGTTCCAATCTTCCTTGACTAACATATTCGATAACTCCTGTATTCTCTCTAAACAAGTGTTTTCTGATGATCTAGTTCCCTTATATTCGGTATAATGGTTAAAATTTGAGAACTCTACTTCAATTTCTTTCTCCAAAGAAACTTTGTGATCCGTCGAGTTAAGTATGGGTACTGCAGCTTTTACATTCCTTACGTTGACCACCGTATTTACCATATAAACCCCTGGAAGGATTTCTTGCTTGTGGACAACGACTGTCTTGTTTTTTGTTTGTATTGTGACTGGTACTATTGTCACCGTCCTTCCGCCGACACTCAACTTTTTCTGATTTAAAGTTGTAAAATCGGTCATTTCCTTGTGAAGTTCGAAGGTTTTTATCCATTGCCTGCATTCATTCACAGCTTCAACGTGCCATTAACTGAGTTTATTATACTCTTGTTCCAAATGTTATCTCTTCCGAGAATGCCATCCCCTGGGAATTTGCTGTCGTTAGATACTACACCGAAATCCCACTGTATATCCTCTTTAGCGTGTATGACCAACGTCACAGAAAATAATGTCGTGGCGGCTCCTCCAAATGCGCCCTTCAGTGTTTTTGTTTCCCTGAAACTCTTGTTAGGGTATGTCTTCATTGCTCCTTCATTTACTAGACTGGAGTCCGCTCCAGTATCCACTAACAGCACGAGTTTTCCTTCCTTGGCCTCTTTGCAAGGAATAGTAATGAAAACTGTATCCGCTAGTGCTGAACCATTGTTGCTAATATTTATATGTTGTGAAATTTTCCCAATCATCCCGCCCCCCTTGCTGTACTGCAATAGCAACGAGGGTAGGTTTGTAATTGTGGGAAATTAGATTTAAACTATTCATGGAGTATAATACAATTTCAATTATTATATACAAAAAATTCAGACAATGGTTGTATAAATGTAATATAATTAGAAAAATGTAATTAAATGTATAATGTTTTATGGTATACCAAAGAAATTCAAAGATAATTGTATAAATGTAAAAGTGTAAGTAAAAATGAAAAATTAAGTGACAATACATATGTATAATTGTAAAATGAATGTTATGGCTGATGAACATTTCAAGCTATTAAAATAAACGTTTAAACGGCAAAGTTGCCGATGATTACCCATCCCAGTACGGTGTCTTGGGCCAATGGGGACCCAATGGAGGCTGTCTGCAGGCCGCTACGGATCAATCTGGGATACACATCAGCTCCCAATATAAAATTGACGGTGTGACTTTCAAAAAAATCCGGATCAGGTAGGCGTAGGCTGTGGTAAGCGTCAGCGACGCTACGGTCCAAGCGTTTTGGTGGCGGCCTCTCAGGCAAGTCGTCTGCGATACGGGCTTTCATAGTAAATGTCCCTCCTTCTCCATCGAATCGAGTGCGAAACTTAAACTGGCACCACTTATCTTCGTTAAACCTTTCAAAAGGCAAACGGTATCGTTCAACAACAAACGCAGCGATCGAGCTCGTCATGGCACATGGATTCAAAAGTCCACGAACTTGACACCATTCGTTATCTAAATACATTTTGATGATAACGGTAGGCACAACAGTAGTGACTCTGGTGATTTCGGGAGGATGAAGAAGGGTGTGATGATTCATATTGCAATGGTTGCAGCGGTCAGGACTACGACAATTCTGGAGGCTGTGTGAGTGGGCAAGACAATTCTTGCAGTACCGGTGGCGTTGGACGACGTCCAGCCGGGCTGCTACAGACATCTTGTTAAACTTGGCGCACTTGCGCAACGGGTGGTCTTGACGACATAAACGGCAGTCGGGAGCCTTAGCTTTTAATTGTACGGTGAGCTTGCGCTCCTCAATGGGAGAGTCGTGACTGCGGCGACGATGATGCATATTTGCTGCAGCGAGGAAAAAATAAGGGGGGAAAATTATAAAAATTATATGTCATGATGACGGGGGGATTGTTAATAAAATTAGTTTTACGATCGGTCGAGTAATGGTGCCATTGGCGGTGCGTACCTCGGCAACCCGTACCTTGCTATCGGGGCCGTGAAAAATTTTATCGATGCGGCCGAGACGCCATTGGTTAGGGGGTAAATTTTCTTGCTTGACAACTACAAGATCGCCAACTACAAAATCTCGCTGAGGAAATTTCCATTTATTTCGTTTATGAAGTTCGCTTGAATATTCTTCTTTCCACCTGCGAGCCATGTGATGGTGAAGTATTTTTAACTTTTGCCAGCGGTTTACGTAGCTAAGGGAATGGCTGGATAAGTCAGGCTCTGGTGGAGATAAGAGTGGAGTTCCGACGAGGAAATGACCTGGTGTGAGAGCGCATAAGTTGGTTGGGTCTTCGCTCATGGGGCTTAGCGGTCTTGAGTTGAGACATGCTTCGAGGCGAGTAAGCATTGTAGTAAATTCTTCGTACGTAAAACTTTGAGTCAAGCAAATCTTTTTAAAATGTGATTTGAAGCTTTTTACCCCTGCCTCCCAGAGGCCACCCATATGAGGGGCTCCTGGAGGGATAAAATGCCATTCGATGGGGCTAAAACTGTCTTGAGATAAGAGACCTTTTTGTATTAAAGATAAGAACTGTTGCTTATATTGACGTAAAATATTAGATGCGCCGACAAAAGCGGTGCCATTATCGGAATAGATTGCGTGTGGTGTTCCTCTTCTTGAGAAAAAACGCGCAAAAGCAGCTAAAAAGGTTTGTGTTGACATGTCTCCGGTGACTTCTAAATGTATCGCCTTGGTGGAAAAACATATGAACACCAGCACGTAGCCCTTAGTAACTTTGCAGCCGCGGCCCGCATATGATTTTATGTCAAAGGGTCCGGCAAAATCGACTCCTGTGTTGTAGAAAGGACGAGTTAAACTGGTACGTTCGGGGGGTAATGCAGCCATGATTTGTTGGCTGATTTGAGCCTTATGTCTCATACAAATTATGCATTGAGATAATATCGTTCTTATCAATGTTTTAAGTCTCGGGACGTAATAACGTAGTCTCATTAGGCGATATAACAACGCGTTTTGACCATGAAGGGCGTATTGATGTAAATATTTCAAATGTAATCGTGTAAAAAGGGCATGATAGGGGAGTAAAATGGGGTAACGTTCGTCATACGTTAGTGTAGGGGAATTTGCCAAACGGCCATTAATTCTCATAATTCCGTTAGAGTCCAAAAATGGATTGAAAGTTAGTAAACTTTTTCGGGACAGCGGGTTTTGTTTTAATAATTGTGAATATTCGTCGCTGAAATGTGATTCTTGGCAGGCGATTATCAAACGATTTTTGACGAAAATTATTTCTTTAGCTGATAGCTCATGATTGATGATATCATCATTTTGTTTGGCGCGCAGGCGGTTATAGAAACGAAATATGTAACATATGACTCTGAGTGCACGAGGCAGGTCAGAAAAGCGTGCAAGAATATCTTCGGGATTTATTTTAGTAGTAAGAACTCGTACGGGCCGTTTTTCTTCTTCGGTTTCGAAGTCAGCTTTTCGTGATGGCCATTCATCAGGAGGAAGTTTGAGCCATAAAGGTCCTTGCCACCACAAATCATTTGATGACAATTCAGTAACCGTCGTACCGCGAGATGCCAGATCAGCTGGATTATTTTTGGAGTCCACGTGAGACCAACAATCCTTGCCTACTTTTTCTATAATAGATGAAATTCTATTTTCGACGAATGTTTTCCACTTGTGAGCCGGTTTGTTCAGCCAAGCTAACACAATGGTGGAATCTGTCCACAAAAATATTTTATAATCTTTGAGGCTGAGCTGAGATTGTGTAGATTCTATCATGTTTGCTAATAATTCAGCTCCGCATAATTCTTTCCTTGATAGCGAAACAAATTTCACTGGCGCGACTTTCGTTTTGGCGGCCAAAAGGTGAGTGGCAGCAAATCCTTGAAACTCACCGCGAAGGTAAATTGCTGCTGCATACGCCTTTTCAGACGCGTCACAAAAACCATGTAGTTCTACCTTATAGGCGGGATCAAAATCAATAAATCGGGGAATTTTAATTTGTTCGATATTTATGTAGTCGTCGAGAAATTCATGCCACTTTTGCAACGTTGAGGGTTTCAAATCTTCGTCCCAGTCGGTACCATCTTTCCATATTTGTTGCATAATGATTTTTGCAACTATGACTTTAGGTGACAGCCAACCTGCTGGGTCGAATAATCTTGCTATTTCAGATAGCACACACCTTTTTGTTGTGGAATCGCGATTGGGGGTAGATTTTAGTTTGAAGTAAAAATAATCACCTCCAGCGTTCCATCTGAGGCCTAAGGTTTTTGTTATACTGGAGTCTGACAATTTGAGAAATTCCTCATCCAGTAAATGATTTGATGGTAGCCCTTGTAATAATGTTTCATTGTTTTGCCGTCCATTTACGAAGCGAAAAGCCTGCTGTTGCAAGAACTTTTATGAGTTCATCGCGTGATTTCAGCGCCGATGATATTGTATGTCCTCCGTAAAGAACATCGTCGACATACATATAATTTCGTAGAACTTCGGCAACAATAGGGTGGGCGATTTCGCTTTCTTTGGCGAGTTCTAGCAACGTCCTGATTGCCAGATAGGGGGCACAGTTCACGCCAAATGTGACTGTGTTTAGTTCATGGTCTTGTATGAATTCAGTTGTCGAACTTCGATGTAAAATTCGCTGAAGGGGGGTATGAGAGGGGTGTACTAAAATTTGGCGGTACATCTTTTCGATGTCCGCGTTATAAACGTAGCGGAAAAATCTCCATCTTAATATTAAAATCATCAAGTCTGCTTGTAGCACTGGGCCAGTGTGAAGCAGATCGTTGAAACTGACGCCGTTTGATGAGGGACTTGATGCATTAAACACCACACGTAATTTTGTTGTGGTGCTATCTGGTTTTATAACGGCATGGTGGGGCAAATAATATGTGCCGCTATCACCATTTACGGGGGTTACCTTGGCCATTTGGCCAAGAGCGGAATATTCGGTAATAACCCGATCATATTCAGTCTTAAATTGGGGGTTTTTGGTCAATCGCGCTTCATTTCGTAGAAATTGTTATGAAGCGATTTTTCGTGATTGACCAATATTTAATTTTTCGGGGTATTCGGGTTTTAGGGGGAGTCATACAATGTATCGACCATCCTGATTGCGGAAGGTAGTAGAGGTGTACAGATTCTCGCAGTACTTGTCCTCTGGTGACGAGTTTGATTTTTTAGGTAGCTCTTCAAGCTCCCAGAAACGACGAAGTTGATTATCCAACGCGACAGCATTATAAAAGGATAAAATTGATTTTTTACATGGATTTACGGTCACTTTGCCGGTAATTATCCATCCGAAAGCAGTTTTCTGTGCAACTAAAGACTGTTGTCTATCCCAATGCAGTCCATCTTGAATTATTTTTGGGTAGACATCTCCACCCAATAGTAGGTCAATTTCGGACCCGCAGCGGTAAGTATCGGCTAACTGCAAATGTGCAAAGCTGCTGTTTGCCAGCGATGATGGGGGGTAATATGCAAGCTGACCTGTCAGCTTGTATATAACTAGTGCTTCTGAAAACAATTCAAACGATGGATCTATTGGAGAACCTATTTTAATTGGACATGTCTGCGCTGAGGTAGCGGTTAATGAATCACCTAAGCCGTGAATTTGTGCTTGAGATGATCGCGATCTAAGGCCTAGACGCTTTTGTAATTTTCGTGAAATGAACGTTGCCTCAGACGCAGAGTCAATTAATGCACGAACTGTGTATTTACAGTCATCCTGATATACGTCAACAAGAGCACTGCCTAGTATGACGGATTGTGTAGTGGAGGGTAAATGCGTTGAATATGATTGTAGCTTTCTACCAGCGGCTTGTGCTGACGTAGAGGGACTTCTATCTAAAGATAGACTATGGTTATTTTGATTGTTTTGAAGAGGGGGAGAAATGGCGGGGGTTATATTTGAAGATCTTTGTACAGGTGATGCACGATGAAGCAGGCTATGATGTTTTCCTTTACACGTATGACAGGCATATTTGCTTTTGCAGGTTTTATACCCATGAGAAGTTCCCAGACAATTTGTACATCGATTTTGTTGCTTGACCGTAGCATAGCGTTCTTCAATTGGCATTGCTAGGAAAACGGAGCAAAATCTTAGAGGATGAAATGCCGGACAAAGGGCGCACTTTCCCATTTTTTCTTTGGAAATATTTGTCTGATAACTTTGGTTTTGAAGACAAATTAGATTTATTTGGTTTAGACGGGTGCGCGGGCTTTGAACCATTCGAACTCGTAAAAGTCGACCGAATGTCAGCAACTGGTTCTAGTGTGTGAAAACGAGAGCTAAGAAAAACATCCAATTCCTTCCATGGTGGCAAATCGGTTGTATGTGGCACAGATTGTTCCCATAAATTCAGAGTGACTTCAGGCAAGCAGGTCGAGCAGATGTAGACGAATATTGGATCCCAGTTTTCTGTTTCAAGTTGAAGTGAACGCAGATTTGTAATACAATCGTTGATTGTCCGCTGCAGACGCCTAAGATCAGTACTAGTTTCTCGCGACATAGGTTTTATATTGAAAAGTGATTTCAATTGTGCGTTGACTAATACCCTCTTATTTTCATAGCGGTGCATGAGGCTCTGCCATGCCATAGCGAATCCTTCGTTGGTCATGGGACACGTTTTTAACAGCTCGCGTGCTTCGCCTTGCGTCTTCTTCATTAAGTGGCACATTTTTTCTACAGGTGAGAGACGTGTGTTGTTGCGGTATAGGGCCGTGAACATATCACGGAATGTCGGCCACGATTTGTAATCACCGTGAAAAACTTCAGTATCGCAGGGGGGTAAAGAAATATATGGGGTCATGCCGTGTTTTTCCGCTGAGGGAGAATTTGTGTTGGCCTGGGTTCGAATCGTGTCGCTGCATTCGTGAATTGTTGCGCGAACATCGGTGTACGCTTCAAACGTTGAATAAAAACGGTTGTTTAATACTGCCATGTCGATTTCTTCCTTCAGAGTTTCATAATTGTCCATTGCGTCTTCATAGAGGGTCTCGAAATTGGACCATAGCTTCTCGAGTTGTCGTTCTTGAGTCTCCAAGATATGGAGAGTGTGAGATTCTTCTTTCAAGCCTTTAAAATAGCTTTGAAAGTCGACCACGCGATCAGAAGCGCGTATCAAATTTTTTAGCGTTGCCATTTCAATAAAAAGCGTTGAGAGTTATTGACTATACAACAAAATGCGTTATGGGGGTTAAAATGAAGTAAACAAATCGTTACTTGTAGTTCAGGTAACGACCAGTATCGGGGGTTAAAAAAAATTTGTAAAACAAATTTTCACTGGTACTTGATATGAGCTACCAGTTTACCGGGGTTTTGAAGATTCTTGTAGTTGCCAAGGAAAATCGAAAAATTGCAATAGCGCCTCGTATAATCGCTCGAGGTGCGTATGGGTGAAAATTTTTTAATAAAATTTCCAGTGGTGCTTCGTATAAGCGACCACAAAATTTATGGGTAGAAATTTTTAATAAAATTTCCAATGGTGCTTCGTATAAGCGACTAAAAGTTTAGGGGGGAAAAATCTTTAAATAATTTTCCAGTGGTGCTTCGTATAAGCGACCAAAAGTTTATGGGTAGAAAAATCTTTAAATAATTTTCCAATGGTGCTTCGTATAAGCGACCAAAAGTTTATGGGTGGAAAAATCTTTTAATTAATTTTCCAATGGTGCTTTGTATAAGCGACCAAAAAAAATTTATAAATTTTAAATAGGGGATTAATAAAATTATAGGTGCAATGGGGGTTAATAAATTTTATATAATAGGGGTTAATAAATTTTTATATATTGAATTAATAAAATTTATGGGTGTAATGGGGTTTAATAAAATTTCAAGAATATGGGTTAAATAAATTGAAATACGTAATTAAATAGATTTTCAATATATTTTGTGTTCACTATTTAATATAGCGAGATTATGTGGGGAATAAACTGACATGTGTGTATGCGGGGGTTAATGACTGATAAAATATTTGTGTTCAGTAATACAAATATTTCATAAAGTCTCATTGGTTCATGAACATTAAACTTCAATTTAATTTAGTTGGTGGTACGATCCTCGTATCCACCTGTTAATAAAATGTTCTTATGTATCAGCTGTGCATTTGTTCTACTGACCTATTTATTTCAGCAGAAGTAAATGCAGACCTATATACAAGAATATTTTTTGAGGTTTTGTTTTGTTCTTCTGATTGACTTCTTTATTTCCAAAAGAAATAATACATACAGACATACATGAGTATGTGCTTTTAATTTGTCTCGCTGACTTCTTGATTTCTCAACCGAAATAAATGCATACATACATACATACACTATTTTCCTCTTCTTGTGCTGTTTGATGTAAAAAGTGCCAAACAAAACAAATCATCAACTTCTTTCATGTATAAACTTTATACTTTATACCATAAAGAATACCAACTGGATAATTCTTTATGATATTAACCTTGAAAAAGAAACCAAAAACAGCAACAATAGTAGTTGCTTTTGGTTTCTTAATACTTGCTTTGGTTTCTAGGCAAAATTTGATCACTTTTATTTGGTTGTTGTGTACTGCAGGGCAAAAGAGTAAAGGGTAGATGCCGTTGTTCTTGTTGTATATATTTTGGCAAATTCTTTTGCTCTTATTTCTTGCACGTTGATTTGAGATTTTTTTTGATTGTTGTTGATGTGTATGTATGTATTTTGTTTGTAGGCACGTTGGTTGCCGTTTTCGTTTAATACTTCAATTCCTTGTTTTATCTTGTTATTGAGGGGAAAAAAAGTTAAGGGAGTTCACATGCATATGCTGTTGTTATGCATGTCGATTTTTAAAGAGCACAATTTTCTTTGTTTTTTGTCTCGTTTGGACAATAAATGTATCAATTTTCTCCTTTTAACTTTTTCTAGAGTAATTATGAAGGTATGCTTACGGCATTTGGTGGACCGTTAGTTTTTAATAAAATTTTTCAATTTTGCGTTAAACTAAAGTTTTAACGCGAGACTGTACACACATGTCACAAAAACCGTTTATTGAAAAACTGGTATATCTCAAAAATGGGATTATACCACGTTTTTCAATAGAAAAAATGGATTTTTAAAGGAGTTAAACCGTTTATTGAAAAACTGGCATATCTCAAAAAATGGGATTATACCACGTTTTTTAATAAAAATTAGTTTTTAGAGGGGAAAAGGAGGTTAACTACCGTTTGTTTTAAAAACCGGTATCTCTCAAAACGTGAAATTAACCACCTTTTTACGTAAAAATGGGGTTAAGTACCATTTGTTTTAAAAACAGTATATCTCAAATTTACGGAAAAAAAACACCTTTTTACGCAAAAAACGGGGGTTTTGGGGGGAAAAAGATGGTTTTTCCGATAGCAAGGGGAGCGCCGGGTTATAGATGACCCGGATCCGGCTCGAAGGACCAAAATGTGCGGGGCACACGGGGGTTGGTTATTAATTGGGGATAATGTTAGGTGCAAAAAAAAACAGTTGACTTACCGGTGGTAGTTTATGTGGGTTTGGCTGTTCTCTAATGTCGAATAAACGATGATGCTGGATGAGTTACGGAACTCCTTGTGGCACACTTCTCTTTCTGGAAGTTATAGTTGGGGATTTGTTGAAATTCGACGTGGAACTCAACATGAGTGTACTTCGTCAATCACCCCAGGAAAATAAAACACTTTAGTTGACTTTGTTTGTAACAACTGTTCCGTCTCACTGTTAAAGTCATTCAATAACTTTTGGGTTTAGGTTTGAACACATGGATTCAGCACTCGACTCTACCGAGTTTTTTTTTCAACGTTTTCTAATGCAAAAATTTTGTCGTTCTATTTGACTACATACACACCTTTCAATAAATATGTGCTTCTAATAAATTTAAACGACTTTGGTTTTATTTGAGTTTTATTTAAGTTCAATTTAAGCATACATATATGCAGAAGAAGCAAAGCAAAAGAAGAATTGAAAAATTAACTTTTCACAATTTGTTTAATGTATACTTCCAGATTTAGTTACCACAATATGTTGTTTTGCCTTTTAATTTCTAGTCTATGTAATATTTGTTTATTCTTTATAAATTCTTAGATATTTTATTTGTTAAGACATATCAAAAGTTTAAAAAACACCGCACTTGCAAAAATGCCACTAATAATGGGTTATAATTTGTACTTTTGTACTGCTGCCACCGGTTGATAAATTACAATTAAATTTAACATCAAAAATTCTTTTGCATTAATCAGAAAAGAAGTAAAAGACAAGAAGTAAAAGGAAAAAAACTAGCGAGTAACATCACAGGGTTACCGTGCATAAACATATATATAGATATATATATATATATATATATATATACATATATATATATATATATATATATATATATATATATATATATATATATATATATATATATATATATATATATATATATATATATATATATATATATATATATATATATATATATATATATATATATATATATTTTACAAAACTCTTTAATGCATTTTTATTTATTTATAATTTTGTATACAGAATTAATTTTTAAAATTTTTTTTTGTTCCCAAATGGGATATTGAGCATTTTGAATCAAAAATTCGTCCATCTTACTCTCAAGGATTAAGCTTTGTTCACCATCTCTGCGTAGTTGAAATATTCCACTCGAGAGATTCTTAATTTCATCATCTGTCAGAGTATTATATCTTTTAGGTAGAAACATTATATTTTTTTTTATTTATACAACCCTGCGTTGCTTCTAAAATTACAAACTCCATCCCTGGGTCATCCATCAATTGTGATTGACAATAACATTAAAGAATAGTTAATTTATATTAAATGTCAAACTATATGGAAAAAATTCAATTACAGCTGCTGCGCAGACCTTATAAAGTAAGTGCATCATTTGATCCGTAAGTTCGAACACCAAATCACTGACAAGATCGGTGGAAACACTTCGAAGTAATTTACCTAAATCTACGTAATTTAAAGTTGGTGGAAACATACTATAAATGTTATAGTGTATTTACACCAGAGCGAAATCCAGTACTTACGAGATTTTGAGCTAAGTCCAGTGCCCATGTTTTGTAACTAAAGGGCCCCATAAACTACACCAGTATGCACGCGCAATCCCGTGTTGGCGCCAGTGGTTGGCATTTGGTGTGATTGTACGATTAATGTAGCGATTACAAAAATAGTTTGATATTTTACTGATGATACCAGTTTGTGGTTGTCGTGTTTTTAATTCGGTATTGTTGAAAAAGAAGTTTTTTTTAATGTCGAGCGATTCAGGCTGACAAGCAAAAGCTGCTGTCCAGAAAATTTATCCAATGGATGGCTCTCACGAACTCGAGTTACCTCAGGTATGGAGGCCATCTCAGCCACACTGGCAACTTGGTAATGCCGGGCACGACTGATCATGACTTGACTATTTTTTTTTGTGCCAGTGAATATGCTGCACACCTTACACTTAGCAGTAGCGGCTAGATGTCAAAGGCCACTGCATCCCACCCCTTAAACCTTGGTAGCGCCACAAGTCACGGGCTACACCCTACTTATATCTCCATTCCAATACCTTACCTTTGGATTACTTTAATAAACACATGCTTTTTTTTATTTAAACCAATTCAGTACAAATATATATTTTTTCCAAAAAAATTCTTGCTTAAATTCTATGAACACTTTTTATTTCCATATATTTACTCCATCCCTACGTTCGAACGATGAATACAAACTTGAAACGCTATCCTACTTAATACCAGTTCTCATTCGAATCTGCTTATGTGCTATAGTTTCTATTGCCTTAAGTCTACGAACAGTCTTATAATAATACAATCTAGTAAATATGGATGTAAATTTATGGTTGCTTCACGCTTCATAAATGTACATTCATGTAAGGAGGGGTTAGTAAATATATGTCCTTTAATCCTAGGGATAATTTTCTTAAATATTTGTTTTACGGCCCTTAAGCTTTGTGATATTTCTTATTTTATGTCTTAGGCACCGACAGATTACTTTGGTATTTACGGAACCGGGAATAGTCAGGGTTATTTTACGAAGACAGAGTAGCCAATCAAAACTATCCTAAAACTCAGGTTATTTATTTTTTGTTTGGCTATCCCGTACCCTGGCTTACAAATTTAGGCGTACTTTAATTATTTATTTTTATCGAATTGTTAAAATTTATATATAATTGAGATTTTCAACCCTGTTGTGTTTGCTAGGTATATTTGAAATTTCGCTCATAAATACCGAAAAAGATTTTTATTTATGACGTACTACGTGAGGAATTGGACGGTGGTTTGCAATTCACGATCACTGTTATTGGTGGATTGGTTTTCTGAAAAATTTGTAATGAAGGCGAAAGCTATTTATCTCTTTAGTTGGACCCGTACCGAGAGAAAAGAAATTTTGTGATTTACTATTTGTTTGTTTTTGCAACCCTGACGCGTTCACTATTGTACGTCGTAAAATCGGAAATGAAATATTTATTTATGTACTCAATTTCGAGACCTGCTTTGAGTTAAAGCCGTAACACGAGGGGCCACTGTTTCGAGTAGAAAAAGTTCGATAAAAAATTTTAAAGTTAATAATGTCAAATTTTTAATTATAAAAATTTTATAATTTTCTGCTAACAAGGGGAATAAATCTTAACATATTTCTATTTTATTTAATTTCGAGTCTTTTTGTTTTTATTTTGTGTACTCTTGAGGGCGAAAACGTGAAGTTACTGGAACCGATTTAAAAAAAAATTACTACTGCGGCTAAATATGGACCAGGCTCTTTCCTTGCTCCAGATTGAGCTGAGCTACGAGGCTCGATTAGTTTTTGTGCCAGGGGGTTCGAATGGAGGATGGGTAGGTACTAGGGATTGGGATTTATCGAGGGCCCATCCCTAGGCCGACCGCCTCAAAACGTACTCGTCCCTGGCGACCGTCCAAAACGACCATGGCAAATTGGTATAATGATGATCAGTTTGTTTAACAAAAACTGTAAAAAAAAATTAATAATGCGACCGAACTGTATGCTGTTTATTTATTCACGAAAACTATCTACTTAAAATAACCGCCGACGCAATTGGTATTCCTACTATCACTACCAAATTCTATGTTTAATCTGTTTAATCGCAGGAATCGTGTGGATGCCGTTGTTGCTGTCTGCCCTGTTGGTGGATGATGGGGGATGAAATTTTCTGCCAGATGTAGGTGACAGCCTTGGTAGGTGTGATGCCCGTTGTATTGACCGATGGTGTAACTGTTGGCGTGCGTGACGGAGTGAACGCTGGCGTGAATGATGATGCCAATATTGGCGAAAATGATGATGTAAACGGTGACGTGCTTAATGCCGTCAATGTTGGGGTGCTTGATGGCTGCTACTTGTTGCAGCGGGTGCTATTGTCATCAGACGCACAACAATGTTGCGCTCCGGACAGCTGCCGTTCTCGGCCGTTATGTGCACAAGCAGGATTACTGGGGCATGGGCAGGTATGTTTGTTCCCCTGTGCTGGCACGTCGGCGGGCGCAATGATAGCGGCTATATTGCCTTCTGCCTCGCCTCAGCTATTTGCCCAGAACTACGGCCTCTGCCTCCAGCTGCACGAGTTTGTTGGCAATTTTGCTCAGCGACAATGGCAATCAGACTTACCCCTGGTGAAAAGATATTTCCTGTTAGTGCTAGCTGCTGATGGTATTGGTGCTAGCTGCTTTTGATGCTAGCTGCTGTTGGCGCTAGCTGCTTTTGGTCGGCCGAACGATGAATGTAGGTAGGCGCGTGGTCTTTTCATTCGCCTCACTACCAGTGGCATCCAAACATACTCCGGTTAGTCGCAGCGGACACACAGTATTCCCAAATTTTATTTATACACAATTAAGGGATGTGTTCAACCTTTTCTGCGGGAATGCTCAGTCCGCCGCGTTTTTTTTCGGATAAGAAATTTTATTCCTTTTGGTATGTTTTTTCCTTTTTTAATTCTGCAATCGACAGGCAGATTAAAAATCGGTTTGTGTGACCCTTCTATTAATTTAAACTTACCCTTTCTCCACGTTTTTCTGGCTTCTGCGTTGTAATTCTCCTGGATGTGTTGGGCTGCGAATTTATAACCTCCTTCTCGTTCGGCTGGTTTAATGCAAAAGGGCGGAAGTTCGCCGAATGCTCGTGCAACTGTCTCCTGTCACTTGAACTGCAGCCAACTTCACACATACGGTTGATTACAATAGTAGTACCTCTTGTTAATTTCAGCGTTTTTCTGCACAATTTGTTATATGGCAGCATCCACCTGATCATTCATACAGAGCTGTATTTATTGACAGCCGTATTGAAGCCTCACTAAACCGAATGGTACGCACCCCCGTCGCTACTTTGGAAGTTTTTATCATATTAGCAACCAAGATTGCTAATATGATAAAAATCTCAGACTTGTACTCTGGTTCTTCACGCCTTAATGTCCTTAGCGTGATAAATTCCGATCAACTTACACTGCAATGTTTCCAATTCGTATAGGTTGTTACCAATTGATCGTGCTACGCGACACTTCACAAATCGCCTGCACAATTTAGCTGAAATTTGTTTCGAGAAGTCTGAAAGTTGAAAATTTCGGCGGAATCTTCCTGTCCGGGTCTAAAGTTGGTTTCACGATAACGGTAGTTGTATCGTTTGGCATTTGTTTCGTAGCTTCTGTATATATATATATATATATATATATATATATATATATATATATATATATATATATATATATATATATATATATATATATATATATATATATATATATATATATATATATTTATATATATATATATATATATATATATATATATATATATATATATATATATATATATATATATATATATATATATATATATATAAATCTATATATATAAATATATATATATATATATATATATATATATATATATATATATATATATATATATATATATATATATATATATATATATATATATATATATATATATATATATATATATATATATATATATATATATATATATATATATATATATATATATATATATATATATATATATATATATATATATATATATATATATATATATATATATATATATATATATATATATATATATATATATATATATATATATATATATATATATATATATATATATATATATATATATATATATATATATATATATATATATATATATATATATATATATATATATATATATATATATATATATATATATA
Source organism: Panzeria rudis (assembly GCA_956483635.1). NCBI lineage: Eukaryota > Metazoa > Arthropoda > Insecta > Diptera > Tachinidae > Panzeria > Panzeria rudis. The sequence continues at coordinate 86,547,894 of OY101447.1, forward strand.
TATATATATATATATATATATATATATATATATATATATATTTTACAAAACTCTTTAATGCATTTTTATTTATTTATAATTTAGTATACAGAATTAATTTTTAAAATTTTTTTTTGTTCCCAAATGGGATATTGAGCATTTTGAAGCAAAAATTCGTCCATCTTACTTTCAAGGATTAAGCTTTGTTCACCATCTCTGCGTAGTTGAAATATTCCACTCGAGAGATTCTTAATTTCATCATCTGTCAGAGTATTATATCTTTTAGGTAGAAACATTATATTTTTTCCATCTCAACTCTTAGTATTGGTCCATATTTTGTTGTTACCCGTGTTATATTTTGAACAGGATACTTAGCAGCTACATATAGATCCATTATGTGAATTAAACTTTTGTTGTTTAGAGAATTAAATTTTGATATTAAATTTTTTGAGGAGCTCATTTTTTAAATAGATCTTGTCACTTTGAATCTTTAATTGAAATTGATCTTGAAAGTAGCGATGATGAGTCCAATAAGCCTAACCGAAAATATTTTTTGGGAGAAGGTTAATATGTATATATATGTGGAGAAATTGTGCTAGAGAGATAGGGATAGATATATAGGAATATTAATATGAATGTTCCTTCTTTTAATTTTTTAATAGTCTCTTTGAAAATGAATTGGAAAGAGAAATATGTATATTCTATACCCTCTATTCTAGAAGGATTAAAGGAAAATGGAGAAGGATATAAGAGGAGGAAAAAATAATATTGAATTTTATTCATTTTGTAGCTAAATATTTAGGAAAAAATTATCAGTATCGACGAATCCTTTGAAAAAGTAAGCAGCAACAAAATTAATACGGAATATTAACAAAAATGAGTCAAATAAGAAGTAGTCTTAATAAATTTTTATCGGATTTTGATAACTTTAGACTATACGGTCATTGGGAAATGATCATATTTTTTCAAAATATGCTGGACGAGAATGATGAATTTGATATTATGGAAGATGAAGACAACACAGAAGGACATTTCAAATGCTGTCGCTGGTATGATCCGAATTGTGAGGAATGACCTGATACATGCAGGTACTCGATATACTTTCTACGGAAAGCTATATTAGAATATTTAATGGAATCTTATTGTACAATGTTTCAACAATCGTAATTCAATTTAATAAATAAAATAGTATTATTAAAATAAAATATTCACTGTCTTGTAATATTTTTTCTAAAGGATAATTAGGAAAATTAAAGAAATTTTTAAGTTAAAAATTTAATGAATAACTTATCAGATTATCCAACTTTTTTGACTCTGTAAAATGACGAAAGAAAGAAATTTAATATAATTTCATAATGTTGTGAAATTCAAATTCCCATGTCAAGAAATAAACAAAAAAGATTATGCAGGATTTAACAGTACAGTTAAACGTATAAACAGAAAAATTTGCAAGTAAGCAAAAAACAAGACAATAATTGTTTTGATCCAACAAAAATTGTTTCCTCTGCTAGCAGTAAGTGGCGTATGCATAGACAACGTCAACGTTTTTTCAATTCGATGGTATATGGGCTGAACAAGAAAATAAAACAAAGATTGTATTTTTTTTTGATATTAATAAGATTTTTTTTATTATTATTTAATTTTTTTCTTTTTTGATTCTTATTATATTTTTTTTTAATTACAAACCAAATTTTCTTAATAACTAAACATTAATAACTAAACATTAATAACTAAATATTTACATATAAACAGAAACAAATTACATTTAAGTAAAAAAAACTCATCATTCTTCTTGAAGCTTATCAATTTCCATTAGCAACATATCCAGTTCATATTCTGGATTTGTTTCCTCAATTCGATAATTATACCATGCTAATGTATTTATACCATCACATTGTATTTTTCTTTTATCATCTTGATAACTAAGTACACCCTTATTTAGTTGGTTGGTATAAATTTTATGAACTTTTGACTTAAATGTTAACATATCATCATAAACGACTAACAGAGTGTCCAGTATTAAGACACCTGGACTTCAACAAAATGTTTTTCGTGCAGTGCGATGCTTCGGACGTCGGCATGGGAGCAGTGCTATTCCAGGAGGATGGACAAGACGAAATGGAATTCGTGATAATTACTGACCACTCGAGTCCAAAATGGCTCATGTCGCAACGTGACTTGGCTGGCCGTCTAGCGAGGTGGAGCCTGCAGCTGCAGACGTATTCGTTCACCATCAGGCATAGGAAAGGGTCGCATAATATCGTTCTCGACACATTGTCGAGATGTCCCATTGATGAGTTAGAGGTTGTGGTGAAGCCGAACATAGATCTCGAGTCACCTGAATTCTAAGAGGAAGCATGTAGGGGCCTGCTAGAACTAGTGAAAGGCAATGCTGATAGCCTACTTGATTTTAAAATCGTTGATGACAAAGTGTACAAAAGAACAACGTGTTACGATGGAAACATTGCGAGAGAAGAACACGCGTGGAAGCTGTGGGTTCCCACGGGCCTCACTAAAGGTATCATTGAGCAAGCACACGTTGCGCCGACAGCATCACATGGAGGAGTGGGGAAAACAATCCGGCGAGTCCGTGAATGGTACTACTGGCCGCACATGAACGTCCAAATAAATGAATATGTCACCCAGTGCGACAGATGCAAAGAGTGCAAACCCGCGAATCGGATACTAAAACCACCGATGGGGAAGGAACCGGATGTAGGACGACCATTTCAGCGTATCTACGTTGATTTCCTTGGCCCTTATGTACGCTCTAAGAAAGGCAACAGTTTTATTTTTATAGTTTTGGAGTACTTCTCGAAATTTGTGCTGCTCAAAGCTATGTCAAAGGCGAATTCGAAAAATGTAATCAGCTTCCTCGTACAGGAAGTGTTTTACAAATTTGGTTGTCCAGAAACCATCGTCTCAGACAATGGCCAACAATTTATTGGTAAAGATTTTTCGGAAATGGTAAAAAGCTTCGGGATCAGCCACATGCGAACAGCCAACTGCGCACCGCAGGCAAACGCCTCAGAACGCGTAAATCAATCTGTATTGGCGGCCATCCGTTCATATTTGTCAGAGAACCAAAGCGAGTGGGATCTACACTTATGCGAAATAGAATGCGCGTTGAGATCAGCCGTTCACACAGCCACAGGGCTAACCCCGTATTTCATTTTATTCGGAACTAACATGATAACACATGCCTCAGCGTATAAGCTCGCGTGACAGCTAGACCTGGTGGAAGATTCCGAAAACCGTTTAGAGAATCGAAACGAATTCATGAAACTGGTGCGTGAGAACGTAAAGAAAAACTTGCACAGAAGCTACGAAACAAATGCCAAACGATACAACTACCGTTATCGTGAAACCAACTTTAGACCCGGACAGGAAGATTCCGCCGAAATTTTCAACTTTCAGACTTCTCGAAACAAATTTCAGCTAAATTGTGCAGGCGATTTGTGAAGTGTCGCGTAGCACGATCAATTGGTAACAACCTATACGAATTGGAAACATTGCAGTGTAAGCTGATCGGAATTTATTTATCACGCTAAGGACATTAAGGCGTGAAGAACCAGAGTACAAGTCTGAGATTTTTATCATATTAGCAATCTTGGTTGCTAATATGATAAAAACTTCCAAAGTAGCGACGGTGGTGTGTACCATTCGGTTTAGTGAGGCTTCACTACGGCTGTCAATAGATACAGCTCTGTATGAAAGATCAGGTGGATGCTGCCATATAACAAATTGTGCAGAAAAACGCTGAAATTAACTAGAGGTACTACTATTGTAATCAACCGTATGTGTGAAGTTGGCAGCAGTTCAAGTGACAGGAGACAGTTGCACGAGCATTCGGCGAACTTCCGCCCTTTTGCATTAAACCAGCCGAACGAGAAGGAGGTTATAAATTCGCAGCCCAACACATCCAGGAGAATTACAACGCAGAAGCCAGAAAAACGTGGAGAAAGGGTAAGTTTAAATTAATAGAAGGGTCACACAAACCGATTTTTAATCTGCCTGTCGATTGCAGAATTAAAAAAGGAAAAAACATACCAAAAGGAATAAAATTTCTTATCCGAAAAAAAACGCGGCGGACTGAGCATTCCCGCAGGGGAACACATCCCTTAATTGTGTATAAATAAAATTTGGGAATACTGTATGTCCGCTGCGACTAACCGGAGTATGTTTGGATGCCACTGGTAGTGAGGCGAATGAAAAGACCACGCGCCTACCTACATTCATCGTTCGGCCGACCAAAAGCAGCTAGCGCCAACAGCAGCTAGCCTCAAAAGCAGCTAGCACCTATACCATCAGCAGCTAGCACTAACAGGAAATATCTTTTCGCCAGGGGTAAGTCTGATTGCCATTGTCGCTGAGCAAAATTGCCAACAAACTCGTGCTGTTGGAGGCAGAGGCCGTAGGTCTGGGCAAATAGCTGAGGCGAGGCAGAAGGCAAAATAGCCGCTATCATTGCGCCCGCCGACGTGCCAGCACAGGGGAACAAACATACCTGCCCATGCCCCAGTAATCCTGCTTGTGCACATAACGGCCGAGAACGGCAGCTGTCCGGAGCGCAACATTGTTGTGCGTCTGATGACAATAGCACCCGCTGCAACAAGTAGCAGCCATCAAGCACCCCAACATTGACGGCATTAAGCACATCACCGTTTACATCATCATTTTCGCCAATATTGGCATCATCATTCACGCCAGCGTTCACTCCGTCACGCACGCCAACAGTTACACCATCGGTCAATACAACGGGCATCACACCTACCAAGGTTGTCACCTACATCTGGCAGAAAATTTTATCCCCCATCATCCACCAACAGGGCAGACAGCAACAACGGCATCCACACGATTCCTGCGATTAAACAGATTAAACATAGAATTTGGTAGTGATAGTAGGAATACCAATTGCGTCGGCGGATATTTTAAGTAGATAGTTTTCGTGAATAAATAAACAGCATACAGTTCGGTCGCATTATTAATTTTTTTTTACAGTTTTTGTTAAACAAACTGATCATCATTATACCAATTTGCCATGGTCGTTTTGGGCGGTCGCCAGGGACGAGTACGTTTTGAGGCGGTCGGCCTAGGGATGGGCCCTCGATAAATCCCAATCCCTAGTACCTACCCATCCTCCATTCGAACCCCCTGGCACAAAAACTAATCGAGCCTCGTAGCTCAGCTCAATCTGGAGCAAGGAAAGAGCCTGGTCCATATGCCGCAGTAGTAATTTTATTTTAAATCGGTTCCAGTAACTTCACGTTTTCACCCTCAAGAGTACACAAAATAAAAACAAAAAGACTCGAAATTAAATAAAATAGAAATATGTTAAGATTTATTCCCCTTGTTAGCAGAAAATTATAAAATTTTTATAATTAAAAATTAGACATTATTAACTTTAAAATTTTTTATCGAACTTTTTCTACTCGAAACAGTGGCCCCTCGTGTTACGGCTTTAACTCAAAGCAGGTCTCGAAATTGAGTACATAAATAAATATTTCATTTCCGATTTTACGACGTACAATAGTGAACGCGTCAGGGTTGCAAAAACAAACAAATAGTAAATCACAAAATTTCTTTTCTCTCGGTACGGGTCCAACTAAAGAGATAAATAGCTTTCGCCTTCATTACAAATTTTTCAGAAAACCAATGCACCAATAACAGTGATCGTGAATTGCAAACCACCGTCCAATTCCTCACGTAGTAAGTCATAAATAAAAATCTTTTTCGGTATTTATGAGCGAAATTTCAAATATCCCTAGCAAACACAACAGGGTTGAAAATCTCAATTATATATAAATTTTAACAATTCGATAAAAATAAATAATTAAAGTACGCCTAAATTTGTAAGCCAGGGTACGGGATAGCCAACCAAAAAAAAATAACCTGAGTTTTAGGATAGGTTTGATTGGCTACTCTGTCTTCGTAAAATAACCCTGACTATTCCCGGTTCCGTAAATACCAAAGTAATCTGTCGGTGCCTAAGACATAAAATAAGAAATATCACAAAGCTTAAGGGCCGTAAAACAAATATTTAAGAAAATTATCCCTAGGATTAAAGGACATATATTTACCAACCCCTCCTTACATGAATGTACATTTATGAAGCGTGAAGCAACCATAAATTTACATCCATATTTACTAGATTGTATTATTATAAGACTGTTCGTAGACTTAAGGCAATAGAAACTATAGCACATAAGCAGATTCGAATGAGAACTGGTATTAAGTAGGATAGCGTTTCAAGCTTGTATTCATCGTTCGAACGTAGGGATGGAGTAAATATATGGAAATAAAAAGTGTTCATAGAATTTAAGCAAGAATTTTTTTGGAAAAAATATATATTTGTACTGAATTGGTTTAAATAAAAAAAGCATGTGTTGATTAAAGTAATCAAAAGGTAAGGTATTGGAACGGAGATATAAGTAGGGTGTAGCCCGTGACTTGTGGCGCTACCAAGGTTTAAGGGGTGGGATGCAGTGGCCTTTGACATCTAGCCGCTACTGCTAAGTGTAAGGTGTGCAGCATATTCACTGGCACAAAAAAAAATAGTCAAGTCATGATCAGTCGTGCCCGGAATTACCAAGTTGCCAGTGTGGCTGAGATGGCCTCCATACCTGAGGTAACTCGAGTTCGTGAGAGCCATCCATTGGATAAATTTTCTGGACAGCAGCTTTTGCTTGTCAGCCTGAATCGCTCGACATTAAAAAAAAACTTCTTTTTCAACAATACCGAATTAAAAACACGACAACCACAAACTGGTATCATCAGCAAAATATCAAACTATTTTTGACATCGCTACATTAATCGTACAATCACACCAAATGCCCATACATGAGCCAAACACTGGCGCCAACACGGGATTGCGCGTGCATACTGGTGTAGTTTATGGGGCCCTTTAGTTACAAAACATGGGCACTGGACTTAGCTCAAAATCTCGTAAGTACTAGATTTCGCTCTGGTGTAAATACACTATAACATTTATAGTATGTTTCCACCAACTTTAAATTACGTAGATTTAGGTAAATTACTTCGAAGTGTTTCCACCGATCTTGTCAGTGATTTGGTGTTCGAACTTACGGATCAAATGATGCACTTACTTTATAAGGTGTGCGCAGCAGCTGTAATTGAATTTTTTCCATATATAGTTTGACATTTAATATAAATGAACTATTGTTTAATGTTATTGTCAATCACAATTGATGGATGACCCAGGGATGGAGTTTGTAATTTTAGAAGCAACGCAGGGTTGTATAGATAAATACAGTTCGAAAAATAGTATTTTCGACATAATTTAAAATAAATCACCTACGTTGAGGTAATTTGCTCGTATGCAAAATGTATGGTAAATTATGAATAAGCCAACTTGATTTGCTCAAATCACCATGATGTGTCGAAATCAAGCCGGTGGAAACATACTATTATCTTCAGATCACTCACAACACCCTGACCCACTCGCGGTTTGATGAACACTCGTATTGATTGGCTGAAATATAAAAAATATTTATGTGCGCATTGCACGGAAAATTTGCCGCTGAGAACGCCTGAAGACATAGAGGCCTCAATTACACAGTTAGTGGCAAACATTAAGAAATCTGCTGAAAATACTTCTTTTACCGTTTGACAGGTGAGACTTAACAAAATTTACTCTGAGGATGTGGACCGGCTGTTATGTGAAAAAAGAAGAGTTCGTAGAGAATGGCAACGCTCGTAGAGAATGGTATGCACCAAGCACACTAAATGAGAGTGGATGCATCCCAGATCATCATTTTGGCTTCAGAAGACAACATAGCACTATCGAGCAAACGCATAGGCTAGTGAAAGTAGTTAGAACAAGTAAGAAGGCTATATTCGGCTATGCCGAATCTTAATACCCTTCAGAAAGTAATATCAAAGTTATATCTATGGTCACAAGGTATACAATTTAAGTCGAGTTAGGAAAAGCTGTATTTATCATTATAATTTTGTTTATTTCTCTTAACTGTTGCTTCATTATAAATTAAATTACAAATTAATATAGTATAAAATTGCAAGTATTAGCCTTATCTAATTTCCCTGATTTTACACAGCGATTTTAAGATTCTCTTTTGACCACTTGCCAAAATCGAGTTTAGTCGTTATTGCTTGTGGGCACAGATACATGTACAGTACATATCGGATATAAGAACTTTAAAATTGCCACAAAATTGTTTCTTATATGCTGTTTTTTTCTTATAAGCAATTATTGCTTATAAGAAAGTTATTTCTTATAAACATATATATGGATATAAGAAACTTTTTTCTTATAAGTGTGTATTCAATAAAGTATACATATGCTATATTTTTCTATAAAAAATAAAACAAATTAAGTTCGATAGTTAATTTTTTTTTATGTATACGAATCAATTCATATAAAAAACCATTTTAAATAACTCAAATAAAAGATAAACAAACAAAAAATTGAGATTGCACTATAAAAATTTCTTATATAAAATCTTTTTTCGTATAATTTATCATCTTTGGTGTTTGAAAAAATTTTCTTATATCAGGTTTTTTCTTATATACGATTTTCTTTTATAGAAAATTTTTTATGGAAAGCACACAAGTCCACTTTCTTAGAAGCGGTTTTTTCTTATATACGATGTGCTTATATCCGGTATCTACTGTACATGCAATTATACACGAAATAGCTATGCAATAATTTTCAAATAACTTGCTTAATTACTGTTTTCGTAAAATATGCAAACTTCTGTATATATGTAGCTACTACGTAATAATGTATTTTGTAATATATACATCATTTATTCAATTCAGAGCTTTTTAAATATCAAATGTGTAATGTACTCATCAGATACCTATATGTTGAGATTAAGTGTATTAGTTCTACAAAAAGTATATTACAAAATTTGTGTTCTTAAACATGAATTTTTAGGTCATATACAGTTCATTTCGTATTACTTTATGCAAATATAAATTTTGAATCATTTGAGCTCAAAAAATATTGATTTTCTAAATATTTTTTTTCAATTTTTGTATTTGGTACTAAAAAATTTTATCCCAAATAACTATTTTATTGATTTTATTTATTAACTATTAATTTATTTCCTATAATCTTTTTTCATTGATTTTAATATCTTATGAAAAATAAGTATATTAACATTAAAAGAAACATCTAAAAAAATAAAAGTTTCAGGCGCCGGGATTTGAACTGAGAGGAAAATATCTAAGGGTTAAATTTAATATAAATACTTAACCAGTTTCTGGATTGCAGGGTGAGTCATACAATATCTCAACTAATATTATATGAATCGTCCTACATAAGATCGGATGATAGGGATGGTTGCCAGATTTGATGATTCATCGTCATTTTGACGATTTTCGGTGTCAAAAATGGGATTTTAACGATTAAACGATTTTTACCTTAAATTTTACGATTTTTAAGAGTTCTAAGTTAATACAATTATTTAGAACTTTTAAAACAATTTTGAACTTGATTAAGAACTTTGCAGCTTTTGCTACAATATGTAATAAAGGTAAGGAGTAAAAGGGATAGTTATGCCAATAACTAATCATTTTAATGCTAATATTTTTAGTATTACATGTTTTTAAAACCTCTTCTCCACATAATTTATCAACTGCTGCATACATACATATGGATGTATATCAAATACAAAAATTTTTAAACACTAAAAAAGAACGCTCAAGTATAGCTTTGCATCCCAGCACACCTCAGATAATTCAAGCTGGGGTTCCTCAAGATAGCATTTCAATTTTCAACACCGTAACACCGAAACAAAGCATATGATAAAAAATTACATACATGTTAGTATTACTAGGAATTATAAACTCATATATGTGTACATATATATATTTTTAATTTTTATCCGGAGTGTTGAGAGAGGTCCTAGGTATATGCAAATGCGGTGTAGCCCTTTCTACTCTGCCATTTATCTCAAAAACGGTTGATCCTACAATATATAACTGTATAACTGTGTACTTGATAGTACTTCTATTAGATGAGACAACTTTTCTTACAGTGTTATATTTGGTTTACTCACCAATACAACAATAGTTTTATTTCTGACACCCCTGATCTACAACATTTTGAGTCTTCATGCGAAATAATATAAGCACCACTGTTTTCGTGTTTAATTTACAATAAACACAATGGGTTTTTTTAAAACGTACACAATTGCAGCCAAGGTGGATTTATACAGGTGATATTATAAGCACAGCTGTTCTACTTTTTTTCCGCAAATTAGATGCCCGTATGTCAAAATTTGTATACGTTGACATAGGGGCTGAGATGTCAAATGTTATTGTAATGTTGTAGTTGTTTTAGAATCAACACCACCTGATAAAATTAATTCACCTTGATTGCAGCATACTTTCAAGAGCTATTATAATTGGTTACTTGCCATATTTTTCGTATGAAAAAACTAATGTTGACCAACATTTTTCGCAAATTTGACAGAGTACTTAGCTTTAGCCGCCGCTAAATTTTCATAAGCTTGTATCTCGGATAAAATGAATTTGACAGTTATGCTTACTTCAACTTTGTTGTGTGCCAGGCGTTGTTTGACCAAACCTAAAAATAATTTTAGAGCCAATCCTTTATATATATATTGGCTTTATGTCCATCATTTTCAAGCCTACATTTTTCCAAGCACCACAACTGCTCAAAATGAACTCTATCACCTTTCATAAATCCCCTGGCCAAGTCAGGATGATTTTCCATAAACGCTACAAACATTGCCACTTGTGCGCTATTCTTATGTTGTCCCTGTAAAAAAAGTAGATTACAAAATTTTTATTTGTTTATCATATCTATGTACCTACATTTTTTTTATTGGAGCGCGAATCAAAAATTGTGGCGTCAAAAGATATTTTACAAAGCAGAAACCAAAATGAAAATAAATGTTAGCTTAACAAAAACAAAATACAAAAATAACGAAGTTGCCACTGTTTTCATCGCTGAAATTTGCTTACATTTTCCACATATTATTTCTAAATTTGCACAAAAATTACTTTATTTGAATATTATTAGATTTTTTAGCAACAGTAATTAAATTTTGTTTTAAATACTTAACAGGATGATATAAACTCCATATATCTTACATGACATTTAACAACCGTGTCACTTTGGCAACCTCAGATATATCTTTGAAAAAACAACACAGCTGACTGCTAAGGAGAAAAAGTAAATCACGAACATAGGTAAATAACAAAGCAAAATAATATTTTACAAAACATGCACTGTCCTTAGAAATTTTTTAATATATACTTATGTTTTTGTGTGTATAAAACCTAATTTTATTACAAAAATAAACAAAAAACATCATTTTATATATATATATATATATATATATATATATATATATATATATATATATATATATATATATATATATATATATATATATATATATATATATATATATATATATATATATATATATATATATATATATATATATATATATATATATATATA
>OY101447.1:86564351-86592592 GCA_956483635.1 Panzeria rudis
GTGAAATCATTATAGATTTATATAAAAAGGGAAAATCACTGCGCGAAATAAGTAAAATTATTGGAAGGAACCATTGTACTATAAAAAAAATTATTGACAAATACACCAAATACAAAACATTGGAAAATTTGCCGCGTGGAAGACGACCAAAGAAAGTGTCTCACAGAGAAGGAAGTAAAGGCCTATAGTAAGACAAGTGAAAGCCAATCCGGCTTCTAGTGCAGTAAAAATAGCTGAAAATATTTCACAAACTTCTGAGAAGTCAGTAAGTGCTAGTACAATTAGGAGATCCCTACACCAAAATGGCTTACATGGTAGAGTACCACGTAAAAAGCCTTATGTGTCGAAGGCAAACCAAATCAAACGCTTAAATTTCGCTAAAAAATATAAAAATCAGCCATTAACATTTTGGCAAATATTCTTTTTACGGATGAGAGTAAATTTGAAATATTTGGTGTCAAAAAACCTCCAAAGATATGGCGAAGTGCGAATGAAGCATTTAACGATAAGTGCGTGATTAAAACCATAAAACATGGTGGAGGCTCCGTAATGGTCTGGGATGCATGGCGGCATCGGGAGTCGGTAATCTTGTGTTTATCGAATCAACAATGAAAAAAGAAGATTACCTCAGCATTCTGAGACACAATGTTGCCCCTAGTGTAGAGAAATTATGCTTGGCAAGAAACTGGATATTTCAACAGGATAATGATCCAAAGCATTCCTCCAAAATTGTAAAGGAATGGTTGCTCTATCACACGCCAAAAACACTTGACCATCCACCACAATCCCCAGACCTTAACCCAATTGAGCATCTGTTGGAACATGTAGAAAAAAAGTCAGAGAAAGGAATATTTCTTGCAAGGATGACCTAAAGGCGACATTGCAGGATGAATGGAGTAAAATTCCACCTGATTTTACTAGAAACTTGTTGAATCGATGCCTAGGAGGTTAGAAGCTGTAATTAAGTCAAAAGGCCGGCAAACAAAATATTAAAATTATCTTTTGTGATACATTCAGCCTACTGTTTACTTTGATTTGACGCCTTAAATTACTCTAATATAAATAAAAAGTGAATTTTTTCTTATCTTCCTTTGTTTTCGTTCCTTGATTTAATTCATTTAATATTACCTTTATTATTAAAGAACTATGTAATTTTGTTTTTGTTATACTATTGTTTATTTAATGTAATAAATATTTTTTTCAAACAAATGCTGTGTTTACTTTCATTTGACGCTCACAGTATATATATATATATATATATATATATATATATATATATATATATATATATATATATATATATATATATATATATATATATATAAATATATTATATATATATATATATATATATTATATATATATATATATATAATATATATATAATATATATATATATATATATATATATATATATATATATATATATATATATATATATATATTATATATATATAATATATATATATATATATATATATATATATATATATATATATATATATATATATATATATATATATATATATATATATATATATATATATATATATATATATATATATATATATATATATATAACGAGTGATTTTTTTTGCTATTATCTTTTTGGCAACACCAGTTTTGACAGCTCACGCACGTTTTGTATCTTGTGTCACTGTCAAACATCTTCAGTTTGGTCTATAATTTAATCATGAATCGTCTTACAAACGAACAACGCTTGCAAATTATTGAATTTTATTATCAAAATGCGTGCTCTGTTAAGAAAGTTCATCGCGCGCTTCTTCCATTTTATGGTCAGTTTAATCGACCTACTGAGGCTTCTATTCGGGCTATTGTAAAAAAATTTCGCACCAAATTTACATTGTTGGACATTAAACCACCAACACGTTTACGTAGAGTGCGAACTGAAGAAAATATCGCAGCCGTATCGGCCAGTGGTGGTGATGACCGTGAATTATCGATTCGGCGCCGTTCGCAGCAATTGGGCCTCTGTTACTCCACTACGTGGAAAATTTTGCGGGAAGGATTTGGGTGTGAAGCCTTATAAGATACAGCTGGTGCAAGAATTGAAGCCAAACGACCTACCACAACGCCAAATTTTTGGTGAATGGGCTCTTGAAAAGTTAGATGAAGATCCACTTTTTTATCGAAGAATTGTGTTCAGCGACGAGGCTCATTTCTGGTTGAATGGATACGTGAACAAGCAAAACTGCCGTATTTGAGTGAAGAGCAGCCAGAAGCATTGCAAGAGCTACCAATGCATCCACAAAAAACAACCGTTTGGTGCGGATTATGGGCTGGCGGCATCATTGGGCCGTATTTCTTCAAAGATGATGCGAATCACAACGTTACTGTGAATGGTGAGCGCTACCGTGCGATGATAACAAACTTTTTTCTGCCCAAAATGGAAGAGCTTGACTTGCATGACATGTGGTTTCAACAAGACGGTGCCACATGCCACACACACGCGAAACAATGGACCAATTGAGAGGCGAGTTCGGTGAACAGTTTATTTCACGCTTGGGACCAGTCAATTGGCCGCCCAGATCGTGCGATTTAACGCCTCTAGACTATTTTTTGTGGGGCTATGTTAAGGCTAATGTCTATAGCGACAAGCCTGCTTCGATTGACGCACTGGAAGCCAACATTGCCAACATTATTCGTGAGATACCGGCCGAAATGTTGGAAAGAGTATGCCAAAATTGGACTAAGCGGATGGACCATTTGAGGCGCAGCCGCGGCCAACATTTGCAAGAAATAATCTTCAAAATTAAATTATATCGACCCCAACTATCGATCCAAATAAATATTTCATGCATTTTTCTGACTTTTATGTTTTTTTTTACTTTCCGATAGTTCTTATAAAATCACCCATTATATATATATATATATATATATATATATATATATATATATATATATATATATATATATATATATATATATATATATATATATGAGATATAATAGAGGACCCAAAATGCTATCTTGAGGAACCCAGCTTGAATTATCTGAGGTGTGCTAGGATGCAAAGCTATACTTGAGCGTTCTTTTTTAGTGTTTAAAAAATTTTGTATTTGATATACATCCATATGTATGTATGCAGCAGTTGATAAATTATGTGGAGAAGAGGTTTTAAAAAACATGTAATACTAAAAATATTAGCATTAAAATGATTAGTTATTGGCATAACTATCCCTTTTACTCCTTACTTTTATTACATAGTGTAGCAAAAGCTGCAAAGTTGTTTAATCAAGTTCAAAATTTTTTAAAAGTTCTAAAAAATTGTATTAACTAACTTATAACTCTGAAAATCGTCAAATTTAAGGTAAAAATCGTTTAATCGTTAAAATCCCATTTTTGACACCGAAAATCGTCAAAATGACGATGAATGATCAAATCTGGCAACCATCCCTATCATCCGATCTTATGTAGGACGATTCATATAATATTAGTTGAGATATTGTATGACTCACCCTGCAATCCAGAAACTGGTTAAGTATTTATATTAAATTTAATTTGGCTGAGAGCGCTAAGCGGTTTCCCTATAGTTATTTTCCTCTCGGTATCCGGGTTCAAATCCCGGCGCCTGAAACTTTTATTTTTTCAGATGTTTCTTTTAATGTTAATATACTTATTTTTCATAAGATATTAAAATCAATGAAAAAAGATTATAGCAAATAAATTAATAGTTAATAAATAAAATCAATTAGTTATTTGGGATACAATCTTTTAGTACTAAATACAAAAATTGAAAAAAATATTTAGAAAATCAATATTCCATACATTTAAATCGGCTCAAATTATGTAAGTGGTCATACATAATTTCGACCAAACGTATTTTAATGCACTTTGATGTAATGAAAACAGGTTTCATATTACGATAGCTATGATCAATTTAAAAAGTTTTCAACACCGTAACGCCGAAACAAAGCATATGATGAAAAATTACATACATGTTAGTATTACTAGGAATTATAAAGTCATATATGTGTACATATGTATATTTTTAATTTTTATCCGGAGTGTTGGGAGAGGTCCTAGGTATATGAAAATGCGGTGTAGCCCTTTCTACTCTGCCATTCAGCTCAAAACGGTTGATCCTACAAAATATAACTGTATAAAATATTTGTAGGAAATTGTATTCTCTATAGTTTTTATAAAAAAACTCAGATTTTTGCGGCCATTGACTTCTGATATTTTGTAATCCGTATACGAGAGTACGTGAGACTTTGGAGGCTTATTATACAAGGCCAAGATACATTTTTCTGATATGTGATGGAAATCGATCGATTTCAAATCACGCCGATTTATAAATTGTATTAAAAAATTAGAAAATATGGAATGAGCTAATGAATTTATATACAACAGTGATATTATTTGGAAAGTAGTCAAGTGAATCAGTGAAATAACATGGTATTTTTAGGTGACATGCGTGGACATTTTTTCACATAACCAAAAAATGTACATGGGCATTATTTCCATTTCGAAAAGATATAATAATATCCGGTGTACTGGTTTCACAGACTAAATTTTTTTCCTAGCCAGCCTTCTGACGGTCTTAAGGATTTTCTCGTCTGAGTATGTCGAATAGTTGCTTCGCTGCATAAAGATTTTTTGCTATGCAACGTGGAAATAACGGCCATGCCACCACTTTTTAATATCAAATATTATAAAAAAGTACTATCGAAAGATGTAATATGAAACAAAATGAGCTAGGAACATCTTTGAAAGATGAAGAAAGATGTACATATTTAGCCCTGTAAAATTTTTATGGGAAGATGATAACATCTTGGCGAATTGATGAAAGATCTGGGTAGATGTAAAAAGCCTATCAGGGGTGTTCTGAAAATCACTTTTTGTCAAAGTGATTTCAAATCACGCAAAAGGTGTTCTGCGCACAAAACATATTGAAATCACGCGATTTTAAACCGGTGAGCTAAATGACTGGCGTTTTGATATCATTTCATTATTTTTTCTATGTTTTTCATTTAGAATTTAATAAAAAAAAATGTTATTATATATATATATATATATATATATATATATATATATATATATATATATATATATATATATATATATATATATATATATATATATATATATATATATATATATATATATATATATATATATATATATATATATATATATATATATATATATATATATATATATATATATATATATATATATATATATATATATATATATATATATATATATATATATATATATATATATATATATATATATAATGATGTTTTTTGTTTATTTTTGTAATAAAATTAGGTTTTATACACACAAAAACATAAGTATATATTAAAAAATTTCTAAGGACAGTGCATGTTTTGTAAAATATTGTTTTGCTTTGTTATTTACCTATGTTCGTGATTTACTTTTTCTCCTTAGCAATCAGCTGTGTTGTTTTTTTAAAGATATATCTGAGGTTGCCAAAGTGACACGGTTGTTAAATTTCATGTAAGATATATGGAGTTTATATCATCCTGTTAATTATTTAAAACAAAATTTAATTACTGTTGCTAAAAAATCTAATAATATTCAAATAAAGTATTTTTTGTGCAAATTTAGAAATAAGTATGTGGAAAATGTAAGCAAATTTCAGCGATGAAAACAGTGGCAACTTCGTTATTTTTGTATTTTGTTTTTGTTAAGCTAACATTTATTTTCATTTTGGTTTCTGCTTTGTAAAATATCTTTTGACGCCACAATTTTTGATTCGCGCTCCAATAAAAAAAATGTAGGTACATAGATATGATAAACAAATAAAAATTTTGTAATCTACTTTTTTTACAGGGACAACATAAGAATAGCGCACAAGTGGCAATGTTTGTAGCGTTTATGGAAAATCATCCTGACTTGGCCAGGGGATTAATGAAAGGTGATAGAGTTCATTTTGAGCAGTTGTGGGTGCTTGGAAAAATGTAGGCTTGAAAATGATGGACATATAAAGGATTGGCTCTAAAATTATTTTTAGGTTTGGTCAAACAACGCCTGGCACACAACAAAGTTGAAGTAAGCATAACTGGTGGTGGCTTATTCAACATATATGTTATGTCGTCTGTCGATGAGCAAATTGCGATCATCTGTGGCTTAAACACATCTGTTGATGGTGTAGAAAGCTAAAAAAGTTACGGTGTGCCAAGTAAGTTGAAAGAAACAAAAAAAGTGACTTCCTCATCAGCAACGACTTCCACATCAGCAATAAATTTCACGCTTGCACCGGCTTCCACACCAGCAACTCCAAAAATTTTAATTTTATTTGATTTCTAGTCTGTAAGTTTTTTTCTATCACGAAGATATGTCTGATCATTTCCTTTAATTCTTTCTCTTTCAGTATTTTAATCTCTCTGAGATCCTTTCGAACGTCTTTAATATTTCTTTTAATGTTAATATACTTATTTTTCATAAGATATTAAAATCAATGAAAAAAGATTATAGCAAATAAATTAATAGTTAATAAATAAAATCAATTAGTTATTTGGGATACAATCTTTTATTACCAAATACAAAAATTGAAAAAAATATTTAGAAAATCAATATTCCATACATTTAAATCGGCTCAAATTATGTAAGTGGTCATACATAGTTTCGACCAAACGTATTTTAATGCACTTTGATGTAATGAAAACAGGTTTCATATTACGATAGCTATGATCAATTTAAAAAGTTTTCAACACCGTAACGCCGAAACAAAGCATATGATGAAAAATTACATACATGTTAGTATTACTAGGAATTATAAAGTCATATATGTGTACATATGTATATTTTTAATTTTTATCCGGAGTGTTGGGAGAGGTCCTAAGTATATAAAAATGCGGTGTAGCCCTTTCTACTCTGCCATTCAGCTCAAAAACGGTTGATCCTACAAAATATAACTGTATAAAATATTTGTAGGAAATTGTATTCTCTATAGTTTTTATAAAAAAACTCAGATTTTTGCGGCCATTGACTTCTGATATTTTGTAATCCGTATACGAGAGTACGTGAGACTTTGGAGGCTTATTATACAAGGCCAAGATACATTTTTCTGATATGTGATGGAAATCGATCGATTTCAAATCACGCCGATTTATAAATTGTATTAAAAAATTAGAAAATATGGAATGAGCTAATGAATTTATATACAACAGTGATATTATTTGGAAAGTAGTCAAGTGAATCAGTGAAATAACATGGTATTTTTAGGTGACATGCGTGGACATTTTTTCACATAACCAAAAAATGTACATGGGCATTATTTCCATTTCGAAAAGAATATAATAATATCCGGTGTACTAGTTTCACAGACAAAATTTTTTTTCCTAGCCAGCCTTCTGACGGTCTTAAGGATTTTCTCGTCTGAGTATGTCGAATAGTTGCTTCGCTGCATAAAGATTTTTTGCTATGCAACGTGGAAATAACGGCCATGCCACCACTTTTTAATATCAAATATTATAAAAAAGTACTATCGAAAGATGTAATATGAAACAAAATGAGCTAGGAACATCTTTGAAAGATGAAGAAAGATGTACATATTTAGCCCTGTACAATTTTTATGGGAAGATGATAACATCTTGGCGAATTGATGAAAGATCTGGGTAGATGTAAAAAGCCTATCAGGGGTGTTCTGAAAATCACTTTTTGTCAAAGTGATTTCAAATCACGCAAAAGGTGTTCTGCGCACAAAACATATTGAAATCACGCGATTTTAAACCGGTGAGCTAAATGACTGGCGTTTTGATATCATTTCATTATTTTTTCTATGTTTTTCATTTAGAATTTAATAAAAAAATGTTATTATATATATATATATATATATATATATATATATATATATATATATATATATATATATATATATATATATATATATATATATATATATATATATATATATATATATATATATATATATATATATATATATATATATATATATATATATATATATATAATGATGTTTTTTGTTTATTTTTGTAATAAAATTAGGTTTTATACACACAAAAACATAAGTATATATTAAAAAATTTCTAAGGACAGTGCATGTTTTGTAAAATATTGTTTTGCTTTGTTATTTACCTATGTTCGTGATTTACTTTTTCTCCTTAGCAATCAGCTGTGTTGTTTTTTTAAAGATATATCTGAGGTTGCCAAAGTGACACGGTTGTTAAATTTCATGTAAGATATATGGAGTTTATATCATCCTGTTAATTATTTAAAACAAAATTTAATTACTGTTGCTAAAAAATCTAATAATATTCAAATAAAGTATTTTTTGTGCAAATTTAGAAATAAGTATGTGGAAAATGTAAGCAAATTTCAGCGATGAAAACAGTGGCAACTTCGTTATTTTTGTATTTTGTTTTTGTTAAGCTAACATTTATTTTCATTTTGGTTTCTGCTTTGTAAAATATCTTTTGACGCCACAATTTTTGATTCGCGCTCCAATAAAAAAAATGTAGGTACATAGATATGATAAACAAATAAAAATTTTGTAATCTACTTTTTTTACAGGGACAACATAAGAATAGCGCACAAGTGGCAATGTTTGTAGCGGTTATGGAAAATCATCCTGACTTGGCCAGGGGATTAATGAAAGGTGATAGAGTTCATTTTGAGCAGTTGTGGGTGCTTGGAAAAATGTAGGCTTGAAAATGATGGACATATAAAGGATTGGCTCTAAAATTATTTTTAGGTTTGGTCAAACAACGCCTGGCACACAACAAAGTTGAAGTAAGCATAACTGGTGGTGGCTTATTCAACATATATGTTATGTCGTCTGTCGATGAGCAAATTGCGATCATCTGTGGCTTAAACACATCTGTTGATGGTGTAGAAAGCTAAAAAAGTTACGGTGTGCCAAGTAAGTTGAAAGAAACAAAAAAAGTGACTTCCTCATCAGCAACGACTTCCACATCAGCAATAAATTTCACGCTTGCACCGGCTTCCACACCAGCAACTCCAAAAATTTTAATTTTATTTGATTTCTAGTCTGTAAGTTTTTTTCTATCACGAAGATATGTCTGATCATTTCCTTTAATTCTTTCTCTTTCAGTATTTTACTCTCTCTGAGATCCTTTCGAACGTCTTTAATATTTAGACCTATTTCCTTTAAATATCTTCTGTTTTCTTTCATTTCCTTTCTAATATACACTAAATTAGCAGATATTTTTTGAAAAATTCTCTGCTTCCATATTCAAAACGTCGTCAACATCCACAATAAGTCTTTTTCGTTTGCGAATTCTAGTCCATGCTGATGCTGTTGGCGATGAAGATGTCGATGCAGATGTTTCAATAACAGGTAAATCAACTGTTATTGACGCATATTCCTGTAGCAGCTCTTCAAATTGTGCTAATGTTGATGTGGAAGTCGTTGCTGGTGCAGAAGCCGGTGCAAGCGTGAAATTTATTGCTGATGTGGAAGTCGTTGCTGATGAGCAAGTCACTTTTTTGGTTTCTTTCAACTTACTTGGCACACCGTAACTTTTTGAGTTTTCTACACCATCAACAGATGTGTTTAAGCCACAGATGATCGCAATTTGCTCATCGACAGACGACATAACATATCTGTTGAATAAGCCACCACCAGTTATACTTACTTCAACTTTGTTGTGTGCCAGGCGTTGTTTGACGCTTAGTCTTAAATCAGACCAAACCTAAAAATAGTTTTAGAGCCAATCCTTTATATGTCCATCATTTTCAAGCCTACATTTTTCCAAGCACCCACAACTGCTCAACATGAACTCTATCACCGTTCATAAACCCCCTGGCCAAGTCAGCATGATTTTCCATAAACGCTACAAAATTTGCCACTTGTGCGCTAGTCTTATGCTGTCCCTGTAAAAAAGTAGATTACAAAATTTGTATTTGTTTATCATATCTATGTACTTACATTTTTTTATTGGAGCGCGAAGCAAAAATTGTGGCGTCAAAAGATATTTTACAAAGCACAAACCAAAATGAAAATAAATGTTAGCTTAACAAAAACAGAATACAAAAATAAAGAAGTTGCCACTGTTTTCATCGCTGAATTTGCTTACATTTTCCACATACTACTTTCTAAATTTGCACAAAAATTACTTTATTTCGAATATTATTAGATTTTTTAGCAACAATAATTAAATTTTGTTTTAAATAATTAAAAGGATGATATAAACTCCATATATCTTACATGACATTTAACAACCGTGTCACTTTGGCAACCTCAGATATACTTGTGAGCCAATATAGCGACGAATTATTATTTCGATTTTGTGATTTAAGAAACCGGGGAAAAAACGGGGGCAATTTATGGGTATTTTCACATTATGTGACTTCGATTTAGGGAACTAAAATCGTTGCTAGATTTTTCCGAGGAGCATAGTAGTTCTATGGAACATGAAAATAGACTCTTTAATTGACAAATGCGCCATTCGTGCCAAAAATCTGCAGCGCCGTTCCCGAGAAAAGTGGGGTTTTCCAAAATGGCCAAAAAATCGTACTCTGCTCCTGAGAAAAATCCAACAACGATTTTTTTGGCCATTTTGGAAAAATCCACTTTTCTCGGGAACGGCTCTGCAGATTTTTGGCACGAATAGCGCATTTTGTCCATTAAAGTGTCTATTTTCATGTTCCTTTTACAAATGGGCTGTCGAAACTACTCTGCTCCTGGGAAAAATCCAGCAACGATTTTTTTGGCCATTTTGGAAAAACCCACTTTTCTCGGGAACGGCTGTGCAGATTTTTGCCACGAATGGCGCATTTTGTCCATTAAAGTGTGTATTTTCATGTTCCTTTTGCAAATGGGCTGTCAGAACTACTCTGCTCCTGGGAAAAATCCAGCAACGATTTTTTTGGCCATTGTGTGAAAAATCCACTTTTCTCGGGACCTGCTCTGCGGATTTTTAGCACGAATGGCGCATTTTGTCCATTAAAGTGTCTATTTTCATGTTCCTTTTACAAATGGGCTGTCGGAACTACTCTGCTCCTGGGAAATATCCAGCAACGATTTTAGTTCCCTAAATCGAAGTCACATAATGTGAAAATACCCATAAATTTCCCCCATTTTTCCCCGGTTTCTTATTCCCAAAATTAATATTATTTTTTTGGCGTTATCTTGACACACGTCAGATATATCTTTGAAAAACAACAAAGCTGAAGGTGAGTGATCTGAGGATAATAGTATGTTTCCACCGGCATGATTTCGACAAATCATGGTGATTTGAGCAAATCAAGTTGATTTATACATGATTTACCATACATTTTGCATACGAGCAAATTACTTCAACGTAGGTGATTTATTTTAAATTATGTCGAAAATACTATTTTTCGAACTGAATTTATCTATACAACCCTTCGTTGCTTCTAAAATTACAAACTCCATCCCTGGGTCATCCATCAATTGTGATTGACAATAACATTA
This sequence comes from Panzeria rudis, assembly GCA_956483635.1. Taxonomy (NCBI): domain Eukaryota; kingdom Metazoa; phylum Arthropoda; class Insecta; order Diptera; family Tachinidae; genus Panzeria; species Panzeria rudis. The sequence continues at coordinate 86,575,765 of OY101447.1, forward strand.
AAGAATAGTTAATTTATATTAAATGTCAAACTATATATGGAAAAAATTCAATTACAGCTGCTGCGCACACCTTATAAAGTAAGTGCATCATTTGACTCCGACAGTTCGAACATCAAATCACTCACAAGATCGGTGGAAGCACTTCGAAATAATTTACCTAAATCTACGTAATTTAAAGTAGGTGGAAACATACTATAAATGTTATAGTGTATTTACACCAGAGCGAAATCTAGTACTTACGAGATTTTGAGCTAAGTACAGTGCCCATGTTTTGTAACTAAAGGGCCCCATAAACTACACCAGTATGCACGCGCAATCGCGTGTTGGCGCCAGTGGTTGGCTCATGTATGGGCATTTGGTGTGATTGTACGATTAATGTAGCGATGTCTAACAGAGTTTGATATTTTGCTGATGATACCAGTTTGTGGTATTGTGTATGGTGAACTTAGCTCAGTTGAGAAAAGTTGTCAAAGAGTAAACATCGGTGTAACACACATTTACTTGAATAAATTACTCATAAATTAAGAAAAAAGGAACAAAATATGTATTGTACAGTATTTCTGAAATAAAACATATCATTCATAATAATTTTTTAATAAAAAAATCCGCGTTTTCCTTAATTTTTGTTTTAAAAATAAATGCGGTGCGCACTAGGTACAACAACTCATCCGTACAAAATTTTTTAAGAAATTAATATTGCACCATTATGCTTGTATGGTATGTGTTTCGAGCACGATTCAACATGACTTGATTGTGCCAGTATACTGGAGTAGTGTATGCTCTGCTTAATGTGAGAACTTTACAATGCGAGTAAATTGTTATCATCCTGTGGAAAACAGGGTGAATAACAAAAATCATACATATTCTTGGTTTTCTTTAATATATTCAGTTTAATTATTTTATAAATCACCCTGCAAGAAACGAGATGACCACTATAATTGCTAAATTTTTCTCGATGCGAGAACTTCTCACAAGTTATAGAACATGGGCACAGTGCTTTTTACTAGATTTCCCATACAAAACGAAATCTACTACGACACTAGATTTTGACAAAATCTGCTAAAATCTAGTAGTACTTAGTTATACAAGCGTGATTTTTCTCATATAGTACTAAAAAATACTATGCTGTTCCAGAATACATATCTTATAAGGTGTGCGCAGTAGTTGTTTTGCATTTGACGGTTCTTTTTTTCTATGCAGTTTGACATTTCAAAATAAAAAAGGTCAAGCAACTATCTGTGGTATGGAAACGAAATCTTGATAAACTTCAAAAAAACCTTGTGTAAACGTTATAGATTTCGACATAGATTTCAATTGAAATCTACCAGATTTCGCTTTGGTATAAATGTAGTATAAGGAGGCTTCATTTATAATTATTTCGCTGGGAGCTCCTTTTACTACTCCGATGGCTTTTATCACTACCTTGAGGCCTTTTGCGCTTTTCAGTTGGTAGGTGTAAAAATGTTTATTTTGTGTTTCAAAAAATTGTGTTATTATTGAAAATTATATTTTTCCATTGCTTATAACTTTTATTTTCAACGTTTATTTTTTACGTTATAGTTATTGTTGGACAAATTTTTTTACATGAATTTTATTTTCAACATTTTTTTCATTTTGGCATTCCTTGCAATTTTAGCGAATTTTAATCTATATTAAAATTTTTCGCGAATTTCGCCATTTTCGCGATAGAAGTGATTTTTAGTCAGTTGCTGATTGTTTTACCGTTTACTAACTTTTGAACAATACCAGACTTTTGTTATCTTTCCGATTTTAGCAAGCATTTGCGAATTTTCGTCATTTTCGCGATTTTCTAAAAAAGTTTGGCATTCCTTACACTTTTAGCGGTGTTTCAGTTTGGAAAATGTTCCAAATTTTGCAAACTTTCGCGAAGAAAGTGATTTTCGCGGTGTAGTGCAGTAAAGTCATGTGAAATAAGGCCATATGGCTTTATTTCTCAATTAATTGAGATATAACGCCATATGGCATTGTTTCGCAGTGCTTAAAATGCTATTGAGCAATAGGCCATACTCAAAAAATTAACAATTGGGCAATAAAAGCCATATATTTTTTCATAAGATTTTTATTTTTCTCATTCTTTTTGCTTTTTATATGTACATGATACAATAATACAAGGTAAAACTGTCAACACACCTGTAGTTGGGAGTTTATATTTCCCAAATGTCAAATTCATTTTATCCGAGATACAAGCTTATGAAAATTTAGCGGCGGCTAAAGCTAAGTAGTCTGTCAAATTTGCGAAAAATGTTGGTCAACATTAGTTTTTTCATACGAAAAATATGGCAAGTAACCAATTATAATAGCTCTTGAAAGTATGCTGCAATCAAGGTGAATTAATTTTATCAGGTGGTGTTGATTCTAAAACAACTACAACATTACAATAACATTTGACATCTCAGCCCCTATGTCAACGTATACAAATTTTGACATACGGGCATCTAATTTGCGGGAAAAAAGTAGAACAGCTGTGCTTATAATATCACCTGTATAAATCCACCTTGGCTGCAATTGTGTACGTTTTAAAAAACCCAATGTGTTTGTTGTAAATTAAACACGAAAAAAGTGGTGCTTATATTATTTCGCATGAAGACTCAAAATGTTGTAGATCAGGGGTGTCAGAAATAAAACTATTGTTGTATTGGTGAGTAAACCAAATATAACACTGTAAGAAAAGTTGTCTCATCTAATAGAAGTACTATCAAGTACACAGTTATACAGTTATATTTTGTAGGATCAACCGTTTTTGAGATAAATGGCAGAGTAGAAAGGGCTACACCGCATTTGCATATACCTAGGACCTCTCCCAACACTCCGGATAAAAATTAAAAATATATATATGTACACATATATGAGTTTATAATTCCTAGTAATACTAACATGTATGTAATTTTTTATCATATGCTTTGTTTCGGTGTTACGGTGTTGAAAATTGATCATAGCTATCGTAATATGAAACCTGTGTTCATTACATGAATGTGCATTAAAATACGTTTGGTCGAAATTATGTATGACCACTTACATAATTTGAGCCGATTTAAATGTATGGGATATTTGCTGTTTTAAACACAAATTATAAAAAAAAATTTTTTTACTTTTCGGGTCGAAAAAGTAGTCCAAAATTTTTTTTGATACTGAAATGAAAATATAATTTCCCATCCCTGGTGTGAGCCATTTTCATATGTATGTTTGTTTGTAAATTTATAGACACAATTCAAAATTAGTGGTACATGAAATAAATATTAATTTAACACGAGATTTTATTAACTAAAAAATTATTGTTTTTGTTATGTTAATTCGCAAAAAATTAGTTTTTTGTTTTTCTTAATAAACTTAAAATATTTATTAAGCACAATATGACTTTTTATCAAACACGTGAAAATAAATAGTATAATGACAGATGGAAGATGAAAGATTTTGCAAATGTAAACATGTTTTTTTCATTTTCAACATTTTCCACGCATTCCTCTAAGATGTGGGTGAGTGTAAAAAGGCTAATACCATTTAAAAATATTGGTTTTCCATCCTTGAACATTTTTTCCCACCTCTGAATACAAAATCAAACCTAATATAAAAGGGTAATTGATTGCACAAAAATATTTTTTTATGTAAGCGAATATTACCAATTATTTAACTAAGCCTCTGTGGTCTAGAGTTCGAGTCCGATTTTTGTCTTTTCACATTTTTTAATATATATAATATTGGTCATTCATGAGTCGATTTTTTAATTTTTATATGCAAGAATCTTTCGATGAGTTATAGCAGATTGATACATAAATGAAGACTGTATGTTAACTGGGGCCTTCGTCAGTTTCAACATAAGCGAAAAAAACCTATAATACCCTTACCACTTTGTGGTGAAGGGTATATAAAAAGCACTAACATTTTTCTGATGTTTGTATGTATGAAGTTTGACAACTGCTAGAACAAAATTATGGCTCGTCAAGAAGATATGTTATTATTATTTTTTAACTTTTAAATTTATTTATTGAATCTTCAATTGTAAATTGAACTAACAATACGAGTAAGTATTCAAATCTTAAAACTAAAATTGTTAACAATTAGTGCAGGCACTGCTAGACAAAATATTAGTTTCAACGGTTGTATCTCTAGATGTCTTGCGTCTCTCCTGTTCGACTGAAGAGTGGCCCTCCTTCTCAGCCGTTTCAATTCATTTGGGTCAGCTTTGAATCTATATGGGTCTACCATGTTAGATGACGATCAAGGTGAATTCCTAGGTATTTAACCTCGAAGTGCTGTGTTATAATATGATTATTAATATAATGGGTGATTTTATAAAAACTATCGGAAAGTAAAAAAAAAACACATAAAATTCAGAAAAATGAATGAAATATTTATTTGGATCGATAGTTGGGTCGATATAATTTAATGTTTGAAGATTATTTCATGCAAATGTTGGCCGCGGCTGCGCCTCAAATGGTCCATCCGCTTAGTCCAATTTTGGCATACTCTTTCCAACATTTCGGCCGGTATCTCACGAATAATGTTGGCAATGTTGGCTTCCAGTGCGTCAATCGAAGCAGGCTTGTCGCTATAGACATTAGCCTTAACATAGCCCCACAAAAAATAGTCTAGAGGCGCTCAGTCGCACGATCTGGGCGGCCAATTGACTGGTCCCAAGCGTGAAATAAACTGTTCACCGAACTCGCCTCTCAATTGGTCCATTGTTTCGCGTGCTGTGTGGCATGTGGCACCATCTTGTTGAAACCACATGTCATGCAAGTCAAGCTCTTCCATTTTGGGCAGAAAAAAGTTTGTTATCATCGCACGGTAGCGCTCACCATTCACAGTAACGTTGTGATTCGCATCATCTTTGAAGAAATACGGCCCAATGATGCCGCCAGCCCATAATCCGCACCAAACGGTTGTTTTTTGTGGATGCATTGGTAGCTCTTGCAATGCTTCTGGCTGCTCTTCACTCCAAATACGGCAGTTTTGCTTGTTCACGTATCCATTCAACCAGAAATGAGCCTCGTCGCTGAACACAATTCTTCGATAAAAAAGTGGATCTTCATCTAACTTTTCAAGAGCCCATTCACCAAAAATTTGGCAAGCGTTGTTCGTTTGTAAGACGATTCATGATTAAATTATAGACCAAACTGAAGATGTTTGACAGTGACACAAGATACAAAACGTGCGTGAGCTGTCAAAACTAGTGTTGCCAAAAAGATAATAGCAAAAAAATCAGTCGTTAAATAGGCGGACGTGTTTCCCATTATTAATTTTTTTTTACAGTTTTTGTTAAACAAACTGATCATCATTATACCAATTTGCCATGGTCGTTTTGGGCGGTCGCCAGGGACGAGTACGTTTTGAGGCGGTCGGCCTAGGGATGGGCCCTCGATAAATCCCAATCCCTAGTACCTACCCATCCTCCATTCGAACCCCCTGGCACAAAAACTAATCGAGCCTCGTAGCTCAGCTCAATCTGGAGCAAGGAAAGAGCCTGGTCCATATGCCGCAGTAGTAATTTTATTTTAAATCGGTTCCAGTAGCTTCACGTTTTCGCCCTCAAGAGTACACAAAATAAAAACAAAAAGACTCGAAATTAAATAAAATAGAAATACGTTAAGATTTATTCCCCTTGTTAGCAGAAAATTATAAAATTTTTAAAATTAAAAATTTGACATTATTAACTTTAAAATTTTTTATCGAAATTTTTCTACTCGAAACAGTGGCCCCTCGTGTTACGGCTTTAACTCAAAGCAGGTCTCGAAATTGAGTACATAAATAAATATTTCATTTCCGATTTTACGACGTACAATAGTGAACGCGTCAGGGTTGCAAAAACAAACAAATAGTAAATCACAAAATTTCTTTTCTCTCGGTACGGGTCCAACTAAAGAGATAAATAGCTTTCGCCTTCATTACAAATTTTTCAGAAAACCAATCCACCAATAACAGTGATCGTGAATTGCAAACCACCGTCCAATTCCTCACGTAGTACGTCATAAATAAAAATCTTTTTCGGTATTTATGAGCGAAATTTCAAATATCCCTAGCAAACACAACAGGGTTGAAAATCTCAATTATATATAAATTTTAACAATTCGATAAAAATAAATAATTAAAGTACGCCTAAATTTGTAAGCCAGGGTACGGGATAGCCAAACAAAAAAAAAAATAACCTGAGTTTTAGGATAGTTTTGATTGGCTACTCTGTCTTCGTAAAATAACCCTGACTATTCCCGGTTCCGTAAATACCAAAGTAATCTGTCGGTGCCTAAGACATAAAATAAGAAATATCACAAAGCTTAAGGGCCGTAAAACAAATATTTAAGAAAATTATCCCTAGGATTAAAGGACATATATTTACTAACCCCTCCTTACATGAATGTACATTTATGAAGCGTGAAGCAACCATAAATTTACATCCATATTTACTAGATTGTATTATTATAAGACTGTTCGTAGACTTAAGGCAATAGAAACTATAGCACATAAGCAGATTCGAATGAGAACTGGTATTAAGTAGGATAGCGTTTCAAGTTTGTATTCATCGTTCGAACGTAGGGATGGAGTAAATATATGGAAATAAAAAGTGTTCATAGAATTTAAGCAAGAATTTTTTTGGAAAAAATATATATTTGTACTGAATTGGTTTAAATAAAAAAAAGCATGTGTTGATTAAAGTAATCCAAAGGTAAGGTATTGGAATGGAGATATAAGTAGGGTGTAGCCCGTGACTTGTGGCGCTACCAAGGTTTAAGGGGTGGGATGCAGTGGCCTTTGACATCTAGCCGCTACTGCTAAGTGTAAGGTGTGCAGCATATTCACTGGCACAAAAAAAATAGTCAAGTCATGATCAGTCGTGCCTGGCATTACCAAGTTGCCAGTGTGGCTGAGATGGCCTCCATACCTGAGGTAACTCGAGTTCGTGAGAGCCATCCATTGGATAAATTTTCTGGACAGCAGCTTTTGCTTGTCAGCCTGAATCGCTCGACATTAAAAAAAAAAACTTCTTTTTCAACAATACCGAATTAAAAACACGACAACCACAAACTGGTATCATCAGCAAAATATCAAACTATTTTTGACATCGCTACATTAATCGTACAATCACACCAAATGCCCATACATGAGCCAACCACTGGCGCCAACACGGGATTGCGCGTGCATACTGGTGTAGTTTATGGGGCCCTTTAGTTACAAAACATGGGCACTGGACTTAGCTCAAAATCTCGTAAGTACTAGATTTCGCTCTGGTGTAAATACACTATAACATTTATAGTATGTTTCCACCAACTTTAATTTACGTAGATTTAGGTAAATTACTTCGAAGTGTTTCCACCGATCTTGTCAGTGATTTGGTGTTCGAACTTACGGATCAAATGATGCACTTACTTTATAAGGTGTGCGCAGCAGCTGTAATTGAATTTTTTCCATATATAGTTTGACATTTAATATAAATTAACTATTGTTTAATGTTATTGTCAATCACAATTGATGGATGACCCAGGGATGGAGTTTGTAATTTTAGAAGCAACGCAGGGTTGTATAGATAAATACAGTTCGAAAAATAGTATTTTCGACATAATTTAAAATAAATCACCTACGTTGAGGTAATTTGCTCGTATGCAAAATGTATGGTAAATTATGAATAAATCAACTTGATTTGCTCAAATCACCATGATGTGTCGAAATCAAGCCGGTGGAAACATACTATTATCTTCAGATCACTCACAACACCCTGACCCACTCGCGGTTTGATGAACACTCGTATTGATTGGCTGAAATATAAAAAATATTTATGTGCGCATTGCACGGAAAATTTGCCGCTGAGAACGCCTGAAGACATAGAGGCCTCAATTACACAGTTAGTGGCAAACATTAAGAAATCTGCTGAAAATGCTTCTTTTACCGTTTGACAGGTGAGACTTAACAAAATTTACTCTGAGGATGTGGACCGGCTATTATGTGAAAAAATAAGAGTTCGTAGAGAATGGCAACGCTCGTAGAGAATGGTATGCACCAAGCACACTAAATGAGAGTGGATGCATCCCAGATCATCATTTTGGCTTCAGAAGACAACATAGCACTATCGAGCAAACGCATAGGCTAGTGAATGTAGTTAGAACAAGTAAGAAGGCTATATTCGGCTATGCCGAATCTTAATACCCTTCAGAAAGTAATATCAAAGTTATATCTATGGTCACAAGGTATACAATTTAAGTCGAGTTAGGAAAAAGTGTATTTATCATTATAATTTTGTTTATTTCTCTTAACTGTTGCTTCATTATAAATTAAATTACAAATTAATATATTATAAAATTGCAAGTATTAGCCTTATCTAATTTCCCTGATTTTACACAGCGATTTAAAGATTCTCTTTTGACCACTTGCCAAAATCGAGTTTAGTCGTTATTGCTTGTGGGCACAGATACATGTACAGTACATATCGGATATAAGAAACTTTAAAATTGCCACAAAATTGTTTCTTATATGCTGTTTTTTTCTTATAAGCAATTATTGCTTATAAGAAAGTTATTTCTTATAAACATATATATGGATATAAGAAACTTTTTTCTTATAAGTGTGTATTCAATAAAGTATACATATGCTATATTTTTCTATAAAAAATAAAACAAATTAAGTTCGATAGTTAATTTTTTTTATGTATACGAATCAATTCATATAAAAAACCATTTTAAATAACTCAAATAAAACATAAACAAACAAAAAATTGAGATTGCACTATAAAAATTTCTTATATAAAATCTTTTTTCGTATAAGTTATCATCTTTGGTGTTTGAAAAAATTTTCTTATATCAGGTTTTTTCTTATAAACGATTTTCTTTTATAGAACATTTTTTATGGAAAGCACACAAGTCTACTTTCTTAGAAGCGGTTTTTTCTTATATACGATGTGGTTATATCCGGTATCTACTGTACATGCAATTATACACGAAATAGCTATGCAATAATTTTCAAATAACTTGCTTAATTACTGTTTTCGTAAAATATGCAAACTTCTGTATATATGTAGCTACTACGTAATAATGTATTTTGTAATAAATACATCATTTATTCAATTCAGAGCTTTTTAAATATCAAATGTGTAATGTACTCATCAGATACCTATTTGTTGAGATTAAGTGTATTAGTTCTACAAAAAGTATATTACAATATTTGTGTTCTTAAACATGAATTTTTAGGTCATATACAGTTCATTTCGTATTACTTTATGCAAATATAAATTTTGAATCATTTGAGCTCAAAAAATATTGATTTTCTAAATATTTTTTTTCAATTTTTGTATTTGGTACTAAAAAATTGTATCCCAAATAACTATTTTATTGATTTTATTTATTAACTATTAATTTATTTCCTATAATATTTTTTCATTGATTTTAATATCTTATGAAAAATAAGTATATTAACATTAAAAGAAACATCTAAAAAAATAAAAGTTTCAGGCGCCGGGATTTGAACTGAGAGGAAAATATCTAAGGGTTAAATTTAATATAAATACTTAACCAGTTTCTGGATTGCAGGGTGAGTCTCAACTAATATTATATGAATCGTCCTACATAAGATCGGATGATAGGGATGGTTGCCAGATTTGATGATTCATCGTCATTTTGACGATTTTCGGTGTCAAAAATGGGATTTTAACGATTAAACGATTTTTACCTTAAATTTTACGATTTTTAAGAGTTCTAAGTTAATACAATTATTTAGAACTTTTAAAACAATTTTGAACTTGATTAAGAACTTTGCAGCTTTTGCTACAATATGTAATAAAGGTAAGGAGTAAAAGGGATAGTTATGCCAATCATCATTTAATGCTAATCATTTTAATGCTAATATTTTTAGTATTACATGTTTTTAAAACCTCTTCTCCACATAATTTATCAACTGCTGCATACATACATATGGATGTATATCAAATACAAAAATTTTTAAACACTAAAAAAGAACGCTCAAGTATAGCTTTGCATCCCAGCACACCTCAGATAATTCAAGCTGGGGTTCCTCAAGATAGCATTTCAATTTTCAACACCGTAACACCGAAACAAAGCATATGATAAAAAATTACATACATGTTAGTATTACTAGGAATTATAAACTCATATATGTGTACATATATATATTTTTAATTTTTATCCGGAGTGTTGGGAGAGGTCCTAGGTATATGCAAATGCGGTGTAGCCCTTTCTGCTCTGCCATTTATCTCAAAAACGGTTGATCCTACAAAATATAACTGTATAACTGTGTACTTGATAGTACTTCTATTAGATGAGACAACTTTTCTTACAGTGTTATATTTGGTTTACTCACCAATACAACAATAGTTTTATTTCTGACACCCCTGATCTACAACATTTTGAGTCTTCATGCGAAATAATATAAGCACCACTTTTTTCGTGTTTAATTTACAACAAACACAATGGGTTTTTTTAAAACGTACACAATTGCAGCCAAGGTGGATTTATACAGGTGATATTATAAGCTGTTCTACTTTTTTCCGCAAATTAGATGCCCGTATGTCAAAATTTGTATACGTTGACATAGGGGCTGAGATGTCAAATGTTATTGTAATGTTGTAGTTGTTTTAGAATCAACACCACCTGATAAAATTAATTCACCTTGATTGCAGCATACTTTCAAGAGCTATTATAATTGGTTACTTGCCATATTTTTCGTATGAAAAAACTAATGTTGACCAATATTTTTCGCAAATTTGACAGAGTACTTAGCTTTAGCCGCCGCTAAATTTTCATAAGCTTGTATCTCGGATAAAATGAATTTGACAGTTATGCTTACTTCAACTTTGTTGTGTGCCAGGCGTTGTTTGACCAAACCTAAAAATAGTTTTAGAGCCAATCCTTTATATATATATTGGTTTTATGTCCATCCTTTTCAAGCCTACATTTTTCCAAGCACCCACAACTGCTCAAAATGAACTCTATCACCTTTCATAAATCCCCTGGCCAAGTCAGGATGATTTTCCATAAACGCTACAAACATTGCCACTTGTGCGCTATTCTTATGTTGTCCCTGTAAAAAAAGTAGATTACAAAATTTTTATTTGTTTATCATACCTAAATTTTTTTTATTGGAGCGCGAATCAAAAATTGTGGCGTCAAAAGATATTTTACAAAGCAGAAACCAAAATGAAAATAAATGTTAGCTTAACAAAAACAAAATACAAAAATAACGAAGTTGCCACTGTTTTCATCGCTGAAATTTGCTTACATTTTCCACATATTATTTCTAAATTTGCACAAAAATTACTTTATTTGAATATTATTAGATTTTTTAGCAACAGTAATTAAATTTTGTTTTAAATACTTAACAGGATGATATAAACTCCATATATCTTACATGACATTTAACAACCGTGTCACTTTGGCAACCTCAGATATATCTTTGAAAAAACAACACAGCTGACTGCTAAGGAGAAAAAGTAAATCACGAACATAGGTAAATAACAAAGCAAAATAATATTTTACAAAACATGCACTGTCCTTAGAAATTTTTTAATATATACTTATGTTTTTGTGTGTATAAAACCTAATTTTATTACAAAAATAAACAAAAAACATCATTTTATATATATATATATATATATATATATATATATATATATATATATATATATATATATATATATATATATATATATATATATATATATATATATATATATATATATATATATATATATATATATATATATATATATATATATATATATATATATATATATATATATATATGTATATATAATATATATATATATATATATATATATATATATATATATATATATATATATATATATATATATATATATATATATATAATAACATTTTTTATTAAATTCTAAATGAAAAACATAGAAAAAATAATGAAATGATATCAAAACGCCAGTCATTTAGCTCACCGGTTTAAAATCGCGTGATTTCAATATGTTTTGTGCGCAGAACACCTTTTGCGTGATTTGAAATCACTTTGACAAAAAGTGATTTTCAGAACACCCCTGATAGGCTTTTTACATCTACCCACATCTTTCATCAATTCGCCAAGATGTTATCATCTTCCCATAAGAATTGTACAGGGCTAAATATGTACATCTTTCTTCATCTTTCAAAGATGTTCCTAGCTCATTTTGTTTCATATTACATCTTTCGATAATATTAGTGTCATCACTAGCAAAATGACATTAGATTTGAACAAAATTAAAAACGTGTTATTTCCACGTTGCATAGCAAAAAATCTTTATGCAGCGAAGCAACTATTCGACATACTCAGACGAGAAAATCCTTAAGACCGGCAGAAGCCGGGCTAGGAAAAAAATTTTAGTCTGTGAAATCAGTACACCGGATATTATTATATTCTTTTCGAAATGGAAATAATGCCCATGTACATTTTTTGGTTATGTGAAAAAATGTCCACGCATGTCACCTAAAAATACCATGTTATTTCACTGATTCACTTGACTACTTTCCAAATAATATCACTGTTGTATATAAATTCATTAGCTCATTCCATATTTTCTAATTTTTTAATACAATTTATAAATCGGCGTGATTTGAAATCGATCGATTTCCATCACATATCAGAAAAATGTATCTTGGCCTTGTATAATAAGCCTCCAAAGTCTCACGTACTCTCGTGTACGGATTACAAAATATCAGAAGTCAATGGCCGCAAAAATCTGAGTTTTTTTATAAAAACTATAGAGAATACAATTTCCTACAAATTTTTTATACAGTTATATTTTGTATGATCAACCGTTTTTGCGCTGAATGGCAGAGTAGAAAGGGCTACACCGCATTTGCATATACCTAGGACCTCTCCCAACACTCCGGATAAAAATTAAAAATATATATATATATATATATATATATATGTACACATATATGACTTTATAATTCCTAGTAATACTAACATGTATGTAATTTTTCATCATATGCTTTGTTTCGGTGTTACGGTGTTGAAAACTTTTTAAATTGATCATAGCTATCGTAATATCAAACCTGTGTTCATTACATCAAAGTGCATTAAAATACGTTTGGTCGAAATTATGTATGACCACTTACATAATTTGAGCCGATTTAAATGTATGGAATATTTGCTGTTTTAAACAAATATTATAAAAATAATTTTTGAAGAGTAACAAAAGTCGAAAAAGTAGTCCAAAAATTTTTTTGATACTGAAATGAAAATATAATTTCCCATCCCTGGTGTGAGCCATTTTCATATGTATGTCCGTAAATTTATAGACACAATTCAAAATTAGTGGTACATGAAATAAATATTTATTTAACACGAGATTTTATTAACTTAAAACATTGCATTAATTATTATTTTTGTTATGTTAAATCGCAAAAAATTAGTTTGTTGTTTTTCTTAATAAACATAAAATATTTATTAAGCACAATATGACTTTTCATCAAACACGTGAAAATAAATAGTATAATGACAGATGGAAGACGAAAGATGTTGCAGATGTAAACATATTTTTTTCATTTTCAACATTTTCCACGCATTCCTCTAAGAATTGGGTGAGTGTAAAAAGGCTAATACCATTTTAAAATATTGGTTTTCCATCCTTGAAAATTTTTTCCCACCTCTAGATACAAAATCAAACCTAATATAAAAGGGTAATTGATTCTCAAAAATATTTTTTTATGTAAGCGAAAATTACCAATTGTTTAACTAAGCCTCTGTGGTCTAGAGGGTGAGGTTGAGATTAGCGTGTTTGTATGCTGAGTTCGAGTCCGATTTTTGTCTTTCACATTTTTTAATATATATAATATTGGTCATTCATGAGTCGATTTTTTAATTTTTATATGCAAGAATCTTTCGATCAGTTATAGCAGATTGATACATAAATGAAGACTTTATGTTAACTGGGGTCTTCGTCAGTTTCAACATAAGCGAAAAAAACCTATAATACCCGTACCACTTTGTGGTGAAGGGTATATAAAAAGCACTAACATTTTCAGATGTTTTTATGTATGAAGTTTGATAAATGCTAGAACAAAATTATGGCTCGTCAAGACGATATGTTATTATTATTTTTAAACTTTTAAATTTATTTATTGAATCTTCAATTGTAAATTGAACTAACAATAAGTATTCAAATCTTAAAACTAAAATTGTTAACAATTAGTGCAGGCACTGCTAGACAAAATATTAGTTTCAACGGTTGCATGTCTAGATGTCTTGCGTCTCTCCTGTTCGACTGAAGAGTGACCCTCCTTCTCAGCCGGGTGTGCCCTCTAAAATTAATGATGTTGCGAGCTAAGAGATTTGGATGCGACTCGAGTTTTATTTATAATGTTGTCAAATATTTGAAAACAAAGTCTTTACTAATGGAACATCTAGATCTTCATGGAAGTGCTGGTTTCTGACATACCAAGGTGCCTCTGTAATCACACGCAGAATTTTATTTTGTCGCCTTTGAATTTTCTCTATATTTTATGCAGAGGCAGTGTCCCATAACTTAATACCAAGCACCAAATTGGTTTAACTATTAGCCCAATTCACAATCTTGTGCAAATGGCCTTGCATCGTAGCGTTTGCAAATTGGCATAGTATATTGATACTCACTACTTAATAATTGTTAGTGGTGAGTAGCAATATGCTTTGTCATTTTGCAAATGCAAGGATGCAAGACCATTTGCACAAGATTGTGAATTTGGCTATTGTGTTGTATAGAAATGTTGAGTTTCTCCCTATTAGCCAATTAAGTTGAACTGGTTTCAATTTCATTTGGGTCAGCTTTGAATCTATATGGGTCTACCATGTTAGATGACGATCAAGGTGAATTCCTAGGTATTTAACCTCGAGGTGCTGTGTTATAATATGATTATTGATATAAATAGGCGGACGTGTTTCCCTGCGTAATGTGAACGTAATATGTACACATTTCTGTTCGTTTATTTTTATTCTCCACTACTTTAACCATTTTTCCATATGCTTCTTGTGGACTTGCGCTTACAATTAGAAAAGCTATATTATCAGCAAATGATGATGAGTGAATGTCATAGCCTGCCTGTTGGCATGTCGGATATATATATATATATATATATATATATATATATATATATATATATTATATATATATATATATATTATATATATATATATATATATATGTAATATATATATATATATATATATATATATATATATATATATACATACATATATATATATATATATATATATATATATAGATATATATATATATATATATATATATATATATATATATATATATATATATATATATATATATATATATATATATATATATATATATATATATATATATATATATATATATATATATATATATATATATCTATATATATATATATATATATATATATATATATATATATATATATATATATATATATATATATATATATATATATATATATATATATATATATATATATATATATATATATATATATATATAAAATTAACGAAGGGGTTTGAATAGTCTATCTCTTTATTATTTTAACATTTTTTTCTTGTATTTTTTCAGATTGTTACAAAGAAGATTTGGGAAATTTAAAATAGAAAGGTTTACTTCTGAACAACGACCATACCGTAAGAGAAACAATGATACTGCTACGGAGCGTTTTCATCGAAGGCATTATTTCAGGAAGCAGTGATTTTATTAGCCGGACTAAACGCTCCCGAAGCTTTTTCCTTGATGTATTTTAAAGATCGTGCATACGTGAATAAGTCACAGAAAATGACCCAACCTAAAAAAATAATAGTCGAGAAAAAATTCGAGTGATGGCTTCGAAAATCTTGAAAAGAGCCATTGAAAGTCTCGAATATGTCCCGTAACTGCGCCATTATTTCTTTTGCTGTATGTTCGTTGTTCAGTAGTAACCTTTCCAGTATCAATTTCCCAAATCTTCTTTGCAACAATCTGAAAAAATACAAGAAAAAAATGTTAAAATAATAAAGTTATAGACTATTCAAACCCCTTCGTTAATTTTGGGCCACCCTATATATATATATATATATATATATATATATATATATATATATATATATATATATATATATATATATATATATATATATATATATTTATATATATATATATATATATATATATATATATATATATATATATATATATATATATATATATATATATATATATATATATATATATTTATATATATATATATATATATATATATATATATATATATATATATATATATATATATATATATATATATATATATATATATATATATATATATATATATATATATATATATATATATATATATATATATATATATATATATATATATATATATATATATATATAAACTCCATATATCTTACATGACATTTAACAACCGTGTCACTTTGGCAACCTCAGATATATCTTTGAAAAAACAACACAGCTGACTGCTAAGGAGAAAAAGTAAATCACGAACATAGGTAAATAACAAAGCAAAATAATATTTTACAAAACATGCACTGTCCTTAGAAATTTTTTAATATATACTTATGTTTTTGTGTGTATAAAACCTAATTTTATTACAAAAATAAACAAAAAACATCATTTTATAGATATATATATATATATATATATATATATATATATATATATATATATATATATATATATATATATATATATATATATATATATATATATATATATATATATATATATATATATATATATATATATATATATATATATATATATATATATATATATATATATATATATATATATATATATATATATATATATATATATATTATATATATATATATATAA
>OY101447.1:86592792-86684792 GCA_956483635.1 Panzeria rudis
ATATATATATATATATATATATATATATATATATATATATATATATATATATTTATATATATATATTATATATATATATATATTATATATATATATATATATATAATATTATATATATATATATATATATATATATATATATATATATATATATATATATATATATATATATATATATATATATATATATATATATATTATATATATATATATATATATATATATATATATATATATATAATATATATATATATATATATATATATATATATATATATATATATATATATATATATATATATATATATATATATATATATATATATATATATATATATATATATATATATATATATATATATATATATATATATATATATATATATATATATATATATATATATATATATATATATATATATATATATATATATATATATATATATATATATATATATATATATTATATATATATATATATATATATATATATATATATATATATATATATATATATATATATATTATATATATATATATATATATATATTATATATATATATATATATATATATATATATATATATATATATTTATATATATATATATATATATATATATATATATATATATATTATATATATATATATATATATATATATATATATATATATATATATATATATATATATATATATATATATATATATATATATATATATATATATATATATATATATATATATATATATATATATATATATATATATATATATATATATATTTATATATATATATATATATATATATATATATATATATATATATATATTTATATATATATATATTATATATATATATATATATATATATATATATATATATATATATATATATATATATATATATATATATATATATATATATATATATATATATATATATATTATATATATATATATATATATATATATATATATATATATATATATATATATATATATATATATATATATATATATATATATATATATATATATATATATATATATATATATATATATATATATATATATATATATATATATATACAAGTATGTTACTGTAAAACAATAATATTTATTAATACAAAACATTATAGTTTTAAGTTTTCTTTGTAATTTACCTTTACTTCTTTTTTTATGTATGCCTGTTTTAAAGTGTCAAATAAACTTAACTTAACTTAGCTTGTAGTTTACTTTTTAGGTGAATGCTAGATTAGGTTAATAAATAAATTGCTTCGCATTTTAAATAATTATTCATTTAGAAGTAACTTAAAGCAAAACTTTTTGAATAAAATACAATCAATTACTGCCAAAATATTATGAGTGTAGAGATTTGTTTAATAAATACACCATAGATTCTAAAGGAACGTGGAAAAAACAGAATAATTAAAAATTTTTTCGGAAAGAACATTGTGTTACGAAAACCAAAATTCCGACGTAGAGTGCTTAACAAGAGTTGTTCGTCAAACGCTTCCATATTACATTGCATATATGAAGGATTTGTAAAAATGTTTTGGTTCAGGAAGAAGCAGTGTGTTTGAGCTATACCTCACGGATGA
Organism: Panzeria rudis; assembly: GCA_956483635.1. Taxonomy (NCBI): domain Eukaryota; kingdom Metazoa; phylum Arthropoda; class Insecta; order Diptera; family Tachinidae; genus Panzeria; species Panzeria rudis. Next base: position 86,594,396 of record OY101447.1, read on the forward strand.
ATATTTTAAATCGTTAGAAAATGATGAAGCAATAAATTTTGTTATGGATGCAACTTATGCAGCGGTTATAAAAAAAAACCAATGTTCCTGACATTCTGCTTATTAGTTGTACTAGGTCCTATATTCTTCTGCAGTCTGAAAAATTGGACGAGAAATTATTACGGAACCTTATACCTTGAAAGCCGGACACACTTGTACTGTAGTGCAATTCACAAACTTATTTTAACGCTAAACAAGACGTTTAAAGAAGTTAACACCAAAATTATTGTTTTGACTATTCGCTAAACTTTTAAGCACTACCAGCTGCGTTAATTAAACGGCAATAGTTTTTGTGGTGTTATTGAATAGATAGCAGTCAGCTGTTCAGTTAACCTTCATAAGGTCCTCAAAGTTACTGACGTTAATGTTCTTCGGGTCAAATTTGACCCATATAGAAAATTGTATATGAAGACAATAATTTACTTTACTTAAGTGTATTGTTAGTGTTTATATATTATTTCTAGCTATAATTACAGTACGTAAGCTGCAGTTTTTGTAAACATTTATTGATTTTATATGTACTTATGTGAATATATAAATATTTAATGTTACATCGATATTGTTCTTAATTATTACATTGGCTACATAAAATAATTGTTTTAGAGTGCTGTTTGCATATTAATTTTTTACACATACTAATGGCGTTTTATTATCGGTTTTGGGGCAAAATTGGCAACGACTTCTTTTTGTTGCAGTTTTGATTTGCTTGAAGTTGACGGCTGCTGATCCTGCTCAGCTACATCAAGTAGTTTTTGTGAAATTTTTCGTGAAAATGGTACTGTTGGCAAAATTTTTCTCTGCTTTATATAAGGCGTGGTAAGCTGCATACGAAAATTTTCTAAGAAGTGTCTACGTTTGACAAAACAGCAAGAAATACTCTGGCCTTCATTATTGGTATATTTCAAAATAATGTTCATACCAGGAGGTGGGAAAAATAATTGAAAACTGGAAATCTCTTCCTTTGTAATTCTTGAACAAGAATAACCTGTCAAGTCTAGCGCCATACTGGTTACATTCTCCGTTCGGACTCTTCCATATCTATATGTAAGAGGTTCCTTGAAATATCTTATTTCACCATTTTTTGACGGCACTGTCTGAGTAGGCGCAACCCCACTTTCACTATCACAAGAACTGTCAGGCAGCTCAGAATATTCTGGATGATCTTCATTTTATGAACAAGTTTCTTCCTCGTCTGATAGCGCATTCAGCATAATTTTTTTGACTCGTCAATTTTTCTACAAGAAATAGCAATCAAAAAACTTCCAAGCTTTTCCACGTTTCATTCGTTCCGCGTTTATTCTATGAGTGATATTGCAGTAAGCAAACAAGTGAAATATTGTTCGTTTTCATAGAAATACGGCCAAGTCACAGAGTTTAATTCCGCCCGGAAACGGAATTCAATCTACCCCAAGCTGTCAAACCCTAGCCGAAGCATACCCCAGAATACCCGCGCCGCCAACAGTCTAGACACACCTGACAAATTTGCGTATTTTAGTTTTCTTTTTTAGACACCAGCTGCTACAAAAATGGGGTGGATGAATTCCGTTTCCGAACGGAATTGAACTCTGTGACATGGCCGATAGTGTTCGCTAAATATGATGGGGAAAAGAGATAGACATATGTATGTACGTATTCAGTGGTACCAAAGCTTACGATATATATATATATATATATATATATATATATATATATATATATATATATATATATATATATATATATATATATATATATATATATATATATATATATATATATATATATATATATATATATATATATATATATATATATATATATATATATATATATATATATATATATATATATATATATATATAGTTTTACCAGATCGCCAAATATGTCCCAAATTGTGCTGTGCAGCATAACAAAACTCGAGCTTTTCACTCCAGGTCAAATTTGACCCGAAGACCTTTACTGTAAAAAATTTCATAAATGATTTTATTGCATATATATTATTCCGAAAGCCTAATGTGGCTGTTGATATTTTAAATTAAATAAAAGTCATAAAATATAAAAAGCAAAAACCAAAAATTTTCGGAAAAACCCCAATTTTTTTCTTAAAATGGGTCAAAATTGACCCGAAGACCTTATGAAGGTTAAAGCACGTCTTCTTTTGGCAAAACTCAAATAATTAGTCTACAACAATATACACAAATCTTTTATATATAAATAACATTATTTATATTATTTAAACAATTAATTTAACTTTTATTTCTCAAAAATAAAGAAATTCATGAAAATATGTTCGTGTGCAAGCATAAATTCATTTGTTTCTTCTCTATTCCTCTTTATGCTTTTCGTTTATTTTAATAGTGTTGGAAAGTGATATAAAATTTTAACAAAGGCCTTAACACGAAGTTAACGAATGAAATAAGCGTTAATGTAAACAGTAATTATTGGAGACAAAATTACCTTTTATTTAGACGTTAAAAGTTAGTGAATTTCACTACTGAACAGTGGTGTTAAACGTGACGATTTTTTCCATCAAATTTACCAAATGCTGATTGACGATTTTTTGTTCAGTACCCCATACACTTTGACGATTTGTTGAGTTCACTACTTATTACTTAATATTTCATATAAAACGCTAGATCTGATTAAAATATATACATATTTTTTGGGTTTGATATGCATACATACATTGTACATACACATATAATTAATGAAATCACATTCAACAAAGCCACATGAAAAGTGATGATAAGCAAAATATACGTGAGTACTGACGATGGAAGTCTAGTGGCTTCCGAAAGTGGCACTTCTGTTTTGCTGTGCACGTTGAAAAATTGAGTTGATGTTAATTGTTCTCCCTTGTTCCTTGGAATATTAATCAAGCGCAATTATTTCTGAATTAAACGTTACGAACCTTAGCCTAATAATCAATATGGGTTCAGAAGCATATACGTTTGAAATAATCGTATTAATAAACAATTAGCTACTGGCTTGAGCTTTTCACATGTTTTCATGTTCATATTTTAAGTATAAAATCAAACCAAAAAAGTTTGTCTTAAGTAGAACAAAACATCAGAAAAATGGGAATGTTTGTAGTTATATGGGTATATCGGCACTAAACTTCTGTTTCTTATAACTTTTCATATTTTGGAACACATAAAATTTTTAAATATACTGTCTCATAAGCTGCCCAAAGTATAAAATCATAAATTGAATTGGCCAAATAATTATAAGATAGTCTCAATTGTCCTATTGTTTTGTGTTTAAGTTTTTATTTTTTTAATAAAACAGTTGAATTGCTACTTTCTATAGAAATCATTGTTTTATTTTTATAAAACACTGTTGTTTTTGTTATAAAACAGTTGATTTTTAGTGTGACGATTTTTTTACGAAATTTTTCAAAAATCATGACGATTTTATTTCCCAAATTTGACGATTTTTGGGAAAAATGCCTAACAGCACTGGTCCTGAGATAGAATCTATCATGAAGAAATAATATAGGTGGCATTACTAGGGCAACAAATACAACCAAGGTGAATTAATTTTATCAGGTGGTGTTGATTCTAAAACAGCTACAACATTACAATAACATTTGACATCTCAGCCATTATGTCAACGTATACATATTTTGACATACGAGCATCTAATTTGCGGAAAAAAGTAGAACAGCTGTGCTTATAATATCACCTATATAAATCCACCTTGAATACAACATTTCAACAAAAAAAGGAATTTTTGTTTGTGTAATGTCGTCGTATAAGTCAAAAATTATTGTAAACAAAAATCAAAAGGACGCGCTGCAAGTGATAAATTACACAAATTATTGAATTAAAAACACACAGACTCATACGCGTTTACCGTCGGAGTTATTTCTTATAATATTTAAATTAAAATTATTAAAAACTTTAGTAAAATAAACTAATCACAACTTCAACAAAGAACACAACACGTGAACTTTTTATAAACATAAACAAGACTTTGACTGAGATCTCGACAAACAATGCTCGAGCAAAAAATTGTCATCTGGCGTATTAATGCCACCTACTTATATTATTTCATCATGGAATCTATTTTATTTTGACAACGATTTTTCTCATGCTCTCAGTCACTCATTCTCTCATTCTCTCAACAATGTAGCCGCGCTTTAATAAAATTGCATTATTTTGCATACGAAAAATAGGAACAAAATAAAATAAACAATAATATAAGAGCATTTTGAAGCTACTACCATCGATTTAGTTTTGGGTCTGTTTATTTAACAGCGTTTTTGCCTGAAGTTGAACTCTTAATTCTGTTTAATCATTTATTCATAAAATTTTAAAAATTCATAATCATAAGGCTTTGAACATTCAATTAGATGATTTTCAAAAAGTTGTTCCCGATCACGATATCCAAAAGGACTTCATTAACTTGTGGGCCCTTTGTGGTTGACTTTTTAGAGCGTATTCTTTTGGAAAATAATTAACAAATTTAGTAACTCGTCGAGGAAATAATGAAAAATAATAGCAAAAATGTTAAGCATGTTTGTATTCATTGTGCCAGATTTTACCGTACATCAACTGTACCTTGGGTTCAATGTGAAAAGTGCTTACGATGGATTCGTGAAATATGTTAGCGGCTAATTTTCCACAAAGACATATCATATATAAAAAAATCAATATTTAAATGCTATAAATGCAATTTTCAAATTTATTGAGAAATTAAAATTTACAGAATTACTGTTGAAAACTGTTACACTTTGTTAGAAATTTTATTAGGTTTTTTTAATTTTTGGGAAAGGAGCATGGAAATATGTAAGTATATATTTTTCTAGTTAGAAAGATTAAAAAAATGGCAAAAGCATAAATTGTTTTCTTAAAAAAATTTCCAGTAAGTAAATTACCTAATTAATATGCCTTGATAAGTAGTATAAAAAAGATCATAAGCAAAGTTCTTAAACAAAATCTAAAATTTTTTTTTTAATTCATATAATAATAAAAATAATAATAAAAACATATAATAATGAAAATTAAATGTCTCTGCTTATGCCAAGCATACTTCAGAATTGGTATACTTCAGAACTATTTTGTTATCGACTACCGCAGGGTATTCTATGGATGCTTTAGCTTTCTCTGACATATACATATCAGATAATTGAAATGATCTTTTGAGGAAGAGCTATTCGCCCCTGGAACATATGCCCAGCATCTGACCTACCGTAGGGTATTCTATAGATGTTTTAGTTTACCCTGACATGTATCAGATATCTGAAATGATCGGAGAAAATTTCTTACAACAAATTTTCATAAAAAATGTTGTAAAATAATCTATGAGTGACTTTCGTGGGGAGCTTTTCGCCCCTGGAACATGTGCCCAACATCTGAACCACCGTAGGCTATTCGAAGGATGTTTTAACTTTCCCTGACATATATCAGATATCTGAAATGATCGGAGGAAATTTTTTACAAGTAATTTTCTGTACAACCATATATGAATGACTTTTGAGGTGGAGCTATTCGCCCCTGGAACATGTGCCTAGCATCTGACCTGCCGTAGGGATGTTTAGCTTTCTCTAACGTATATCAGATATCTGAAATGATCGGAGGAAATTTTTACAAATAATTTTCTTAAAAAATTCTGTAAAACAATTTTTATATGACATTTGACGGGTAGTTATTCGCCTCTCCGTCATATGCGGAAAAAATATTCTATATAAGACTATTCCACATAAATAACATTATTTATATTATTTAAACAATTAATTTAACTTTTATTTCTCAAAAATAAAGAAATTCATGAAAATATGTTCGTGTGCAAGCATAAATTCATTTGTTTCTTCTCTATTCCTCTTTATGCTTTTCGTTTATTTTAATAGTGTTGGAAAGTGATATAAAATTTTAACAAAGGCCTTAACACGAAGTTAACGAATGAAATAAGCGTTAATGTAAACAGTAATTATTGGAGACAAAATTACCTTTTATTTAGACGTTAAAAGTTAGTGAATTTCACTACTGAACAGTGGTGTTAAACGTGACGATTTTTTCCATCAAATTTACCAAATGATGATTGACGATTTTTTGTTCAGTACCCCATACACTTTGACGATTTGTTGAGTTCACTACTTATTACTTAATATTTCATATAAAACGCTAGATCTGATTAAAATATATACATATTTTTTGGGTTTGATATGCATACATACATTGTACATACACATATAATTAATGAAATCACATTCAACAAAGCCACATGAAAAGTGATGATAAGCAAAATATACGTGAGTACTGACGATGGAAGTCTAGTGGCTTCCGAAAGTGGCACTTCTGTTTTGCTGTGCACGTTGAAAAATTGAGTTGATGTTAATTGTTCTCCCTTGTTCCTTGGAATATTAATCAAGCCCAATTATTTCTGAATTAAACGTTACGAACCTTAGCCTAATAATCAATATGGGTTCAGAAGCATATACGTTTGAAATAATCGTATTAATAAACAATTAGCTACTGGCTTGAGCTTTTCACATGTTTTCATGTTCATATTTTAAGTATAAAATCAAACCAAAAAAGTTTGTCTTAAGTAGAACAAAACATCAGAAAAATGGGAATGTTTGTAGTTATATGGGTATATCGGCACTAAACTTCTGTTTCTTATAACTTTTCATATTTTGGAACACATAAAATTTTTAAATATACTGTCTCATAAGCTGCCCAAAGTATAAAATCATAAATTGAATTGGCCAAATAATTATAAGATAGTCTCAATTGTCCTATTGTTTTGTGTTTAAGTTTTTATTTTTTTAATAAAACAGTTGAATTGCTACTTTCTATAGAAATCATTGTTTTATTTTTATAAAACACTGTTGTTTTTGTTATAAAACAGTTGATTTTTAGTGTGACGATTTTTTTACGAAATTTTTCAAAAATCATGACGATTTTATTTCCCAAATTTGACGATTTTTGGGAAAAATGCCTAACAGCACTGGTCCTGAGATAGAATCTATCATGAAGAAATAATATAGGTGGCATTACTAGGGCAACAAATACAACCAAGGTGAATTAATTTTATCAGGTGGTGTTGATTCTAAAACAGCTACAACATTACAATAACATTTGACATCTCAGCCCCTATGTCAACGTATACATATTTTGACATACGAGCATCTAATTTGCGGAAAAAAGTAGAACAGCTGTGCTTATAATATCACCTATATAAATCCACCTTGAATACAACATTTCAACAAAAAAAGGAATTTTTGTTTGTGTAATGTCGTCGTATAAGTCAAAAATTATTGTAAACAAAAATCAAAAGGACGCGCTGCAAGTGATAAATTACACAAATTATTGAATTAAAAACACACAGACTCATACGCGTTTACCGTCGGAGTTATTTCTTATAATATTTAAATTAAAATTATTAAAAACTTTAGTAAAATAAACTAATCACAACTTCAACAAAGAACACAACACGTGAACTTTTTATAAACATAAACAAGACTTTGACTGAGATCTCGACAAACAATGCTCGAGCAAAAAATTGTCATCTGGCGTATTAATGCCACCTACTTATATTATTTCATCATGGAATCTATTTTATTTTGACAACGATTTTTCTCATGCTCTCAGTCACTCATTCTCTCATTCTCTCAACAATGTAGCCGCGCTTTAATAAAATTGCATATATTTTGCATACGAAAAATAGGAACAAAATAAAATAAACAATAATATAAGAGCATTTTGAAGCTACTACCATCGATTTAGTTTTGGGTCTGTTTATTTAACAGCGTTTTTGCCTGAAGTTGAACTCTTAATTCTGTTTAATCATTTATTCATAAAATTTTAAAAATTCATAATCATAAGGCTTTGAACATTCAATTAGATGATTTTCAAAAAGTTGTTCCCGATCACGATATCCAAAAGGACTTCATTAACTTGTGGGCCCTTTGTGGTTGACTTTTTAGAGCGTATTCTTTTGGAAAATAATTAACAAATTTAGTAACTCGTCGAGGAAATAATGAAAAATAATAGCAAAAATGTTAAGCATGTTTGTATTCATTGTGCCAGATTTTACCGTACATCAACTGTACCTTGGGTTCAATGTGAAAAGTGCTTACGATGGATTCGTGAAATATGTTAGCGGCTAATTTTCCACAAAGACATATCATATATAAAAAAATCAATATTTAAATGCTATAAATGCAATTTTCAAATTTATTGAGAAATTAAAATTTACAGAATTACTGTTGAAAACTGTTACACTTTGTTAGAAATTTTATTAGGTTTTTTTAATTTTTGGGAAAGGAGCATGGAAATATGTAAGTATATATTTTTCTAGTTAGAAAGATTAAAAAAATGGCAAAAGCATAAATTGTTTTCTTAAAAAAATTTCCAGTAAGTAAATTACCTAATTAATATGCCTTGATAAGTAGTATAAAAAAGATCATAAGCAAAGTTCTTAAACAAAATCTAAAATTTTTTTTTTAATTCATATAATAATAAAAATAATAATAAAAACATATAATAATGAAAATTAAATGTCTCTGCTTATGCCAAGCATACTTCAGAATTGGTATACTTCAGAACTATTTTGTTATCGACTACCGCAGGGTATTCTATGGATGCTTTAGCTTTCTCTGACATATACATATCAGATAATTGAAATGATCTTTTGAGGAAGAGCTATTCGCCCCTGGAACATATGCCCAGCATCTGACCTACCGTAGGGTATTCTATAGATGTTTTAGTTTACCCTGACATGTATCAGATATCTGAAATGATCGGAGAAAATTTCTTACAACAAATTTTCATAAAAAATGTTGTAAAATAATCTATGAGTGACTTTCGTGGGGAGCTTTTCGCCCCTGGAACATGTGCCCAACATCTGAACCACCGTAGGCTATTCGAAGGATGTTTTAACTTTCCCTGACATATATCAGATATCTGAAATGATCGGAGGAAATTTTTTACAAGTAATTTTCTGTACAACCATATATGAATGACTTTTGAGGTGGAGCTATTCGCCCCTGGAACATGTGCCTAGCATCTGACCTGCCGTAGGGATGTTTAGCTTTCTCTAACGTATATCAGATATCTGAAATGATCGGAGGAAATTTTTACAAATAATTTTCTTAAAAAATTCTGTAAAACAATTTTTATATGACATTTGACGGGTAGTTATTCGCCCCTCCGTCATATGCCGAAAAAATATTCTATATAAGACTATTCCACATAAATAACATTATTTATATTATTTAAACAATTAATTTAACTTTTATTTCTCAAAAATAAAGAAATTCATGAAAATATGTTCGTGTGCAAGCATAAATTCATTTGTTTCTTCTCTATTCCTCTTTATGCTTTTCGTTTATTTTAATAGTGTTGGAAAGTGATATAAAATTTTAACAAAGGCCTTAACACGAAGTTAACGAATGAAATAAGCGTTAATGTAAACAGTAATTATTGGAGACAAAATTACCTTTTATTTAGACGTTAAAAGTTAGTGAATTTCACTACTGAACAGTGGTGTTAAACGTGACGATTTTTTCCATCAAATTTACCAAATGATGATTGACGATTTTTTGTTCAGTACCCCATACACTTTGACGATTTGTTGAGTTCACTACTTATTACTTAATATTTCATATAAAACGCTAGATCTGATTAAAATATATACATATTTTTTGGGTTTGATATGCATACATACATTGTACATACACATATAATTAATGAAATCACATTCAACAAAGCCACATGAAAAGTGATGATAAGCAAAATATACGTGAGTACTGACGATGGAAGTCTAGTGGCTTCCGAAAGTGGCACTTCTGTTTTGCTGTGCACGTTGAAAAATTGAGTTGATGTTAATTGTTCTCCCTTGTTCCTTGGAATATTAATCAAGCCCAATTATTTCTGAATTAAACGTTACGAACCTTAGCCTAATAATCAATATGGGTTCAGAAGCATATACGTTTGAAATAATCGTATTAATAAACAATTAGCTACTGGCTTGAGCTTTTCACATGTTTTCATGTTCATATTTTAAGTATAAAATCAAACCAAAAAAGTTTGTCTTAAGTAGAACAAAACATCAGAAAAATAAGAATGTTTGTAGTTATATGGGTATATCGGCACTAAACTTCTGTTTCTTATAACTTTTCATATTTTGGAACACATAAAATTTTTAAATATACTGTCTCATAAGCTGCCCAAAGTATAAAATCATAAATTGAATTGGCCAAATAATTATAAGATAGTCTCAATTGTCCTATTGTTTTGTGTTTAAGTTTTTATTTTTTTAATAAAACAGTTGAATTGCTACTTTCTATAGAAATCATTGTTTTATTTTTATAAAACACTGTTGTTTTTGTTATAAAACAGTTGATTTTTAGTGTGACGATTTTTTTACGAAATTTTTCAAAAATCATGACGATTTTATTTCCCAAATTTGACGATTTTTGGGAAAAATGCGTAACAGCACTGGTCCTGAGATAGAATCTATCATGAAGAAATAATATAGGTGGCATTACTAGGGCAACAAATACAACCAAGGTGAATTAATTTTATCAGGTGGTGTTGATTCTAAAACAGCTACAACATTACAATAACATTTGACATCTCAGCCCCTATGTCAACGTATACATATTTTGACATACGAGCATCTAATTTGCGGAAAAAAGTAGAACAGCTGTGCTTATAATATCACCTATATAAATCCACCTTGAATACAACATTTCAACAAAAAAAGGAATTTTTGTTTGTGTAATGTCGTCGTATAAGTCAAAAATTATTGTAAACAAAAATCAAAAGGACGCGCTGCAAGTGATAAATTACACAAATTATTGAATTAAAAACACACAGACTCATACGCGTTTACCGTCGGAGTTATTTCTTATAATATTTAAATTAAAATTATTAAAAACTTTAGTAAAATAAACTAATCACAACTTCAACAAAGAACACAACACGTGAACTTCTTATAAACATAAACAAGACTTTGACTGAGATCTCGACAAACAATGCTCGAGCAAAAAATTGTCATCTGGCGTATTAATGCCACCTACTTATATTATTTCACCATGGAATCTATTTTATTTTGACAACGATTTTTCTCATGCTCTCAGTCACTCATTCTCTCATTCTCTCAACAATGTAGCCGCGCTTTAATAAAATTGCATATATTTTGCATACGAAAAATAGGAACAAAATAAAATAAACAATAATATAAGAGCATTTTGAAGCTACTACCATCGATTTAGTTTTGGGTCTGTTTATTTAACAGCGTTTTTGCCTGAAGTTGAACTCTTAATTCTGTTTAATCATTTATTCATAAAATTTTAAAAATTCATAATCATAAGGCTTTGAACATTCAATTAGATGATTTTCAAAAAGTTGTTCCCGATCACGATATCCAAAAGGACTTCATTAACTTGTGGGCCCTTTGTGGTTGACTTTTTAGAGCGTATTCTTTTGGAAAATAATTAACAAATTTAGTAACTCGTCGAGGAAATAATGAAAAATAATAGCAAAAATGTTAAGCATGTTTGTATTCATTGTGCCAGATTTTACCGTACATCAACTGTACCTTGGGTTCAATGTGAAAAGTGCTTACGATGGATTCGTGAAATATGTTAGCGGCTAATTTTCCACAAAGACATATCATATATAAAAAAATCAATATTTAAATGCTATAAATGCAATTTTCAAATTTATTGAGAAATTAAAATTTACAGAATTACTGTTGAAAACTGTTACACTTTGTTAGAAATTTTATTAGGTTTTCTTAATTTTTGGGAAAGGAGCATGGAAATATGTAAGTATATATTTTTCTAGTTAGAAAGATTAAAAAAATGGCAAAAGCATAAATTGTTTTCTTAAAAAAATTTCCAGTAAGTAAATTACCTAATTAATATGCCTTGATAAGTAGTATAAAAAAGATCATAAGCAAAGTTCTTAAACAAAATCTAAAAATTTTTTTTTTAAATTCATATAATAATAAAAATAATAATAAAAACATATAATAATGAAAATTAAATGTCTCTGCTTATGCCAAGCATACTTCAGAATTGGTATACTTCAGAACTATTTTGTTATCGACTACCGCAGGGTATTCTATGGATGCTTTAGCTTTCTCTGACATATACATATCAGATAATTGAAATGATCTTTTGAGGAAGAGCTATTCGCCCCTGGAACATATGCCCAGCATCTGACCTACCGTAGGGTATTCTATAGATGTTTTAGTTTACCCTGACATGTATCAGATATCTGAAATGATCGGAGAAAATTTCTTACAACAAATTTTCATAAAAAATGTTGTAAAATAATCTATGAGTGACTTTCGTGGGGAGCTTTTCGCCCCTGGAACATGTGCCCAACATCTGAACCACCGTAGGCTATTCGAAGGATGTTTTAACTTTCCCTGACATAAATCAGATATCTGAAATGATCGGAGGAAATTTTTTACAAGTAATTTTCTTGAAAAATTCTGTAAAACCATATATGAATGACTTTTGAGGTGGAGCTATTCGCCCCTGGAACATGTGCCTAGCATCAGACCTACCGTAGGGATGTTTAGCTTTCTCTAACGTATATCAGATATCTGAAATGATCGGAGGAAGTTTTTACAAATAATTTTCTTAAAAAATTCTGTAAAACAATTTTTATATGACATTTGACGGGTAGTTATTCGCCCCTCCGTCATATGCCGAAAAAATATTCTATATAAGACTATTCCACATACGTTCCACACACTTTAAACGTTTGTTCCACATCAAAATCTATGGATAACTCCCTAGACATTAACTTTTACGCTTTTGGTATATTAATATGTATAAAATATAGTCTACAATTAAACATGAATGTGACCATAAAAGGACCATAATTTAAAAACAATTTTTACACAATTCCATTCTCTAAAAATTATACCAATACAATGCGAAAACAAAATAAATTTTTTGTGTTTATGTTTTGTGACCAGTTTCGTTTGTTTATGTTTTTTTTTATTGTGTTACACGTTTGGCTATTTATGGTCAGATTTCTTGATTCTTAGGATGCAAATAAAACCAATTTATTTCATCTTTTTTCTCAACGTTTCGTCAGCTTTTTTCCGACGTCTTCAGGAGAATTTTTATTTTTAAATTCTGGCAACAAATTACAAGTTTTTTATTATTTTTGGTCATATTTTTGTAATATTAATTTTTATGTTTGACTTACGATCTTCAGTTACATTATTGAATAAATTATAAAACTGGACAGCACGAACAATTAATTGTATAATTTAAATAATAAAAATTAATGTAAAATATCACAGGCAAACTTAAAACTGATATCACAGAACTTCACTTGTCAAGTTATTGCAATTGAATATTGCAGTTTGGTGTTGTCTTTGTCTTCTTTTGTATTGATCGATTTTTTAATACGTTGCTGTATTCGTAGGCTTTCTAGTGTATATCTTTTATTCGCTCTCTTTTCTCTATCTAATATTTTGACCCCCTTAAAATCTATTTTATGTCCCGTTTCTTTCACATGTTGGGCTAGAGCTGTTGTCTCTTTTCCTTTGTTTATGTCTGCTTCATGTTCTGATACTCTAGTTCCGAGCTTTCGTTTTGTTGTTCCCACATATACTCTATTGCATATTTCTGTTTCATTTCCTTGACAAGTTATTTCGTATACAACATTGTCTGTTTCTAATTTGTCAAGTTTTGTTCTTTCCTGTGTAAAAATAAAAATTCTCCTGAAGACGTCGGAAAAAAGCTGACGAAACGTTGAGAAAAAAGATGAAATAAATTGGTTTTATTTGCATCCTAAGAATCAAGAAATCTGACCATAAATAGCCAAACGTGTAACACAATAAAAAAACATAAACAAACGAAATTGGTCACAAAACATAAACACAATAAATAACATCGGAAGGCCCGCCGAAATAAATTACATACTCATATACATACATATATTTGCATACGCATGTACATATGTATGTATGTATGTACAAATTTAAATAACAACAAGAACTTAAATTCTACAACAACATTACAAAATGAGACAACTTTTTAAACATATAAAATACAAATACAACACAGAAACCACAATTTTAATGAAACAATATTGCAGAGAAATACACAAATTAGCCAATTCACTTGAAAGATCAAATTTTTTACAGCAATGCAGAAAAGCTGGTATTATACCAAAACATACAACATATTCAACGCAAAAACTAAAGCAACTATTTAAAACAAATAAAGCACAGAACGAAATGAAAAAGGTAGAGAGAAACTTCCATCAAAAAATACTTAATGTTGAAATTACAGACACACACACAAATACAACTTTGATAAAGAAACAGATTGAAAACATAGAAAAACAGCTGGTAAATACACTGAACGAAACTGAACTTATGAAATTTAAAAAAGGACAATGGATAAGATTTAAAAACATAAAATTAAAAACAAGACAGAAACACTCATCTAAAATGAAGAAACTTAGAGCTGAGAAGTTTAATGATTTTGGTTTTACATTCAACGAAGACTGGTTTTTGAATTTCACCGGAGTTAATTTCGATATAGAAAGCAAATGGCTTCTATCACTAGGAAACAAGTTTGCGATTCCTGTAACAGGAAAAAACTTTTCGCCTGTTACTTTAGTAGCTGATATCGAGCAATGGGTTCAGAAAATTAAAGATGATAACGAGAAAGATACATTAAGAACAAAAATGGCAAATAGAATATCGAATTTCAGAAGAAATTGTAGAAACAATGACAAAGAAAAATTTATACTAGACATATACGAAAAAACAGAGAAAATATTAAAAGAAAATAAAAATACAATCATAGTTACTACAGCTGACAAAGGGAATAAGACAGTGGTTATTTATAAAGACGAATATAAAAATAAAATGAAGGAACTACTAGAGGACAAATCTACTTACAAAATTATCAGAAAAGATCCTACACCACAACTGCAAAGAACAAATAACAATATAATAACAGAACTTCTGAAAGGGAACCATATTACTAAGTTGGAAAAAATTAGAATGACATCTCATGCAGCTATGGCACCGGAACTTTATGGTGTACCAAAAATACATAAAGAAAACATACCACTAAGGCCAATTTCATCATCTCTGAAAGTGCCATGTTATCATCTGTCGAAATATGTGGGTACAATATTAAAAAATCTCATTTCTCAAACTTATAACATCAGAAACTCTATGCAACTGAAGGAAAAACTCTGTGATATAACTTTAGACGAGAATGACATCATAGTATCATTTGACGTGGTATCATTATTTACTAATATACCTACACATTTAGCTATTAAGAACATACTTGACAAATGGGATACCGTTAAGGAGCACACTACTGTTAGTAGAAGGCAATTTTTGAAAATACTTCAATTCTGTATAACAGACAACAATTATTTCACATATGATGGACAGTATTATCACCAAACATATGGTATGCCCATGGGTAACCCATTATCACCGACGATAGCAGATATTGTTTTGGACACATTATTAGACGATATTATTAATGAATTGAAAACAAAACACATATACCTAAAATTTATTTGTAAGTATGTCGACGACTTATTTGCGGTTATTAAAAAAGCGGACATGGAAATAGTATTAAAAACTTTAAACTCATACCACAAAAATCTGCAATTCACTATTGAGATAGAAGAAAACAACGAAATACCATATTTGGATATGAAAATAATTAAATACAATAACAAATTAATAACAGACTGATATGCAAAGGAAACCGCATCTGGCAGATTAATAAATTACCATTCCACCCAACCGATGATCATGAAAATAAATACGGCGACGAATCTAATTAACAAAATTCTCAACATCAGTGACAAACGATTCAGAAATAAAAACATTAGTAAAATAAGAAACATAATGACAAAAAACAACTTCCCGATATACATTACGAACAAACTAATAAACAAATGCTTAAATAAAAACGCAACTGGAAACAATAATAATGGAGTAGCAGAAAAAGTTTTTTACAGTGTACCATATGTACCAAAGTTGACGGAAAACAAAACATTAAAACAGATGATAAATGATAAAACAACAATAGTCACACATAGATCAAACAAGACACTAAGACGTCTTTTTACACAGGAAAGAACAAAACTTGACAAATTAGAAACAGACAATGTTGTATACGAAATAACTTGTGAAGGAAATGAAACAGAAATATGCAATAGAGTATATGTGGGAACAACAAAACGAAAACTCGGAACTAGAGTATCAGAACATGAAGCAGACATAAACAAAGGAAAAGAGACAACAGCTCTAGCCCAACATGTGAAAGAAACGGGACATAAAATAGATTTTAAGGGGGTCAAAATATTAGATAGAGAAAAGAGAGCGAATAAAAGATATACACTAGAAAGCCTACGAATACAGCAACGTATTAAAAAATCGATCAATACAAAAGAAGACAAAGACAACACCAAACTGCAATATTCAATTGCAATAACTTGACAAGTGAAGTTCTGTGATATCAGTTTTAAGTTTGCCTGTGATATTTTACATTAATTTTTATTATTTAAATTATACAATTAATTGTTCGTGCTGTCCAGTTTTATAATTTATTCAATAATGTAACTGAAGATCGTAAGTCAAACATAAAAATTAATATTACAAAAATATGACCAAAAATAATAAAAAACTTGTAATTTGTTGCCAGAATTTAAAAATAAAAATTCTCCTGAAGACGTCGGAAAAAAGCTGACGAAACGTTGAGAAAAAAGATGAAATAAATTGGTTTTATTTGCATCCTAAGAATCAAGAAATCTGACCATAAATAGCCAAACGTGTAACACAATAAAAAAAACAAAATAAATTTTTTTTAATGAGAAACGTCATTTTTTTCATGTCAAAATTTTATATTTTAAAGAATTTTTTTTAACACTTTGGGCGTGTGTGAAACGGTAAACAAGTACTATGGTAAAAAAACATTTGCCTGTGGAGAAAAAATTTCATGTTTCTGCTGTGCCAAATGATATCTTTTTTGACAATATAAAATTTTGACGTTTGAAAAACACTGATGTTCGAGCTGTATAAAATTATACCTTTTTTGACCATATAAAATTTTGCGGCGGCGAAGCAAAAAAATTTATGCCGGATAGCAACAAATATTTAAGAGAACATTTTTATACATATAAGACAAAATTCTCTGCTGTAGCGCAAAATTGTACGCAGTACATATCGCATATAAGAAACTTTAAAAATACCACAAAACTATTTCTTATATGCGGTTTTTTCTTAAAAACAATTATTGTTTATAAGAAAATTATTTCTTATAAACATATATGTATATGGATCTAAGAAATTTTTTCTTATAAGTGTGTATTCCATAAAGCATACATATGTAATATTTTTCTATAAAAAGTAAAAAAATCAAGTTCGATAGTTAAATTGTGTATTACTGCACGAAACAATTCATATAAAAACAAGCTTCAATAGCTCAAACAAAAGATAAACAATAAACAAAGAATTCAGTTCGCACTATAAAAATTTCTTATATAAAATCTTTTTTATATCATTTTTCATCTTTGGTGTTTGAAAAAAGTTTCTTATATCAGGTTTTTTCTTATATACGATTTTCTTTTATGGGACATTTTTTCTATAGATAGTACAGAAAAAGACACGGTGTTTTTGGTCCACTTTCTTATAAGCGGTTTATTCTTATATGCGATGTGCTTATATCCGGTATCTACTGTAATATGATGTACAATTTTTCGCAAATTAAAATAAATAATGCACTTTTCACAGTCTAAGTACATTTAAGAGTCGCAAAAATCGATGAATTGGGCGACGGCTCGAATTTCCAAAAAAGTCGGCGCACAGTGGACCGTTTGGCGAGAAGGCAGTGAAAAATCTATAACTTTTGACTGGATTGCAATATTGATATGCGGTTTTTTGTTTACTAGGTGAGACTAGAGGCTTTAAGTTTAAGGTATAAAACTTGAAAATCGCCCTGTTACAAAAATAGGAATGATGGTTTTAAAATGCATTTTGGTACAAAAATTAAGTATTAAAACTTGTTAAAAAGTTTGTTTTACACAAAGTCTTATATTTTGCGTAACGTTTACAATTTATACTTATAAAAACTTAAATTTGGTCAGAAAGTGCCAAACTTTGGCCCCGTGAAATTTTTAGTACGAAGGGCCAAAGGTTGGTTTTTTTAAACAGTTTGAGTTAAAAATCAGCGTATTAAGTAGCGAACATTAGAAATACAAACATTGGTTTAAATTTACTCTAGATAAAAAGGTTTTAATGAAAAAGACGTAGGTTTCTATTTAAGTCCAAAATAGACATTATAAATAATTATTATGCAGGTCGTTTATGATTTTGTGTTTTTTTTATCCCATTTACGACCGCCGTGCCAATTTGGGGACACTTAGTTATCGCGGGTGTACAGAAAAGATATTGATATTTATTTAAAAATTTATACATTAATAATTACTAGGAATTACTATACTTATAAAAAATGTAGAACGGAAAATTTTATTTTTAGTGCCGTAATAGCCAAATTAATTTGGTCAATAATACAGATGTGGAGGTAGGTTTTGGTTAACAATAATTAAATTTTCTGTGTACAGTTATAAATTCTTTTATTGATCAAATTCTTTTATTTGATCAAATTCAATACACAACGAATCACACAAAATGATTTATAGTTTGATATTATATATATATATATATATATATATATATATATATATATATATATATATATATATATATATATATATATATATATATATATATATATATATATATATATATATATATATATATATATATATATATATATATATATATATATATATATATATATATATATATATATATATATATATATATATATATATATATATATATATATATATATATATATATATATATATATATATATATATATATATATATATATATATATATATATATATATATATATATATATATATATATATATATATATATATATATATATATATATATAGTTCGTGTTCTATACATGTAAATAGTGAGATATATTAGGCAAACTTAGTCGTTACTTTTATTACTTTAATATGCTGTGCTTGGTATCGTTGCTAACACTGAAATTTTAAGGTGTAACGATATTGCTATTTCCAAATTTTAAGATACACATTGTGAATTCCCTAATTCTTCTTGGACGTTTAAAATTGCCATCAGGTAGTAAATTTCATTTACATGCAAAACAAAAACAAGAAACCCATAAAATTGAAACGTCGATATATTAAGACACATTTTAGAACGATGTTGTGAACTCCCTAAATGGTTACAAGTATAACATTCTAATATACGCAAACACACGAAGGTGTAAACGACTCGAAAACGTCAGTTGATGTGTTTCTTGCTGACTATGTAGTCTTAGTTGTTAAAATGGTAGCAGCACTTTATAGTGAAACATAAACGGGGAAATCCCCAAGTAAAATCGAAGTGTATTTTATTGTGTGTATTACATTCATTAGTTGCTGAAACGTTGAAATATTAGTTGAACACGCGTAATAACTTTACTAAGATGAACCGACATTTTAGCTCTAGTAATCGCTTTCGCGGCTTAGAAGAAGGTGTTAATACAATTATAGAGGATAGCAACGATGGCTTTGACTATGATTTGACCATACTTCCACCAGAGCCAAGTGTTGTTACTGATGAAGAAGAGGGGTTTGACGACAATATAAATTTGTCAGTCTTGCCAAATGACGTTCCTGGAGAAGTCGAGGTCTTTGTTCGCAATGTTGGCACTTTTTTGGATGATGAAGATTACAGTGATGAAGAGCTATTATCTGCTAAAAGGGCTCGGATTAGAACCAATACGCCACGGTGTGGAGAGCATGAGATTTCATCAGCATTTAAAGTTCCGTCTTGGCGAAAATCAGCTCCGAATTATTCGAAGATTTATGGGGAAACGAGAGCGGTTGCTAAGTGAAAGTCGTATGAAAGACGCTGTAAAGAAATTGACACCAGTTCAAATATTTGAATTGTTTTCCGACGAAGAAGGTTTTGAAATTATCGCTAATCTTAGCCAGTTGTACGCGAGTCAAAATAATCGACACACTTTTACGGTCACCGTTGCAGAGCTAAAGGTTTTCTTTCTATCTGGATACCATAAACTTCCAAGAGAAAGCATGTATTGGTGTTTAGATGAAGATATAGGAGCAGAAGTTGTGTCAAATTCTATGTCCAGGAATAGGTTTAAAGAAATAAAGAGAAATTTGCACCTTGTCGATAATAATGAAGCTTCAAACACCACTGACAAAATGTTCAAGTATCGCAAACTTTCAGATGTTCTTATCAAAAAAATCAACCAATTTGGCATTTTCCACGAAAATATTTCTATCGATGAGTCTATGGTTAAGCATTATGGTCGTCATTCAGCAAAGCAATTTATTAGAGGTAAACCAGTTCGTTTCGGTTATAAAAATTGGGTAGCAGCAAGTTCCTCTGTGTAGTGCTACTCTTTTGGTATTTGCTGAGGCAGATCAACTAACTCTGTTTCTGAGCCATTGGGTAGGAGAGTTGTCAAAATGCTGCTTTATAAATTATCGACGAACCCCGCCAATCACAAAGTCTATTTTGATAACTTTTTTACAAGTTGCGACTTGCTAAATGATTTACGTAATTTAGGTTACCGTGCTACAGTAACAATAAGAGATAATCGCACTAAGAAATGTCCCCTGACAAATGTAAAGGAGATGATGAAAAAACCAAGAGCAGAGTTTGATTATAGGTTTGATAAAAACAACGAGATATTATTGGTGCGCTGGAAGGATAACAGTATTTGCACAATGGCTACCAATCATGATTCTTATGAACCAGAAGGATTTGTTAAAAGACGGTGTTCCCAAAAAAAGCAAAAAACTGATATGCAGAGCCCATACATGTTTCAAAATTACAACAAGGGCATGGGCGGTGTTGATGAAATGGATCAATCCATCTCATTATACAGAATCGGCATTCATGGCAAAAAATGGTGGTGGGGTTTATTTACCTACATGATAGATATGGCGATGTCAGATGCTTGGGGCTTGCATGTATGTAGTAAGGAAAACAGCATGGACCAGTTACTATTTCGACGGACTATAGCAAGATTTTACCTAAACCAATCACCAAAAAAACGCGCTACTGCTCGTCCTTCGTCATGAAATATTGAGGGCTTACAGTTAGACGGCGCCGATCACGTTCCCGAAAAGCTTCCAAATCGTGTACGTTGTGTCATCTGCCACAACAGAAGCCGGCGGAGTTGCAAAAAATGCAAGAAAACACTGTACCAATTTGGGTACACCCCTTTTGTGTCCTGAAAAAAATTTTCAACTTATTTTTTTGTTTTCGAGTTTTTTTTGTACACCTAATTTTATATAAATAAAGAATTTTTAAAAGTTTTCCTTGTCGTTTTGGTTTGGCTTTAAATGGGCTAATAACTCATAAATTATATGATCACAAAAGTATTTTGCTTACTCAGAAGCATGATGAAATAAGTATACAGGTGGCAGTATAATGTCACGTGATTATTTTTTGCTCTGCTAGTTTTGTGCATAAGCCACGTCCAGCACGTATATTTTTTTGACAAGCATCATCTAGTTTTACAGTTTCTCTTATGTAGCCACCTGTGTACTTACATATTTCACCATGCTGAGAAGTCTATAATTTTTTCGCTAATTGGGGTATCCTTTTTGATTTTGTACTTCTACCTGTAAGAGTGCTTGTTAGATATCAATGTTTTTTTATTGTGGGCAGTTGTGAATATATATTATGCCCAAAGCAAAACAATTTAACAATTCCGCGAAAAGAATACTATTTTATACCTTTATAATCAGGTTAAACTAATTTAAAAAGCAATGTACTTTTGTGGCCTGAATTATATAAATTTACTTTATTTTAAGTAGGCAAAATATTTTTGTGACCAACTGTACATGATTTAGAAATTGACTAACAATTATTTATTTTCTTTTTAAAAATACGCATATCCGTCTAAAAACCGTCTCTCATAAAAGCGATTTTATAAAAAACTAAAATACTTCAAGAAAGAGCATTACAGAAAAAACATTTTTTTAACTCTTACTCAAATTTTGCAAAAATATTTGACCTTGTGTCAGAAAAATTTTTCTGGTGCTCACGGTCGGATCGTGCCGGATATACAATGGGGAATAGGAGTGTAGAGGAGAGTTTGGATTACAAAAAATGCTAACCTTTTTTTTGTTCCCTTATGTTCCTTAGAAGTTATGCTCTATTAAGAGGGAGAATTTAGGAAAATTTGGATCTTTAAAAAAAATTAAAAAATCGAACTCAAACCTCAATTCCTAGTCAATTGAATATGAATTGAACTTTGAGTGTAAACAGCTTTGGAATGAGAAAGTTAACAAAAAAGGATTTGATACACTTTTTGTAGAACGTTCAGTTTTCTATAAAAATATGTGGATCATTAGTTCCTGAGATTGTACAGTTTTCAGAAAACAAAACAATGTATCTATATAATTTGTATGGGAAATATAATCCTGGTATGAGCGACCTCTAAATATTAAAATTAAGAGCTCCACTTTTAACAGACAGCTTTTCTCAACCCCCGGAATGTATTTCGCAGCGGGAACAAAAGTTCAATTTCCCTGAACCGATTTAATGTTCATATACATATATAATTATATGAACATTTACGGAAGAAGGTAGAAAATATATACATATGTATATAAAATTTTCCTGAATCGATTTAATGTTCGTATACATATATAATTATATGAACATTTGCATGCATATCACTATCTGCATACATACATACATAACTATATGTGAGTATATGAGTTGTTAAGCATATTGAGAACATAGAGGCGAAAGGCTTATAAAAAATTGTTGTTTGGTTCTACAAGAAATATGCTCAATAGTCAAGGGATACCATTCTGAATGATGAGATGAGTATAGTAAAACAGTTAACTCCATACCACCGCCGTTATGCAATAAGCGACATAAGCTAGCCAACAACGTCGTTGAGAGTAGCTCGCGCTTTCATACCCATTATTCAGATACCACTAATAACATCTGACGGTCAAATGAATATAATAAGTTTTGTGCATCCTTTGCATTGCTTTTCTGGTCTTTTGTAAAATTTGTGACTGCTTGCTTGTAGGGATTATTTAAAGGTGATGGCGGTGAAGATAGCCATATCCATCTGCATGTTCTTTACAAATTTCTATGTGGCAAGTGCGGTAGATTCAAACGAACGATAAGCATTCGACTTGAGAGTATGTCCAAACCAAGCTGTCGGAAACAGCGAATTTTAACTTAACGGAGCTGTACCAAAATGTATACACAACGTTGTTTTACGTATTCAAAGTTACTTATGTGACTTTCTTCTTCCCCTGCCCTAATTAACCGTCGTCACAAACTACATACAACTATGGAAGACGTCAGTCAGGCAAGTAAGCAAGCAGGCAATAATTTCATCTAACTGACGTCGCATTAATGTTTTTTTTGTTCATCCTTACAACTCTTGATGTATACATATGTATGTAAGGATGTTGTACATAGTATATTACGTACAAACTACGTACACATACAATAAAATACATACGTACATTATTCGAGTCGTAGTGAAGAGTGGCTTAGATTCTGGCTGGCCATTCAACAAGGTGGAGTTGCTGTGGTGGTAGTTCTTGACGGCAAAAGCGATTCTATGACTACACGATGCTTTGCTTGACGACGACTACTACGACGATTTCCGGAGAACGCTAAGTAGAACAGTAATACCAACAACACACTGTCACATTCACAGTACACAAGACAGAACAAATTGAACAGTTGTTTAAGGCATAGAAAAACACAGCAGCTAAGGACTAGTTTTGCACATTCGGTACAATAAAGTTAGCTTAGTTTTGTTAAGTTATTTTCGTTTCGACTAATGGCAGAGAATTAAAAAACGACAACAACAGAAAATTCAAAAACAACAACTATGTATGTATGTATGTACCTTAAAAAAAATGGAGAAAGCCAACCTGGAATATTCCTTTTGGTCATCTACTAGTTTTCTTTATTATATTTGTTGTTCTTGTTTCAGTTCTTGTCGTTTTGTGTTGTCGTTAACGTGCTTGTCGTTCAGCTGAAATACAATCTAGTACTTCTTTAGTGAATGGGTTATTGTTTTTTCAAAATTGTTGTCGTTTTGGATTTTTCGTTTTATTTTCAATGTTTTTTTTTTGTATTTGCATGGCCGTCCACCTTCACCTTCGGACACTACTTACTTGTTCATCTCTTCAATCATTCACTCCCCCACCTTCACGACAGACATATGTACATAGGCCGTCTGAAAGTTTACTTTAGTTTTGTGGGAATAGTCGTTATATGTTCTTCAAATGTTAAGAATTGCAGCCCTTTCCTCTCCCCCATCTTCATTGGCGTTTACAATTCTTTTAAAGCACACAAACATACATGTGTACATTAACACATGCCCAGGAAACATTTTTGCCCGACATGTCCGTCGTCAGAAAAAATCTGAGACTTTACCAGAGAATCAACCGGGTTATCTAAAATTCCCTCAGAGACGTTTCTGCACATTTTCTGAAAGATTATCCGATTAATATCAGACTAGTCTGCACATTATACGAAGGCAGTTTAATATCCTTTGTAGCTAAGATCCCACTATCGTCGCACATGACACAATTTGTAACAATTTGTATCGTCCTATATCATGACACAATTCAAAACATTGCACAATCTATTTTTGGGCGTTCCCGATATCGTCGCATATTGCTACAATATATATTTGTTTTATTTTTGTACAATTTTGTCTTAATTTTGCAACAAAATTTCTTCTTATATAACGAGTGATTTTTTTGCTATTATCTTTTTGGCAACACTAGTTTTGACAGCTCACGCACGTTTTGTATCTTGTGTCACTGTCAAACATCTTCAGTTTGGTCTATAATTTAATCATGAATCGTCTTACAAACGAACAACGCTTGCAAATTATTGAATTTTATTACCAAAATGCGTGCTCTGTTAAGAAAGTTTTTTATCGAAGAATTGTGTTCAGCGACGAGGCTCATTTCTGGTTGAATGGATACGTGAACAAGCAAAACTGCCGTATTTGGAGTGAAGAGCAGCCAGAAGCATTGCAAGAGCTACCAATGCATCCACAAAAAACAACCGTTTGGTGCGGATTATGGGCTGGCGGCATCATTGGGCCGTATTTCTTCAAAGATGATGCGAATCACAACGTTGCTGTGAATGGTGAGCGCTACCGTGCGATGATAACAAACTTTTTTCTGCCCAAAATGGAAGAGCTTGACTTGCATGACATGTGGTTTCAACAAGACGGTGCCACATGCCACACAGCACGCGAAACAATGGACCAATTGAGAGGCGAGTTCGGTGAACAGTTTATTTCACGCTTGGGACCAGTCAATTGGCCGCCCAGATCGTGCGATTTAAAGCCACTAGACTATTTTTTGTGGGGCTATGTTAAGGCTAATGTCTATAGCGACAAGCCCGCTTCGATTGACGCACTGGAAGCCAACATTGCCAACATTATTCGTGAGATACCGGCCGAAATGTTGGAAAGAGTATGCCAAAATTGGACTAAGCGGATGGACCATTTGAGGCGCAGCCGCGGCCAACATTTGCATGAAATAATCTTCAAACATTAAATTATATCGACCCAACTATCGATCCAAATAAATATTTCATGCATTTTTCTGAATTTTATGTGTTTTTTTTTTTAATTTCCGATAGTTCTTATAAAATCACCCATTAGCTATGAGATATAAAATGATGTATATAACGTTCATCAAAGCCCAGCGGTTTAATTGATGCCGCAAAACTAAGGTTTTCCTGGAATCCCCGGGAAAATCACTTATTTTCGTTTTTCGCTTTCCGGGAGTTTATCCGAGAATTCCCGGGACTAAAAATCTATTCATATACCAAAATTTATAGCTTTTTCTTTAAATTGTTGAAATTCCATACAATTTCGTTTGTTAAGTGCACTTTCTATACCTCCACTTTTAGGATAAACGAATTTAATTTCTTAATTTAATTAAGAGCAACTTCAGTGTTATCAATATCCACTAAAATGCACTGATATTAGATATTCAGAAAATTTTATGCACGTTTCTTTGACGCATTTAATGGCGAAGAAAATTGGAAAATATATATTACTTCAGATAACGTTAATGAAAGAGAATACTTTGGAGGAAGCTTTTAACGCTTAATAAAGCAGCTAAAATTATTTGAAGACAGCGGAAAAAGGACGAAAAATATTGATAATTAATACAACGTCCTCTTCTATCCGAGCAACTTCTAGGGTTCTCAACATTCTAGCGATTAAATACAGTATTTTGTAGAAATTTCTTTAAAAATGTAGTACACTTCTAATAAATATAGTATTTAATAAAAAGCTTTGAACAAAAGAAATTTATGTTTTATTAGGTATTTATTTTTTATAAAAAGTATATTTTTACTTTTTTGCATCTTTTAACAATTTTTGGCCTACAATTAAAATTTCAAATCCTTTATTACATTCAATTTTGAGATTAATGTATATATATTCTGTGAACCCCGAAGTGGGATGAAAATATCTTAAATATATTTGGTAAATTGCACTCTGATACACTAAAATTAATCAGGGGCTTTGATGTACAAATTCAGTTTTGTGAGATCCCATAGAGAACGCAAATACCTTTAGTTTCTCTAGTCACCTAGTCACCTTTTATAATGGTAAATGTAGCGAAAAAACGGTTTTCTTAGGGTTTCAACTTTAAACAGTCATAACTTCATTCTTTTACAGCGGATTTTAACGAAATTTCTCAGATACGATTTTTATCTTTCAAATAAGGTATGGGTTTTGAAAATCGGTTAGTAAATGGCTAAGGTATGGTAGTTTAACTGTAAAAAATACAAATTTTTCAAAACAAAATTTTATTTTCCCCGGGCTCTAAAGCCGCATTCACGCTATAACAGTAATAACGATAGTTGCTGTCAGGAGAGCAAAGTTCCAAAATCATATTTTGCTTAATAGTGTGACAGTAACATTAACTGACACAACTTTGAGATTCAGTTTTGCGTACTATATATTGCGTACTATATATTTTTTCAATAGTATATAGTACGCAAACCTAAAATATAGTACAATACTATATCTTATAGTACGGTTGGCAGCCCTAGCAACTTCTGCAGAGGCCCTGCAGGAAAGGTAGATAGTAAAATTATACTGATTCCCTATTGACATTGTCACCAGTACTACTGACTAATTGTACCCAGGCAATGTTCTGTGCTATAGACATTTAACGTGTGCTTGTCATTGAGAGCAGGTGGTTTTTATGGGACCATATGGAGGCACTGGTACCAGAGATTCACTACTGCATTTTAATGATTCTAGTCAACACATTTTTTATGAAAATTTTTAGTTTTCCGTTCAGCCGCATATATTTTCAACACATCAAAATGAGACCATAAAAATCGTTTTCTAGCTGTTAAAAACTTCTCTTCTTATTAAAGCTAAAATAAAAAGTGTAGACGATTCGTTGACAACGTCACCAAAAAGTCACTAAACTTGTCGACAAAAGTGGTGACTTGGAGGCACTTGGCCCCTGGCTTTCTTCAGGGGGGCGAAAGGCTTCTCTCAACAACTGAAAACTGTGTTACTTGGATAAGATACCGATTGCGAGATGAAACAATTAATACCTTAGCGGAGTTCAGTATTAGATCATTGGTGGTCAAACATATTTTGCAGCTGTATTGCTGTCACTCTCGCATTAACGACTAAATAGAGAGTATAAAAAGAAATGAAATGAAAGAGTACAAACAATTGTTTGCTGAATTGAACAACAATGTATTAGATGCAAATGACCTTGCGAAAGTGCATATGCAAAATATGGTAGCGTGGTTATGAAATCCAAGAACAAAATACATTAAGGCTCAAATTGTGTAGATCACATCACCGAAGTGAAATTTATATAAAAGTAAAAATAAATTTGAAAAAAAAAATTTTAAATTTTTTTATGCATTCCATACAAATTCTTTATCAAACAAACGCATAGAAAATTTCTATATACATTTCTAGAGTCCGACCGAATATTCGGTTTCGGGATCGGATTCGCCAACTTTTTTTGCCGAATACCAAAACCGAAATTTTTTATTCTGCAAAAATAAGGAAGTTTATCAAAATAGTAGTTTCTAAATTTAGATTATGTCAGAGCCATGAATCTGTTTTTTACTTAGTTTTATAAAGCGTAACCAAAAGATATAGTACACTGAAAAGAAAAATCAATCCATCCGTACTTAAAATAATTAGGGATGTAACGAATACCGATACCGATATATCGGCGATACTTCAATTTTCCGATACATCGGTATCGACGATATTTTACTGTCGATACACCGATACTTTTAAAAAAATTTCAGAGTTTTTTTTTAAGAAATAATTTATTTTTGTTCGATTTTACCGTGAATTAAATTCACTCCGTTATTTTTTAAATCTTATTAATATCAATTTCAAAAATTAATAATATTTTATGCTGTTATTTTGTAAAAAAAATATTTATTTTTTGTTAATTTTACCATGAATTCAAATTCAAGTCGTTGTTTTTTAAATCTTATTCCAGCAAAAAAAAAGATACTCCAAAGAAGTCATGAGAATGTAGAATTCGCGATCTGAAAGTATTGCAAATTTGGATAATTTCTAATTAGTTTTAAATATCCTTGCCATTGCAAGAAGTTCTGTTTTTCGATTACCAATCACCGAATTGGAAGCGATGCTAGGACGAATTTCTTTTTCGGTATTCTATAATGATTTTTCCTCAAGGAAAAAGGATACAAAATCACCCATTTTCACAATTTTTTTTATGCGAATTTAAACTCAGAACTGTATTTTCATGTAAATTTAAGTGAATAAATATAAACTTAGAAGTCTTTTAATAATTAAGCTATTATGCTATTTAGAAGAATATTAGTTGATAAATGTCCTTTAAAAAATCGATTTTTTAAAAAGCATGGCGTGTATTTTTTTAAAATTATAAAGGAATTGAAAATGTTTACTTGCTTTTTTGGGAGCAAAGAAAATGTAGCTCCTTAAAAATTACTTCCAATGTTTTATCAATTTTAGATATTCTCTCTTATAATGTAGTTTTGTATAATAAAAAAAAATTGCGCTTGAGTTTTGTTAATCTAAACTTGAACTTAATTTCAATATTCGTATCGGTATCGGTATCGGCGATATTTATTTTTAAATATCGGTATCGGATCGGCAAAACGGCGTATCGTTACATCCCTAAAAATAATCCCAAGCGGTGTCAAAAGTACGGTAATCCCGGTGTTTCTGAAATCAAGTACAAAAGATTGATTAAGTCGGAATATTCAAGTGCAAAATACTTAATTTTAGCCTAATTAGCGTTTATTCGTTTAAGAAGATTCTTATTTTAAGTACGAATATGTTTATAAACTTTATACACAGTCGTACTAGTACTGTGTTGGTGTTTGTTTGCTTGATGATAGCCACAAATCCTGTTGTGCCTGTTGTGCTCTTGCTGTTGTTTATTTTCACTGTTCGGGCATAGCCGACAAGTAGCGGACAAACTTCGTATTACATGTGGATTCAAGACTGCGGTATACTTGAATCAATCCCGCCGCGTACATGTATCAATCCTCGCTGCGTACTTTAATCAATCCCCCCGCGTACTTGAATCGAGCCCGAATCAGGCTAACTTTTACTTATTTAATACTGTTTACTTGTTTTAAATTAAAATTTATTTTTGTTCATTCCTAGTATTGAACTTAGCGCACCAGGATTGTAAACAAACGCCTTAGACCACTCAGCAAACTCAGTATAGAAAAAACGGACACTAAAATCCAGTATAAGCCAGCAGCATGTAATACGACGTTTGTAGACGAATAGTGGGCACCATGATACAATAATATAGCTACCACTACGACGACAACAAATACAACACCAAAAAACACACGTATTTTGTAGGTAAAAGCACACCAGAAATGTGTCAAATCTATTGTCTGTGTGTTGCACACATTCATAAGCTCCCTCAGATTTGCTAACACATGTCCGTTGTTGATAGAAACATACCAGAGAGATGTGCCAAAATCTATTGTCTGTGTGTCGCACACGTTCTCAAATTTACTAAAACAGCTGATCTCGTAGTGGTACCTGTTCAATCTACCTTGGTTGGCACTGAACGAACAAACAGAATAACCAACAACAAGACAACACCATATGATCAACATGCGACTGAAGCTATCAACAAGCAAACAAATACCAACACACTACGACTGCGTAAAAAGTTTATACAAAAATTGTTTACAGTGGCAAGCCCATGGTGTAATAAGTATACAGATGGCAGTATAACGTCAGATGATTATTTTTGCTCTGGTAACTTTGTGCATAAGCTACGTCAAACGCGTGCATTTTTTTACAACCATTATCTAGTTTTTGTTTTATTGCTACATTCGTTGCCCTTATGCGGCCACCTATATTAGTATTGCGCCATTTGCAAGTCAAATGCTAATTGAGTAAGCTATATCTGAACACTAAATTTAATTGCTCAACCAAAATTCAATTGTCTCAATTAAAAATCCATGTCTGAACAGGGTATAATTGTAGTGCATAAAGTAAGTAATTTTGTACACAATTTAAGAATGCTCAAAGTAAGTAGAAAATACTTGAATTTAGTACGGCGTTTTTCTTTCTGTGTACCATAAATTACTCAATTGTTTGTTGCCAAAATAAATAAAATAAACTACGGAATTGTGAACCGATTTCTCTTTTGTGTTGTAATATATCGGTTTTTCGAACTTACTTCTGTGATTTTGCACTGAAATTGATTATTTGTCTTTTAAAATTTATTTTTTTAAATAATATCAAAATATGAAGAAAGCTAATTTTCAATCTTCACGATAAATTTAACACTTTCGAGAAATATTTCTTATTGTGTATATCATCGATGAAACGCGGGCGCAAATAAAAAAACTACACTTTAGTAGAAGTGAAATCACATAAATATAGGGTCAAAAATAGGTAAATATTCCACTTTTTTCTATCTTTTTAGTAATTCCGACTCAACTTTTTGATTTGTGCTCTTGTAACGTCTTCAATAGAGTGATGAAACACACCTAAATGTATGTGTACCGAAAATTCCCGTTCTATTTATAATTTATGCTAATTGCATGCCAAGTTTTTATTAGTCATATGCTTGTAAATGCTTAAGTTTTATTTTTGCCCGATGGAATAAAATATATTCAATTTGTGTTATTATTTTGACTGGCTGTATATATGTAGAAATATTCTTCCGCCCCTTTTCGCAGTGTACGGTTAAAAGTTGACGTATAATTTAACAGGAAGTTATGTATACCGAATTTGCCGTTAAATACCACGATAACTTTTAAGCACATTGGGAAAGGGGCCAATAATAAAATAAATGGCTTTTTAATTCTTGTAAGTTTTAAAAATGTCAATATTAGTTAATGCTAAAAAGTTTCGGTTAGTTTCGGATTCGGCCGAATATTCGGCTTTTTGGCCGAATATTATGTTCGGTTCTGGTTCGGCCTAAAAAGCTGGTGACGTAATTTACACAATTAAGACCTAAATTTCATAAGAAAGATACAATATTTTAAATTTTCACTTTCGCAAGATCATTTGCATAAAACACTGAAATCCGATATTGACTATTTTAAAAAGCCATTTGCAACAAAGAATATAAAAGTACAAATTTTCTTAGGGCAGATAATTTTCATTGTATATCAAGAAGTAAAGAACAGAATTTAATATTCTAAGACTGCAACATTTATCGTATACAACTTTTTAATCGCTCTTTTGATATACGAAGTTTTCTTAAAATTTCGATAAAATATTAGCGGAGTTCAATGTTTGATGCAAATGGTCTTGCGAAAGTGCAAATGCAAAATGTCGTAGCTTTTTTTCATGAAATTTTCGCTATTTTGGTGTTCAATTACTAGAATCCCGGAAATTTTTTTTTACTTCCGCTCCCCCGGGGAAAAAATTTGGGAAGAAAAACAACCCTACGCAAAACACATCCTTTTGCCTCAATGTGCATTGTTCAGACTTATTGAAAACTTCTTTAGAATTTTCCTCAGAATTCGTACAGAGTTCACTTAAGGTACGGTTAGACTTGACAAATATTTGCCCAAAAAAACATAACCACTACTTTCCCTGAGCAAAAGCTTACGACAATTTTCAGTATTAGGAGCCTTCGGAATGCTTAATTTGGTACGTGCCTTCGGCCGGGCGGAAGGACTTTCAACTCCATAGTATATCAAATCTCGGCTTCGCTTACGACAATTTTTTATATTACTTGCCTTTGGAATATTTAACGCGCTTTTGGCGGATGGAAGGTTTAGACTCTATGTGATATGTAAAATTTTGAGCTGCGATAAATGATCATTACTGTATTATATGTTTATATTTTTTTTTGTATCTATGATAATTATCTAAATTACCCTTGGAGAGCCATACTATAGTTCTTGGCCGATGGAAAATAATGCCTTTTCTTCATACTTTTATTGCAATTCAGTAAGAAACGAAGACTATTTATGCTTTTCTGTAAGTTTTTTTAAATATAAAAATTCAATTACTATAATTTTTAATTTTTTTGGTGTTTTTAATTTTGTGCGATATTTAATTTTTTTTTGGCGATTTTTCATTTTTTTGTGATTTTTCATTTTTAAATTTTGGGCGATTTAAAATTTTTTTGGGCGATTTTTCGGCTCCATAAAAAATCGCCCAAAACCAAATCGCCCAAAAATAGAAATGAAAAATCGCCCAAAATTTCAAAATGAAAAATCGCCAAAAATTTTAAAATGATGAATCACCCAAAAAAAAAATGAAAAATCGCCCAAAAAAATATGAAATATCGCCCCAAATTAAAAAACACAAAAAAAAATTTTTATATTATAGTAATTTAATTTTTATATTGAAAAAAAAAGAAAACTTACAGAAAAGCATAAATAGTCTTCGTTTCTTACTGAATTGCAATAAAAGTTTTTACGTACGACTTATTTGCAAATAAAAACGAAGTGCTTCCAAGTAAGTATTTTTATTGTTACTTATTAACGCACGAAAACAATTTCTGATTAACGCACTATTTGCAAATAAGATGCTTGAGATGCCACATTTACAAATGTCTGTTAATAAAAATAATATATATATATATATATATATATATATATATATATATATATATATATATATATATATATATATATATATATATATATATATATATATATATATATATATATATATATATATATATATATATATATATATATATATATATATATATATATATATATATATATATATATATATATATATATATATATATATATATATATATATATATATATATATATATATATATATATATATGAAAATTGTCGTAAGCGAGGCAGATATTTGACATACCATAGAGTTTAAAACGCTTCCACCCGGATAAAGGCCGGCTACACGGCAAGTCGTTGAAAGAACGTAACAAATTAAGCATTCCGAAGGCTGTTAATATTGAAAATTGTCGTAAGCGAAGCTGAGATTTAACATACTATAGAGTTGAAAAATCTTCCGCCCGGCCGAAGGCCGGCTGTACGGAAAATCGTCGAAAGCATTTCGCAAGTTAAACATTCCAAGGTTCACTTATATAAAAAATTGTCAAAAACAAAGAGGATATTTGACATACCATAGAGTTTAAAATCCTTCGTGCAGGTGGAATCAAGTCTTTGCTTCGCTTGCGAAAATTTTCTATAAAAGTTGCCATCGGAATGCTTAATTAGATACGTGCTTTCGACGACTTTTCGTGTAGCCGGCCTTTGGCCGGGCGGAAGTATTTTAAACTCTATGGTATGTCAAGTCTCGCCTTCGCTTACGATAATTTTCAATATAAGTAGCCTTCGGAATACTTAATTTGGTACGTGCTTCGACGACTTTTCATGTAGATGGCCTTCGGCCGGGTGGAAGAATTTTAAACTCTATGGTATATCAAGTCTGGTTTTCGCTTACGACAATTACACGGAAAATCTAAGAATATTGAAAATTGTCGTAACCGAAGCCGAGATTTGACATACCATAGAGTTTTAAATCTTTCCGCCCGGCCGAAGTCCAGCAACACGCAAAATCGTCGCAAGCAGGTCCCAAATCAAGCATTCCGAAGGCTACTAATATTAAAAATTGTCGTAAGCGAAGCCAATATTTGATTCCACCTGCACGAAAGATTTTAAACTCTATGGTATGTCAAACCTCGCCTTCGTTTACGATAATTTTCTATATTAGTGAACCTTGGAATGTTTAACTTGAGATACGCTTCGACGACTTTCCGTGTAGCCGCCCTTCGGCCGGACGGAAGGACTTTAAACTCTATGGTATGTCAAATCTCGCTTACGACAATTTTCAATATTTCGAAGGCTTGGAATGCTTAATTTGGTACGTGCTTTCGATGACTTTCCGTGTAGCCGGCCTTCGGCCGGGCGGAAGGACTTCAAAATATATAGTATATCAAATCTCGGCTTCGCTTACGACAATTTTTTAGATTACTTGCCTTTGGAATATTTAATTTGAAACGCGCTTTTGGCGGACGGAAGTACTTTAGACTCTATGTGATATGTAAAATTTTGAGCTGCAGTTTCCTTGACGTCTTAAATTTCCGGCCTTCGATTAATGATCATTACTGTATTATATGTTTATACATTTTTTTGTATCTATGATAATTATCTAAATTACCCTTGGAGAGCCATACTATAATTTTTGGCGGATAGAAAATATTGCCTTTTATTCATACTTTTATTGCAATTCAGTAAGAAATGAAGACTATTTATGCTTTTCTGTAAGTTTTCTTTTTTTTAATATAAAAATTAAATTACTATAGGTTTTAATTTTTTTTTGTGTTTTTTAATTTTGGGCGATATTTAATTTTTTGGCTATTTTTCATTTTTTTTTGGGCGATTGTTCATGGATCCAGTTTTTTTCTGGCTGCTGCAAAAAGCTACTTTTATATTATTTTTAATAAATGCGATCCAATTTTAAAAAAATATATTTAGCTTGTGTGTTGGCGTTACGGATTCATGTCAACCACTCATACGCTTTTCGGTGCGTTTTCTGACCGACTTTGGATACGAATTCGGCATCTTGTGCAGAACAGACTTTCTGATCGACTTCGGAACGAAGTCGGCAAATAATGTATGCTGGGTAAATACATACAACGTTGTCCCCATCTCAATTTGTACATATAACATCAGCACTCTACCAAAACACACTTCAAGTTACCCTTTTCCAACTGACCACAAAGGCAAGTCGATCGATATTTCCCATAGCTGACCACTGTGCATGTGTCTATGAATTTGAAACGAAACGGACATTTGCTCGCACACACACACATATAAACACATGTGTATCCTTTTATCTACATACATATGGAAATATCTTCTTCGTATACAAATTTATACGTGTTTGTGTATGTGCGTCCTAATGCTCGTACCAAGAGCCATAGAAACATTTTCAACATTAGCCTTAGATTTAGATTCAAATGAACGAAGAATTATTGTAAGGACTTGTGCACATGAAGATGAAACGAAGACCAAGGAAAAGGATTTCTGGACTGTCGTTGTGAAATGTTGTTTGCATACGACTTGCGAAATGTGAATAGAATTAAGAATGTTTGTTTATGTACATATGTATGTACATATACATATGTATGCTTCTACACTCGATGGAAGAATAGGAGTAGATTGTATAGTATGTTGGTAGTTGGAAGGAATGGGTGATACCTTGTTGGTTCCCACTAAAAATTTTACGTTGTTAGTTGAGTGCCTTCGTGGGGTATACGCAAGTATACGTGTGTATATCTAGTGGCTAAGACTGGCTGGACTATGTGTTGGCAAAGGAATTCGTTTCTATATATGGAATATATGTATATGTATTTATTCACAAGCGCACGCACGCTCAAATATACACACACACACACGCAAACAAACTAACACAAGTAGATTTTAAAAGTTATTCGATTGTGTCTACATGAATATGGGAGATGATGATTTGGTTGAGCATTAGAACAAGTACTTCTTACTAAGAATATTGTTTTACTAGGCGTGTTGGTGTGGGCTGCTGGATGTTGGCGATTTAGAATTTTCAAAATTTAAACTTGATACCCGTACATCAGAGCGAAATTCATTTGTGTATATACACGCATGTATCTACAAATATATATATATATATAGGAATATATGTACATACATATGTACATATGTGCACATTTACATACGTACAGTTATGATAGAAAATGGTCTGCTAGAATAGACAACATCAGCGGTCTCAAACTAAGCAGTTGAATCTGAATAGCAAAAAAGAAAAAAACTTCGAATAAAACCAGAGCAAGAAGGTGTACAACGAAGAGGACAAAATAAGAAAATGACATAAAACAAGTTAAACGAATATGAAATTTAAGATACCTAGTATACAAAAGACACATGGGTATATGTACATGTGAACATATGAACACAGTGAATATCCCCAAGGATATTACCAAATAATTTGCATATCATTTATTTACACACATACATATGTATGTAGTTTCTTCGTCTTATATTCTGCAACCTGGAACTTAAAGATCTTGTGTAGAGTTTGAAAAATTCATAATACCTATGCGTTCTTTAAAGTTGTATCTATATGTGTATGGATATTCCTTGTTCAAAAAAAGCTAATGCTGACTTTAGACGACATGTATTTTACATCTGACTTGTCAAATTTCCCACTGCAAAAGTGATACATGCCGTGTGAAACATATAAAACATTGTCAGATGACATTTACAGAAGCAAAGTCAGGTGAAAAATTTTCAATTAGAGCGTGTTCTATTTTCATCTGACAAGGCATCTGACATCAGCTGTATTAAATTATCAAAAGTGTGGTTTGGCTGAAAAAACATTAAAAAGGAAAGAGCGCTTTATATATTTACGAAAATTGTGCAAAAACTCAGCTGTTGTGAACACTCAGAGGTTATGTCAGATATAATTGCACATGTACGTGTGAAAGCAAATATTATAAACCGTCTGTAAATTGACAATTTTGACAAACATGCGAAGTTACATATGTCTCACACACCTAACAAGCCATATGTAAAAAACATGTCGTCTAAAGTCAGCATAACTAGTGGGACAGTTCCAACAATACAATACGATCGGTCTTACGATTTGGCTTCCTATAAGAAAAACAACAACTAATCCGCTTACAGCGCCACCTGTTGAGAATTTGTGGACTTTTTTTTTATAAACTTTTGCATAGCAACTACGAACAAACCCGCAGAAGCAAGTATCTAATTTGGTCCAGTCGTTTACAAGTTTTAAGGAGCACTATAAACCAAGATCCATTTATATATACATATGCATATATAGATATACATATATAGATTGGCGCTTACTATAAAATTTAACAACCTGTATTGTAAAACTTATCAACAATTTTGATATTTTTACAATTCTAAACTATGGGGAGGGTAGGACCATCAAATTTTAAAATTTCATATTGTACATGTCGCTTACGACTAAATATCCAATATGGATTAAAATTCCGAACTGTAAATGATTATTGCATTGCATAAATCGCAAATAAAGTTTCCATTAATCAAGAATTTATAGCTGAAATAGCTAAATTGAAGAAATCAAACGAACGGAAAAGATGCAGTTGAAATTTGGAAAACAACTGGAGAAACCAAGCAAATCGACTTGGGTTTTGATGGAAACTGCAATTTGTTCTCAGTTTAATCTATAAAATATTTAGTCTCGCTTTGGTGGTTCTTGAGACTGAACCTGAACCCCATATACCTGCAACATTTTGCATGAAATTGTAGGTATAGAAGGGGCTACTCGCCTTCCATGCCCCCAAGATTTTATTGAAATTTTTTTTATCTAAGAGTTACCTACATCAAATTTAGATAGCGTCGCTATTGTAGTTCT
The DNA here is from genome assembly GCA_956483635.1 of Panzeria rudis. Lineage (NCBI taxonomy): Eukaryota > Metazoa > Arthropoda > Insecta > Diptera > Tachinidae > Panzeria > Panzeria rudis. The sequence goes on from OY101447.1 coordinate 86,632,371, forward strand.
GCAGATATAGGAAAATTAATAATTACTTTGTATTGGGGTGCCGATATTCCCCTTCTTATACAACAGAGATTTTGTTGAAACTTACACTTTGCTCTAAAAGTTACCTTCAATAATTTTAGACAGCCTTGCTGTTGTAGCTCTGCAGCTATACTAAAATTAATAATTACTTTGTATTTCCAAGATTTTGTTGGATTTTTCGTTTGCTCTAAGGTTAGTCACCTGCATCAAATTTAGAGAGCTTCACTATTGTGGCTTTGCAGATATATTAAACTTAATATTTACTTTGTATGAGGGTACCCGTATTCTCTCTCCTGTACAACCAAGATTTTGTTGAGACTCTCAATTTGTTCTGAATATTACCCACATCGAATTTGAAGATCTTCACTATTGTAGCTCTGCAGATATAGACGTACTAAAATATTTAACAAAACTTTTAATTTCCGTTATCTATTGATTTTTATATTAGCAAAATCAATCATTCAATAATTCTTTATTTTAAAAAGTATTTCACAAACAAACAGTGTCTAAAGAAATGAGATAAAAAGCCAAAAAAGAAAATAAAAAATATTCAAAGTAAATTAGCTAAAAAAGAACAATGTTTTTATCGAAATTTTAAGGAAACATCGTATTTAAAAACTATTTTTAGACCAAGCAATAGCACAGAAAAGAAAATTACTTATATCCAAGGAATTTTTTCATAGATGCTATGAATCTAACATAAAAATTTTTTTTAGAAACTTTTCTCATTCACGTAAGGAATTTTTACCTAAATTAATTCATATTTCTTAACAAAAATATTAAAAAAAAAATTCAAGTATTGAACTTGTATGGCCTGTTGGACTACACTTTTCAGAATTTGTTGACAAAATATTGAAAATTTGTTTTCAAAGCAACTTCGATTTCATAAATTTATTTATTAAAAACTAAATTCATATTGCGTATGAATCCTCTTTTTTATTTATAAATTAATAAAATATATGAACAATAGAGTATTAACTTTTTTCATAATACGTATGTTCAAACCTTTTTTCTGTGAGGATAGAATGCAAATCATTAGTAAAATCACTGATGGACTGAAATCAAAGTACTTTTATTTATGATCATTCATCTATGATTTGACCACGAAGTTGTCAGATGGCGAAAGTGATCCAAAGAGCAATTAAAAGGTTGTCTAGGATAAATGTTGCCGGCAAAGTGCAGTCTTAGAACAGTAAACTCAGTCCTTTTTCTTCTATATTCTTTGTTGCAAATGGCCTTTTAAAACAGTCAATGTATTATTGTTTCATCTCCTAATCGGTTTCTTATTTAAGTAACACAATTTTAGTTGTTGAGAAAAACCTTCGCCCACGACAGAAGTTGCCCGGAAGTAATATCTATTTTGCCATTTTCTTCGTAACTAAATGCATCAGAAAGACGTGCATACAGATTTTCTGCATATCTAATTACAGAGCATTTTGGTGCATATTGAAAAACATTACAGTTGTTTTTACTAAAAATTTTTTTTAAATAATTAATTAAACAGAACGTTTTTCTCCTCGCTTTTCATTCCAAAATAATTTAATATACACTTTGAGCTTTCGTTGGTTTCTTTCCCCTTATTATTTCATGATGAAGCACAATAATTTAAAAAAAAGAGGAATTTTTGGGTGAAAAAATCAGTACTTTTTTATGTTTATAAATGGATTTTTAGTCCCGGGAATTCCCGGATAAACTTCCCGGGAAAGCGGGAAACGAAAATAAGCGATTTTCCCGGGAATTCCCGGTACGAGAAATCCCGGGAAAAACCCCCACATGTTTGGTATTGGGTGAAAGTAAACTATATTCTACATCACTAATGCTAAAATTAATGCTTTGAGTAATTTAATTTATTGGCAGTGGGCGGTCAAAGTCAAACAATTTTAAAAAAGTTTTCGTGTCGTGGTTAAAATTTAAAATTGAGATATTTAGGGCCATTATTACAACTAGGCAATAGCTAAAGGCAGGATTTTGTCAGAAGAATAAAAGGTTTACCTTCATTAAAACTTTACTTTAAATGAAAGTGAGCGATAAGTTAAAGTCAGATGCATCCTACATGGTAGGATGCACGCTCGACAAAAGCCTGCTTTTAGCTATTGTCAAGTTGTAATAATGGCCCTTAGAGTGCTAATATATTTGGTAAGTCTTCTAAAAGTAAAAATATTATAATGGAATCATCACCATCAGGTATTTGACTACATAATTGAATAATTTTCGTTTAAATAATTTTTTTGGAAATATTTTAAGTGCTCCATAAATGAGGTATTTTCTATATATACATTGACTTTCAACAAATTTCAGGTCGAGATCAAGCAAATTTTATTGATTGCTCTTATAAAATTAGATTTCAGCTTCTATATCAAAAAATAAATAAATCCTGCGGATTTACTGAGACTTTCTACTAATTTAAATTATTGTGAAAGAACTCCAGTTGCTAAATACATACATTAGAGTCAACCTATATAAAAAAATTCGATTTCTCCCAGTCTTACCCCCAGGTTGGTGAGAATTGATAAAAGAATTATTCTGCTAAGTTTTCAGATTAATTAATTGGGGTAAGACCAGCCGCCAGCCCGCTCAAATTTAGGAAAAACCATGAAAGTTTCCCTTCTTTCCTAATAACTTCAAAAATATTAATATTACAAAAAATTTGTAGGGAGAAAATATGGCTTGTAAAGTTTGTAGCATTTCATACCCTAAAAACTTTTCTCTAAATCTAATAGTTAACAAAATAAATAAAACATTTTCAAGCATAATTAGCAGGGACAAAGACATTATGCATTAAAAAAATTAACTGCAAACAATAAATTTTGAAAAATTTAAGTTTATTTATTTTTTGAGTTAAAACAATTGTAATTATGGTGTACATTTCAGAACAAGTGTAAAAAATATAAATTTAAAGCAAAAAGAAATACTGGCAGGTTTTATGTCCGAACACACGAATTTAGCAAAAAACATGCTGAAAGGAGCCAGTAGCCAGAAGCGAAAGTGTGGCGGGTAACTGTAGCGTTGGTGACACTGCCGTTGACATGTGCCCAGAAATATTTAATTGCGATAAGACATAATTTAATGCCTCCTTCGACAATCTGAGCCACTGTTTAAATCCACAAAAAAAAATTACAGACAAGAATTTATTTGATCACAAATAATAAATTTGTTAAGCCCTTATGACACTACATTTTTTCTTAATTTTTCAAGTTCTGAAGATCAGTGCAAATAGAATATAATGGGAAATTTTACCAGGTGCAAGGAGTTCAGCTATATTAAGATAAATACCAAATTGTCAAAGCTTTTACTAATGTTATCGATAAAAAATGGGGGCCTGTCAAAAAAAATGTAAAAATTTTCAACTTAAAATTGACATTTCAAGCTTGAAACATTAAAGTGCTGCCAAGTTAGCGGTTTATTCACGAATTCAGCGATTTAGCGCCTCTTTTTTTCAATTTTTTTTTCTTTTGTCGTTTTATTATAAATAAAAAGTAGGCAGCACTTAAAGAAGCTATTACGTTTTGTTTACATTTTGTATAGCTGTTTCTTTCTATCAGTTGCTATTTCTTTCTTTCAATCCTATAGCAAAACAATGCAAAAAAAATGTAGTGTCATATGGGCTTTACTTACACTCTTGTTGGTAAGGATAGAACGTCGCTCTTATCTCGCATTTGTTCCCTAATACGTACCAAATCATGTTCATCTTCTGACTCCGACGAAGATAAATATGAAAGCATCAATATTTGTTCGTCCATTTTCTATAAAATACAAACTTTTAATTAAAATACATAACTGAAATTCTAGTTTTTACTTACATTGTATTTTGTATTTTTTTTGTTTATAGTTCGTGTAAAGATGTGCTGCCACTCTGTTACAAATTTAATAAATTCTTTTACAATTAGTATGAAAACTCGACTCGATAGCGATGGAATGCCATCATGAGGTAACTCATTCTATATCGAAAGCGGTAATTAGATCCCTGCTTTTGACACACAAAAATCCTTTTTGTTATCGTTCATCATGAAATAATATCTATGTACGGAGAAAGAAACCAATGAAGGCTCAAAGTGTACAACAATTTCGATTTAACCGGGTTTTTAAGTGAACTTTTGACTTAACTGCACAAAGTTATTAATTTCTGGCACTATTTTTTAGAATCCCATACTATTTTGTTTTTAAGTGCACTTACTATAACTGTACTTTTAAGATAAATGCCTTTAATTGTTGGCACTTTAAAACAATTTTCACACACAAATTCAATCTTAGCTGCATTTTGACTTAAGTGCACAAAATATTTGTTTTCTGTGGATATTTTTCAAAATCCATTTTTGAGTGCATTTGTATACCTGTAAATATTTTTTGGCAGTTTTAAACTATTTTCATATAAAAATTAAAATTGGATTAAACAAATCAAAAATCAAAGTTAGCTGCACACAATAAATAATTGAGTGTACTTGCACATTAAGGCAGATAAGTACATTTAAGCTAACAGCATTTTTTACTTATCTGCACAAAAAATCGTGAAAAGTTAAGTCAAAATAACTTCTTATCAAATTATTTTGGATTAAAGAACAAAGAGAAAAAATTTTGCCTCTTTAATTAATTATTTAAGAGAACCAAATTCTTCAAGAAAAAGCGGATGTGATCAAAAGAGCGATTATAAGGTTGTCTAGGATAAATGCTGCAGTTTCAATATGCACCAAAATGCACGGTAATTAGATATTTAGGAAATCTTTATGAACGTTTTTTCATGCATTTAATGATGAAGAAAATGGGGAAATAGATATGTATTACTTCAGATGGCGGTGAAAGAGAATACTCGATGAAACTTTAATGGCGGCTATTAACAAACAAGACGGAGGAAAAATATTGATAGTATATACCATAGGGTACATAGAGGCCAAACAGAAACTTCAAAAACCTAAGTGTGCTGTGAAAAACCTAAGTCTAAGGATGTATTAGTAGAACATTTTGTATTAGTATTAGTTTAAAATAAAAATTTCCCCACAGCACTAAAACCACACTTGGTTGTAACAAAAAGTATTCTAAGCTATTTATATTTTTATACATGAATTGTTAGAAGTTTATGCAATTATTCTTGTATTAATTAACGAAAATATGAATTTAGAATGCTTTTTAATGCATTCGAGCTCAAAAATATTGATTTTCTAAACATTTTTTGCAATTTTTCTATTTGGTACCAAAAATTTTTATCCCAAATAGGAACAAAAATACAATACTGTTCAATGAAAAATAGGGTTGAAAACTTTGATAAATTTCAACACACAAATGTCAACAAAAATAAAATATGTTTTAAAATTACAGCAAGAAGAAATATAAAATGTATTTTAAACCAAATAAAAAAATTAAATAAACTAAAAAGTGTTTGTGCATGGAAAAAATGTTACGAAAAGGCACTAATTTCACACACAAAAATCCTTTTTGTTATCGTTCATCATGAAATAATATCTATGTACGGAGAAAGAAACCAATGAAGGCTCAAAGTGTACAACAATTTCGATTTAACCGGGTTTTTAAGTGAACTTTTGACTTAACTGCACAAAGTTATTAATTTCTGGCACTATTTTTTAGAATCCCATACTATTTTGTTTTTAAGTGCACTTACTATAACTGTACTTTTAAGATAAATGCCTTTAATTGTTGGCACTTTAAAACAATTTTCACACACAAATTCAATCTTAGCTGCATTTTGACTTAAGTGCACAAAATATTTGTTTTCTGTGGATATTTTTCAAAATCCATTTTTGAGTGCATTTGTATACCTGTAAATATTTTTTGGCAGTTTTAAACTATTTTCATATAAAAATTAAAATTGGATTAAACAAATCAAAAATCAAAGTTAGCTGCACACAATAAATAATTGAGTGTACTTGCACATTAAGGCAGATAAGTACATTTAAGCTAACAGCATTTTTTACTTATCTGCACAAAAAATCGTGAAAAGTTAAGTCAAAATAACTTCTTATCAAATTATTTTGGATTAAAGAACAAAGAGAAAAAATTTTGCCTCTTTAATTAATTATTTAAGAGAACCAAATTCTTCAAGAAAAAGCGGATGTGATCAAAAGAGCGATTATAAGGTTGTCTAGGATAAATGCTGCAGTTTCAATATGCACCAAAATGCACGGTAATTAGATATTTAGGAAATCTTTATGAAAGTTTTTTCATGCATTTAATGATGAAGAAAATGGGGAAATAGATATGTATTACTTCAGATGGCGGTGAAAGAGAATACTCGATGAAACTTTAATGGCGGCTATTAACAAACAAGACGGAGGAAAAATATTGATAGTATATACCATAGGGTACATAGAGGCCAAACAGAAACTTCAAAAACCTAAGTGTGCTGTGAAAAACCTAAGTCTAAGGATGTATTAGTAGAACATTTTGTATTAGTATTAGTTTAAAATAAAAATTTCCCCACAGCACTAAAACCACACTTGGTTGTAACAAAAAGTATTCTAAGCTATTTATATTTTTATACATGAATTGTTAGAAGTTTATGCAATTATTCTTGTATTAATTAACGAAAATATGAATTTAGAATGCTTTTTAATGCATTCGAGCTCAAAAATATTGATTTTCTAAACATTTTTTTGCAATTTTTCTATTTGGTACCAAACATTTTTATCCCAAATAGGAACAAAAATACAATACTGTTCAATGAAAAATAGGGTTGAAAACTTTGATAAATTTCAACACACAAATGTCAACAAAAATAAAATATGTTTTAAAATTACAGCAAGAAGAAATATAAAATTTATATTAAACCAAATAAAAAAATTAAATAAACTAAAAAGTGTTTGTGCATGGAAAAAATGTTACGAAAATGCACTAATTTCAAGTGGAAAAATTATAGTCTCTCAATTGTGTTGAAATGCAAAAATGGTAACCTCTCATTTTTGTTGAATTCACAATATCTATATGTGTAAAGAAAGCTGTCATTATTTTATTGACAGTGCGAGAGCTTGCTATCTATGTTTATCAATGGTATATACAACGTCCTCTTAACCAGGGTTTGAAAAAATTTCTACGATAAAATTACTATTGCTGTTGCTGTGAACCTATCATTGAAAATACGAAATCAACAGCAATATCAATAGGTCGTATATGACAACGCACGCTATGCTGTTGTACATATCAAACATTTTTCAACAGCTTGCTAACAGAAAACTAAAATATAATAAATGATTTTTTTCGACAACAGCAGGAAAAATGGAAACAATAGCAATAGCAAATGATATTGTCACACATTTTGCTGTTGCTATCAAATAAGTGGAAAATAATTGAATATTATATTTTAAAAGTTTTTTAAAACCTAAAATTTACTTAAACAAAAATAATTCAATTGGAAGTGCTAAAAATGCAAAGTACCCATCAAAAGCATTTGCAACATGTAGTTGGATAACGACTTCACTAATAAAAAAAAAGTGGTATCCAACTCTAACACAGAGTCTTAACTTTGAGACATTAACTTTGAGATAACATGAGAAAAAACGTCGGCAGAATACTAAAAACAAAATTTCAAATTTTCTCTTAATCTCATACTAGGGGAAGACGTAATTTTACTTTTCCGATACGATTTCATTTTATGCAAATGCTCATCGAGTTAACATGTACTACTTTTACATAATTAGTTACTTTATTTTTAATTTTTCACACAAATTTAAATTTACAAATCAATTAAACACATTTATTCATTTATTTAACACAGAAATTTTATGAAAAACATAGCTTTTCATTTATTTTAATAAACACTCACACATGCACGCTATTTTATTTTCATGTACATGTGTTTTTTGACAGTTCATCTCATAAGACTGTTGTTATAAGAATTCTTATAACAACGCTCTCATAAAAATTTTTATAACTTTTTTTTAATATATATTTGATAATAAATTAGTTTTTATATAGTACTTTTTTAATATACTCGTAAATTTTTATAAAATAATCGTATACAAATGTAGCAGAAAATCGCCAAGAGTAGAAATAAAATCGCCAAAAATTATTTTTAAATTTTTCTCATCCAAATTCAAAACCCATTAATGAATATAACTAATATAAGAAAAAATCATCAAAATCACATTGTTTTAATTTCTTGCAGACGAATTTTGTTGGGATATATTTTAGAAAATACATCCTCTTTCAACAAAAAAATTTTCTGAATTAAAAGCATTTTGAAGTTCAATTTTGTTTAAAAAAATAGCCATAAAAATCACCAACAAATTTATTTATCTGAAAATTTTTAATATTTCGGCTTTCTAGCTCAATATTTTTGAATTAATGAAAATTCAAATAATTTTTATTAAGAGTGGAGTGTTGGAATATGCAGGGCAAGAATTTAAAAGAAGTCTTGTATCCTATTTGCTGGCAAAAACTTGTTGAATATCTGATGTTTCCTTGTAAAAAGCATCCACCTTAATAAGTGGTAAAAGTGAACAAGAATGCTGATAAGACGGTGTAGCGGCCTCTGGAAATCAGTAGTACTGATCCGTTCTGCTAATCTGGGCTCAAATCGTCACATCCGTGAACGTATAACTCGTCACGTAAAAACGCCATTTTCGGATTATGACATACGTGAACGTACTGTAATCCCATACATTTTATACGATTGACGTGTCACGTAATTCATTTTAGTACGATTGCCGATACGATCACGGATGTGACGATTTGAGCCCTGATTTAAACACTCCACTCTTAATAAAAATAATTTGAATTTACATTAATTGAAATATTGAACTAGAAAGCCGAAATAATAAAAATTTTCAGACTTATATGTATATTCAGTTCAAAATAAAAAATTACGTAAACATATTTATTTAGACGCCAAATAAGGCGAAAATTCTCCGCGTTTGGTCAGAAATCCGCATATCTGACACCCTGACCAGCATGAGTTATATAATAACTAGAAAAAAAATCACAGAATACCACAGTTGGCATTGGAGTTATTAATTCTAGCCGAAGAAACGACAACGGTGATGATAGCGATGATTATAATCATGAAAAAGAAGATGATGATCATGATGACGATATCTAAAACTATTAGCATAATCTATACGTATAATAAAACTGTAAAAAGGGCGTGTCTGCACATGAAATATTTTTTGGACCCATTAATCGATGTAGAGAACAAAAAACCGAATTTTGGAAATTTTGTCTGTCTGTCCGAACATGCAAAAACCACTGAAGCGATTTTCATGAAATTCGGTATAAGCACACAGAAAAAAAAAGGAATGTAAAATCCACATGCCGCAATTTTGATTGCAAATCATATTAAATTTACAAGAAATAATTTGTCGTTTGAGTGTGTTAGTGTTTACTTGCTTTGTTCATTGCTACAATTTACTGTTCTGCTTAGTTGTGTGACTTGTTGTTGTTTATTCTTACATGTGTCGTCTATGTATACGACAAAAAACGAATTACCAGCGAATATTTACTGCTGCTGGTTTAAAATTACCATTGTTTCATATTAATTTTAAACGGAAAATAATTAATCTAACCTTAAATCACCGTTAAAACAATTTTGGTATAAACGTTAAGTTTCATTTTCAATCGACATGACTATAACTTTAATTTCAAATAAGTTTTATGTTAAATAATCATTTAAATCATGTTGAATTAAAATGCAATGCATTTTACATACGATGGTATTTATTTAGTGTATAAGTAAAGAAAAGTTTGAAGCTGTTGTGGCTGCAGTGGTTAGCGCGTGGACTATCATGCAGGTGGCACGAGTTCAATTTTTGGCTGGGGTAGTCAGCTACAACGAAAAGTTTTCTGATGACTATCACGTAAGTAAAATAATTAATAAAATAGCTACATTAAAGTCATGTTGTTTCAGCTTCATATAACTTTAATTCAACATGATTCTTCGTGTTGTTACAATATCAAATTCACGTTGTTTCAACTCAAAATTACTTTAATTCAATATGATTTTTCGTATTATTTCAGTATCAACTTCATTTTGATTTAACTGTACTGCAATATGAAATCAACATGGAATATAGTTAATTCAAAAGGTAAAATTTTCTTTCAAGATTATTGTAAATCATGTTGATTTAACATGAAACACCTATGAAGCAAAATCACTACCGAAAAATGTTAAGTTAACCTGGTTTTCGATGATTTTACATGGAAATTTTTCTGTGTGAAGGTACTTTAGATTCCTGATTCAAACATAAGTATGGTACTCTTTACCGCGATAAAATATGTTATTTCTAAGTTAAAATAGAAGAAAAAAAAACGAAAATATACCCAATTTTACTAATATAAATGTTGTTTTAAATTAGAAAGATGTTTTTGATTTTTTTAACGGTGGTAGCATTGTTTATTTTGTATAACGGGAACTTTAAAAAATATGTAAAAAATGTTATATTATTATATTTGACACACACTTTATAGTCATAAAGTGTTCTTTAAGCGCGCGAAGCGGGCGGGCACATCTAGTAATACATAAAATTGGTTCAAATGCATATATCGTCGGGTGGTTACTGGTCTGCCGCATGGCACATTTTTACAAAATATGAGCCACAAATCCGCAATCCATTTTTCGATATGTTAAATATATTAAGAGATATCAATGAATGTCATCTTTTATGGATTACACTATGTGGTTTATATTTTGTGTTTGCTTAAACAAATACATTACTTTGACCTACTTGAAAGATATACAAAAAAATTTGTGTAAAAATGGTATCTAGGGCATAAAACAGGTTCGTGGTATTTTAATTGAATCTTAATAACTTTTCATATTTTGTGCAAAAAGTTATAAGGACTTTAATAGCCTGTTTTTAGAAAATGAATTAGTTTGTTCGTTCGTAAAGAAAAACGAACAAAAGTAGTTTTACGTTTTTGTAACACACAATATTTAAGTGAGTGAGAATATATAGAAAGAGCTTTTAATTTTTTCATACATATATATTTGGTTATTATAAAATGAAATCATTCGTAGTAAACAAATGAAAGTGTTTAAAATAGTCGATAAGCAATATCCACTCGTTTGTCTAACAAATTGCAAGAGTAAAATTATATAGACAGCAAAAACTTCGCGCAAAATTAAAATTTGCATAAACAAAGTAAAATATAAATAAGAAATCTAAATTTTTGCAGGAAAAAAATAAATAAAAATCCAGTAAGAACTCTAATTTGCAGAAAATATTTATTAATTTATCCTTAACTCAAAACATGGTCATTATATCCACGTCGAAAAGGATATAATGTCCACGGACATTAGTTTCGTCCCAAAGTGGAAATAATGTCCATCAAAATGGAGAAACAACGCCCATGAACTTTATTTCCACTTTAAAATGGAGACAGTATCCATTCTTTTCTCGTCTGGTCATATAAAATAGTAGCTTTGCAAAGATTTTTTTCTTGAAGACTTTCTCCTCGGGTATGTCAATTAGTGGTTCCTTTGAGTAAAGGTTTTCTGCCATACCAGCCTCCGGACAACTTTTAGCTAGTCTCCACTGAGTAAACACTTGCTGACTAGCTTGCCTTTAGCAATTAGGCTAAGAAGAAACTTGTTCAGTGCAGAAAATAATCCGATATACCCAGAGGCGAAAATGTAGAAGCCCGCCCAGCAAGGCAGAAACTTTTTACTTAGCGAAGCTACTGTTTGATATACACCCTACAGATAATATTGGACTACGTGGTCCATTTTAGCTGAAATGGAGTAGTTACAACATGGTCCTTTGTAATGCAGTCATGGACCATATCATTTGCAAACAATAGCTTCTAGTTAACCGATAAGTGTTTGCGTTTTAACGAGTAATCATTAAAACGCGAACACTTGAGCGCTCCATCTAATAGTGACATAGAGTAGTTTTAAGACTAGTCCGATGTAATGCAGACATGGACCATATCATTTGCAAACAAGAGTTTGTAGTTAAGCGACAAGTGCTCGTGTTTTAACAATTTCAACATTAACATTTGAGTGCTCCATCAAGTGTTGACATGGAGTAGCTTTGAGACTACTCCGATGTAGTGCAGAGTTAGGTTATATGGTCCTTCCCTAGGATATCGTAATGTTAAATCGATCATGTTTTATTTATATGGTTATGGGTTAGCTTTGGAGTAGTCCTAGTCTTTTATGGAGTATACAAGTTGCGTTATCTGCTGGGCGCATACACATGCATATGTATATACATACATACTACATACACAGATAACTAGAAGAGAAACCCTTTAATACCGGGAGAAGGCAACCTATGCAATCAATCTTTACTCTACAAAACTGCCTTAGATGATTCATCGTAACAGTATGTATACATATTTAAGTATGTATGTATGTACAATTGTACATATGTATGTCCATATGTATGCATGTTTCTGTATTTTTTTATTTTAAAAAATTTCAAATATTTTAAAATAATTTTTATTTTTCAATTAATATTTTTGTTTTTATGAGCAAACGTCAGTTTATTTTTGTTCCGTGCGCCGATATGTATATGTACAGATATGGGTTTTGATTAACGTCGGTACCTGCCACGACGGTGTTCTCAAAACACCGAGTGAAGTTGAGTGTTCACCACCACCCCCGAGTTACCCCGAAGGCACACCATGTGTGGCTTGCAAGGCTCTCACAGGTAGCAATTTCTCATGCATGGGAGACCCCACCATGCATAAACACCTTGTTAGAGTGTTTGAGCTATCTAAACTCTATTACATCAGTAGTTTAACGCGATGCGAACAAGGCTTCCGAGGAAACAGAAGCTGGCAAGTATCTACACCAAGTGTAGACGCCCCCAGCAAAATATTCCCCTTCCACCCGCCACAAAGCACTACCGAATGTAACGTCTGTTGGTTTAGCAACAGCACAAAGAGGCTTTCTGTTGGTGGACCGAAGTCCACGCTAGCCACTAGCACTAGGCGAGCATCAGTCTTTTAACCAACACCTCTCCCAGCGATTTTGGTAGCAACCACAGCCACCACGTGGACTCCCGAAGGAGACCTCTCCAATAACCAGACACAGAATCATCCTTCCTAGGGTGAGACAATGTCCTTCTAGCGACATCATCCCAGATGATCTCGCTCATACGGCGAGTATCTTATCTCTTTACCCTCAGAAGGCAGGTCATCTGTGGGGCAACTGGTTCCCGTGGTACCAGTTCAAGCTACTGGTAAAGCCTCAAAAGAAAACCCCTAGAGGTTAACTTTCTATCGACTTTGGTCTTGGGGTAAACCATAGGTGCCTGTTCACCTCCTTACTGACTCGAGTAGGCAAGCCTACTTCCTTTTATAAATATATGCACGCCCGTTGCTCTGTCGCCAGAGATTGGGTAGTACACATAAGTTTTATGGGTAATTGGCCAAAGGTACTGTCAGCAAAATCCAATTACCCTCTCCCCAGAAAGCACATCATCAAGGCTAGAGCAATCACCAAGATGCGCACACTGTGCTCCCCGGGGGAAATGTATATGTACATTAGGATTATGACTTTCTTACTACTTTTGCAAATACAAAATTTTACATGCCCTAGCCAAACTGGCAATAGAAATATAAGGAAACGCCATCTTACTTTCATGACGTTGTCAAAAAAGATCCCGCAACAAACGAGCTTACATTTGGTCTATGTATTAAAAAATATAAAACCAAGCAACCATTTTTCTTTATTCCTTTAGATTTTGATAAAATTTGATTCGAATGATGCGTCTGGCAAAACTAATATTGGTGCAAAATCAAAGCTCACTATTTTGCCAAGTTCGCCAAATATCGCGACTTTAGAATAGTAAAGTTCATCAAAAATTTAGTAACTTGCTACACAAAAATATGTACATATGTATGTATTTAACAGGCGGTATGTCATAATGTCCAGTGACAACATGTCCATAGACATTATATCACTCCAAAAAGTGTCATAGCGTCCATAGACATTATGACACTTTTTAGAGTGTAAAGATTTTTTCACAGCCGGCCTTAGGGTGGGCTTAAAAGTTGATAATCGAATAGCGGCTTCTGCTTAGATGGGAGAAAATCCTTAAGCCCTGATAAAGGCCGGCTATGCTGAGAGGAGTAAATCGTTAAGCCCGGCCGAAGGCCGGCTATGCAAAATTTTTTAATCAGCGAATCCGCTTTTCGATATACCGAGAGGAAGAAATCCTTAAGCTTTAGTAATTAAATTAAAATTTCTTTAAATTTTACATTTATTTCCAAATATTTCTTTAAATCGATATATGTACTTTAGGCATTGGTGACGCTATTTCAACATTTTTATTGACGTCAATTGACTTTATTTCCCACCGTGGTAATCGGAATCAAGAATATAAAAACATATAAGCATATAAATATGTATGTTTTAATTTGTTTTAACTTTTAAAAGTATGGATATTGTGACGCATTTAAAAGTGCCCATACTATCCATAAGTGTCATAATGTCCATGGACGTTATGACACTTTTTGGAGTGACATAATGTCCATGGACATTATGTCACTGAGCATTATGACATGTCACCATTTAAAACTCCTTATCTTAGATATTCTATTAAGGTGTCATGTTAAAGGGCACAAAATTGCCCTTAACATGTATTTTTTTAAGAATTTTAAAATAATCATTATTCAAAAAAAGCTCCCGCGAACATAAGGTCCGTAAAATTTTACCTCTAAATAATGCAAAACCAAATCAAAGGATACGTCATTTTAGGGCCATTTTGTGCCCTTTAATATGACATCTTAATGGAATATCGAGTGTAAGTAGTTTTAAACAGTGTTCGAAAATAAACCGAACGTTATTTTGTGTAGTGTATACACAAGCAGAAATGATATCTATTACTACGTTTATACGCCGTGCTTATTTGCAAATAAAAACGTAAAATGCTGCCAAATACTTTTTTATTGTCAATTGTTAAATCACTGAATATTTATCTATATATTAATCTATTTACCCAGTAAAAAATTTTCATGTTTTTTGAAGCACTAAAGAAATAAAGCGCTTTATAATTCGCTTTAAAATATGAGCTTGTTTAGAAGCTGTTTCATAGCGTCATAACAATGCAGGTTTTTAAGCGGGAAAAATATTTGCTTTTTACTTATACATAAGCTTCGTACACAAGCTATACAAAAAACTGATTTTATAGTGCTGATCGAAAGCAGCTTTTTAAGCGAGAATGAAGAGTGAGTTTATTTGAGTTTCCTGGGGTTTCCTGCCGTTTTGCAACAGTGTTTTTGGTCAAGTGATTGGTACGTTGGACTTCAAACCTCAAACGAAATAAGAAGAATTCAAAATGGCGTCAACGACGCCAATCCACATCGAACCATTTTTTTCATATATTTTCAGTTCTAGTGCTAAAAATGTTGACGATTTTCAGCCCTTCTTTTGTGAACAAAAATGTAGTACTCCAATCCGGGAACTCGCCATACAAAAATCAGCAGCGATATCAGCAGGTTTGTCAGCGCTACTTTCATTCCATAATAGTAGAAACCTGCTTTATTGGAAGCAAGTTTTTTACTGGGTATCTATTTCTTATTTTTTATTAACAAACATGTGTAAAGGTGGCATCTCAAACTTCTTATTTGCGCATACAGTAAAATTCGCTTATAGTCCACTGCCTCATTTGCACGCTATTTGTGGACTATAACGCAAATTGGACTATATCTTGAACTTTATATAAGCCAATTTTTGGCTTATAAGCGAATCTCTATATAATTATTTCTTTTAACAGTAGAAAAATAAAACTAACGCTTAGAAATTACTTCCTTATCTACTCAATTCATAAATATTGCAATTAAGATTGCTAAAATAAAAATAATTTCTACTTCAATGTAAGTAATATTTTTATAAAATTATCATTAAAAAATCTATTATGTTTGATTTTTGCATTTTGGATTACAGTATTCCACGGTTAATTACCTCGCCAAAAATACCAATATTTTTGGGTAATTATGCGGGGAAAGCATTGAAACGAATACGCTTAACTACCTCATTAAGGTAATTAAACGAATACGTTTAATTATCTGAGTGAGGTAATTATACGAATATGTGAAGCATAAAAAATAATTAAGAAAACACTCTTATTAAATTAAGTTCGATTGCAATATATTAAATTGTTTTTGCAAGCTTCATACATTGTCTACCGTTGGCTATCAAATTAGCTTAAAATCTTTATTTTGAAAATAATATGTGATGGAAATCGATTACGAATGAAAATCGCCACAAAAGCTAAAGAAGTTGTATACGAAAAAACGTTAAATCACATGCTTTATAGGAATTTGTAGATGTATCAGCTAAATTTAAAAGAGATAGCAATAAACCACAATGTGTTTTGCTCCTAAATTTTAATTCTACTGGTTTTTCAGATGGCTTGTCATATCCTACTAACAAAAGCGTACGCATACATACATACATATGTACTTATGATTAACATGTAAACTCGCGTGCATTACTTGCAGTGTTGTTGTCAAATAATACTGAGGTAATTAAACGAATAAAATTGTGGGGACATTTCATTTTTAAGGGAATTACCCGAATTGGCTAATTAAGCGTATGGCAATTAAACGTGGACTTTTGTTTGAAAAATGAAGGGAAAAAACAGGCATTTAAAACTAAAAGTAAATAAGCGTGAAATGCATTTAAGCGTGGGGTAATTAACCGGGGAATACTGTATATCTGCCATAACTTGCATATATTTAAGATATTTCAAACCACATCTTGATGGCGTATAAGCGAAAATGGACTATATAAAAATATTTTGCAGGTATTTTACTTACAGATGACAGAAAAATTAGCATTTTGGAATATATCGCAAATTCTACTATAAGCTGTGTGGCTTATAAACGAATTATACTGTAGTGCGTTAATCAGCAATTGATTCCGTGAGAGATTTCGTGGGAGCACTACGTTGTTATTTGCAAATAACCACTATATAACCACGTATAAGCGTAGTATATTTTTTTTAGTGTTTGTGTATATTAATATTATATTTACAAAACCCGAACACAACACATAACGATTTTTTAATGCAACCCTATAAGCAACTCAGTTAACTTTTACTTTAAGCTAAATATTTCTCAACTAATGGTGGTTGATGACTGAATTACTTTCAATGGAGTCAACTGACTATTTTAACATTGCGATGTCCTAGGCGGTAGTCAATTTTCCGACTCTGTATTACTTTCCAACTAACTTAAAGTTAACTTTATTTAAGTCAAATGGTAGTTAGTGTGCAAAAAGATGAGGCTGGGGTTCGAACTATGTATCACACGTTTTGTAGTCAACGTGCTGACCACCCAGCTAAGGTACCATTTAAAATAATGTCAGCAAGAAGTTAATATAGACTCGAAATGAGATTCAAAGTAGCTGAGAGAGTAAAATGGTTAGCTCTCACCAAATCCCATTATGCACTCAACTTAAGAATTGATTTTGCGTCAGTTCTGGATTACATTGTAGTTAGCTTTTAGTTAGTCTAAAAAAGTTAACTATAAGTTGATTATTTTTGTAGTCGACTACAGATTTGCTTGTAGGGAAGTAACAAACATTATGTAGCGTTTTGTTTTTTGTAAAAAAACAGTACAATTGTAGGGGTTGCGTACTACATACTATATATTTTTGCGTTTTATAGTGTTCTTTTTTCATCACATACAACCAGCGTTGTCAACTTTTAGATTTCAAAAAGCACTGAAACAAGTAAAAAAGGCGTAGTTCTTGAAAAAAAGCACAAAATTTTTATTTTTTAGTTTCATTAAAAAAAATTATATACCTGGCTGTTCTGTTAATCAAGCCGATATAAAACGAATCGATTTAGAAAAATTAGATCCTTAAGTGATAAGTTTTAGTCGAACTGTATGGATTTATATCCAAAGAAATTTATTTATTTTGGCTTGAGTTCGGTTTTAATTTAATTTTTCAATTAAATTATATATTTATTTATAGGTATGTTTTGAACCTCGAACGATTGTCAAATCGAATGTGAGGTGCAAATCGCCAAACTTTTTTTTTCATGTTCTGAAACTTACGCGTTTTGCTTGCGATTTGCAGTATTAAATAGATCAGCTGTTTATTAAAATCACCTGTGCAGAAGAAAACAATGGACAAGCAAAACCAAACTAAATTTTTTAAATTTCACATTCTCTTCGTTGAGTATTTCATGCAAATGGTATTGCGAAAGTGTAAATTCAAAATATCAGCTTTTTTATGAAGTCCAACAACAAACTAACCAGATTTCGTTTAAAAAAGGCTCGATACTTTGCATTTGCACTTTCGCAAGACCATTTGCAGGAAACACCCAACTCCGCTATTGTTAATACAAATTGTAAGAATATGTTACAAGTTTTGATGCAAATAAAAAGAACGCATATCTAATTAATTTATTCATCATTATATTGTTTTTTTTTAAAGTCGAGTTTAGTTTAAATCCATCAGTTCACTTCAGTTTACTCTTGCGATTTGAACTCGCCAAAAATCCGGCGATTGCGATTTACAGAACATCTCTTTTGCGAGCTCAAGTCACAATCGCAAATGTTATGCAAAATGCGATTGTCAGAACATAACCGTTAGAGATAAGTGTGAAGCAAGTAGACAAAGAAAAATTTGACTGCGCGGAGGGTTGAACTGGCATGTTTCGATAGCTACCGCTATTCTCGTCACAGTTCTTTACAGCGTAGACCACTCGACCAAAGTCGGTGGTTTGCAGTCAAAAGGTGAATGTCATTTACCTTTAATCAATTTATACATACGCTAAATGATATTCAACTCTTGATTGCAAACCACCGACATTGGTCGACTAGTCTACGCGGTAAAGAACTCTGAGCAGAATAGCGGCAGCTATCGAAACATGCTAGTTCAACCCTCCACGCAGTCAAATTTTTCTTTGTCTACATGCTTCACATTTGGCTTCTTAGAGGACCTTGTAGCGGGAAGCTGTTCTTTTTAATCAATACTGAAACCTTTCGAATGACACCAAATTTATTAATATCCGATGACGCGGTAACGTTTCTCAAAAAATTACCGAGATGCCCAAATTTAGACGGCTATGAAAAGGAACCATAAAAAGTATCGGACTAGTTTTTACGCCATGTGATGCGCACGTAAAAGTAGAATTTACATATGTACCCAGTAAAAAAATTGGAAGTACTTTTTAGGAACTACATTTTCATTGCTTCCAAAGAATCGATATTCAAAAATGCAGATAATTAGTAGAAAAGCAAGTCAAAATTTATTTTAGTCGCACAAAAATTTGTAATTCCTTTATAGTTTTAAAAAATACCCATCATGCTTTTTAAATATTCGATTTTTTTAAAAAAATTATGAACTAATTTTCGTCAAAAATTTAACAGTTAGTTATTTACTGAAATTTACATAAAAACACCATTTTGCGTTTAAATTCGTATAAAAAGAAACAAGTTGCGAAAATGTGTAACCTTGTACTCATTTTTCTAGAGAAAAATATTAATAGAGAACGCCAAAAAGGAAATATTTCTTAACTTCGCTTCCAATTCGGTGATTAGGAATCGAAAAAGAGAACTTCTTGCAGTGACAACCCTATATAAAAATCATTAGAAATTATCCAGATTTGCACTACTTCCGGATCGAAAACTAGATTTTCATGACTTCTATGGAGTGTATTTTTTTACTGGGTATGTATATGTATGTGAAATTTCGTTGAAAACGGAAAGTTTTTGAAATCGAAGTGACAAGCAAACGAAATACGCACAAACTTCGTTTTTATGGGTTTTGACGCTTTTAAAAGACAAAAGATGATTGCTCGAATCCTTTCTTTCTTAATTTTTCTGCAAGACTGCAAAAAACATTTTCAGGAAATAGTTGCATTAACAAAGAATTTTACACTTAAAAAAAATTTTAGATAAAGAAACTAATTTTTGAATTTTTGGTCTAGTGCCACCGTCATAAAATAAAAGCACCAAAAACTAGATTAAAAAAGTACGGAGCACTAACTCCAAAATTTTTCGCGTCGAAAAGTTGAAAAGGCACTAAAAACGGTGCGAAAATCACTGGATAAAACTACGCACTCAAGTATAAATGCAAGAGAGCCAAACAAATACTAATGCTAAATACACAAAATATACATTAAGAATAATGTGCTGTGCCGACAGTGTTGCCATATTTTATTCTCGAAAATCTTCTAAATGCGAAATAAAAATCTTAGTTTTTCCTCAAAAATCTTCTTTCAGTTAAAATATATATTATATTAAACATAACGCCAGAAATATAAAAATAAAAAACTAAGAAGCATGAAGTATTTACATTGAGGAAGGAGGTTGTCATATCCAGACACTGTTGGACTTTAAAAGTCAGTGGAGTTAAACGTGACGATTTTTCGTCATTTTGACGATTTTTTACATCAAATTAACGATTTTTTGTTTAGTACCCCATACACTGATGATTTGTTGAGTTAACTAGTAATATTTCATATAAAAGGGTAGATCTGGGTTTGATATGCATACAGACATTGTACATACATATCTAGCACATTCAACACAGCCACCTGAAATGTGGTGATAAGTAAAATACACGTGAGTACTGACGATGGTAGTGTAGTGACTTCCGAAAGTGGCGCTACTCTGTTCTGCTGTGTACATTGAAAAATTTATTTGATGTTAATTGTTCCCTTGTTCCTTGAAATATGAATCAAGCCCAATTCTTTCTGAATTAAACGTTACGAACCTTACCCTAATAAATAATTTGGGTTCACAAGCAAATACGTTCGAAATAATCATATTCATAAAATATTAGCTACTGGCTTGAACTTTTCATATGTTTTCATGTTCATATATATTTAAGTATAAAATCAAACCAAAAAAAGTTTGTCTTAAATAGAACAAAAAATCAGAAAAATCAGAAAGTGGTTTAGTTCTTGTATTAAATTTGCACGAAAAAATTTATACATACATACATATGTGAAAAATGTAAACACATTCTATAAACTTGTATCAAAATCTGAAGATTATACTAAAATAAAAGAATAAAATTAGAAAACAAAGATAATTGTGCAAAAACTGTACTGAAATGTGTTTGTATTTATATAGGTATATCGGCATTAAACTTCTGTTTCTTATAACTTTGCATATTTTGGAATACAGAAAATTTTTCAATATACTGTCTCATAAGCTGCTCAAAGAATAAAATCGTTATAAATTCAAAATAATATAATATATAATGTAGCTTTGAATTGGCCAAAAAATTTTAAGATAGTCTTGAATGTACTATTGTTTTGTGTTTAAGATTTTATTTTTTATAAAACAGTTGAATTGCTACTTTCTATAGAAATTATTGTTTTATTTTTATAAAACACTGTTGGTTTTTTATAAAACAGTTGATTTTTAGTGTGACGATTTTTTTTCCGAATTTTTTCGAAACTCATGACGATTTTATTTCCCAAATTTTACGATTTTTCTTGATCTACACGATATATTCATAAGAACATACGTTCTTGCAACTTGAATATTTTGATCTATTTTAATGAAAAATCGAGTAAATCTAAAAAAGTATAAAAAATGGACAGAATTTGTTTTCCAAATGTTTTTTCTAGTTTGGATTCAACGACGCTTATTTGTAAGAATCTGCAGAAATCTCATCAAGCATTTCCAATGGGTAACAAATCAAAATCCAATTAGTTAGGAAAAAAAGTAAAAGTTCTTAATACATAAAAATCTTTTTTTAAGAGTAAAAATCTTTTATTTTCGAACCAGCAAAAAACTTCAAAAATAAGATAAATCTTCATATATGGCAGCACTGTGTGCCGAACACAACGAAGTGTACTGTTTTTCAACGTAAAACAGAACACTATTATATGTTCTAAGCTTTATATTGAGTTTGTTAAAACAGTATTTTCGTTGGGTACAAGATCACTAACAGAAATACCGTTCTTGTTTTTTATTACCCGACTGCGCGACGCAAAGAAGGGTATTGTGTTTGTCAGCCTATGTATGTGTGTGTGTTCCTTTGCGGCACTATATAAACCGAACGCGTAGACCGATTTTGATGATTCTTACGTCAATCGATTCGTCTTAATTCGGGGAGTGTCACTACAGATATGACAGTAGTCAAAAGTCAATATGGCGGCCAACAGACGCCATTTTGTTTATACGAAAAAAATAAAAAGTCGGCGAACTATGTATATCCAAATGGGTATTAATCGACAGGTATTTGAAAATCATCTTTAGGTTTCTCTTATGATTTTTAATTTCGAATGACCATTTAAGATCTGTGACGGCTTAAAGTTGTTTTCTTTTATTTTTTACGCAGTCGGGTTTTTTGATTTTTTAAATATATGTCTTGTGTATTTCTTATACAACCACTATTTGCGTTTGTGTATTACAATATTCTACCGTACAGAACATTAAAGTACATTATCAGCCGTGTCACAGATTCCGTTCGGATTGGTTTTGATTCCGTAGTTTTCATTCCGAAAAAGTAAATTTTTGGTGCAATAATGAAGTTTTTATACCTTGAGACGTTTGCTTACTCTTGTTTTTAGATGCAAAGCTCACATTAAGTTTTTATTAACATGGAAAGCTCATGACCAAATATTTATTTGACGCTCCTAAAAGTATGCACGGTTATTAATATTTACTGCAAATGAAGTCTGTAGAAGAGTGTTTTTCAGTTACACTTTGAAATTTAAAAGTGGTTTGATTACGAAGAAAATTTTCGTTTTCTGAAGAAGCAACTTACGGAATTGAAACCACTTCCGATCGGAATGGTATTCTGTGACACTGATTTTAAATATATACATAATAATTTTGTGAAGTAAGTTTTGTAAATTTTTGATGAATTTTTCTATCTTAAAGTTGCGATGTTTTGCGAAATAAGCAAAGTATTGAGCTAAGATTTTGCATTAGCAGTAGATTTGCCAGAGGCATCATTCGTACAAAATTTTATTAAAATCCATAGACAATGTAATGTATATGTATGTATATTAATTTAATAAAAAATATTATAAGTGGGTTTTACAAAAATTGCATTTGATACGGAAGGGTTTTCTGTCACAATGACCCGCAAACACGATTTTTATACCCTTCACCAAAAATGGTAAGGGTATATATAGGTTTGTAATTTCTACAGTAATCACTTGCGACCCCATAAAGTATATATATTCGTGATCCTTATAAAAATCTAAGTCGATTTAGCGGTGACCGTCTGTCCATTTTTCTGACCGATGTTGAAAGGTATAATTCAGAGGTCCTAGAAGACTTATGGACCTAATTGTTGAAGTCGCATGACTGGCTTTTCCTGAAGATTTTTGCATGTGAAAGCCAGGAAAATCGGTCCATATATAACAGAGATATATCCAAAAAGCTACTTTGTTCCGATTTTATGTGTTTGTGAATTTCTATGACCCTATATGTCTGGCAGTACTCTACACTCAACTTATCAGTCAAATTCAGCTCTTAGAAGCTTATTGTAAAGAATCATCGAAATCGGTCCATAAATGGCTGAGATATGGACAAAATTTTGTTTTTTTCGGTTATATGTATTTATTTATTGTATCTTCAATAAAATTGAACTAACAATAAGTAATCAAATCTTAACTCTAAAATTTAAATTTTTAAGTCGAGCCAGTGCCAGACAAAAATATTTGTTTCAGCGGTTGGTTGTTTGGTTGTTTACGTCTCTCGTGTTCGGCTAAGAGCAAGAGTGTCCCTCCTTCTCAGCCGAGTGTGGCCTCTTAAGTTAATGATGTTTCCGGCTAGGGGATTTGGATGCAACTCAAGTCTTTTTATGTAGCTTGTCACGTGTTTAGAAAACACTGTCTTAACCGGCGGCACATCTAGGTCTTTATGAATTCGCTTGTATCTGATATACCATGGGGTTGCTGTAATCGTACGGAGTATTTTATTTTGTTGCCTTTGAATTTTTTCTACATTTGATGCTGAGGCAGTGCCCCATAACTGGATTCCGTAGGACCATATTGGTTTTAGAATGGAGTTGTATAGAAGAAGTTTACAATCTAGGCTTAGAGTAGAGTTCCTTACAATGAGCCAATTCCTTTGAACTGCTCTTAATTTCATTTGGGTCACCTTTGCATTTATGTGTGACTTCCATGTTAGACGACGATCAAGATGAACACCGAGATATTTTACTTTAGTGTGTTGAGGTATAGTTTGGTTATTTATTTGTTTCTTATTTCTTTGCACAATGTAAAAGTAATGTGTAGACATTTTTGTTCGTTAATTTTTATCCGCCATTGTTTTAGCCATTGTTCCAACTGGGGTATATAATCTAGCAAATTGCGGGTGGCTTCTTGATGGCTTTTGTGAACACTTAGAAAAGCTGTATCATCAGCAAATGTTGATATGTGTATGTTACTGCTTACCGGCAAGTCAGAGGCTTATATCAGATATAATACAGGACCGAGCATGCTGCCTTGAGGAACACCGGCTTCAATGGGTTGCGGAGGGCTTTAAAAATTACCTTCTTTACCAACAAATTTTCGCTCAGTTAAGTAGCTTTCTAAAAGTTTATGGATATTTTCGGGTAGGTTTTGCTTTAGTTTATGTATTAAACCTTCGTGCCATACTTTATGAAATGCCTGAGAAACACCGATGAAGAGCGCAGAACAATATTTCTTTTCTTCGAAGGTTTTTCTAACCACGTTCACGAGTCTATGTGTTTGTTCAATCGTACTATGTTGTCTCCTAAAACCGCATTGGTGGTCTGAAATGCATATATATATATATATATATATATATATATATATATATATATATATATATATATATATATATATATATATATATATATATATATATATATATATATATATATATATATATATATATATATATATATATATATATATATATATATATATATATATATATATATATATATATATATATATATATATATATATATATATATATATATATATATATATATAATATGTATATCATACATATTTTAAAAATGTTGTAAAAAGAACTAGTATCGAACACATCACCTTCTGCACGCCAGCATGACCACTCACTCGCCCACCAACGAGCTCATTTATGAAACAGTGTATGTTCTTGTGTTTTGTACTAATATATTATTCGTAATAGAAAGTGTTCTTAGTCATGTGTTTGTTGTTATTTTACCCTTTTTGTATTGTTGTAATTAGTTTTCATACATTATTATTATTATTATTATTATTATTATTATTATTATTATGTATTAGTTTTCGATGCGATGTACATCATTCACAAGCTTCTAACTCGTGAACGCTAATAGTTAAAGACCTGAAATTTTCAGAGGATATCTATAATTAAGGTTACCGCAACAACAAACAGTCAAAATAAAATAGACTGACAATAAAAAACAGGCAATACTGATGTATTCGGCTCACCCTGTACACCAGAGAGGGTTAGTTAAATTATTGGTAATTTGAGCGTATATAAGCTAAACATATTTTTTGGTGCAATTACCCTTTTTTTATTAGATTTGATTTAGTATCCAGAGGTAAGAAAATTTTTTTCAAGGATGGAAAACCAACATTTTAAAAGTTCAACTTAAAATGAACTTTTCAAAAAAAAATGTTTTATAATATACCTACAATTGTATTATATATATGTAAAAAAAAATAGGAATAGTTCTCTTCAAAGCTATTTTTCATAATTAAAACTAAAATTAAAGATGTTTAACCGGACTTTTAACCGGTTTTATATACGTATATGCAAAATATTTGTACGTAATTCCGACCTATTTGCAAAATATTTAAGGTGATATTTTGAAAATATCGAAACCAGAATATTTATTATGGTTTTATTTACTTATTTATACAACAAGACATTAAATCTTATAATTACAGTATAGGATTAGAAACAGTTAATAGTAATATGCAAAAAATTTTCAACTGTTTATATTAATAATAATAATATTACAATTATAACAAATATATTAATAGTAATAAGAGTATATGTATATATTAAATAAAACTTAACATGGAACGAATTACATTAATAACAAAACTGAAGATATAAATATATTAATGAAAAAAGTTTAATAGAGCCCTTTTAAAGTGTATTGGTTCATTAATAAATTGAATGTTTGAAGGTAATAAGATCCAAAGACAGGTTGATTGGGTATAACATTGCCACGACGATGTAAATGTGCGGTATCTGACATGCATTATATTATTGGATCTTAGTGATCTCGTAAACGATAGTCTCCTATATAGATACATAGGTATACGTGTATAAATAATTTTGTGCAACATAGTCAATGTTCTTATTTTGATTTTGATGATTTCCTTTTGATAGCTAAGCATTTTGACTTACTTGGATTAATACAGAGTCCATTTGCAGTTGCCCATGTGTGTACACGTTCAAGATCGAAATTAAGCTTATTAACGCAGTCGTCAATATCATTCTCGGGAGTACTTTTATATATTTGAACATCATCAATATTGCAATGTAATAATTGTTTTGCTAAATCATTTATATAAATAGTGAAAAGTAATGGGGCAAGAATGGAACCTTGTGGAACGCCTTTTGTTACATCTAACGAACTAGATCTAATATTGCAGGCAAATACTGAATGCCGACGATTAGTTAGGAATGATTAAATTAGGCTTACTGATGAAGGAGCGAAATTAAACATTCCATTTAGTTTTTTCCAGAGAAGACCATATCAAAGGCTTTCGAATGAGCTAAGAGAACTAGCATTGAAACATGACCATTATCAATATTATGACGCATTTCCTCAAAAACATCAATAAGTGCACTAATACAACTATGTTTGGGTCGAAAACCAGATTGACGATCAGTTATTAAATTGTTATCATATATATGCTTGTATATCTGCTTGTGTAGAAGCTTTTCAAATACTTTAGATATATATGGGAGTATTGAAATTGGACGGTAATCGCCATTAGTTTTAGGTACAGGTATCACTTTCGCATACTTCCAATTTTCAGGGAAAGCGCTTTTTGTGATAATATTATTAAAAATATAAGTAATATATGGTGTCAGCACAGGTAGGACAAGTATAAGAAACTTAAGCTGAATATTGTCGAAACCAACGGCATTGGATTTAATATCCAGACAACTTGAAAAAACTTCGAACTCCGTTGCACAGGAAAATTTTAATAAGCTCGATGTTGTAGACGGCACAAAAGTATTGCAGTTGTAGAAATTATCATTTGTAGGCACTGGTGGTAGCGTAATAAATTTTTCGTTTAAAGCTTCAACTTCAATTTCTGACTCTTGTGATTTGGATTTCCCAATACCCATTTTTCGTATATTTATCCACATTGTCTTAGAATCACAGGAACCGCTGAGTATTCCAAAATGATAATCGGTCTTTGCGCTCTTGATTTTACGGTTCACCAGCCTTCTTGCGTTCCGGTATTCTTCATAAAAATAATTAGCTTTGAAGCGTTTCCAACAAGCAAAAAATTTATCTCTTTCAAGGATTGCACTTTTTATATCAGCATTAAATCATGGCTTCTTACTGGTTGTATGCATCACTGTTTTTAAGGGCACAGTTGCATTTAAGACATGATCGATGTTTTTCTCAAGAAAGTCCAATTGATTTTCAACAATAGGCATAAAGTAAATAGATTGCCAGTCGATTAGAGATAACTCAAAAACGATCTCATTGTAATTCAAACGAGTAAAGTCGTAGTATGTGTGAGTGTTTGTAGTCTCTTGAAGCCTAAAATCAACTGCTAAGAACATCAAGTCATGTTTAGAGAAACATGGGATGGTGAGTTGATCATCCATTAGAACTTTATCCTCGCTGCTGACAAAAATTACGTCAAGTAGTGAGTTAGATGTTGAGTGGTAGTAGGTAGGTAATGAGGTATTCGTAGGATAAAGGCCAAATGCTCTCATTTCGTTTATTAAATGATTTTCAGCAAGAATATTAGAGTTGAAATCTCCACAGATGATGACATTCTCGTATTTCAATGAAATGTGTTCAAGGATTTCAATGAAGGTTTGGGTATAAATTCTGCTATGAGGCCTGTATACACAGCCTATAATAACTTTGTTACCAAAAGATGTAATTTCTATAAATATATGATCAGTTGCATCACTTTGTTCAGATTTGCAACAGATGTTGCTTGTAATACCTTCTTTTACGTATATAGCCACGCCACCTCCACGAGAAACTCTGTCATTTCGGTATAACCGATAGTTTTCTAAACTAAATAAAGAATCTATGTCAGCAGTATTCAACCATGTTTCAGAAACTCACACTATGTCAACCCCAGAATTTTCAAACGTAAAACGAAATTCATCCATCTTGTTATTTACGCTCTGGACATTTATATGGCATACATTTAATCCGGACCTCTGTTTAGAAAGAATACGTAGCATGTTATAGCCCACATCTTTGGAACTGAAAACCAAATTATCTATATGTTGGTTCATAAGCAAAATTTAATAACTTAAAAACAGTACTAAATGAAATATTCACCCTTATTGCGAATATCAACGTCCCCGCAAGTGACGTCGGCGGTGCCATAATGGCATTGCCGTTCTCAATATTGACGGCTTTCGATAACAATTGACAGCTGCTTCGCATTTTAATAGGCGACTTTAAGACAACATTGTGTTAAATTGGCTCTGTTTTTGTCGACACAATTTTTGGCAACGACTTGATAGAAAGTTTTAGCTGTCACGGTTATTTATTTGAAAAAGTATTTAAAATAGAAAAAAAAATTAAAATAACCAACAAACAATTTGAGGAATTAATTCGGCGCCTTGAAAGTAAACCAAGCTTAGTAAAAGGATTTCATAGGAGCAGAACTCCTAATAATTTTAAGAGAGGATTGGAATAAGTTGCGACGAAATTAAATCTACTGGACCACTAATTAGACATAGCGATGGTTGGCAAACGGTAAGCACCAGAAAATATATCGCCATATAAAATGCAAAAGCGGTGGCCTATCATAATTTTTAAAAATGTTTCAGGAAAGAGAGGTAACTTAATAAAAAGGAAACTATTGTGAATATAAAAATGATTTTTCTCTGCGTAGTATCATTAATAAAGTCTGAATTAATGATGCTATATTGAAAAAACATAATCACAATAGTTTTTATTAAGGTTTTTATTAGGGATGTAACGAATACCGATACCGATATATCGGCGATACTTCAGATTTTCCGATACATCGGTATCGGCGATATTTTACTGTCGATACGACGATACTTTTAAAATTTTTTCAGAGTTTTTTTAACAAATAATTTATTTTTGTTCAATTTTACCATGAATTAAATTCACTTCGTTATTTTTTAAATCTTATTAATATCAATTTTAAAAATTAATAACATTTTATGCTGTTATTTTGTAAAAAAATTATTTATTTTTTGTTAATTTTACCATGAATTCAAATTCAAGTCGTTGTTTTTTAAATCTTACTCCGGCAAAAAAATACACTCCAAAGAAGTCATAAAAATTTAGAATTCGCGATCCGGAAGTATTGCAAATTTGGATAACTTCTAATTAGTTTTAAATATCCTTGCCACTGCAAGAAGTTCTTTTTTTCGATTACCAATCACCGAATTGGAAGCTATGCTAGGACTAATTTCTTTTTCGGTGTTCTATAATGATTTTTCAAGGAAAAAGGATAAAAAATTACCCATTTGCACAATTTTTTTTTATGCGAATTTAAACACAAAACTCTATTTTCATGTAAATTTAAGTGAATAAATATAAACTTAGAAGACTTTTAACAATTAAGCTATTAAGTTATTTACAAGAATATTAGCTGATAAATGTTCTTTAAAAAATCGATATTTTAAAAACCATGGCGAGTATTTTTTAAAATTATAAAGGAATTAAAAACTTTTTCTCGCTTTTCTACTAATTATCTGCATATTTTTAATATAGATTTTTTGGAAGCAAAGAAAATGTAGCTCCTTAAAAATTACCTCCAATTTTTTTATACTGGGTTAAAATCAATTTTAAATATTCTCTCTTACAATGTAATTTTGTATAATAAAAAATTGCACTTGAGTTTTGTTGATCTAAACTTGAACTCAATTTCAATATTCGTATCGGTATCGGCGATATTTATTTTTAAATATCGGTATCGGTATCGGATCGGCAAAACGGCGTATCGTTACATCCCTAGTTTTTCTTCTGAAAATTTTTAAAAATTGACGATAGACACTTTTGCATTTTATTTGACGATATGCATCTAGCAAACGCTCCAAAATCTTTGAGGATGACGGGGATGCCCGTTAACTTCCACATATGCTATTCAAGTGGAAGAAGCCACTTCTAGAAACGCATTACATATTTGCGAAACACAATAACAACCAAAAGCAAAAGAAAATGATGGAAAATGAAGAAAAGAAAATGATGGAAAGCTAACACCTTCTCCTTGGAGCTTCTTCAAAAGAGAAGAAGTCTTTATTTATTTGATTTATCACTAAAACTTTCAGTTGAATACAACATTAAAAAATGTTAAGAAACCAAGGCTATAAACAAATTAAATGGACGTCAAAATGATAGTGATGATATTTATTTCCTTCACATTATCGATAACAAGTCGACATTCACAATAAGGGCGATTAAAAGGGCTAGTATTGAAATTTATGTGGTATATAAAAAATGAATAACTATAGAAAATATTTTTACTAGAACATAAAATCATTTTAAAATATATTTTAAAAACTTTAATTAAGTACATTAGGGTTATCAACACGAAAAACTATCAAAATTATCTAGCTCGTTTATAGACTCAACTCGAACAAGATTATCATCTCTATTTAGTTTAACGTAAACCAGTCCTCGAAGAGTGAAAACTGAGTGTAGTTTCTTAATTTTCTGCAGACGAGATGCGGATTGCAATATTTTATGGTTTGCCGAAGTTAAATTTTCATTAACGTAGAAAGGACGTTCGTTGCCGAGACCAATATGATGTAGCAAAAGCGGTGATCCAATATCCTTTCTGAACTTCGATAGTGTTTTTACAATAAAGTTCTTGTCATACGAAGAAAATAATTTAACCATAATTACGGATTAGCGGAGAACGCTATATTCTGGCTCTCAAGCCGTTATATCGATTTTATAGCAGGGGTGTTTATATTTATAAGTTGACAAATATTCCCAGAAATAGCAAGAAGATCTTCATTTTCATTAAAGGGGATTCCATTAATTCGTAGATCAGTCGCAACTACAGAGTTTTCTTGCCGCTGCATTTGTGTTTTTAGAGTTTGGAGTTCTGTTTTAAGACTTATAATGTCGTCCGCGACTGTTTCCAATTTAGTTACACGCTCATTTATATCTATAATTTCGCTCTTAAGTTCCATGAATTTATCATCAAAAACAATAATAATTTTGAAGTTTTAAATTCGATTTGTTGTTTTTTAATTTCTTTAAAAAGTGCATTTCTTTATTTTGTTGTCTTTGCTCAAATATTAGAAGATTACGATTTTTACTTTATTAGAACAAATTTAGGCCCTAATGGTGTAAATCACTTCATTAAATTGAAATTTATATACATTGAAAATAATCCATGCAACATTTTACGAAAAAACTTTCGTATAAAAATACACTCTAAAGAAGTCATGAAAATGTAGAGTTTGCGATGCGGAAGTAGTGCAAATTTCGAAGATTTCTATTGATTATTACATAGGGTTGTCATTGCAAGAAGTTCTCTTTTTCGGTACATAATTACTGAATTGGGAGCGATGTATAGGAAAATTTCCTTTTTTGCGTTCTATAATACTTTTCTCCACTAAAAAGACTAAAAAGTTGCACATTTTCGCAACTTGTTTCTTTTTATAACGCAAAACACTGTTTTCATGTATATTTAATTAAATAACTTTTAATTTTCAGACGAAAATTAGTTCATAAATTTCTTGGTGGATTTTTTCTAAAAGTGTGTTAAATATGCAAGCATACAAAGTGCATTTAAAGAGTATTTTGAAGAATATTTACAGAAAGCAAATGAAGTTAAGGCAAAATGCAGCTAAGATTAATAATTCTGTGTCATAATAGTTTTAAAATGCCAAAAATTAAAGGCATTTATCTTAAAAGTGCAAAGCGGACTTAAACATCGATTTTATATGGGATTTTAAAGAATAGTGAGACAAATTAATAGTTGTGTACAGTTGAGTCAAAAGTGCACTAAAACACAGGGCAAATAAAGCAAACTACTGTTGTATACAATTAATTTTGCGTTAAATAATAGAATATGAATATTGAATCATTTGAGCTCAAAAGATATTGGTTTTCTAAACATTTTTCGCAAGTTTACTATTCGGTACTACAAAATGTATCCCAAATAACTATTTTATTGATTTTATTTATTTACTATTATTAATTTGTTTACTATAATTTATTTTTTCGGTTCCTGACTCTACTATCTTATGAAATAATTATTAAGGAAAGAATTTTTTTATACCTACTATGTTCTTAAAACTGACTGTCAAGAAAACCAAATGTGCATAGAAATCAGCTAAGTACAAATAGTTCAAATCGCATATTTAGTTTTTATGGGCATGTCGCTGCCCACTTTTTTTAATCATAATATTGTATTGTCACTGAAAACCAATGCCTGCGCCAAATTTGAAGCCACTAGCTCATCAGAAAGTTACCTTAAAATTAATTACGATTTTTTACTCGAACAGACATACATCAAAGCGAGTAAATAAAAAACGTAGTAAAATAAGTATCTTAACATTTAACAAGTAAGAGGGTTGGTTATATTCGGCTATGCCGAATCTTATATACCCTTCACAAAGTAATATAAAATTTATATCTTTGGTCACAAGGTATAACAGTTAATTCGAGTTAGGACAAAGTGTATTTATCATTATAATTCTGTTTATTTCTCTTAACTTAACTGTTGTTTCATTATAAATTCAATTACAAATTAATATGGTATAAAATTGCTAGCATTAGCTTAATCTAATTTCCCTGATTTTACACAGCGATTTTAAAATTCTCACTAGCCAAAATCGAGTTTAGTCGTTATTCCTTTTGGGCACAGATACATGTACTTGCAGTTATACACGAAATATCTATGCAATATTTTCCAAATAACTTTCTTAATTACTGTTTTCGTAAAATATGCAAACTTTTGTATATATGTAGCTATTACGTAATAAAGTATTTTGTAATACATACATAATTTATTCAACGGAGAGTTTTTTTAAATATCTAATGTGTAATTTACGCATCAGATACATACCTATTTGTTGAGATTACGTGTATTAGTTGTACAAAAAGTATATTACAAAATTGGTATTCTTAAATAAGAATTTTTAGGTTACATATATACAGTTCGTTTCGCATTAATTTATGCAAATATAAATTTAGAATAATTTGAGCTCCAAAAATATTAATTTTCTTAAAAATTTTTTGCAATTTTTCTATTTGATACTAAAAACTTGTATCCAAAATAAATATTTTATTGATTTTATTTATTTACTAATAATTTATTTGCTATAATCAATTTTTTCTGTTATATTCTATTTTTTCTGTGATTTTAATATCTTATAAGTATATTAATTAACATTAAAAGAAACATTTAAAAAAATAAAAAATAAAAGTATTAGGCGCCGAGATTTGAGCCCGGCTCCCGAGAGAAAACATCAAATGGGAAACCGCTTAGCACTTAATAGCTGGCTGTTACAAAAGATTAGATGATAGGGATGGTTGCCAGATTTGATGATTTATTGTAATTTTTATGATTTTCGGTGTCAAATATGGGATTTTAACGACTAAACGATTTTTACCTTAAATGTGACGATTTTAAAAATTATAAGTTAGTTAATACAATATTTTAGAAATTTTAAAACAATTTTGATTTTGATTAAGAACTTTGCAGCTTTTGCTACAATATGTAATAGAAGTAAGGAGTAAAAGGGATAGTTATGCCAATAACTAATCGTTTTAATGTTAATATTTTTAGTATTATATGTTTATTTAAACCTCTTCTCTCCATAATTTATCAACTACTGCATACATACATCTGAATGCAGTGCCGGCCCTAGCATTTGGCCAGGGTGGAGCGAGATTTGATATCGGCGGCCTTTGGTCAACAGAAAAAAATATGATACATATATTTTTTTAAACATGTTTTTGAAGCTGATTTAAAATTTTATGTCTGGCTTAATGAATAATTTTGTGTGACTTATTATTTCTTTTCATTTACATAGCTATCGGCAATGTTGACAGCCAGCTAAAACTATGAAAACGCTTTTTAGTTTTAATAACATCCTATTTTTATATACAAAATAAGGAAAATTTTTTAAGCTGGCGACTATTTTTTAACAATAGGTATCATTTACTTTTCTCAATATTTTTAATTGAATTTTTTCCAGTTCAAAATAAATTAAATGTTAATGCTGTGTTAAAATTAAAAAAAAAATTTTTTTTGGTTGCAAGTGAGCGATAAGTTAAAGGCAAATTCATCTTTCCTGGTAGGTTAAAGTAAATTTGTAATAATGATAAACTGTTTATCATTTCGACAACATCCTGCCTTTAACTATTACCAAGTTGTAATAATGGCCCTAAATAATACAGTTTAAAAAAGACAAAACATTTTGCCAGTTGCGGCATTAGTTTTATCAAATCGAGGCGATTTTAATCGACTTGAGTTACAGAAAAGGGTCGATAATTTTAGGAACATATATATTATTTATCGATTCCTATTATATAAATTAAGTCAAATTATTACACTCCTGGTTCTTTAAGAAAGCTCTTAATGATATATAATTTAATTAGTATATGGCGCCAATTTCAATCAGTCACTAGATATTGTATATCTATGTAGGTATTTTAATAACTAATTAAAGATACCACGTTCGGTATGTCGTTATAGATTTAAGTTAATCTATTAAAGGTTTCATTTCTTAGCTAAATTTTACAATTAAATTATCTTTATTTATGGATTGAGCATTATCATTTTCAATTGATAAAATTGCCAGGTCTCATATTTTTCCTGATCTTATGCTAGAAACACAACTGGGCCGAACGACGAATTTTTGGCTGCGAGTATTCGTCGTCAAAAATAAAACATATTAGTGTATATGAAAATATACACAATAACGGCGTCGGACGAAATTCGTCATACGCGGCGAACTCTGAGTAGATTTCTTTTCTATTTCTTACGCCGGGGAACGACGAACAAATCAGTGCCAAGTGACCATGTTTGGTTTTAGTTTTGAAGTATTTTAGTAAATAAAGTTAATTTTTACTTTAATTATTTTTATTTTATAGCATTTGAAATAAATATAGATAATAACTTACTATAAAAATTGCTTTTAGTTGTGTTTTTGTTAATGTCTAACTTTTTAAGTATGTATTTTTTTTTAAGGAGAAGTACGACAATCAGGCAATTAATGCCTACCAGTTAATTAATTAATGTGTTACATTCTTTGGGAAAGGGATAGTGTAGAGAG
Source organism: Panzeria rudis (assembly GCA_956483635.1). Taxonomy (NCBI): domain Eukaryota; kingdom Metazoa; phylum Arthropoda; class Insecta; order Diptera; family Tachinidae; genus Panzeria; species Panzeria rudis. The sequence goes on from OY101447.1 coordinate 86,667,693, forward strand.
AACAGGTGGTGAAGTGGGAGAGAGATAGAAAATTTATTTAATTTACAACTCTGCTATTGCGCGTTTTTTTTGTAGAGCGGTGTTGCAAGCCCCTCTGGTGTCAAGTGGAGGCATTGAGTTATTTAAGCTGTGTAGCAATTACCCTTTTTATATTATATTTGATTTAGTGTCCAGAGGTGGGAAAATTTTTTTCAAGGATGAAAGACCAACATTTTAAAATGGTTTAAAAATTCAACTTAAAATGAACTTTTCAAACAATTTTTTTAATAATGTATCTACAATTATATTATATATATGTAAAAAAATAGGAATAGTTCTCTTCAAAGTTATTTTTCATAATTAAAACTAAAAATAAAGATTTTAACCGGGCTTTTAACAGGTTTTATATACATATTTGCAAAATATTTATAGTGATATTTTGAAAATATCGAAATCAGAATGTTTATTATTGTTCTATGGACGATAAAACAAAACTATAAAGAAAAATAATGTTGTTCTTGCCCTTTTCATCAAAAACAATAATAATTTTGAAGTTTTAAATTCGATTTGTTGTTTTTTAATTTCTTTAAAAAGTGCATTTCCTTATTTTGTTGTCTTTGCTCATATATTAGAAGATTGCGATTTTTACTTATTAGAACAAATTTAGGCCCTAATGGTGTAAATCACTTCATTAAATTGAAATTTATATACACTGAAAATAATCCGTGCAACATTTTACGAAAAAACTTTCGTAGTGACTTTCGTATAAAAATACACTCTAAAGAAGTCATGAAAATGTAGAGTTTGCGATCCGGAAGTAGTGCAAATTTCGAACATTTCTAATGAATATTACATAGGGTTCTCATTGCAAGAAGTTCTCTTTTTCGGTACATAATTACTGAATTAGGAGCGATGTATTGGAAAATTTCCTTTTTTGCTTTCTATAATATTTTTCTGCAGTAAAAAGACTAAAAAGTTGCACATTTTCGCAACTTGTTTCTTTATATAACGCAAAACACTGTTATTTAATTAAATAACTTTTCATTTTTAGACGAGAATTAGTTCATAAATTTCTTTATAAAATCGATTTTTCCAAAAGATTGGTGGATTTTTTCTAAAACTGTAAAGGAATCACAACTTTTTATGTGACTAAAATAAATTTTAATGTACATACTTTCTTTTGCTAAGTAAGAATATATTAGTTGATAATGTTGTTGTTGGTTTAAGTAAAAATTTTCCAATAGCACAAAAACCATAATTAGTTGTGTAAAAAGTATTTTACAAATTTTATATATTTGAAAAATTAATTTTTAGGTTATACAGTAATTTTGACTTAGCTGCGCAATCAACTTTTCGCGAATTTTTGTACAGATTAGTAAAAAATGCTGTTAGTTTCAATGTTCTTCGTTGCCTTAATGTGCTAACTGGTATTTGATTTGAATATAATTCAAATCTGCCAAAAAAGGATGTTAAATATGCAGGCATACAAAGTGTATTTAAAAAGTATTTTGAGGAATATTTACAGAAAGCAAATGAAGTTAAGGCAAAATGCAGCTAAGATTAATTTTCTGTGTCATAATAGTTTTAAAATGCCAAAAATTAAAGGCATTTATCTTAAAAGTGCAAAGCGGACTTAAACATCGAATTTATATGGGATTTTAAAGAATAGTGAGACAAATTAATAGTTGTGTGCAGTTAAGTCAAAAGTGCACTAAAACACAGCGCAAATAAAGCAATACTACTGTTGTATACAATTAATTTTGCTTTAAGTAATAGTAATTTTGAATCATTTGAGCTCAAAAGATATTGGTTTTCTAAACATTTTTCGCAAGTTTTCTATTCGGCAATAAAAAATGTATCCCAAATAACTATTTTATTGATTTTATTTATTTACTATTATTAATTTGCTTACTATAATTTATTTTTTCGGTTCCTGACTACTATCTTATGAAATAATTATTAAGGAAAGACTTTTTTTATACCTACTATGTTCTTAAAACTGACTGTCAAGAAAACCAAATGTGCATAGAAATCAGCTAAGTACAAATAGTTCAAATCGCCCACTTTTTTAATCATAATATTGTATTGTCACTGAAAACCAATGCCTGTGCAAAATTTGAACTCACTAGCTCATCAGAAAGTTACCTTAAAATTAATTACGATTTTTCACTCGAACAGACATACATCAAAGCGAGTAAATAAAAAACGCAGTAAAATAAGTATCTTAACATTTAACAAGTAAGAGGGTTATATTCGGCTATGCCGAATCTTATATACCCTTCACAAAGTAATATAAAATTTATATCTTTATTCGCAAGGTATAACAGTTAATTCGGACAAAGTGTATTTATCATTATATTTCTGTTTATTTCTCTTAACTTAACTGTTGTTTCATTATAAATTAAATTTCAAATTACTATGGTATAAAATTGCTAGCATTAGCTTAATCTAATTTCGCTGATTTTACACAGCGATTTTAAAATCCTCACTAGCCAAAATCGAGTTTTGTCGTTATTCCTTGTTGGCACAGATACATGTACTTGCAATTATACACGAAATGTATATGCAATAATTTCCAAATAACTTACTTAATTACTGTTTTCGTAAAATATGTAAACTTTTGTAGATATGTAGCTATTACCTAATAAAGTATTTTGTAATACATACATAATTTATTCAACTGAGAGTTTTTTTAAATATCCAATGTGTTATTTACGCATCAGATATATACCTATTTGTTGAGATTACGTGTATTAGTTGTACAAAGTGTATATTACAAAATTGGTATTCTAAAACAAAAATTTTTAGGTTACATATATACAGTGCATTTCGCATTAATTTATGCAAATATAAATTTAGAACCATTTGAGCTCAAAAAATATTGATTTTCTAAAAAATCTTTTTGCAATTTTTCTATTTGATACTAAAAACTTGTATTCCAAATAAATATTTTATTTATTTTATTTATTTACTAATAATTTATTTGCTATAATCTATTTTTTCTGTTATTGATTTTAATATCTTATAATAAATAAGTATATTAATTAACATTTGTACTTTTTCGGTGTATGGTAGACACGAAAAGTATTAAATAATCTCCTTATAGACAAGACAAAGGGTAAGAATAGGGTATCTAGCAGGAGATTATGATTATAATTTGCTCGTGATGAGCAATTATAATTCGGGTGCGAGAAAAGAAATAAGCAATTGCACGTAATTATAGATTTCTTTTCAATTTCTGGATTTATTTTACAATTTATACCTATTCTATTGTTATAAATTGTTGGTTTCACAAATTAAATATAAAGAGGTGTAGAGTAGTTGCACGCACTGTTGATAAATTGCAAGTGAGTAACGTGGCGCTGAACATTTTCTCAGAGCCCTCGGTTTTTTATGAAAACCGAAGTTGTACCGATTTAATATATGAATATATTCCAGTACAGTGTTTACAACTTTACATAAATTTACGATATACTACGTACATAAGTATATAATAATAATATTTATGGTAAATATGATTTAGTGGTATTAAGTAATATATGTTATTTGAATTCATTTCAATTAATAATAAATAATTACTTATTTTTAAAAGTTAAGTGAAGAAATTTATAAGTTTTGATATAAAAAATGGTGTCCAAACATTAGTTTGGACATGCCGCCGGCCTTGCCACCAGGCAACAGTTGCCACATCTGTTGCTGTCGTTCTGTTGCTGGAGCTGATGAGTACTGGTTGCTTAGGTTTTCTCGTAGTACGTGTTTTGTTTGCTGTTTTTTTTATTTCATGCGACTGATCTGGTTAATTATAAAAATTAAAAAATTAAAATCATGCTCATTGTAAAATTAAAATTTTCATGTTGAGATAATTTATAATTGTGAAGTGGAAAAACTTTATTATTATTATTTTTTATATCCAGTTGGTTATCGATTGCCGCTTAGAATAGTGCGGCATATTCTGTTGACAGGGTGAAGAAGGAGTGAAGATTCTTTGCACCTTTCCAACTATTAACCTGCAGGGTCTCCCCCGCCTCCAGAAGAAGAGAACAATTGGCTTTATGTGAGGAGAAAAATTATGGGTGAATGAGTAAATTGAATTCCATTTAATATTAAAGGGTTTCTTGTAGCTTGTTTTGTGGATGTCAAGGGAATCAAAATCAGGTGGATTGTCCTGTTGTTTATACCACGGTAGTTTGGGATTAGTTGCAGTAACCTTTTGTGGAGAAAAGCAGGCATATTTTGATACTGTCAAGGTATCATTTTGAACATTGTGATTCTCTCTTGGTGAAACCATCGGAAGTAGTGTGGTTAATGTTGTTTTTTGCTCGAACAATTGTGTCTCCTTTGAGGTATTCGGGATATTGCGAGAGTTTTTTATGGGTATAAATTATGGGGCAAGAAGTAAAACTTTTCCCAAATGTGGTATTTCTCAAGTGATAATTTATAGGGATTTCGGGTTTAACATACGTTTCTGTAACGTTCTGAATTGCTTTTGCGTAGTTGTTTTTCGGCCGTTGGGATGCGGGTTTATTCAACAGCGGTGGCAAGGATTCACCACTATTGTGTTGAATTGAAAGAGCAGGGGAACCTCTTTCTAATGCATATTCTTCATCTTTCATTCTATTTGGAAGATGGTATGATTTTCTGACGGGTTGGAGCCTGGGGTAGTTTGTGTCATGGGATGATGGACATTTTTCATCTTTGACAACTGCCGTAAGACTTGAAGGAACGTTTGCGCAACTGCTTCTGTTAGTTGGCATATAATTATGAGATAGACTTTTGATCGAGATATTTGTCGTTCCATCATTGTTACAGCGGGTACAATTTGAACAGCTCCTTGAGATGTTTGTCAGTACCTTTTCGGTATGGCCTTGAGACGGGAGAGAGCAATGGGGCATTGCTTCGAGTCCTTGAGGATTGGGATGGTAAAATTCCTTTGAATTTAACATCTCAAGGATTTGAGATACACAACGGTCATACGAGTTCTTACACGTATTAAATTTACTTTCTGTCTGCTCTCTTACAACTTTTTCAGAAGCTAAAGAAACTTTTTGATATGATGAAATAACTTTGGCCCATGTTGAGTCCAAGTCCTTTAACTTGACTTGAAGTAGTGACTCACTTTGATGTGTGTTTAGGGAAGAATTAAACCTTTGGGAAAGTGTGAGTACCTGGTCACAATAAAATTCAAATAGATCTTCTGGGGCAACTCGAGATTCCTTACTATCTATAAGAGGAAAAGCTCTAAAATGAGATCGCACCGTCCGATTTCGATATAGCATTTTGATTTTTATAATTTTTGATTGAATTTCATAATCAATTTAAATTAAGAGCCTAGTTTCAGATTAAGCCAAATAACGAGTTGAAGGATTACGTTTTTAGATTACCTTTATTGGAAGCGGGGATAATGGGTTATATCACCAGATATGGAAAATACTTAATTGAGCTATTTTAAGTCTGGGATTTTTTTAGTATTCTTATAGAATCGGGCCTATTTCTTAATAGCACTAGATATGTGATCTAGTTCCGACAAAGGCAGATTAGGGTTGATTAGTCATAAAATATAGGGCTAGATGTTTTATCTAGATGCAATAATCGAAAGTTTGGTTCAATATCAGTTCACTATATTTGTTTATGAGAATAAGTGGCTAAGGGCATAGCACTAGATAAATGTGTATGTTATCTAGTTTAAATAAACGAAAATATAGCAATACGAACCATGAGCCAAAGCTAACTGCGTAAATAGAGGTTATGAATGATTATGAGCAAACCTCTTTCATAAATTCAATAAAAACCAAGAGCGTAATTAATAATCGTGACTAGTGCATAAGGACCTGAGTTAGCAAAGTCGATCTGTGTAATAAAATATATTATGAACAGTTTTTGTTTCAATTGAAATTTACTTCAGTTTTTTTATATATATTAAACCTTTTCAGGGGATTTAGGGGGAAAATTTTAATTTCTGAGAAAATCATAAACAAACCATAGCGGCAACACTTATTGACAACAATCCGTTGCACCTTGCAATGTTAAGCCTACAGTACACGGAATGTAAAAATCCACATGCGCATGTGGCTCTGACGTAATTTTGACGTCATCACGAAGCTACATTTGCTACATGCCGTGTGCTTCCACTTTTTGGGACGCTCACATGAAGTAAACATTCGTATGTGTACCACATGTAGCTATCAAGACGCATACGCCCATGTGTATTGTTCACATGCCGTGTACTACCTTGTTACATGTGAATTGTGACACGTGCAATATTTTTTACATGCGCATGTAGCTGTCACATATATGTAACAGCAAGAATTTTTGTCAGAACATGTTCTAACCGTATTTACCCAATGATAGCGTTGCCAGTTGGGTGTTTCCTAGCAAATTATGTGGGAATTTTTTCGTTTGGTTGTATTGTGTATATGTTTATGCATATTTATTATTAGAGGTTTCAATGCAGTTAGTAAAAACTCACGAATTAAATCTGTAAAGAGGTTTTTATAAAAATTATTAGTAGTATAATTGATAAAAGTTGTAATTTAGACTGAGGCCACACGGGCGTTTTTAAAACGCGGCGTTTCTACTTTTTATATTAATTTAGAATTTTTTAAAAATTGAAAACTTTCAAATTTAATATAAAAATGATAGTTTAAAAAAACTTAAACACGCTTTAATATCAAAAGGAACTAAAAAATAGAAAATAAATTGTAAGTATGAAGAGTTTCAGCAATCCCAATAATCAATTATGACTAATTAATTTTTAATAAGATTAAAATAAAAATTAAGTTATGTATTAACAAAATAATTCACTTATAGTAAAAAATTGTGGGGCGCTTTATGTTAAATGTTACAGTATATAGAAATTTTCCCCCCACCCTTTTTTACTATCAGTGAATTATTTTGCTAATATATAACTTAATTTTTATTTTAATCTTACTCGTATTAAAAATTAATTAGTCATAATTGATTATTGGGATTTCTGGAACACAGACTCTTCATACCTACAAATTATTTTCTATTCCTTAGTTCCGTTTGTTATTAAAGCGAGTTTTTAAGTTTTTTTAAACTATAATTTATTTTCTTAATTTTTAGTCGCAATACGATGCCAAAAGTAATTATAATCAAAAGTCTCGATTTTTATATCTCATGTTTATTATACTATAGTTTATTTAAACACGGGCTGCTGTCAAGCTTGGTTTACCTGCCTGTTAAATAGAATACTCTATTTTTCACAAGTCACCTTTTGTGTGGTTTTTACAGAGAAATAAACACGTTTTACTAAAGCCTATACAACAAAATGATTTTGTTTGCATTCAATAAACACAAATATCTTTATTACCTGTTACAACGTAACTACATTAATCCGTTGATAATATAGCATTATTCAATTGAATTATACTTATCTTCAAGATGCAGTAATAAATATGATAATTTTTATTTTTTATAAACATAATAAAAATGAATTTTCCACAAAGAACAAATAATATTTATCATTGCGGTCTGAATAAATCCGCAACATTTGAGTATATAACTAATTAAGTTTTTTTAGATTTATTTTTCTACAAAACTAAATAGTTCGTTCGCAACCCACGATAAAATCGGTAGAGTAGACACCTCAAATATCTCAAATTAAAAAAAGCTAGAAAACTATCTACTCATAGAATTTTAAATTTCGTCGGGTTTCGCAGTTAGGCGATCATAACAGATCAAAAAATATAGTGGTACTATTTGGTATTTATTTTGTTGTATAGTGTAATTATTGACTATTTTACATGAGAAGTACCCCTACCCACGCACCCACCCCCCCAGTCTTTTACTTATCTTCGTCTGTTGTCTTCAAATTAACTCGTACCAAGTTTTAATACTCTTACTAACATAGCTTTCAAGATAGCAAGTAATTACTAATTCCTTTGTGTGGGGAACATCCATTTCCTCGTAGCTTCCCCGCCAGTTTTTTATCTACGAAAGTTTCTTGTCTGCAAATTAATCCATACCAAATTTAAAGGCTTTTACTATCTTAGCTTTCCAGATATAACGCAATTGCTATTTACTTTGTCTGGGGAGTACCCTTTCCTCGCAACTACCTCGCCGTGTCTTGTTTTCCAATTAAGTCATACCAAATTGAAACACTCTTGCTATTATAGCTCTCAAGATATAAGATCATAATTAATTAAGCCTACAGTACACGGAATGTAAAAATCCACATGCGCATGTGGCTCTGACGTAATTTTGACGTCATCATGAAACTACATTTGCTACATGCCGTGTACTTCCACTTTTTGGGACACTCACATGAAGTAAACATTCGTATGTGTACCACATGTAGCTATCAAGACGCATACGCCCATGTGTATTTTTCACATGCCGTGTACTACCTTGTTACATGTGAATTGTGACACGTGCAATATTTTTTACATGCGCATGTAGCTGTCACAAATATGTAACAGCAAGAATTTTTGTCAGAACATGTTCTAACCGTATGTACCCATAGAAAGCGTTGCCAGTTGGATGTTTCCTAGCAAATTATGTAGGAATTTTTTCGTTTGGTTGGTTTGTGTATATGTTTATGCATATTTATTATTAGAATTTTCAATGCAGTTAGTAAAAACTCACGAATTAAATCTGTAAAGAGGTTTTTATAAAACTAATTATTTGTAGTATAATTGATAAAAGTTGTAGTTAAGACTGAGGCCACACGGGCGTTTTTAAAACGCGGCGTATCTGCTTGTTATATTAAATTTGAATTTTAAAAAAATTGAAAACTTTCACATTTAATATAAAAATGAAGTTTCAAAAAAATTAAGCACGCTTTAATACAAACGGAACTAAAAAATAGAAAGTAATTTGTAAGTATGAAGAGTTTCAGCAATCCCAATAATCAATTATGACTAATTAATTTTTAATAAAATTAAAATAAAAATTTAGTTATTTATTAACAAAATAGTTCACTTATATTAAAAAATCGTGGGGCGCTTTATGTTAAATGTTAATACATAACTTAATTTTAATTTTAATCTTACTCGTATTAAAAATTAATTAGTCATAATTGATTATTGGGATTACTGGAACACAGCCCCTTCATACTTACAAATTACTTTTTATTCTTTAGTTCCGTTTATTATTAAAGCGTGTTTTTAAGTTTTTTTAATCTATAATCTATTTTCTTAATTTTTAGTCGCAATACGATGCCAAAAGTAATTATAATCAAAAGCTTCGACTTTTAGCATATCTTATGTTTATTATACAATAGTTTATTTAAATACGGGCTGCTGTCAAGCTTGGTTTAATTGCCTGTTAAATAGAATACTCTATTTTTCACAAGTCACCTTTTGTGTGGTTTTTACAGAGAAATAAATACGTTTTACAAAAGCCTATACAACAATATGATTTTGTATTGCATTCAATAAACACAAATATCTTTATTACATTTTACAACGTAACTACATTTATCCGTTGATAACACTAGTTCACAAAACAAATGCACCGCAAAAATTAGATATTTTTAAGCTAAATTGGGGCTGCTGAGCATTAATATGGCATTAATTTATTTTTCTTAAGAAACGTTTTCGAGATATTCGCAAAAAACTTGTTTTTTTGCAGTTTGTAAAGATATTTACAAAAATCTTGAGTACTGTTTACTTGAATTGAGCAAATTTGGGATTGTTGCATAGATATGTTTTTCCTCTTTCAGTTCATATTTATACTGTGTTGATCAGACAAAAGTTCACTTTATATATGAAAAAGAAAATTTTTTTCGCGTTTTTTTTTCAAAATTCACCATTTTGAAATGCTCTATTAAAGCAAACAAAAATTTTAAATTTTTGTTTCGACCCATATCTTAAATTTATAAAGTAATAATTTTGTAATAATTTTAATAAATTTCTATAAAAGTTAGTTTGTAATATATTGATAGATTTTCAACGACTTCGGTATTTTTTGAGGAAACTTTGGTATGAAGTTTTTTTTTTGAGTGGCAGCACTGATTGTCATAAGCAGCTGTGTTTGTTTTGATTCTTATTAAATAAATTTGTCTTGCTATTCCATTTAATTTGTGCATTTAATTTGTGATTTAATTCGTGCCTTTATTATATTAATTTACTAAAATATGAGTGTAAATAATGTTGTTATTGTCGACGACGATGATTCCAACGGTGCGCCTTCTCAATTAAAGTCTCGTCGACAAAGAAAGTCAACAACAGGCGACAGAAAAATTCAGCATATATGGACCGACGATGAAATCAATTATTGTTTACAACTCGAATAGAAGAATACAAATGCCGTGTACTTGAAATCCTCATAAACATATAGCTTTTGCACATGCTAATATATAAAACGCGTTCATCTGCTGCATGCCGTGTACTAGTAACATACATGTAACCATTCAGATATTTACACATGCATTGCTTCTGCAAATGTGTCCACTTCGCCCACATATGTTACATTTGAGTTTTGGGATAAAAATACATGCCGTGTACTATCAAAATTTTACAGCATGTATCCACTACTACTTGTATAAAAAATGCAACCAATATGCTGAAAATTCTCGTGACGTCAGACCCACATACGCATGTGGATTTTTACAATCCGTGTACTATAGGCTTTACTTTGTGTGGGGAGTGCTCCTTCCCCCGATTCTATTCTACCAATATTTTGACATACTTGCTCTCGAAATAGTCCATACCAAATTTGAACACTCTGACTGCTATAGCTTTCAAGATATAAGATATTTCGTTCGTATGGGCGTGACACAGCCCACCTTTATATCCATTAAATTATATTTCATCGGAACATAATGCGCCACAGGTTTCTATATCGAGAACCGTCAGCCTTTTCCAAAAAAGTTCATTTAAAAAACCTTTTCCAATTAGTACGGTTTCCGAAAACATTTTAAAAGGGTATATTTAACAAATGTACGTTGTCCATATCTTCAGCGCTCAATTCATACATTAATTTTGCACAATACACTTCCGTATTGCGCTTTTTTTAACCAGTTTCTCGTCCATGTCCTACGCATTCGCTGTTTTTTTCGTATTTGTGATGTTCGTCGTCTGCTTCTTCATTTAAAATATCCGTGGCCAAAATAGCAATAGCAGCCCACTTTCTCTTCGACATTTCAATAAGTGTTTAATAAAAAAGAAAAATTATTGCTTACAACTCCAATACAAGAATACAAATGCCGTGTACTAGAAATCCTCATAAACATATGGTTTTCGCACATGCTAATATGTAAAACGCGTCCATCTGCTGCATGCCGTGTACTAGTAACATACATGTAACCATTCAGATGTTTACACATGTATTGCTTCTGCAAATGTGTCCGCTTCGGCCACATATGTTACATTTGAATTTTGGGACAAAAATACATGCCGTGTACTATCAAAATTTTACAGCATGTAGCCACTACTACTTGTATAAAAAATGCAACCAATATGCTGAAAATTCTCGTGACGTCAGACCCACATACGTCTGTGGCTTTTTACATTCCGTGTACTGTAGGCTTTAGTTCATTAGTGCAAATGCAAGCAGGCATGGAAAATTGTAATTTTTAAATGACATACAATTTTTAATAACGTAAACGTTTAAATTTATTTGTTTGGATTCAGATTTAATAAGAATTTTTTTTAGTGTATAAATAGGTTTTGTTTTCCAATTGCTTACGTTTCATCGATTTTTTAGTTTGTATTTGTTTTCCGATTTTTTATATTTTCATTAATGTTTCAATAATGTTTAAATTACGTAAATTTATATCAATAATTTCTGCATTTTCTGTTAGTTTGAATGCGTAACATTTCCAGATGAAATTATTTATGTTGAACTTTCCATCTCTGTTGATTAATAAAAACACTGCTTATGTTTTGTTCTACTAGTGTTTTTTAATTTGTTAATTTTCAACAATTTCCCAGTAAACATAAAAGTTTGATTGCTGCCTGAGAAAGCAGTATCAATAAAAATGGGATTTTAATAACAAGTTGAGAAATGGGTTTATTCTCAAACTTATATAAATTATTGTAAATAGATGTGGAATATAAATGAATTTAATTAGGGCTCCCTCTCTATATACATATCTTACATATAAATACGTACTAAAATGTTTCATATGTTTGATTCCAATAGTTTTAGAGCAACATGTTATGTATTCAAAATGTTCAAAGATGTTCGTCGTCTGCTTCTTCATTTCAAATATCCGTGGCCAAAATAGCAATAGCAGCCCACTTTCTCTTCGACATTTCAATAAGTGTTTAATAAAAAAGAAAAATTATTGCTTACAACTCCAATACAAGAATACAAATGCCGTGTACTAGAAATCCTCATAAACATATGGTTTTCGCACATGCTAATATGTAAAACGCGTCCATCTGCTGCATGCCGTGTACTAGTAACATACATGTAACCATTCAGATGTTTACACATGTATTGCTTCTGCAAATGTGTCCGCTTCGGCCACATATGTTACATTTGAATTTTGGGACAAAAATACATGCCGTGTACTATCAAAATTTTACAGCATGTAGCCACTACTACTTGTATAAAAAATGCAACCAATATGCTGAAAATTCTCGTGACGTCAGACCCACATACGTCTGTGGCTTTTTACATTCCGTGTACTGTAGGCTTTAGTTCATTAGTGCAAATGCAAGCAGGCATGGAAAATTGTAATTTTTAAATGACATACAATTTTTAATAACGTAAACGTTTAAATTTATTTGTTTGGATTCAGATTTAATAAGAATTTTTTTTAGTGTATAAATAGGTTTTGTTTTCCAATTGCTTACGTTTCATCGATTTTTTAGTTTGTATTTGTTTTCCGATTTTTTATATTTTCATTAATGTTTCAATAATGTTTAAATTACGTAAATTTATATCAATAATTTCTGCATTTTCTGTTAGTTTGAATGCGTAACATTTCCAGATGAAATTATTTATGTTGAACTTTCCATCTCTGTTGATTAATAAAAACACTGCTTATGTTTTGTTCTACTAGTGTTTTTTAATTTGTTAATTTTCAACAATTTCCCAGTAAACATAAAAGTTTGATTGCTGCCTGAGAAAGAAGTATCAATAAAAATGGGATTTTAATAACAAGTTTAGAAATGGGTTTATTCTCAAACTTATATAAATTATTGTAAATAGATGTGGAATATAAATGAATTTAATTAGGGCTCCCTCTCTATATACATATCTTACATATAAATACGTACTAAAATTTTTCATATGTTTGATTCCAATAGTTTTAGAGCAACATGTTATGTATTCAAAACAATTTTACAATAGGCATATCCATGATGGGAAAAATATTAATAGCAATAATTGATATCATATGATAACATATCAAATATTGAACGCTTGGCCAAATGTTTGTTGTGTTGAGTAGCTATATACATACATACATACTTATGTATGTACATTAACAATTGTTTAATATTTGGGAGAGTTATTAATCTTATGCCTCTTGTTATTGATTTCGTATTTGCTTTGACTAATTTATTGTAAATATGCATGTACATTGTACAAATGTATACATATACATATGTATTCATTTTTCACGTCTGAATAAAAAGTAATTAATTATGTAGATTTCTTCTATTTAAGAGTACGCGACGAAATTTTATGAAATGCAGAAAGAGTTTTTGGGTTTTAATTATTTTTGGTGGACTGTATGGGTGATTTAAGAGAACACTTAGAAATACATATTGCTAAAACATTAATTTGGAATCGATTTTTTTTTCTGGGACTTAGCAACGCTCTTATATTTACACTTCTTACAATAATCTAGTGAAATATGATTTTCAGCACTGTAAGCGAACAAAGAGAACACAATTCCAGATTTATTTGCGATTAAGAGCAAGCGGGATCGATAAATATAAATTTTATTATTTTAATTTATATTTTTTGAAACTTATTCGTTTTAAATGATTTAACAGCAAATATGTAGATCTTAGACTGCTTTTTTAACATTCTTTTCTTTGGTTTTTATTTGTTGCACTTTTCGTTTTTTTTATACTTGGATATATGTATGTATGTATGAGGATGTGAGTGTAATTTTTGTAATGCACTTTTAACATGTATATTTGATTCGCTTACTTACTTGAGCTTGTTTAAACTTTTATTACCTCAATGTTTTGGGGATGAAAATTGTTTCCATGATACTTAGCTGGCAGACTGATTAGATTTTCTTCTTTTACGGCTTCGAATGGACCATGTACTTTTTCGGTTTATGGTAGACACGAAAAATTAAATAATCTCCTTATAGACAAGACAAAGGGTAAGAATAGGGTATCTAGCAGGAGATTATGATCATAATTTACTCGTGATGAGCAATTATAATTCGGGTGCGAGAAAAGAAATAAGCAATTGCACGTAATTATAGATTTCTTTTCAAGTTCTGGATTTATTTTACAATTTATACCTATTCTATTGTTATAAATTGTTGATTTCACAAATTAAATATAAAGAGGTGTAGAGTAGTTGCACGCACTGTTGATAAATTGCAAGTGAGTAACGTGGCGCTGAACATTTTCTCAGAGCCCTCGGTTTTTTATGAAAACCGAAGTTGTACCGATTTAATATATAAATATATTCCAGTACAGTGTTTACAATTTTACATAAATTTACGATATACTACGTACATAAGTATATAATAATAATATTTATGGTAAATATGATTTAGTGGTATTAAGTAATATATATTATTTGAATTCATTTCAATTAATAATAAATAATTACTTATTTTTAAAAGTTAAGTGAAGAAATTTATAAGTTTTGATATAAAAAATGGTGTCCAAACATTAGTTTGGACAACATTAAAAGAAACCTTAAAAAAAATAAAAGTTTCAGGCGCCGAGATTTGAACCCGGCTCCCGAGAGAAAAACAACAAATGGGAAACCGCTTATCACTTAATAGCTGGCTGTTACAAAAGATCAGATGATAGGGATGGTTGCCAGATTTGATGATTTATTGTCATTTTGACGATTTTCGGTGTCGAATATGGGATTTTAACTACCAAACGATTTTTACCTTAAATGTGACGATTTTTAAAAATTACAAGTTATAGGCAATTCACACGACCGTGTTTATCGCAATTTTAAGTGTTTACGAGCTAAACACGTTAATTTTTAGATGTATCCTCATATACTTAATTGTCAAAAAATTTACGTGTTTCAAAATTAAACTAATTCAAAAACCAGTTAAAGTTAGGGTTCCAAGTACTTCGCGATGTATGTTCAGTCGATTTTTTGATTTTAGTGCTTATTGAACACGGTTTGTATTGGCGGCAAAATATGTAACAAAGTCGAAATTAAAAAAGGTTGTAGCATTTATATAACAACAAGCAGCGTATTCTGAAAATTGTAATTTGTGTTGGCTTAAAAGTATTAAAAACCTCGTTTTTGGTTTAAGATTTCAATTCAAATGGAAAAATGTACATACACATGTAAAATTCTAATTAATAACTTTGCAAAAATATTAATATTTATGACACGAAAAAAAATTTTTGCTGCCGGTTGCTACCACCTTTTACGAATTCGTCATAATGTAAACAGAAAGTTTATAAAGTTGTAGTCTGAACAACTTTGTTTAGTTTCTTAAAATATTTGCCGAAACCAGTTAAACAATAGCAGTGTGAATAAAGTATTAGTTAGTACAATATTTTAGAAATTTTAAAACAATTTTGATTTTGATTAAGAACTTTGAAGCTTTTGCTACAATATGTAATAGAAGTAAGGAGTAAAAGGGATAGTTATGCCAATAACTAATCGTTTTAATGTTAATATTTTTAGTATTATATGTTTATTTAAACCTCTTCTTATCAACTGCTGCATACATACATATGAATGCAGTCCCGGCCCTAGCATTTGGCCATGGTGGAGCGAGATTTGACATCGGCGGCCTTTGGTCAACAGAAAAAAATATGATACATATATATTTTTTAAACATGTTTTTGAAGCTGATTTAAAATTTTATATCTGGCGTAATAAATAATTTTGTGTGACTTATTATTTCTTTTCACTTACATATCTATCGTCAATGTTGGCAGCCAGCTAAAACTATGAAAACGCTTTTTAGTTTTAATAACTTCCTATTTTAATATACAAAATAAGGAAGAATTTTTGAAGCTGGCGACTGTTTTTTAATAATAGGTATCATTTACTTTTCTCAATATTTTTAATTGAATTTTTTCCAGTTCAAAATAAATTAAATGTTAAAGCTGTGTTAAAATTAAAAATAAAAAATTTTGGTTGCAAGTGCGCGATAAGTTAAAGGCAAATTCATCTTTCCTGGTAGGTGAAAGTAAATTTGTAATAATGATAAACTGTTTATCATTTCGACAAAATCCTGCCTTTAACTATTACCAAGTTGTAATAATGGCCCTAAATAATACAGTTTAAAAAAGACAAAACATTTTGCCAGTAGGGGCATTAGTTTTATCAAATCGAGCCGATTTTAATCGACTTGAGTTACAGAAAAGGGTCGATAATTTTAGGAACATATATATTATTTATCGATTCCTATTATATAAATTAAGCCAAATTATTACACTCCTGGTTCTTTAAGAAAGCTCTTAATGATATATAACGTAATTAGTATATGGCGCCAATTTCAATCAGTCACTAGATATTGTATATCTATGTAGGTATTTTAATAACTAATTAAAGATACCACGTTCGGTATGTCGTTATAGATTTAAGTTAATCTATTAAAGGTTACCTTTCTTAGCAAATTTTACAATTAAATTATCTTCATTTATGGATTGAGCATTATCATTTTTTATTGATAAAATTGCCAGATCTGATATTTTTTTCTGAGCTAGGGTCGATCTTATGCTAGAAACACAACTGGGACGAACGACGAATTTTTGGCTGCGAATATTGGCCGTAAAAAATAAAACATATTTGTGTACATATATGAAAATATACACAATAAAGGTGTCGGATGAAATAGATTTTTTTTCTAATTCTTACGCCGGCGAACGACGAACAAATCAGTGCCAAGTGACCATGTTTGGTTTTAGTTTTGAAGTATTTTAGTAAAGTTAATTTTTACTTTAATTATTATTTTATTTTTATTTTATAGCATTTGAAATAAATATAGGGAATAATTAACTATAAAAATTGCTTTTATTTGTGTTTTTG
>OY101447.1:86684992-86731980 GCA_956483635.1 Panzeria rudis
GGGCGACATGTGATGTACATATGTAGTATAAAATGTTCTCATGTATGTGACCTTCCATATATTTTGTATGTTTATGCTAAAATCCGTTTGATTAGATCAGTGTTTTATAATACTGTGGACGATGAAATTTTTTTATTTTGTCAAGCTTATCTTTGTTCTATGTATGTTAAATTCAATTTGTTTATATATAAAGTTTTAAAATGTTTTGTTTCTATTTATTTAAGCGTGTCCGTCCATTTTTGACTCAACGTCAGTCGGTTGGTAAACGGTTTGTATATTTTCATTATGTGGTTATGGAAGTGTGAGAGGGGAGGAGGACCAGTGTTAAGTTCTACTAAATGTTCTGAGTACGCAATCGCATGGGTATGAAATTTGCCAATATGTGTACATACTTATGTACATATCTACAAATTTATTTGATGTATGCATGTAAATACATGTATGTAAATACATGCATGTAAATACATGATGTATGCATGTAAATACATGTATGTATGTATACAAATAAGTGTTTCCTCTATGTTTGTATTCATTTTTTTCAAGTGAGAACTTTTGTTTTTTTGTTGCAAAATATTCGCATGATCGTTTGGATTTGTAGTTGTGTGTAGCTAATAAATATGCTGATATATTTTATTTGAAAAGTGAAATATATATTTTGTTTGCAGAGGTTTTTTTATGTACAAGTGCATTTCAGTTATTCAATATTTTGGGACCATAGTATTGATAACCAGAGTTTTTGAATAGGGTTAATGAACTTGTGATGGATATTTTGATTTCTTTATTTTAATATAACAATTGTAGATGTTAAGGTGACATTATTATTTTATGGGGTTTTGTCTGTCCGACTATTGCTTCGTTAGTGAGACTAAGGTGTCGTTATGGCACCTTCGTTTATTTATTGAAGAAACAGTGTTTCGTATTGGTAGACAAAGGATTTTGAATTTTACAATACATAGTACACATTTTATTATATATATGTTATGTTTGTGAATGAGTATTACTTCATCACTTTTTTGTAGGTGTGTGTTGGGTTGAATGTGTGTATACGATATATGTCTGTTGTGATCGATCTATTATCTATGTATATAAATTTTGGTATTTTGTAGGTTGTTGTTTATGTATGTATGTATATAAATTTATTTTTGAGGTTGTACATATTCATTTTTCTTTTAAAATTTTTTATGTACATATTCTTAATTCTGCTGACTTGGATATTTTTGTTTATCATTTGAACTGTACAGATAAAGGTTGTATAGTCTTGAGCTTGTAGTGGTAGTTGTTGTGCATGTACATCACTATTTTTTATCACTTTGTGTGATTGTTTTACAATGAGCTCTACACGAGGACCAGAAGATTAATTTTTTGGGTGGAAGTCAAGGGAGGTTTTCATGACTCAGGAAATTTATTTTAGTATTCGGCGGTTATATTTTTGAGGTCGAAAGGTCTATCAATATACTTATTACATGGTTGTTGTTCTTTAATTTGAATGCTTATACCTATACATGGAAGACAGGAACATTAGTTATTTCTATCACTTTCACATCCGATATTTTTAAAAATGTTAATGAGTTTATTTGATATACAAAGATATTTCTTTACATTAAATATTTGATCAAGTAGGGATTTTACAAGTTAACTCTTCTCTTGACCGCTGGAAAGTAGTAGATGGTATTAGTATTGATGTGTTCTATTGTTTGAGTTTTATTTTTCTGAAGCGTGTCTTTGAACATACATATGTATGTATATTACTTAATAATACATACATTTTCTTATACTGATTTGCTAAACAAGACTAGTTTTTATATTTTTGATATGCAGAGTAGAGTAAAGCTGGTTGTTTTAAAACACCAGCGTTTAAAAATATGAAAGAAGCAAGTGTTTATTATAGAGATTGTGATGATTACATGTTTGAAAATTTTTGATACAAATTCATGCAAAATCTAAGATGAAAGTAATTATTTAGGCTTGCTAGTTTAATTATTTGAATTAATGTAAATTCAAATTATTATTATGAATGAGATTCTGTAAAATCTGTTGACTAATTCCATACCGAAACTGAATATACAAATACGTACTATTTTTCAAACTCATATTACTATCTGATATGGTTATCAGATAATAACCTGATCTGATAACCATATCAGATACCTAATAGCCTGATCAGGTTCCTAATAACGTGATCTGATAACCTCATCAGATACCTAATTGCATGATCAGGTACCTAATAACCTGATCCGATACCTAATAACCTGATCAGGTTATTAGGTAACGGATCAGATAGAAGATTTTCGATGTAATATCATTAAAGATTGATTCAATGACAAAGAACTTTCAAAAAGGCGATTTCTGTATATGCACTTCAAAGGCTTCTTAAAGCTAAAGGAGCTGGGATTGTCTAATCAACAGAATTCTTGTACAAGCATACATAGATGAAATATTGAAGTTGAAACAGAAACAATAAAAAATCATATTTAGTACATAATCTAATAATATAATTTTATAATAAGAAGAATAGGAAATAAATACATAACTTTTGGAGAATATTGTAATAAAATTTACTGATTTGTAATCAGACAGCTATAATGGCAATTAGACTTACCATAATCTCTATTAACTCGTTTAGCATTAGGAATAAAGATAATCATTGAAATGATTTTCTGTCTGAAGAACAGATACAGCATACAAATAATCTTTGTTTGTAGTTGTTGGACTGAAGTGTATATTGATGATAGAGGTTTTTCTTATTATATATATATATATATATATATATATATATATATATATATATATATATATATATATATATATATATATATATATATATATATATATATATATATATATATATATATATATATATATATATATATATATATATATATATATATATATATATATATATATATATATATATATATATATATATATATATATATATATATATATATATATATATATATATATATATATATATATATATATATATATATCACACACTTTAATAAGAAAAACCTCTATCATCAATATACACTTCAGTCCAACAACTACAAACAAAGATTATTTGTATGCTGTATCTGTTCTTCAGACAGAAAATCATTTCAATGATTATCTTTATTCCTAATGCTAAACGAGTTAATAGAGATTATGGTAAGTCTAATTGCCATTATAGCTGTCTGATTACAAATCAGTAAATTTTATTACAATATTCTCCAAAAGTTATGTATTTATTTCCTATTCTTCTTATTATAAAATTATATTATTAGATTATGTACTAAATATGATTTTTTATTGTTTCTGTTTCAACTTCAATATTTCATCTATGTATGCTTGTACAAGAATTCTGTTGATTAGACAATCCCAGCTCCTTTAGCTTTAAGAAGCCTTTGAAGTGCATATACAGAAATCGCCTTTTTGAAAGTTCTTTGTCATTGAATCAATCTTTAATGATATTACATCGAAAATCTTCTATCTGATCCGTTACCTAATAACCTGATCAGGTTATTAGGTATCGGATCAGGTTATTAGGTACCTGATCATGCAATTAGGTATCTGATGAGGTTATCAGATCACGTTATTAGGAACCTGATCAGGCTATTAGGTATCTGATATGGTTATCAGATCAGGTTATTATCTGATAACCATATCAGATAGTAATATGAGTTTGAAAAATAGTACGTATTTGTATATTCAGTTTCGGTATGGAATTAGTCAACAGATTTTACAGAATCTCATTCATAATAATAATTTGAATTTACATTAATTCAAATAATTAAACTAGCAAGCCTAAATAATTACTTTCATCTTAGATTTTGCATGAATTTGTATCAAAAATTTTCAAACATGTAATCATCACAATCTCTATAATAAACACTTGCTTCTTTCATATTTTTAAACGCTGGTGTTTTAAAACAACCAGCTTTACTCTACTCTGCATATCAAAAATATAAAAACTAGTCTTGTTTAGCAAATCAGTATAAGAAAATGTATGTATTATTAAGTAATATACATACATATGTATGTTCAAAGACACGCTTCAGAAAAATAAAACTCAAACAATAGAACACATCAATACTAATACCATCTACTACTTTCCAGCGGTCAAGAGAAGAGTTAACTTGTAAAATCCCTACTTGATCAAATATTTAATGTAAAGAAATATCTTTGTATATCAAATAAACTCATTAACATTTTTAAAAATATCGGATGTGAAAGTGATAGAAATAACTAATGTTCCTGTCTTCCATGTATAGGTATAAGCATTCAAATTAAAGAACAACAACCATGTAATAAGTATATTGATAGACCTTTCGACCTCAAAAATATAACCGCCGAATACTAAAATAAATTTCCTGAGTCATGAAAACCTCCCTTGACTTCCACCCAAAAAATTAATCTTCTGGTCCTCGTGTAGAGCTCATTGTAAAACAATCACACAAAGTGATAAAAAATAGTGATGTACATGCACAACAACTACCACTACAAGCTCAAGACTATACAACCTTTATCTGTACAGTTCAAATGATAAACAAAAATATCCAAGTCAGCAGAATTAAGAATATGTACATAAAAAATTTTAAAAGAAAAATGAATATGTACAACCTCAAAAATAAATTTATATACATACATACATAAACAACAACCTACAAAATACCAAAATTTATATACATAGATAATAGATCGATCACAACAGACATATATCGTATACACACATTCAACCCAACACACACCTACAAAAAAGTGATGAAGTAATACTCATTCACAAACATAACATATATATAATAAAATGTGTACTATGTATTGTAAAATTCAAAATCCTTTGTCTACCAATACGAAACACTGTTTCTTCAATAAATAAACGAAGGTGCCATAACGACACCTTAGTCTCACTAACGAAGCAATAGTCGGACAGACAAAACCCCATAAAATAATAATGTCACCTTAACATCTACAATTGTTATATTAAAATAAAGAAATCAAAATATCCATCACAAGTTCATTAACCCTATTCAAAAACTCTGGTTATCAATACTATGGTCCCAAAATATTGAATAACTGAAATGCACTTGTACATAAAAAAACCTCTGCAAACAAAATATATATTTCACTTTTCAAATAAAATATATCAGCATATTTATTAGCTACACACAACTACAAATCCAAACGATCATGCGAATATTTTGCAACAAAAAAACAAAAGTTCTCACTTGAAAAAAATGAATACAAACATAGAGGAAACACTTATTTGTATACATACATACATGTATTTACATGCATACATCATGTATTTACATGCATGTATTTACATACATGTATTTACATGCATACATCAAATAAATTTGTAGATATGTACATAAGTATGTACACATATTGGCAAATTTCATACCCATGCGATTGCGTACTCAGAACATTTAGTAGAACTTAACACTGGTCCTCCTCCCCTCTCACACTTCCATAACCACATAATGAAAATATACAAACCGTTTACCAACCGACTGACGTTGAGTCAAAAATGGACGGACACGCTTAAATAAATAGAAACAAAACATTTTAAAACTTTATATATAAACAAATTGAATTTAACATACATAGAACAAAGATAAGCTTGACAAAATAAAAAAATTTCATCGTCCACAGTATTATAAAACACTGATCTAATCAAACGGATTTTAGCATAAACATACAAAATATATGGAAGGTCACATACATGAGAACATTTTATACTACATATGTACATCACATGTCGCCCACAAAAACAAATCAAACTATTTTAACAACATACCTCCCAATCATGGACAGACTAAAATTCCTACTTTCAGACATATTGAAATTCCCACAGACAGAGAGAAATTCTCACGCCGCTCCCATACTTACACTAACAAATTGAAAAAACATCAAGCTATGAACATCTCACATACACAAATATATATTCTCACGGACAGACATCAATCCACATGTAGAAATATGATGAAATTCACATACATAGCAACAACAAGAATTCGCACGATCAGCACAAAATTAAGGACAACACATTGTAAACTTCAAATTGCGTAATATTGTGAAATTCAAATTTGACCTATCAAACACAAAAATAGTAAAAGAGAATTGTAATATGTACATACATCCAGCCATAAAAACAACCTCACATATACCTACATATATAAACAACAACTCACAAACAACAAAATTTATACAGATACTAGATCGATCACAACGTACATACATCACATAGACATACTCACACAACACACACATACACATTTATCTTTTTTTCCCCACGCATATCTAATTAAACTTTTGTTTATTTAAGAATTAAAATTTAAAATTTTAATTACCCAAATTTTAAAACTTCGGCAAAGCTTTAAAGGAGTATTTTGAGTGAATTTTGTGCAATGTCGCCCTACTGTGGGGTAGAATGTTCAAAGAAATATACAAGATGGGTAGACATCAATCCACATGTACAGACTCTTTATGTAAACACAACCTTTAACCAACCCCCACTAACAAACAAAAATTAGGATGATGACTCATTCTCCAACACATCCACCTGAATAAACAAAAAACACCAACAAGATTAAGCATGCATATTTAACGTAAACAAACATTTCAGACCATCTGTCATACTAAGTAGCACAACTAAAATCGAAACGATCATGCGATTATTTGATGCAAAAGAAAAAAAAATACCCCACTTGACAAAAAATAAAAATAAAAAAAATATTATTAACAAAAAGCAAACGCTTATTGTATGTACGTATGTATATGCATACATATTAATTGGAACTTAACACCCCCCTCTAACACTTCCATAACCACATTCTTAAAACCCCCCTCTACACTTCCATAACCACATTCTGAAAATATACAAACCCTCCACCAGTCAATTGGTGGACGCACATTCTTAAATAAACACAACTACATTTTAAATGTAAACACAAGCACCACAAAAAATTATCAAGAACAAAAAATAATAACAGCCACACAATAAACGCCGTAGGAACCCAAGTCGACTTTTTTATCTACAAGTCTTTATTTCCACATATAATCTAAAACACTAACCAATCTCGTAATATGACCCCATAAGAACCACATTGTCTATAGTAAGCCAATACTTTCAAGCTCCAAACTCACTACCCAATGTCTCAGTATCACCCCATTAGAACCACATTGTCTATACTAAGCCAATACTTTCAAGCTCCAAAACCACTACCCAATGTCACAATATCACCCCATTAGAACAACACCCTAAATTTCTATAACACCAAAAAGCATTACCCACACTATAATTTTTCGCAATCTTCACTATACATTATTCAATGCCTACAGGGCACTTTCATTTTTTTCCCACGGGTATCAAATTACACATTTGTTTATTTAACAATTAACATTTCAAAATTTCAAATTCTAAAACTTTAATTGGTCTCAGGGGAACAGTTCCTATCTACTAATGTCCATGGATGTTATGCCATTTTTAGCAGTGACATAATGTCTTTGGACATTATGTCATTGGATATTGTGACATGGCACCAAAATTTGCATGAAAATAATTTTAAAAATATTTAAAGCTGCGTGATTTTCATAAAAATTTTTAACAAGACGTTCTTGTTCGTGTTAGTGAATCAGGGTGTTATTTTTAATAATTTTAATACAATAATGAATATAGATAGATGAATATAGATAGATCTAAACTCTTAAACTATTTCAAAATTGTTTTTGTCATAAGACTTTACATAATAGACTCAAAAACAAATTTTTGTCTTGAGATTTTTTTTTTATAAAAAGAGTTTCGTGCCTTAAAAAGCTTATATTAAAACAAGAAGCATAATTTCAAAAAAAGGGGCAAAAAGGGGCATAAGATTACAAAAGGTGGCAAATTTAGGTCATTTTAAAAAAGGGGCACTAAAAGTGGCATGGCAGTTGAAAAAGTGGCAAATTGCCACTTTAGTCGCGAAACGGTCACGCTGATTGCATTTAAAGTTTTATCAAGGTGAATTAATTTTATCAGGTGGTGTTAATTCTAAAACAACTACAACATTACAATAACATTTGACATCTCAGCCCCTATGTCAACGTATACAAATTTTGACATCGGAGCATCTAATTTGCGGAAAAAAAGTAGAACAGCTGTGCTTATGATATCACCTGTATAAATCCACCTTGAGTTTTATTTGGTTTGTAGGCAAAATTGATATCAGTTTTATCTATTACTGTTTTTATTTAAAAAAATATATGCAGCGGCATGTAAGTAGGCAAAGATGTTTTTAGCACATGTGGTGGGGGCTGTACAGAAGGCAAAGGCCTATGTGAAGTGGTTGGTACGGGCGTTGGCATTTAAGAAGAAGAATAATATGGCATATAGAAATTCGGCTTATATGATGACAAAGAAAATGCATCACTACTTAAACATTGTTGCTCTTGCTGATGCAACAACGTTGTATCCGTCTTCGACTCTAAAAGAGCGGTGCTGGCTGCTGCAGTCCGCAAAGTTGGCGGTAGCAATTGAGACCCTGACTTATGAGTTGTGGCGTCTGTAGTAGATGGTGCTGAGTCACTTTTTGACAATAGCATATTGAGTCCATCATTCAGTGCACGAATTTCTTCCCTTATGTCGGCCACAGAGTCATGTTTAATTATACATAGTTGTCTCAGCATCTCCATCACTGTGTACGCTATTGCTTTCATGTTCTTCAGACATTGTCTCATTTTTCAAGCGCTCGCTTCGGCGAGGCATAAATTTAATTCCAGGAATTTAATAATAAAAAGATGTGTCGGCTTCAACCTATATAGGTATACTTGAATTATGTATAATAAATAACAAATCTTTCAATGTTTGACAGATGAGCTGAGTGCTGAGGCTAAGATTTAAGCTGAGTTTTATTATCTAAACAATAATGAGTTATTAAGTTCTTACAAATATAAATGCGCAATTCAAAACTTACTAAACTCTTTCCCACTTGGCTTCTTCACTGGAATTGCCGTTTTTTTTTCAAAATTCTCAATAGGAGCAATCTGACAAGCATGTGACGAGCACCAATCTACCAATTACCGAATACAAGTCCAGAACAATAATCCAAGCTTCAGGTTTGTAATAATATAAAAGGTTATTTTTTCGTGTAGACAAAGCAATAATATAAAAATTCCAAACATTTCAGTTATGTCATATAAGTTCATAACAATCATAGTTGTTGTATTAAGAATATTTCTTTATACAATTCCTCAAAGCGACTTTTTGCTTATCTGCGAAAAACACTAAAGGTGAAAGTATATAGCATGTTTTCAATGCGCTAATGCGTTACAGACTTCTGTCAAAAAAGTTGAAATAGTGTGTTTCCATAAGCCAAGTTACAAAGAGAAGTTTGCGACGCGCGTGCCTCGCAAAAAGTTGAACATTCTTCAACTTTCACGCGTTGTATACAAAATGACTGGTAGTGTTGCCAGATTCATATGATAAAATGTTTGTTCAATGGAAATAAATTATAAGAAATTAATTTTTTATTAAACAATGAATGAAAAATTCAATAAATATATAAAGGAAAATAAAACGTAAAGGCAAGACAAAAAATAGCCAATAGAGGCTTGAAATTTGATAAGCAAAAAAGCATCAAAAGCGTGTTGTGTAACTTGCCATTTTTAAAGCGTTAAAAGTTCAAAAAGCAAGAAAAGCGTTGCCGCGTAACGCGTGGTATGTACCTCCACCTTAAATATCCTTCGGCGGAGTCGAACAAGCAACCTCAGGATTAAAAGACTAACGTTCTTACCTCTCAGCTACAGAGCAGTTCGTTATTAAATACGCAAATAATGAATACATACAAAACGTGATATGCTTTTGTTTCATTCATTTCTTATATCAACAATGGTGATTGTTAATTTTTTTCACAATAGATAACAAAAAATTTGGTTAGTTCAGTTTGTTGAAAAAAATTTATGTTTGAATTTAAATTACATACTAACAATTGAAATTGTTAGTTGCAGCTTGATGATATTTTTTTTTCTGTGAAGTAGATAAATAGATGAATTTTGAGCTGAAAGGGCCAAAATATATTTGAAAGTACTACATTCAAAAGTGCCGCAAATGGCCCAATGTGCCACATTATGCATCAATGGTGCATATATTAGTGGCGTGCATTAATTTCCAAGAAGATAATGTGCACTAGAGGGCTGCAAAGTGTACTCAAATGTATTCGTAGAATGTACTCGTATGAATTTCGTGTGTACATAGATGAATGTTCTTATGTATATACTTATGTATACATGCATGTAAATGTGTGTACTTACATAGCCACGACCAAATATACATATATAGATACATATATACACACATATATACAAAAAAACATACATGCATACACACACAACCATACATACGAGTACTTTCGAATATATTCGTGCAGCCCTCTAATGTGCACGGACATTATCTCCACTTCAAAAAGGAAATAATGGCCATGGGAATGTCGAATAGTGGCTTCGCAGAGTAAAGGTTTCCTGCCTAGTCAAAAATCTGAATTCTGCGAATCTACTATTCTACATACCCAGAGAAGAAAACAATTAACCCTGTCCGAAGCCCTGCTATGCAGTCAATCTTCACTTTGCATGAATTTTATTTGAATTTTTTTGTGGTCAATAATTGCTTTTCAACGTGGAGATAACGTCCATGGATACTATTTCATTGGACGATTTTGCATGCCACCCATATACTCTGGTTCCTTATGGGCATGGCAGTAGATTTAACAATTCCACCCTGGCCTTTCATCCCTCCGAATATAAAATGTTGGACACCAATACACCAAGACATATTTTGTGGTTCCTATTAGGAACAAATCAGAAATATCGCATAAATGGCTTAAATATTCGCAAACGCCACTATTCTCGTCCTGCTATTTTTCTATGAAGTGCAAATAAGCCAACAATCACGACAAAATTGAAATTGCGCAAAAAAATCATCAATACTACATAATTGAAAATTTTTAAAGCTGTAAATAAACTGGGAACAAATCATTGGAATGAGAAAAAGTTTTAGGAAATTTTGGAAAAATACATTAGAGTAAATTTAAAATCGTAAAAGAAACATTTTTTAAATGTTGAAAAATTTTAATATTTTCGATGGCAAAACAGTTTTTTTTTGTAAATATGCATATTAAAACTTAAAAACCCAAAAATGCAGAAAAGAGCAAAAAATGCTACAAAAAAATAGAACAAATACACCAAATATGCGACTAACTGTAAAATATGTAAACCCATGCTGTAAAGGAAAAAATATGCACTGACAAATCAATGCGGAAATTCTTAAAAAGTCTAAAACGTATAAATATCTTATTTTTGCGTAGGCATGGAATTGCATATTTGCGGTTTCCTTGCTTATAACAAATTTTTAGTGTAATAAAAATGAAAGAGTTATGGCAGCGTTGGCCTTAAGCTCTAATGGTTTATATATTAAATATAATTATAGAGGCTACTTTTTTTAAGAAAATTTATTAATTATATTAATTATTTTGCAAAAGTCTTTATTCTTAAGAATTGTGTTCCTAAAGAGAGTTTGAAAATATATGTTCAATGATAACTGGACATTGTTTCGGAAAGTTCTTGTCTACACGCAGAGAAAATATATGGTTGTGGCATGGTTGCATAAGCAATGTCATGTTTCCCGATATAGCTTATTGTTGCGACAAATAAGTTGTTATTATGCTTACATATAATCATAACATTATTAGCATTCATATTAATTGCAATTTATTGTTAAAAAAATTCTAGCTACAATATATATATATATATATATATATATATATATATATATATATATATATATATATATATATATATATATATATATATATATATATATATATATATATATATATATATATATATATATATATATATATATATATATATATATATATATATATATATATATATATATATATATATATATATATATATATATATATATATATATATATATATATATATATTTATATATATATATATATATATATATATATATATATATATATATATATATATATATATATATATATATATATATATATATATATATATATATATATATATATATATATATAT
Organism: Panzeria rudis; assembly: GCA_956483635.1. Taxonomy (NCBI): domain Eukaryota; kingdom Metazoa; phylum Arthropoda; class Insecta; order Diptera; family Tachinidae; genus Panzeria; species Panzeria rudis. The sequence goes on from OY101447.1 coordinate 86,697,071, forward strand.
ATATATATATATATATATATATATATATATATATATATATATATATATATATATATATATATATATATATATATATATATATATATATATATATATATATATATATATATATATATATATATATATATATATATATATATATATATATATATATATATATATATATATATATATATATATATATATATATATATATATATATATATATATATATATATATATATATATATATTTAAAATGTGCATATATAATAAACAAATTAATAAGAATGAAAAAAAATAGTATAATAGAGATGTTACGAGTTCTAAGAATTTAATGGACTTTTATGCAAAATTTTTTACCAGTCGCAAGCAACACAGTAAGGGAGTGATTTTGACATTACGTTCGTATTGCTTCGACATTGTTGAATCCGATATGGTATACAACCACTTACGTTTCCTTTCTACTTGTTTTTCGAGTTATCGTTCGTATAGAAACGAACGCAAATTAGTGTTCTTTCGCTTAGAATGCGCATGAACATCTTTTTTCGACATCGTTGAATAGGCAGTCAATCCAATGTAAATTATAATTAGGCAAAAGATTAGAGAAAAAAGTTTGTTTGTCTGCCAAGACATGAGCTTCAAATAAGAAATATATCTCAAATTTATTCAAATAAGTAATGAAGTTTCCAAAATTGACACTACTAGCAAGATTTGCATCATTATATGATAAGATATGACAAAGAGTATTGTGCTATTGTACATTCACATCCGAAGTAAGCGCCATTGACTTAACGTCTGCACGCCCCCTGACCATGACTTCATATGTGCAATTTGCTTTTAAAAGTAGGTCTCTCAAAGACTCGGCATCGACATTTGAATAAGCAACCAGCTTCCCAGGCATATTTTTTGTTGTTGATATATATGCAAAATTCACCTAGCCGCACTTTTGTATTCATATTAAGATTTGAAATGCTTTTAGTAGCTCGTCTCAAATTATAGCGTGTATTCGGATCCACCTTGGTATAGTCTTTTTAAATAAAGATCTTACCACCATTCATTTTGCTTTTTACCGCAAGAACATTGGCAACTTGTAAGCTCGATTTCAACGTAAACAAGAAAGTATTTCTAGATGGTAGAGAACGAACAGTTACCCCCTTAACATTTACACCCAGTGTATTATTGCATAAATCAATAAAATCAAATTTTGCAGCAGATACGTTAGCACTAATCATACCACTAACCAAAATGTTAGAAGCGCGCGACCTATGGTCAATTTGCTCAATGCGTGAAGAGAGGATTCTTAGGTTGAGGCCACACGGGCGTTTTTAAAACGCGGCGTTTCTGCTTTTTATATTAAATTTGAAGTTTTAAAAAATTTAAAACTTTCAAAAAAATCGGAAGAGCCGTTTTTCAGAAAAATGGGTTCATCCATTTTGGCCACAAAAAAATGGAATCATTTATTACATGGAAACTAGGCAACGTCAAGCAACTAGCTGTAGTAGGTATAGTAGGTATATTATAAAAAAAACTTGTTTGAAAAGGTGCATTTTAAGTTGAATTTTTAAACCATTTTAAAATCTTTAATATTTTTCCCACCTCTAGACACAATATCAAACCTAATATAAAAATGTTTTGTTAATGTTAGCGCAAATTACCAGTCCTTTAACTCTGGTATAGAGGGTGATGTTGAGATTTGCACGTTTGTATGCTGAGTCCGAGTCTGATTTTTGTCTTTTCACATTTTTTAATATATATATATATATATATATATATATATATATATATATATATATATATATATATATATATATATATATATATATATATATATATATATATATATATATATATATATATATATATATATATATATATATATATATATATATATATATATATATATATATATATATATATATATATATATATATATATATATATATATATATATATATATATATATATATATATATATATATATATATATATATATATATATATATATATATATCTATATATATATATATATATATATATATATATATATATATATAAATATATATATATATATATATATATATATATATATATATATATATATATATATATATATATATATATATATATATATATACAACGCTTGCAAATTATTGAATTTTATTACCAAAATGCGTGCTCTGTTAAGAAAGTTCATCGCGCGCGAAGAAATGTGTTCAGCGACGAGGCTCATTTCTGGTTGAATGGATACGTGAACAAGCAAAACTGCCGTATTTGGAGTGAAGAGCAGCCAGAAGCATTGCAAGAGCTACCAATGCATCCACAAAAAACAACCGTTTGGTGCGGATTATGGGCTGGCGGCATCATTGGGCCGTATTTCTTTAAAGATGATGCGAATCACAACGTTACTGTGAATGGTGAGCGCTACCGTGCGATGATAACAAACTTTTTTCTGCCCAAAATGGAAGAGCTTGACTTGCATGACATGTGGTTTCAACAAGACGGTGCCACATGCCACACAGCACGCGAAACAATGGACCAATTGAGAGGCGAGTTCGGTGAACAGTTTATTTCACGCTTGGGACCAGTCAATTGGCCGCCCAGATCGTGCGATTTAACGGCTCTAGACTATTTTTTGTGGGGCTATGTTAAGGCTAATGTCTATAGCGACAAGCCCGCTTCGATTGACGCACTGGAAGCCAACATTGCCAACATTATTCGTGAGATACCGGCCGAAATGTTGGAAAGAGTATGCCAAAATTGGACTAAGCGGTTGGACCATTTGAGGCGCAGCCGCGGCTAAGATTTGCATGAAATAATCTTCAAACATTAAATTATATCGACCCAACTATCGATCCAAATAAATATTTCATGCATTTTTCTGAATTGTATGTGTTTTTTTTTTACTTTCCGATAGTTCTTATAAAATCACCCATTATATATATATATATATATATATATATATATATATATATATATATATATATATATATATATATATATATATATATATATATATATATATATATATATATATATATATATATATATATATATATATATATATATATATATATATATATATATATAATGGGTGATTTTATATTATATATGTATATATATATATATATATATATATATATATATATATATATATATATATATATATATATATATATATATATGTATATATATACATATATATAGATATATATATATATATATATATATATATATATATATATATATATATATATATATATATATATATATATATATATATATATATATATATATATACTGCAAGCAAACCCTTTCAAACCAAACAAGATTTTTGAAAATCGGTTGACAAATGACAGAGTTATGCGAAGGGGGAGGTTTTGACCCGTTTTATTCCCTCACGGTCTAAAATCCGGGAAACATTTACTTCATTTTCGCAATACCATTTGCATCAAATACTGAACTCCGCTAATGTAACTTTTGACGAAAAACTTAACTTTTTTTAAAGGAAAGCGTAACTTTTTTTATTTGGTCAATTTGGGTCTAAGACAACGTTTGCCGGGCTAAGCTAGTACATTAATAAAATATATGTATGAATAACAGATTCTGAAATTCTTTCTGTGTAAATGTAATAAAATTATTGTTATAGACTACTGCTCAAAATAATAGAAAACGCGCGATTTTAGAAAATTAACTTCGTTAAAAGAAACATTTTTCAGTCTTCTATTAATTTTTCTATTATGTAGTCTTAAATATGATTTTAAAAACGCTTGCAGAACTATTATTAAATTCGTAAATCGCATGATATCAAATAGACTTGATTTACAGAACGGCGCCGTACTTTTTTATTATTTTACTGCATACATGTTAATCTTAGGATATTTTCGAACTTAATAAACAATTAAAAGAAAGCTTAAGTTGAGGCAATACAGGCGTTTTTAGAACTTGCGTTGTGACATTTTTGCACTAAATTAATGGTTTTTGAGCAATAAATGCCATTACAGAGTATTATTTTCAGTTACAGACGAATAGGGGAGGTGAATATAGTATTCTAAACTGCTTCTAAAGGTTTGTAAGTTGCAAATTTACTGTAAAAATTCTGCTTTTTTAAAACGCCCTAGTGGCCTGGTCCTTAAATAATAATATATTTTCCGGTAAATTTGAACTACTGGAACATAATATTTTTGAATGTTTATTGAGATTTTTTTATATTTTATTTTTGTTTTTAATAAAGCGTTCGTTGTCTTGGAAATGAAGCCCAAATTTACGAACGAATTTTATTTCTAAAAATTTTCAGTGGAAAATTTTATATATGTACAAGTTTATAAAATTCGTACGGCAATTCTATAAAAAAAGTGTATTTCTATGAGCCTTGCCTTCAGTATTAATATTATTAATAACAAATATAGTTCGAATTCAACAAATCAATACCTTAACGTGCTTATGCACAAAACGTTAACAAACTATTTACATAATTTTAACGAAATAGTAAAAGATCCATTTCAAGTCATATATTTTCGATTCTAATTTCATTTATTTGTCAAATATGAGTTAGATCTAAAAAATATAGTAATATAAGTGAAACTAAAAATAAAGGTATTTTATAAAATCTTTTAGCTAAATCAATAGTACTAAAATATTGAGAATTTCCTAGTTTTGATAAAAGATCTTCCATATTGGGGATGAGAAATTTGTCTTCTATAGTCACGTCATTTATTTTTCTGTAATAAATCAGTACACTAAATTTTTCCTTTCCAGAGTTGTCCAATTTTTTAGGAACAACCCAAATTGGTGCATTATATGGGCTACATGCGTTCGTTGTCTTGGAAATGAAGCCCAAATTTACGAACGAATTTTATTTCTAAAAATTTTCAGTGGAAAATTTTATATATGTGCATATTTATAAAATTCGTACGGCAATTGTATAAAAAAAGTGTATTTCTATGCGCCTTGCCTTTAGTATTAATATTATTAATAACAAATATAGTTCGAATTCAACAAATCAATACCTTAACGTGCTTATGCACAAAACGTTAACAAACTATTTACATAATTTTAACGAAATAGTAAAAGATCCATTTCAAGTCATATATTTTTGATTCTAATTTAATTTATTTGTCAAATATGAGTTAGATCTAAAAAATATAGTAATATAAGTGAAACTAAAAATAAAGGTATTTTATGGAATCTTTTAGCTAAATCAATAGTACTAAAATATTGAGAATTTCCTAGTTTTGATAAAAGATCTTCCATATTGGGGATGAGAAATTTGTCTTCTATAGTCACGTCATTTATTTTTCTGTAATAAATCAGTACACTAAATTTTTCCCTTCCAGAGTTGTCCAATTTTTTAGGAACAACCCAAATTGGTGCATTATATGGGCTACATGATTTAGTGACAAATATTGGTTGATAAATCTGATAAGCAGGTGCCTAGAATAATGACGCGCATTATAAAATCGCCATTTTTAAAGTAATCAAAAGTTACACAATAGCCAAAATAATGCAGCATACTTTTTAATTTAGTATTTTATACTAAAATTAATAACAAGGTTGTATTTTTTTAAGTGATATTAAATAAAAACAGATTAAATTTTACTGGAATGCTTTTATTTTTGCTATTTGATGCAAAATTTTTGTAATATGCACAAGTTCACTTAGAGTTCACTTTACTCTTTGCTTGCGAGTTGAAACAGCAAAATTTTTTGTGATTGCGATTTCAAACACACCAATTTACTGACTTCGAGTCGAAATCGTATTTATTTTGCGAAAAGCGGTTTTCAGCACATGGGCGTACACCATAGTTCATTTTCTCTATCTACACTAGTTTTTAAATTTAATTTGGCCAACAAGTTTAATATATATTCATACAAATCAATAACACTGTTTCTAAATTCAGCTGTTTTAATTTTGTTTATAATGGATTCTAGACTATTAGATATATTAAAATTAATTCTTAAAATTACTTTAATTTCATGCCATTTAATTGGATTATTATTAGTTATAAGAACTAAATTATTTTATTTCTTACTCTTAAAACGAATAAAGATATAAAAGACAAGTCAACATGCTTACGCATTTCTTCAACATGTTTAGTAAAAATTTCCAAATCTTCAGCTTTGCCATCAAATTCTGGGAGACCATCCAAAAGACTAAAAGCATTGATAGCCATTGTTGAGATTTTTGTTTTTGATATGTAGTTTATGATGATGTGTTTGGTTGTGGTGTTGGTCCAATAATATTTTGTTGTTCCTATATATAAATCACGGATTCAGTTTGATGCTGATAAATTCTCTTTTTCTAATTTCGTTGACAAAAATATTCAATATTTTCCAGAAATATTCTGTTGTTTATTTCTTTAATATTTTGTCGTAGATTTAAAATACGAAAATATTCAAATATTTTAATAAATATATATTTTATTTAATGTACAAATATATTTGATATTTTATTTTTATAAAATAAATTGAATAGATTGTTAATCGATTGAAAACTTAATAATTATTGAAGAAAATATTTGACAATAATATAATTACTAATGTTTATACACATACATACATTTAAAAATAACAGTAACAAATATAATAACAAGAGATGATGGTTGCACATATAACTCTTGCAGGTTGGTACCATAATTTTTCCCCCTTCCCGCGAAATATTGATTATTGCATAGCTCCTCCATTTATTGGCCGACTTCCGAAATTATCTTTTTGTTTGGAATGGTTTGCTTAGAGTTTGTTCGCATAATGTTTCTACGAAAGTATTTGTTAGAGCACAGTTCCTTCATTTGCATACCGATTTTCACAATTATTTATATGAAAGGCCATCAAGTATATTGCTCTTTGTACTGAAGTCTGATTTTTTGCCAGAATTATTATTTTTTTATGCAAATATTATATTTAAGCAATTATTTATTTGTTCTTAAGATAAATTTTAGTTTTACTATATTTTTCATAGATTCTTAGGAAATAAATTCTCTTAAATTATTTTTATGTATGCATTTAGTTTTTGTTTTATCAATTTCTATGATGACATTTAAGTCATCTCTGTCTAATATCTTTTATGTACCCGTAAATGGACCTTCTAATATTTTTCTATTTCCAGCTTTAACTAAAACGTGGTCTCCTATTTTTAGTTCTATTTTGTTCGGTTTTCTTTCAGATCCAAATTTTCTCTGATTCTTTACTTTCAAAATAATGTATTTTGCCTTCTGCAATGAGTAACGAAGTCTAATCTTGAGTTCATTTAGGTAGTTATCGAGATTGTAAATTTTTTTAGGGTTATTTAATTCGTCACTTGGTTGTCTAGGTAGTTTTCCGTATACTAATTCAAATGGTGTATATTCAGTGTCTATGTTAGGAGTTGTGTTAAAGGCAAAACCGAAGTATGATATCCATTCATGCCAATTGTGGTCTTAACGAAATTTAGGAAATATTCATTCAGAACACGGTGGTTTCGTTCTATTGTTCCCAAAGTTTCATGATGGTAAGATGTAGATAAGTTCTGTTTTATTTTTAATAATACACAAATTTCTCTCATTAACTCATTAGTGAATTCTGTCCCTCTATGAGTTTTGAGAATGTTAAATAGACCGTATTTTAATATGACCTGTTCTGCCAGTGTTCTTGCTACAGTCTTGGCATCTTTTGATTCAATTGGACAAGCTACAACGTATTTAGTCAGTTCGCAGTGCATGGTAAGTATATATCTAAATTTGCCTGAAGGTCTTAGTGGTCCAACTGTGTCCATTACTGTAATGTCAAAACTATTTGATGGCGTATCTGTTACTGAAAAGGGTTCTTTTGTATACCTTACTTGTTTTTTCTTTTGGCATGATTCACATGATCTTACATAGCCTTAACCATTTTGTTCATATTTTTCCAAATGAATCTCTGTTTTAATTTGATTAATGTCTTTCTTATTCCGAAATGTCCACTATAAGGTGCGCTATGAAATTCTTCAATTACATTCTATACATAATTTCAATAAAAGTTTCTGATAACATAGGATTTTCACTTCTATTGCATATCATATCATTATTTATATTCTGCAGATTGTTATTTTCATTATTCTCATATATAAATTTTATTCTTTGATGTTTCTTTATATCATTTATTGACGTGCAATCCCACATATGGAGGTGATCAGTCTCCTCTTGAGATATGATATCCTTTTTCTTATTTTCGATTTCTACATACTCTTTATCTTTTCCTGTTATGCATGCTACGCGTAATTGCCAGAGTTTTTCTTTATTTTTCATCAATACAGTGTGGAATCATTTATTTTAATATATTTGAATTTATTTTAATACGAGATAACTCGTCCGCGTTAGTGTTCTTGGCTCCTTTTTTGTATATTATGTCAAAGTTATAATCCGATAGTTCAAATCGGATTCTAGTTAGTTTTGTGAGCATAAGGCAATGAGGCGTCTATGGTCTGTCACGACAGTGATTTCTCTTTCATATATATATGGTCTAAAAAATTGTATGCCACAATGAATTCCTAATAATTCTTTCTTTATAACAGATTTGTTCTTTTCGTGTTTATTTAGTGATCTGCTTACATACGATATTGACAAGTAGCTACCTATTTCCCCTTGTGAGAGTATAGGTTCGAAAGCTACGTTTGAGGCGTATGTGGTTAGTACAAACGGTTTCTGAAAATCAGGATATTGTAATATTGGTGGATTTTTTAATCTGTCTCTTAATGTGTCAAATGCGCTTTGGCAATCTTCTGTCCAGTTAAATTTGACTTTCTTTTTAAGCAAATTATTTAAGCAATTTGCTATTTTAGCAAAATCCGGTATAAATCGTCTATAGTAATTACAGAAAGCTATACATTTTCTGACGTCGTTTGATTTTTTTGGAATTGGATATTGTTCAATTATGTTATATTTTGCTGGATCAGTTTTAATAACTTCTTTTGTAATAAGATGTCCCTAATATAGGACTTCAGGTTTTAAGAAACAGAATTTTTCTGCATTTAATTTCAAATTGTATTGTTTTAGTCTTTCAAATACTTTTAAAAGATTTTCGTTGTGGTGTTTAAGGCTACATCCAAAAATAATTATATCATCTACATATAGAAATGCTTCTGAATGTAATACAGATAATGCTATGGTAATCATCCTCTGAAAACTGTTTGATGATATTTTCAGTCCAAAAGGTAGTCTATTATATTGATAGTGACCGTTACTAGTTAAAAATGTTGTAAGTGGTCTTGATGTTGTATCTAGTTCTATCTGATGAAAAGAACTTGTCATGTCAAGAGTTAAAATATATTTTGCTCGTCTTAGTTTGTCTAAAAAATCTTCTAATCTTGTTAGGGGAAATTTGTCGCTTACGATTTTATCATTTAAACGTCTGTAATCTACAACTAATCGCCATTTCTGTTTGTCGGCTTGTCCTTTTACTAATAGCAAAGGGGATTATATGGACTAATTGATGGTTCTATTATATTTTCATGTAATTAATTCTGTACTTGTCTGTCTATTTATCTTCATTCAGTTTGTGGTAGACGGTAATTTTTTATATATGTAGGCCTATTATCCTTCAGTTCTATATTTTGTTTGTACAAATTATTAGTTGTCAAATTTTCTCCTTCGAAATGAAATATGTTTTGGTAATGCTTTAGTATTTTGTAAAGGGCTTTCTGTTTTTCATCATCAAAATTTTCGAATTTAATTGTCCTCAGCAGTTTCTGAAATCTTTCTTCTGAATAATTGTTTTCATTTTGGTCAGTGGTATTGTAAATGTGATAATGTTGCAACGGTATTGTAGCTAGTTTGAATAATGATAGTATTGAGTTTCTTAATATGACGATTACCATTATTTGGTATTATCGTATTTGCTACAAAAACTCCTTTTTCTATTTCCTTATTACATACTACACTATCTTTAGTTATGTCAATATCGACGTGTACTATTTTTTCGCTTCTTGGTGGTATTATTATATTCCTTAATTGTTTAATATTACTTTCTAAGAGAATCATTATATTCTCTTCATTTCTACAACTTCTAAAAGTGTATGTATCGTAATCAATTATACAGTTATATTTGTAAAAGAAATCCATCCCTAAAATTCCATCTGTTTTGATTGGGAAGTTGCTGTTCACTACATAAAATGTATGTTTCAATTTTTGTTCTCCCATTATTAATTCTAATTCAGTTAATCAAAGTGTTTCTATATAGTCCTTTGTTATGCCTTTTAATCTAAAAATATCTTGCTCAAATACATTATATCCGTGAATTACATTTTCTTTACAAAGTGATATTTCGGAACCTGTACACAGGCTAAACAGACGCGACAAAAGAGAGGGAAGATATTGCATATTCACTTAAACGCAAGCCGAGTGTAAAACGGAATAAAAACTTTCATTGTTTGCAATTAAAACATATTGTTTATTTCGTAAATAAATGGATAAATTTATTATTTTATACACGAAAAAATTACAATTCCACATTTCATACACATTATATACAGTTTTTATACATTTTGCAGCTTGCTTCTACAATTTTCAACCACTTTTGCTACCGAACCAACAACAGATGCACAAACACACGAACAGGCAAACAGAACACTTCATTTACACTTTAATTAATAATTAAACTTTCAAATATCACGTAAACACACTTTAAATGCTGTATTTAATTTTTTTACATTATAAAGCAATAATTTTTTGCAGTTTTATGCTAATTAAACACTTCTCTGTGAGCTAAAACTTTTATTTTGTTTTGTTTACTTCTACATCTTCACATCACTATATGTCTCTCTTTTCTACAATAGCCGAGTGGGAAAAAAGCTGAGTTTTTCATTTTTGATCACTCATTTTCTTCGTCTCTGTCCTACTTTGTGACCTGCACGATTGATTATACTTCTGTTTTGATTGAAAAAATTCCTGTTACTACCGTTATTATTGTTATTGTAATGGTCGTAGTTGTTATTATATCTGTTGTTATTAGTGTTAAAACCTTGTCTTCTTAATTTTTATATCTATTTGTTATTTGATTGTTGTATCTATTTGTTCTTTGATGTTGTATTTGTTCTTTGATTGTTGTAACTATTTGTTTTTTGATTGGTGTATCTATTTGTTCTTTGATTGTTGTAATTGTTCTTGTTATTGTAACTGTGTCGGTTACTTACATCCATATATGAACAATTTCTAATCTATTTGCTGTCTGCACTAATCTTTCCTGTGTAATAGCTATTTCATATTTTATATATTTTTCAAATATTTCTTTTTGTGACAATTTGTATTGTTAATATTTTTTATTCGAATAATTGTTATCCCTGAAGAAGTTACACAAAGTTTAACGAAATGTTGGATTAATTAAATAACTTTTTATAAAAAAAACTGACCTAGTGCTTAACCCATATTCAGCCAAGAAAATTCAAACCCAAGTTTCTTTATAAAATCTACTCTTTTAATAGTAATTTGGGTCTTCCGAATCCAAATCCGTTGTCGGTTTGGCGCTATCTTATCCATGAGCCCCAGAAATAGGTGTTCGCAAGTGCGAACACTGGCTTCAATTTGACATGAATTTCCCATATGAAAAATTTACTTGTATATAAAAAATGTTCATAAATATGTTAGAAATCAAAATAATAATTAATGAGATATATTTCAAAATATATTTATTAGCATATTAATATAATTTTAAATGAAATTTATTTGCTGATGGTTAAGCATTATCTATATGCATTTCATTGGTGCTTTACCAAATCGTCAGTAAATAAATTTCGTTTAAAATTAAATTATGACAATATGTCAAATAATAAATTTCTTAAAATATTAATATAATACTAAAATTTATTTTAAATGAAATTTTTGAAAGCATTGTGGATGCAAATGTACATTGCATTTTTGGCACATCCATTTGATTGGCTTGCCACACCCTTTAAGTTGGCACCTTCGAGGTTTTCCCTGTGGCTGCACTATTGGAATATGTTCCCCTACTATACGTGGCAATTGGTAATGCTGACTTTAGACGACATGTTTTTTACATATGGCTTGTTAGGTGTGTGAGACATATGTAACTTCGCATGTTTGTCAAAATTGTCCATTTACAGACGGTTTATAATATTTGCTTTCACACGTACATGTGCAATTACATCTGACATAACCTCTGAGTGTTCACAACAGCTGAGTTTTTGCACAATTTTCGTAAATATATAAAGCGCTCTTTGCTTTTTAATGTTTTTTCAGCCAAACCACACTTTTGATAATTTAATACAGCTGATGTCAGATGCCTTGTCAGATGAAAATAGAACACGCTCTAATTGAAAATTTTTCATCTGACTTTGCTTCTGTTAATGTCATCTGACAATGTTTCATATGTTTCACACGGCATGTATCGCTTTTGCAGTGGGAAGTTTGACAAGTCAGATGTAAAATACATGTCGTCTAAAGTCAGCATAAGTAATGCTTATGTCGGATCTTTCTTGAGCGGATTCAGCATCTGACTGCGAACTTATTAACAAAGCTTTGCTGACGCTCACTCTGAAATCTTTTTGAGATAGCATATTCTTTTTTCCGCTTTTTTCAAAAAGCAATGTAGTTTCTATGCATTAGTGACTGGTGAACTAAGAACAGAAATAAATAAAGGCCAATACCACTTCTTTGACCTAATATTTATTCTGTAATTTGAAACAGCATTGTCGTGAAGGTCTACTCCCCCCATGCCAGTGTTGTATGAGCTGAGAAGCAAAGGTTGTGGCACATTCTCATATTTTTTAAAATCCTTTTTCCATCGCTTTACACTGCGGATCGGTTAAATTTGTTCGAAGTTGGTGAGAACCGTAACTTCTTTATTGTCTGCCTAACGACAAACCAATACCGAATTTGTTCTGTCAAATTGATAATCACTTTCTCCTCGCTTCAGCTGCTTTCCCGTCCGTAGGGGGGCTTTTGCAATACGATTTGGACGAACGGTTCCCGTGGCACAAAACCTTTTTTCACTTAAAAGGCACATCAAATAATATGATGTAAAAAAGTTGTCGAAATATATTTGATATAGAACAGGATTTTCTACACATTCCAACAGTCTTAAAACCATGTCTGCACCCAAACCAATTTGACGATCATAGTTGTCACTCGAACCAGAATATGGTATACAATTAAACAAATAACCGCCAGAAGAACACAAACACCAAATTTTGTAGCCAAAACGAATTGGTTTGTTCCGGATATACATTTTGCATTACTGACGACCAAAGTATGGGACCATTTGTTCATCGATCGATAGAAGTTCACTCCATACACCAAATTGTATATATATTGTTTGTTGGCAAGGTCAAACAACGGACGAACCTAATTAACAATACCGTTTTTAAAATTCAAATAAAAAGAATAAATAACGTTCTTTACCTTTGCCAGCTTATCATTTCTATCCAGGTTATCATTGTTGTTAAAATGGAGAAAGCGTTTAATCTCTTTAAATTTGTTCCTTGACATAGTTTGTTTGACAATTGAATTCCCAAGGCAAGGATCTTTTGACCAGTAGTCATCAATGGATGGCAATGTGTTAAATCCTGACAAAATCAATATTCCAAAAAAGTGCCTTAAGATCACCTTATTAAAAACAATATTTCCAGATTTTTGTTGGGAATACGTGTTTGATTGTGTTATAATAAAACCAAACATTTCTGTATCAAAAAATTTTTCAAATAATTGCATCATGCAGCTTTTTTGAATGATTTTCAACGGTTCTGCATTAGGTTTGAGTTGGAAATCAAACTGCTTGTTGGCCTTACATTGTTTTGTCTATTTTGGTTTGCTAAAAGAGTCCGACGGTTTGTAGGTTTGCCTTCCTCGCTTCGGTGGTTGTGGTCCACAGGAAGCTGTTGACGGCCTTTGCAATTCCAAATCTTCAAGCTCTTCATCATTTGCGTTCATTATTTCAAATGTCCCTGCAAGTTCGCACGTAGAAGGTTCCTGAAAATTATATCATTAAAATAGCAACAAGAAATGTAATAATTACTCAAGTTACCATGTCATTGGTGGGAATAAGGTCTTCATCAATCATTTTTTCATCTGTGATATAATCAACAATGTCTGGAGGTAACACAGTTACAGACTCAATTGGGTTTTCAAGGTCTTCATCACTTTCTAGCATTATTTCAATTTCTTTCATAGTGAGCACACGTCGATAAGCCATTTTTCAATAATTCACTGCACTTGTAATATTTAAACAGAAGAGATCTTTATAACACAGAAAATATCAGGCAACTGCTTGTACATATTCAAAATTTATTTACACAATTACAAAAAAGCTGTAATTGTAGTCTATTTGCAAAAAATTCAAAGCAAAACATATCACTAAACAATACAAATTATACATTTGAAACATAAAGCATCTTGAATTTACCGTTATCTGGTTTGCTTTTATGTTTTGTTTAGTAAAAACACTTGTCATAAGAAAAAAACAAAGAAGTATATTCTCCAAATAGCAGCCAATGTTCGCGCTTGCGAACAGTTATATTAACAGCTATTATATGATAGTAATGATGTGATTTATTTATTTTTTTATTTTTTATTTGGTCATTAGAATTGATTGCACAAATACCCTGTATTTAGATTTAAAATTTTTGAGCAAATAATATTTTTGTACGATTATAAAAAAATCCTCTGAAAACACGTCCCACTAAATACCCCTCCAGGTAATATATAAGGTACATTTTATAATTTTTTTACGGTTAACTAAAATCTAGACTACATATTTAATAATGGAATCATTAAGTTTTAATATATAAATGGATAAAGCTTTGTAATTTGGCGATAAAAACGAGTAAATTCACTGTTCGCAAGTACGAACAGCGGCCGAAAATGGGTTAATATTCAATAATAAATAATTTTAAACATAAAAAAGGTCGAAATAAAATAGTAATTATAAGAAATAAAGGCCGCTTTTATTTGTTAAATAAAGCGAGGAAAATTAATAAAGAGAAGAAAACACTGCCGTTTATATTTATTAAATAAAGAGAAGTAAATCTGAAGGACAAGTAAACTTTTTAAAGATTACGGATTCAAAAACCATACAAAATAGACGATGAATTTCAATGAACTAACGAGAAATGATGTTGTAAGAAAAGCCATGAATAGATATAAGGGCATACGAAATAAAATAGTTAGATTAAAGGCAGCAATAACGTTTTTAATTAGATGCCGCAATTCAGGTATAATTCCAAAATTCATTAAGAATGCAACTAAAAATATTTCTAATCTTTTTGATATGAATGGTCCAATTTTTCAACAATCAATTTCGAGATATATTCAAGGCCTACAAAACAAAATTCTAAATTTGGCTATAAAACAGAAACATCAATTACTGAAGCAAGTCAAGGTGGAATTAAGTATTTTAGAAAATAATTTTAGATATTATTTAAATTACACTGAATACAACACTTTCTTAAAATATGAAGACAGATTATTATTTACATTTAGTAGAAAGGTTAAGTACACTCATAGAAAAAAGTTCAATTGTCTTAGGGAATTACAGAAAAAAGAATTAGGAATTAGATTTAATCAGAATTGGTTTATTAATAAATCAAATGTAGATATTCCATTAGATATACTGTGGATTCTTTCTTTAGGGCAGAAATTTACATTACCAGTGGAAAGGGAACATTTCCCAATGTTAAAGATAATAGCAGAAGGAGAAGATTTTATTCAGACAATTAGAGAGAAAGAAGGACACGAAATAGCTAGAACACAAATGACAACAATTATTGATGATCATATGAACAAAATGAGATTAGATAATAGAGATAAATTTATTTTGGATAAGATAAGGGATACAAAAAGATTTTTGAAGGCAAATAGAGACTTATTAGTCTTGGATGCGGATAAAGGTAATACGACAGTCGCTCTAAATAGAGATGATTATAATATTAGTCTGAATAATATTATAGGTGATACTGTCACATATAGATTATTATAAAAAGACCCAACGAACAGACTACAGAAGATGAATAATGACTTTGTCGAAACACTTTTTACATTAGAAGTAGTTTCCTACACAGACAAAAAGAAACTTAAAACATATGAGGCTATAGCCCCAAGGCTATATGGTATTCCTAAAATACACAAAGATAATTTTCCTTTAAGGCCAATATGTTCATGTATTAATTCTCCATCACATGAACTTAGTATATTTCTAGCAAAAATCCTTAAAAAAGTTGACAGAGAATTCAATTTATAATCTTAACGACTCACTTCAATTTAAGGAAAAAATAAAACATCTAAAAATTAATAATGATGAGAAATTAATTTCCTTAGATGTGGTATCTCTTTTTCCAAGCATTCCTATAGATTTAGCAATTAATATTATTGAAGAAAATTGGAATTAAATAGAAGCACATATTAGCATTGAAAAAAAATCTATTTATACGTATTCTAAAATTCTGTATTATTGATAATAGGTATTTCAAATATAATAATAAGATATATTTACAACAGAAGGGACTGCCAATGGGCTCTCCAGCATCTCCAATAGTGGCCGATATTGTTATGGAGAAATTGCTGGATATTTGTATAGAAAAATTATATGTTAGACCTAAGAGCATGACTAAGTGTGTTGATGATTTATTTTGCATAATTTCAGAATCTGAAATAGAAAATGTATTAACAGCGTTTAATACTTTTCACTCAGACATTAAGTTTACGTTTGAGAGGGAAAAAGATTTAAAACTCTCATATTTAGATACTTTAGTAATAAGGAAAGGGAATATTTTATCAGTTGACTGGTATCAGAAACCTACATCTTCAGGAAGGTTAATTAATTATTACTCAAAGCATCCAAAACGAGTTATTATAAACACTGTTAAGAATCTTATAGAAAGAGTGACAAAGAATTCCACAAGAATAATGAGAATAGAATTATAAATTTATTGAATGCCAATATTTTTTAACACAACTTACATACAACTAAATAGACCAGTATAGACGAAATAAAAATAGTGCTGTTAATAATATTTCGGAACCAAAAATATACAAATCATTAACTTATATACCTTTCATATCAGAAAGATTGGAAAAATCCAATATATTTGATAGAAATACATATAGAATGGCGCATAAAACATATAATACATTAGGTAAATTATTTAGTAAAATGAAGGATGGAAGAGAAAATTTAGATAAATCTAATATAGTTTATAAAATTCCTTGTAAAGGTAAGGCTAATGAAATATGCAATAAAGTATATATAGGTACATCAAAGAATAAATTGAAGACTAGAACTGCGGGACATAGATCGAATCCAAGGTATAGAGATATAATTTCTTCACAGAAAACAGCATTAGCATCACATTGTTCTACATTAAGACATTATCCAGATTTTGAGAATGTCTCGGTATTAAATACAGAAAATAATTACAAAAGAAGATATATGTTAGAGATGCTACAAATTATTAATACAGCCACAGACCGTAGAATAAACTTTAAAGCAGATACTGATAGCGCTGCTCAGAATTACAGACATTTAATATCAAAATATACTAAGAATAATAGATGAAAGGTGTTTTTTAAAATGTTCATAGTATTAAGTTTTTTTATGTGTTTGAAAATTATTTCAATTTTAACTTCAAATTAATTTTCAAATATGTCTTTTTGTGACAATTTGAATTGTTAATATTTTCTATTCGAATAATTGTTATAATAATTTATCCCTGTAGAAGTTACACAAAGTGTAACGAAATAGTGGATTAATTAAATAATTTTTTATAAAAAAAACTGACCTAGTGCTTAATATTCAATAATAAATAATTTTAAACATAAAAGAGGTCGAAATAAAATAGTAATTATAAGAAATAAAGGAGAGCACGCCGCAATATTGATTAACACTGCCGCTTTTATTTGTTAAATAAAGAGAGGAAAATTAATAAAGAGAAGAAAATAGATAAATAAACACTGCCGTTTATATTTATTAAATAAAGAGAAGTAAATCTGAAGGACAAGTAAATTTTTTAAAGATTACGGATTCAAAAACCTTACAAAATAGACGATGAATTTCAATGAACTAACTAAGGAAAAAATAAAACATCTAAAAATTAATAATGATGAGAAATTAATTTCCTTAGATGTGGTATCTCTTTTTCCAAGCATTCCTATAGATTTAGCAATTAATATTATTGAAGAAAATTGGAATTAAATAGAAGCACATATTAGCATTGAAAAAAAAAATCTATTTATACGTATTCTAAAATTCTGTATTATTGATAATAGGTATTTCAAATATAATAATAAGATATATTTACAACAGAAGGGACTGCCAATGGGCTCTCCAGCATCTCCAATAGTGGCCGATATTGTTATGGAGAAATTGCTGGATATTTGTATAGAAAAATTATATGTTAGACCTAAGATCATGACTAAGTGTGTTGATGATTTATTTTGCATTATTTCAGAATCTGAAATAGAAAATGTATTAACAGCGTTTAATACTTTTCACTCAGACATTAAGTTTACGTTTGAGTGGGAAAAAGATTTAAAACTCTCATATTTAGATACTTTAGTAATAAGGAAAGGGAATATTTTATCAGTTGACTGGTATCAGAAACCTACATCTTCAGGAAGGTTAATTAATTATTACTCAAAGCATCCAAAACGAGTTATTATAAACATTGTTAAGAATCTTATAGGAAGAGTGACAAAGAATTCCACAAGAATAATGAGAATAGAATTATAAATTTATTGAATGCTAATATTTTTTAACACAACTTACATACAACTAAATAGACCAGTATAGACGAAATAAAAATAGTGCGGTTAATAATATTTCGGAACCAAAAATATACAAATCATTAACTTATATACCTTTCATATCAGAAAGATTGGAAAAATCCAATATATTTGATAGAAATACATATAGAATGGCGCATAAAACATATAATACATTAGGTAAATTATTTAGTAAAATGAAGAATGGAAGAGAAAATTTAGATAAATCTAATATAGTTTATAAAATTCCTTGTAAAGGTAAGGCTAATGAAATATGCAATAAAGTATATATAGGTACATCAAAGAATAAATTGAAGACTAGAACTGCGGGACATAGATCGAATCCAAGGTATAGAGATATAATTTCTTCACAGAAAACAGCATTAGCATCACATTGTTCTACATTAAGACATTATCCAGATTTTGAGAATGTCTCGGTATTAAATACAGAAAATAATTACAAAAGAAGATATATGTTAGAGATGCTACAAATTATTAATACAGCCACAGACCGTAGAATAAACTTTAAAGCAGATACTGATAGCGCTGCTCAGAATTACAGACATTTAATATCAAAATATACTAAGAATAATAGATGAAAGGTGTTTTTTAAAATGTTCATAGTATTAAGTTTTTTTATGTGTTTGAAAATTATTTCAATTTTAACTTCAAATTAATTTTCAAATATGTCTTTTTGTGACAATTTGTATTGTTAATATTTTCTATTCGAATAATTGTTATAATAATTTATCCCTGTAGAAGTTAGACAAAGTGTAACGAAATAGTGGATTAATTAAATAATTTTTTATAAAAAAACTGACCTAGTGCTTAATATTCAATAATAAATAATTTTAAACATAAAAAAGGTCGAAATAAAATAGTAATTATAAGAAATAAAGGAGAGCACGCCGCAATATTGATTAACACTGCCGCTTTTATTTGTTAAATAAAGAGAGGAAAATTAATAAAGAGAAGAAAATAGATAAATAAACACTGCCGTTTATATTTATTAAATAAAGAGAAGTAAATCTGAAGGACAAGTGAATTTTTTAAAGATTACGGATTCAAAAACCTTACAAAATAGACGATGAATTTCAATGAACTAACGAGAAATGATGTTGTAAGAAAAGCCATGAATAGATATAAGGGCATACGATATAAAATAGTTAGATTAAAGGCAGCAATAACGTTTTTAATTAGATGCCGCAATTCAGGTATAATTCCAAAATTCATTAAGAATGCAACTAAAAATATTTCTAATCTTTTTGATATGAATGGTCCAATTTTTCAACAATCAATTTCGAGATATATTCAAGGCGTACAAAACAAAATTCTAAATTTGGCTATAAAACAGAAACATCAATTACTGAAGCAAGTCAAGGTGGAATTAAGTATTTTAGAAAATAGTTTAAGATATTATTTAAATTACACTGAATACAACACTTTCTTAAAATATGAAGACAGATTAGTATTTACATTTAGTAGAAAGATTAAGGAGACTCATAGAAAAAAGTTCAATTGTCTTAGGGAATTACAGAAAAAAGAATTAGGAATTAGATTTAATCAGAATTTGTACAGTGGATTCTTTCTTTATGGCAGAAATTTACATTACCAGTGGAAAGAGAACATTTGCCAATGTTAAAGATAATAGCAGAAGGAGAAGATTTTATTCAGACAATTAGAGAGAAAGAAGGACAGGAAATAGCTAGAACACAAATGACAACAATTATTGATGACCATATGAACAAAATGAGATTAGATAATAGAAATAAATTTATTTTGGATAAGATAAGGGATACAAAAAGATTTTTGAAGCCAAATAGAGACTTATTAGTCTCGGATGCGGATAAAGGTAATACGACAGTAGCTCTAAATATAGACGATTATAATATTAGAATGAATAATATTATAGGTGGTACTGTCACATATAGATTATTACAAAAAGACCCAACGAACAGACTACAGAAGATGAATAATGACTTTGTCGAAAGACTTTTTACATTTTTATTTTGAAATAGAAAATAAGAAACCGTTTGTATTTTGAAATTATTTATTTGAAATACGTATTTTCCACAACTCTGTATATATATATATATATATATATATATATATATATATATATATATATATATATATATATATATATATATATATATATATATATATATATATATATATATATATATATATATATATATATATATATATATATATATATATATATATATATATATATATATATATATATATATATATATATATATATATATATATATATATATATATATATATATATATATATACATATATATATATATATATATATATATATATATATATATATATATCTATATCTATATAAATATATATATATATATATATATATATATATATATATATATATATATATATATATATATATATATATAATGGGTGATTTTATAAGAACTATCGGAAAGTAAAAATAAAAAAAACACATAAAATTCAGAAAAATGCATGAAATATTTATTTGGATCGATAGTTGGGTCGATATAATTTAATGTTTGAAGATTATTTCATGCAAATGTTGGCCGCGGCTGCGCCTCAAATGGTCCATCCGCTTAGTCCAATTTTGGCATACTCTTTCCAACATTTCGGCCGGTATCTAACGAATAATGTTGGCAATGTTGGCTTCCAGTGCGTCAATCGAAGCGGGCTTGTCGCTATAGACATTAGCCTTAACATAGCCCCACAAAAAATAGTCTAGAGGCGTTAAATCGCACGATCTGGGCGGCCAATTGACTGGTCCCAAGCGTGAAATAAACTGTTCAGCGAACTCGCCTCTCAATTGGTCCATTGTTTCGCGTGCTGTGTGGCATGTGGCACCGTCTTGTTGAAACCACATGTCATGCAAGTCAAGCTCTTCCATTTTGGGCAGAAAAAAGTTTGTTATCATCGCACGGTAGCGCTCACCATTCACAGTAACGTTGTGATTCGCATCATCTTTGAAGAAATACGGCCCAATGATGCCGGCAGCCCATAATCCGCACCAAACGGTTGTTTTTTGTGGATGCATTGGTAGCTCTTGCAATGCTTCTGGCTGCTATTCACTCTAAATACGGCAGTTTTGCTTGTTCACGTATCCATTCAACCAGAAATGAGCCTCGTCGCTGAACATGGAAGAAGCGCGCGATGAACTTTCTTAACAGAGCACGCATTTTGGTAATAAAATTCAATAATTTGCAAGCGTTGTTCGTTTGTAAGACGATTCATGATTAAATTATAGACCAAACTGAAGTTGTTTGACAGTGACACAAGATACAAAACGTGCGTGAGCTGTCAAAACTAGTGTTGCCAAAAAGATAATAGCAAAAAAATCACTCGTTATATAGATTTTTTTATTTAATTTAATTATTGCTTACAACATTATTTGTTACGTGTTCCTTACAGCCTAATTCTGGCATTTTTTTAATAATAAATTTATAACCGAAATTTTGTTACCTTATTGTAACTGTTTTTTGTTCCGATATTCCGGCAATGTTGTAATAAAACGATAATTTAACAAACGGGGTGGAACAAATTGACACATTTTTGTAAAAAAATTTAATTACTTTTTTTACTTATAAAATTTCTAATAGCTAAGAGAGACTGTGCTTACTCAAAGTGGAAGCGATTTAGAACCTCAGAGTTGAAAGCTGAATTTAAAACTGCAAGAAGAAACGTTAATATTGGAATAAGAATTGCAAAAACTGAGTATTATTGTAGACGCTTTGGCTCTGCAATAGGCTCTAGGGAAACTTGGAAATACATTCGTGAGATAGGGGTTGGTAGATCTGAGAGTTCAAGCAGTTGTCATGTCGAAGAGCTTAATAGAACTTTCACAAGTATACCTCTACTACCTACAGATGATACTTTTTATAACTTTTCTAGTATAATTTCTAATGCTTACGAAGTCAATAGTAATGTGTTCCAATTCACTTGTATAAGCCAATCTGAAGTCTATTTAAGATTCAATCTAATTAAGTCAAATGCAGTGGGCTCTGATAACATTCACCCTAAATTTGTAAAGATATTTTTGCCGGTCTTCTTTCTTACCATATATAACACATTTATTCAATACCATTATAATGACTAGCACTTTTCCGTTGAAGTGGAAATACGCAAAAATAGTGCCAATACCGAAAAACGACTCAGAGTTCAGGCCAATTGCCATACTGTGCTATCTATCTAAGGCTCTTGAAAAAATTCTTTATAATCAAGTGTCGCTATATATTAAAAATCATAATTTGTTGTCTGATAAGCAATCTGGTTTTCGCCAAAATCATAGCTGTGATTCTGCCTTACTTAACGTAACTGAAAATATACGACGTGAACTGGACGAAGGAAAAATCTATTTCTTGGTTCTTCTTGATCATTCTAAAGCCTTTGACACGGTTGACCATAGCATGCTCTGCATGAAACTTCGACACTTCTTTAACTTCTCTTTAACTTCCACACGACTGCTATCTTCATACCTTTCTAGTCTTCGCAATTTGTGTATTCGAAAAATAATCAATCTTCGGTATTAGATTTATCTAGGGGTGTGCCTCAAGGGTCAATCCTTGGGCCACTCCTTTTTTCCATTTATGCAAATGACTTGCCAAAACAACTTTTACATAGCCAAATTCAAATGTACGCAGATGATGTGCAGTTGTATTTAAGTAGCCCAGTCATTTCCGTTGCTGAAAATATTGCAAGACTTAATGCAGATCTGAATAGAGTTTATTGCTGGGCAAGTGCAAATGGACTTTGTCTAAACCCTTGCAAATCAAAGTGTATCATAATTCGCAAGAAAACAATTACTCATATTGCTGATTTCCATGTTTTAATAAATGGAGAAAAAATCACTATTGTTAATGCTGCCAAGAACCTGGGATTAATTTTTAATAACGGTCTTACTTGGACAAACCATATTAATACACTTGTGGGTCAGACTTACTCTAAGCTGAGGTGTCTTTGGTCGTCACAGTATTATACTCCTTTCAACATAAGACAACTTCTTGCAAAGGCTTATCTTGTTCCTGGTTTAATCTACGGTTGCAAGCTGTGACTCTGTTAGCAAAAGAAAGCTAAACGTTTTATACAACAATATTATTAGATATGTATACGGATTGAAAAGATATGATCATGTTTCTCAATTTGCCACGAAATTATATGGCGTTACGTTTAACAACCTTCTTAACATACGTGTGCTTTTATTTTTGCATAAAATCATTTATTCTGAAATGCCACAATATCTTATTGATAAAATCCGGTTTGCCAGATCAGTCAGGGGAAAAAAGATTATAATTCCTTTACACCGTTTTCTTGTTTCCGAATGGCAGTTTTTCATACATGCGGCGCGTCTCTGGAATGTTCTTCCACAAACACAACAACTTAATAGCAACGCAACTAGCTTTAAGCACGTCTTACTTAATTATTTTTCACAATAGGAAAACATACATAATATATAAATAATTTGTAGTTAATTTTGTCTAAATTTGTATACTTATGTTTGCCGCTTTAACTTATTGATACTACTTTCTGTACTCTAAATATAAGATTAAGGGCCATTATTACAACTCGGCTTTAGTTATAATTAGCATTTTATCAGACGGATAAACAGTTTTTCATTATTACAACTTTAATTTAACCTAAAAGTGTATGATAACTTACTGGGAAGTTCATTCTTCTGGTAACTTTTATCGGCACACAAATTCATAGGCTGCCATACTTGCTTCTTTATCAAGTAAACACCAAGACGTATCTAACAGGTGAACTCACTAGAGCACATGACCTTACTCGGAAAAGTTAGTGGAGTGATGAAATTATCACAATTTCGTCACTATCTGGAGCTTCACTTTTTTACGGTACTGGACATTTTATTATAGAGCTACCTGCGCTGATAATTCCTCCAAACTTTCAACATTTTTTGAGAACTGTATTGTAGTTTCTACAACAAATGTATACTTGTTGTAGACTTGTATGTACCTGTTATCTGTGCCTTTGTAAATTCACATGTATGACGTTGCCACTTGTACTCTGGTATAGCCATACTTTGAAAAAGATAATTTATATTTTACAGGCAAATTGTAATAATGAAAAATTGTTGCAGGTCAGTTTACCGATCACTTCTGCTAATCATGCCAGTAACTATCTTCCACTTTACTGCTGAGTTATAATAATGGCCCTAACTCTTGTTGTACAGGACTTGAACATACAAATAAATAAATAAAAATAAAAATAGGCTGTGGAATGCCAAAAAGTAAATTTATGAACATTTTGGCTTCTACACGAACAATCGCCCAAGAGAAAATCGCCCAAAGCGCCTAATTTCTTTTAGATTTTTATTTATATTGCAAAATAATAATTCTGGCAAAAAAACCGACTTCAGTACAAAGAGCAATATACTTGATGGTCTTTCATATAAATAATTTTGAAAATCGGTATGCAAATGGAGAAATTGTGCTCTAATAAATATTTTGAGTGGAGGGTGGAAGACTTGCCCCACCGATTTTCGTAGAAACATTATGCGACCAAACTCTAAGCAAACCATTCCAAACAAAAAGGGAATTTGGGAGTCGGCCCATAAATGGAGGAGCTGTGCGATAATCAATATTTCGAAGGAACAAGGAAAAATTATGGTACCAACCTGCAAATTTCCCAACTGATTTTCAAAAAAAGCTATGGAACAGAACTGTATCAAACCCTTTCAAACAAAAAAACTATTTGGAAAATCGGTTCACAAATGACAAAGCTATGCATAGGAGAGGGAGGGGAGTAAGTTTCTCCTCCCATTTTCGAAAACAATTGTGGGGCCAAACTACTAGCGAACCCTTGCAAACAACACAAGAATTTAAAATCGGTTCACAAATGACATAGTTATTGATTTGGGGGGGGGCAAATTTTCCCCTCCAATTTTGGAAAATAATTATTGGGCCAAGCTGCTAGCAAACCCTTCCAGACAAAAATTAATTTTGAAAATTAGGTAGCAAATTTCCCCCACCGGTTTGCGACAAATAAATTTTGGGACCAATTTTTGTCAAACCCTTTCAAACAAAACAAGAATTTTGAAAATCGGTTTACAAATGACAGAGTTATGCATGGGAGGAGCAAATTATGGTACCAAACTGCAGGCAAACCCTTTCCAACAAAAAAAGAATTTTAAAAATCGGTTCACAAATGACAGGGTTATGCGTGTACAAACATAAAAAAAAGTAAAAAAAGAACATACACACGAATTGATAACCTTCTTTTTTGAAGTCGGTTAAAAATAGTTCCAAATCACACAAATTTCCCCCACCGGTTTGCGACAAATAAATTTTGGGACCAATTTTTGTCAAACCCTTTCAAACAAAACAAGAATTTTGAAAATCGGTTTACAAATGACAGAGTTATGCATGGGAGGAGCAAATTATGGTACCAAACTGCAGGCAAACCCTTTCCAACAAAAAAAGAATTTAACAAATCGGTTCACAAATGACAGAGTTATGCGTGTACAAACATAAAAAAAGTAAAAAAAAGAACATACACACGAATTGATAACCTCCTTCTTTTTTGAAGTCGGTTAAAAATAGTTCCAAATCACACAAAAGCTTTGAGTAGAACAATCTTAGTTGCAAAATGAGTATTCGCCTATATTTTTGGATCATTACTGATTATACCAAATTGCGAAAATTCGCAAAAACTTCCTCACTTTAAATAGATAGGGAAGTCTGATTGATAGTGTTTAAAAATCGGCAAAACTGTAAAAAAAACGAAGAACTAGCAAAACATCACGTTTATCGTAAAAATAGCGAAAAATTGCAAACAAACCTTAAAATTATTTTAAAATAGATAAAATTATAAGGAATGCAAAAAACTCGGAAAAAATCGCGAAGATGACGATAATTCGCAAAAACTTGTTGATATTAAAAAGATAGAAAATTCTGATAGGGATTTAAAAACTATAAAAAACCAAGAATTATTAAAACTTTCATCGCGAAAATAGCGAAAAAATGCGAAAAATTGTTAAATTGAAAACAAACTCTAAATTGCTTAACAATAGCTAAAATTGTAAGAATTGCCAAAAAGCTCGGAAAAATTTGCGAAAATTACGCAAATTCACACCTTTGGCAGTAAAAGTGATATCTTTTTGCCAGTTTTATGATTATTTACAGTTTTAACGACATCCAATCAATATCAGACTTCGCCATATTTTTAATCTTAGCAGGTTTTTGCGAATTTTGGTAATTTTCGCGGTTTTTCCCAATTATTGGCATATTTCACAATTTTAGCAACTCTTAAGCAAATTTAGGGCTCCTTTGCAATTTTGCAATTTCTCAAAAATTTTGGCTATTTTTGCGGTAAAATCTGAATGATGTTTAATGAATTTAAGTGCTTCTTTCCAATTTTTCGCAAACTTCAATAACAAATTAAATAAAAAATGTTTAAAATAAATTCTTGTTATCTACTTTTTTGTAGGTAATACTTATATTGACTTTTGTTACGATAAGAAATAATCAGAATACCAATTTTCTATTTTTATAACTTTGGTGACAAATTATAACCATGCTGACTATTATTACTGTGTCAGAATGGGCCTGTTAACTTGAGGTCTACACGTAACATAATATGTAAGATGAGATTGTCAAATTCAATCGCAGAAAGAATTATGTTACGTGTAGAGTTCAAATTAGTATTCTCTCAATGTTATAGGAATTTTCATGAGAGCGTTGTTATAAGAATTCTTATAACAACAATTATCTTATGAGATGAACTGTCAAAAAACACATGTACATGAAAATAAAATAGTGTGCATGTGTGAGTGTTTATTAAAATAAATAAAAAGCGATGTTTTTGATAAAATTTCTGTGTTAAATAAATGAATAAATGTGTTTAATTGATTCATAAATTTAAATTTGTGTGAAAAATTAAAAATAAAATAGCTAATTATGCAAAAATAGTACATGTTAACTCGATGAGAATTTGCATAAAATGAAATCTTATCGGAAAAGTTAAATTACGTCTTCCCCTAGTGTGAGATTAAGAGAAAATTCGACATTTTGTTTTAGTATTCTGCCGACGTTTTTTCTCATGTTATCTCATAGTTAATGTCTCGTGAAGACGCTGTGTAATGTAATTTTTTAGGAGTTTCCAAATTCCTAACGATATGAGAATTATCAAGAGAATCATAAGTACTTCTAAACTTAACGAAACCCTATTTTCATTTACAGCATATGCGTTGGCATTTTGCTCTAATTTTGTATCGGCTATCCCCGTTGCTCTGATGTTCTCTAATATCTGTTGAATTATATCTTGTGGTGTTACGTTGAAATGGTTGCTCATTTAAAGTTTTTCCATCCATTTATTTATTATGTCTAGTTCGTGCATTAGTTTTTTCTTTTGATATCATTTAGTTATGTTGATCACGTTTTGTAGTTCTGCACAGGTTCTGTCGAATAGTCTATTTCTTCCTCCTCTTTTCCTTGGTTTGAAAGCTGGCTGATTTTCTCTGAACTCCTTTAGATGTTGTTTATATTTTTCTTGTCTCTCTCGATATTGCTGGATTGAGATTGGCTCAGGGCCTGCTTTTTTTGGTGTTGGTACGTAAGGCGGTAGTGATTCGGTGATTTATTGGTTTGGGTACGTATTCTTCTTCTAGTAGTTGTTTCCACTTTTCAAAGATGAAATTAATTTCTGCCTGGGAAGTCATCAGATTAAGGCTTTGTGGAATTGAAAAAAATTCCTATAATATGAAAGAGGCAGGATCTAAATTTGGTTTGGCAGGATCTAAATTTGGTTTAGCAGGATCGCCATGAAGTGTTTATGTGTATGTAGTTTATATTTTTAGTACTTGCTGAGCACTTCTGCCACATTATTTGAACATTAAAATGCCCTTTGAGAAAAAAGTCTGAAAAACACCTATTAGTAGTTAGTCAAAATTAATTCTGAAATTTATTTACAAAAATACTAGCTTATATACTAAAATATTCATTTGGTCAGCATTATTTGACAAAAGCTAAATTATTTCTTACACACTACGAATAATTCATTGAGTTAGTAACAATAATATATTCCCACGATTCATTTGCACAGATTATTTACATTGAAAATATTAGTTTCCGCTGACCAATCTTAAAGTGCACTGATTTACAAATGCATGTAGACTTATTTGGAAAGAATAAAGCTACGTTAAATAAAGTTCTTAAAATACTATAGCAGTGAGCGTAAGTGTACACGTATTATAAATTACTAGTAGTGGTGAGCATAAGTGTACACACACTACAATATAAAATCTTTTTTCTTATCATTTATCATCTTTGGTGTTTGAAAAAAGTTTCTGATATCAGGTATTTTCTTATATACGATTTTCTTTTATAGAACATTTTTTCACTTTCTGATAAGCGGTTTTATTACATAGTCAAAATTACATTAACTGATGGAATACCCTTTAGTTTTTATTGTTTTAAATATCGGTGTTAATTTACAGACTACACCAATTGACACTAACTTTGAAAATTTAAAGTGTATATATATATATATAAGTGTCTGCATATTATATTAGTATTTCACCATTTTTCGTTGCTCGCTTTAGAACACCCTTTAATTTTTAAACTGTCTTATATTTGCTGTTGTAGCGGCCAAATATATAGAACGACACCGTTTTGTATTGATTGCTTTTCAACAAGAAAATAAGTTTGTTCATTGTGACCTGACAAATTTAAAAGTACATTTAAATTCAGTGTCATATCCATATGATGACCTAAATACCAAATTTAAGAAAGAACGCTATGCAATCCTATATGATATGTATTTAAGATTTCAACAGAGCTATTACATTAGAGAATCTCAACCGCTTCTAACGGCTCAAGAATTTAAAAATAATGTACCGATTATTGTAGTAGATGTTAGCCATCAAAATGAATCGCTCAATAACGGACCAATTGATATAAAAATTGAATTTGAAACAGCTACAAATATTGCCTCAAAGACATCAGCTTACTGCATTCTTATTCATGATCGCATAATTGAATATGTACCCATAAAAGGACAAGTCCGAAAAGTCTTATAAATTAAACAATATGGATGATAATATAGTTTGTATAGATATGCAAGGATTCAAAAGCGATTCAAATGATTTCATCGCAAAAGAAGTAGCGATCGTTTTCAACAACAACAACAACAATGAAACCATAAATTTCATTATAGAACCCCCCTTTGATTTTAAATGTCTATCGCCAAAGAAGCAAAAAGAAGTAAACTGGTTAACAAAGAACTATCATCACCTAAAGTGGAACGATGTATCAGTCACATTTCAAAGCGTCTGCAAGTTTTTAAAAGCTAATGTACGCTATTCTAAAATATATGTTAAAGGAGAAGAAAAGAGACAATGGCTAGAAAAAATACTTAAAAAAGAGTTTTTAACATCGAGGACTTTGGATGCATCAACTTTAAACAAATGGAAATTAAATATCCCGATTATTTATATTGTAATTATCATACATATGGTGTTTGCGCACTAAGATATGATATTTTACTAACAAAAGAAATATCTTGTTGAAAATAATTTATATATACAAATTATTATTATTATTGTCTTAAAATTAAAAATTTTAAAACTTTTTAATCACTTAAATATATTTAATAAAAATTAGATGTATAGAAAAAAAATTAAAACAACTGTTTTTTATTTCAAATACAACACAACTAAATTATGACTAATGGAATTTTGTTATCAAATGATGACTCATTCTCAAAACATGTGCAGCTGAATAAACAAAGTCATAAACATGATTCTGCAAAACAAATAATCAGACGGACATTTCAAATGATGACTCATTCTCAAAAAATGTGAAGCTGAATAAACAAAGCAATAAACATGATTCTGTAGAACAAAGATTCAAATTATTATCCCACGGACATTTGAAACGACATACACACATTCTTCACAAATCTAAAGATAAGAAAAAAGAAACACACACACACCCCCATCCCCCACACATCCACGCACCCACAGCCATGCACAAAGTAAATGTAAACACAAGCACCACAAAAAATTATCAAGAACAAAAAAATAATAGCGACACAATAAACCCCGTAGGAACCCAAGTCGACTTTTTTATCTACTTGTCTACACTCTTTATTTCCACATATAATCTAAAACACTACCCAATCTCTCAATATGACCCCATAAGAACCATCTAGTCTATACTCAATCAATTGTTCCTAGGTCACTATCTCAACACAACCACAACCCACGAAGCAACGGAAAACATCCAGGGTCTAAGGTAGGTATCGAACCCCACTCACCCACAGATACACCCATATCCGAAATTCATATAACACAAAACATTATCTATAATATAATTTCACACTAACACTTTAACTCAATAATAATTCATCACAATTTTTTTACCAATATTTTGCCTACAGGGTACTTTCATTTTTTTTCCCACGCATATCAAATTACACTTTTGTTTAACAATTAAAAGTTCAAAATTTCAAATTTTAATTACCCAAATTTTAAAATTTTAATGGCCGCCGCACGAATTGTTCCCTACTACTTTTTAGCGATTTTGTTATTTTGATGATCTTTCGTTTTTACTTTTTTAATTCTGGAATTTTTTAGTTTTATAGTTTTTTAAAATTTCAAGAGTTTGCCTCTTACGGTTTCCAAGATACAGCAAACTGTTTACATAGTAAAAATTGCATTAACTTTCAGAACACCCTTTAATTTTTGTTATGTTAAATATTCTACAGACTACACCAATTAACACTAACTTTGAAAATTTCGAGAGTCTATATAAAAGTGTCTGTATATTACATAAGTATTTCAACATGTTTCGTTGCACGCTTTAGAACACCCTTTAATCATTATCCCGTAGCTCTTACGGCTTTCGAGAAAACAGCCTGTGACAGACAGAAAGACAGACGGACTGACTGACAGCGTATGGAAAACAATAAGATTAATTTACAGTTTTGGTGTACTGAGCCCTAAAAAGAACTTTTCAAAAAGTAACCATTTTCAAAGGACTACCATTTTCAAAAAGAACCCTTTCTAAAAAACTTTTTTCAAAAAGTACCATTTCTTAAAACTACATTTTCAAAAAAGTAGGTTTTCGAAAAAGTACCTTTACTTTAAAATGTAACCGGTTAACAAAAAAACTGCCATAATTATGTTTTTACCCTTTTTCTGCCCCTAAGTGTACAAATTTCAAAAAAAGTATAAAACAGCTATCCACTCATTTTTCTATCTTATTATGACGCTTTTGGAATTTTATGTCAACCTTACTTAGATTCGGAGATATAAGATCACCGATTTGACCCGTTTTTACCTTCTTTTAATCCCGTTGGAATTGAAGTTTTCAAAAATTCGTTCTTAGAGAATATATACAAACATATTCATTCAGTATATGTATCAATGTGCATAAAAAATTGTTGTATGGTAAAATGTACCTTAAAGGGCTACCAATTTTACACATTATATATTCAAATTTGAAAAAATACAAAACTGTTTTTGAGAGCTTTAAGGAGAGACGAATGAATTTCAAGTTTAGTTCCTAACTTTATTACTTAAGGAGATAAACTGTTAACAAAAAAAGTACCAAAATTATATTTTCACCCTTTTTCGGCCCCTAAATATACAGATTTCAAAAAAGTTTCAGACACCTTTCCGCTAATTTGTCTATCTTATTATGATGCTTTTGGAATTTTATGTCTACCTTACTTAGATTCGAAGATA
The DNA here is from genome assembly GCA_956483635.1 of Panzeria rudis. Classification (NCBI taxonomy): domain Eukaryota; kingdom Metazoa; phylum Arthropoda; class Insecta; order Diptera; family Tachinidae; genus Panzeria; species Panzeria rudis. The sequence goes on from OY101447.1 coordinate 86,729,487, forward strand.
TAAGGTTACCGATTTTACCCGTTTTTACCCCTTTTAATCCCCTTAGAATTAAAATTTTCAAAAATCCTTTCGTAGTGAAAATATACAAACATATTCATTCACTATGTTTATCTTGAATAAATAAAAAAAATTTATTTTAAAATTAATTCACAATAGATATTTTGTATATGAATGAGTCATGCTGGCATATTCAGTTCCTTAACCGAATTCATTCAGTAGGTATAATCGAATTATACCATAGTACTCAGAAGAGACAAAAGTCGAATGGCAACAAATTCGATTACCACAATGAATCTGTTTTCTCTGTATATATATATATATATATATATATATATATATATATATATATATATATATATATATATATATATATATATATATATATATATATATATATATATATATATATATATATATATATATATATATATATATATATATATATATATATATATATATATATATATATATATATATATATACAGAGAAAACAGATTCATTGTGGTAATCGAATTTGTTGCCATTCGACTTTTGTCTCTTCTGAGTACTATGGTATATGGCTATATAAGAAAAATTAAGGCTTAAAAGGAAACTTAAGCAGCTAATAGGGCCTAAGCCTTCTTAATAAAACATAAAAAGCCCCTTTACCACCATGTTTTTTCGTAGCTTGCTGGTAGTATAGAACCATATGCTGGATTTTAGTATCATTTAACCACTTATTTAAGTTATTCTTTATAGTGTCTGTTTTATTTGTTGCACTGCCGTATCCCGTAATTACCAATAAACATCTATTTCCTGCTCGATAATTTTTGATAATAAAATCTATCAATTTACAGTAAGCATCCTCCATACTATAGCCGTGCAAATCGAGCTTATCGCTTATAAAATATTTACCCCTATCAACTTTTGATTTTGTGTTTTGGTCAAGACAAAATGATGAGTTACCATTATTGGTATTAAGAAAATTCCTTTGTAAGTCGGAGGTACCTTTATCAACCATAGACTTTATATTTACTTCATGATTAACTTTCAAAGTAACTTTTCCACATTCTATTGGCTTAACATTTTTTTGCCAATCCAATTCATCGTTCGACATAAACTCATTAATCGAATTGTATAATTTTACAACAATATCCAAACATAGTAAAATGTTGCTTATTCTATAAAAACCCGATTTTCGATAAAACGATGAAATCGTCAAAAACTAATGAGAATTTTTGGCTGTACGGAAAGCACACCTGCATGTCAGCACTGAAGAATAAAAATAGGCGGTGTATAGAACTGTTAGTAACAGAAAATTTCTATAGAGAACATGAAAAAGAAATTAGGCAATGTGTAAATAGTAAGGGCATTAAAGTTCGATTAGTAGAAAACAAAATACTTAATGACGGTTTATCTAAAGGTGCTAACCATCAAGGAATTGCTTTAAATGTTGCCCCTATTTTTTGTAACTTAAGCATCGAAGAAGTAGCTGAAAGCTCAAACGAAAGCTCTACTATAGTCATTTTAGATCAAGTCACTGACACGCACAATATTGGGTAAATTTTAAGAACTTCAGCTTGTTTTAATGTCAACGCATTGGTTTTACCACATAACCACTCACCGAGTGAAAATGCATCTATTGCAAAAGCAGCAAGTGGAGCTTTAGATATTGTCCCGCTAATATACGTTACAAATATAGTAAAAACTATGCAGTATTTAAAAAAGGTCGGCTACTGGTGTTATGGGTTTGATTGTAACGCTGGCGAGGATATAGATGAAACAAAGAGCTTTGGCCAAAAAAGAGTAATCATTTTTGGTTCTGAAGAGAAAGGAATGCGGAGGTTAGTTAAAGAAAATTGTGATTATCTTTTAAAAATCCCAATGTCAAACGTAATTGACAGCTTAAGTGTTTCAAATGCAGCAGCAATAGGCCTATATTCTACTTATATTAAAACAAATGCCAGCGCATAACTTTTTATAATAAAAATACTTGATAAAAATGTGATTTTATATTATAACGTGTTAAATAATGGATAAAAGGAGTTATATTTATGTCTTACATGAGAAATGAACAGGATATCCGCTCTCAGGGCGTTTATTATAGCGCTGGGCTCAGAAGTTACCTAACTAAAGTATATATATTATATATATATATATATATATATATATTATATATATATATATATATATATATATATATATATATATATATATATATATATATATATATATATATTATATATATATAATATAATATATATATATATATATATATATATATATATATATATATATATATATATATATATATATATATATATATATATATATATATATATATATATATATATATATATATTATATATATATATATATATATTATATATATATATATATATATACAGTGGACGTCCAATAGTACGAATTATATAATGTCAGGCCTTTTCGTAATGTTGGAAAATTCGTATTATTGGACTACAGATTTTCCTCCTTTTATATAAAAAATTAGCTT
>OY101447.1:86737180-86808186 GCA_956483635.1 Panzeria rudis
TATATATATATATATATATATATATATATATATATATATATAGATATATATATAGATATATATATAATATATATATATATATATATAATATATATATATATATATATATATATATATATATATATATATATATATATATATATATATATATATATATATATATATATATATATATATATATATATATATATATATATATATATATATATATATATATATATATATATATATATATATATATATATATATATATATATATATATATATATATATATATATATATATATTATATATAGTTAAGCGCTATTATTAAGTCTGCATTAGCTGTTGGCCAAATACTGATGACAGCGTTTTTTGAGGGCCCACTGATTTTCAGAAACTTTGGAGGTCCATAAAAAAATTGGTCATCAAATTCGCCAAACTGAGTATAGGGTTTTACTACCCCGTGGTAGTACAATCGAACCTGGGGCCAAATCGTCGCATTCGATATCGAGCAGAATTGATCGAAATTTTTCCTTTTGGAATTACGGCATACGATAATCGAGTATCTGTTGTTTAAATTCCATTCGATAGCACTAGAGCGATCGAATACAATACTTTCTTTTGTTGTGTTTGTTTTGCAAAAAAATGGAACATTACCTATAAACCTTATTACAGATGGCCAATCGACTTGGTTGTTGTATTAGCTGCTAGAAACACAAAATTTTTCTTTAATGTATTACAAATTTTTAGTCGATTCAACAACCGGTATAAAATAAACTTGGTACACTTTTTAAACATTTCGATTCGATACTATCGAATGCGGTAATCCATCCATTCCATACTTGTCGAAATTTTATTCGATACGATAGTGTACTCGATATTGGAAGCAACGATTCGGCCCCTGTACTGTCCAGTTCTTGTGTTTTTCCAAAAGTCTTCATTTGTCGCATAGTGTTATTGTACCATCTGTTATGAAGGTAAAGTTTTGCTTTAAAAAAATTCTGAATTTTGATTTATTTAATAAAAAATAAACAACTGTTAAATTTTTTTCTTGAAAATAAAACGTCATTCAAAACGTCTGTCAAAAAATGCATGCGTGTTCAAAAAGTATGATAGTGTGGCTTAAGTGAATATGTGCGACAGATTTGTTGACAAGTCTGTCCGATTTAAAAATTTTTTTAAAAATTTCATGAACTAATATTATCTATCCTATCAGAGTTGTACTAAAATGGCAACGTTGCATACATACATTCATGTAAGTTCCATATAGTCACCTAAAAGTGTACTCTAATTTGCTTAAGTATTTGACAGGCTTTTCGTTTTTTTTTTCGACATTACCTTAAGCTAGCTTATGCATATTATAGTTGGGCCTTAAATATTGAGTTTTCAAATATTCAAATTTTATTTAAAATTTTTTAAAATATTGTTCTATTACAATTTTATAAAAAATAATATTCCCTGAAGAAGCCACACAAAGAAAGGAGTGGCGAAATATTGGAAGCATTAATAAATAACTTTTTTATAAAAAACAAAAGAGACCTGGAGATATCTTAATATGGAAATAAGTTCAGATAATTCTTTATATTCTTTGAATTGTATACCCTACAATCGGAATATCTCGAGATGAGTAAAAGATATTTGAATAATTTCTCCAGGCGTAAAGAGATTCATATGAAAGTCAAAAATATCAACGTGAGAAAATAAAATTATTTTACTATATATTTTTTATAGTACAAAACTTTATATGTCTTAAATTTTGACTTTTTTCAGAAAATCTGCGCGTATATCCACATTTATGAAAAGGCTCTCCTCAATTTTTGCCTAAATTCTTAGAAGTATCTACATTATAAAACGTTGTTTTGAAATTTAAAAATCCATAATCACAATTTTTTATAGGCCATTAACACAAAATTTTCGGCCATTGCTGAATGTAAGGTACATGTCCAAAATACGTAATATTTGGCGCTTAATACTTTGTCAATGGATTGCCTTTTGCGATATGTAATTAAAAAGTCAATATGTAAACAACAATTTTTACAAAATTTAAAATAATGAAGATACTCTGTTTATATTATTTGGCCAATTTTGTAGTTTGGTATTGTTGATTAAATAATCTTCAGCTAATAAGGCCTAGCGCAGTTTATGTCAATAAAAAACTTTTTATTACATATTTACCCAACGTTTCGTCAATTTTTTGTTGACTTTTTCAAGGGTTTCGTCTATTTAAAAATAAAAACTTAATATTATTACAAATAATCACACCAAAAATTATGGTTAACTTACAAAATGATATTATAAAATCAATTTACATTTAAATATTAGTGTTTCTAAAATAAGTAAACTGCTAAAAATTTTTTATATAAAAAAACATCCTTTTTCAGGTCAATTTCAAAATTTTGAATTTTCAGCCTTTTTCCGACTTCAACAATGCAGATATTAGAACATTTTTCTTAGAATTTTGTCAGAAATCGAATGCTGGTTTTAATTCAAATCCAACTGTAAATTAAAAAACTATGGGCGAAATACAAAAAAAAGTCAAGACAAAAAAATTTTTTTCTTTAATGTCAAATATCTTCTAAATGTAAGAGATACGGAAACTCATGTTCAATATTTTCTTTGGATTTTTGAGCTTAGCTCAACGCGTTTTATATATTTCAAATCGGATAATATTTAAAAAAGTTACAAGCCTAAGAAATTTTTTTGAGTCCCAGGTAGTCAACTTTGGCCCACTGTAACTCTTCTCGTGCTTTTGCCAGAAGCCCGACTCCTCCTCTAAAGATGTTCGAAGTTTCATATATATGCAATCAGCAGTTTAGAAGTTCCTGATTTATTACCATTTATTTTGAAAAAGTCCCCACTGTGTGTCGTAGTGTTTTACAAAATTTACTTAAGCTATGTACAGACGATTGTCAGTTCTTACAATATTGTAAGTAAAATGTGCTAAAAAATTCTTACAATCGTCTGAACTGAACATTTTTGTCAGACAACGTTGGCAGAAAATGCATTGTCAGTCGATTTTAATACTACCTGCTGACAAAAAATTGTCAGACATCTCACAATCGTGTGAACACATCGCGTTACCATTGTCAGATTATTGGCAGACAATTGTCAGAAATTTTTTAATTGTCAGATGTGCGAAGTTTCTGCATCTGACAATGGCGTCATTGTCAGAGACTTTTTTATATTAGCAGCTCTGCACACATATTTTTTAGGGAAAACTTCAAATAAGAAAAATTATGCAGCTAAAATAGTTAAAATGGCTTCTTTTCTTTAATAATAATTTATATTTTTACTTTTTAAAGTTAACAGAAGCACATATGATAAATAATTGATGATTTCTGTTAAATGATATGCGTCTGCCAGCGCCAAACAACAGATCTGACAATTTTTGCATCTGACAATCGTGTGAACTGCCAATTTCTTTACTGACAATATTGTCAGATAAATTTATTATCAGACGACTGTCTGCCAATAAATTGTAAACTTTTCTAACAACTTTGATACAGCCGTGTGAACTAACAATATACCTTGTGCTGACAATTTTTTATTGTCAGTACATCGTCAGCACATTGGCAGATCTGACAATATTGTAAGATCTTACAACCGTCTGTACAGGGCTTTACTTTTATTCTGCGTTCATTTTAGTATGTGTCGTGCAAGTGAAGTGTTTATCACTGGGGATATAGAAAATTAGACCCTTACTTAAAATAAATAAAAACAGGTCAGTGACTTATGGATACAAACCGCTTAAACTTGAGCGACAATGTTGCTAGCCCATTGCAGTTACATAGGGTGTGAGGGAGATAAGGGTGTATGAGGTTGTACTAAAATTAGTTAGAAAAAGATAGAAATAGAATTTTCGGAGTTCTAAGAAACTTGTATCGCGCTAGGCGGTAATTTTTTTTAGTTTTGAGAAGGGGATTGCGTTTTGAAGCTTGAACGAGAAAAGAACTGCCTTCAACACTATAGCGGTGAAAGTAAAGTTTTTTTTTGCAAAGGAAAATATAATAATTTTAGTATACGTGAAAAGTCCAATTTTTAAATAAATTTAAAGTAAAAAGAGAAAAACTTGGCAATATCCTGAAGGACAATTTTGGTTTGATAGTGACTAAAAAAGTCCGATTTCGCCACCTTAATAAGCAGCAGGCGGCAGAAACCGAATATTTGTTCTGAGGAAAATCCAATTGAAAACAAAGCCAGCTATAGTTTTTTTTAAGATTCCCCAACAAAGTCGAATTGGGAGGCCTTAGAAGACGCTGTGTGCTTAACAGCCTTAGTCCAGCCAACATCCTTTAGTAATTGTAGGGGTAAATACAGAAGACGACATCCGATTTGATCTAAAAATGTGTCGATCTGCTTAGCTACGGTGCCATTTAAATCATTGGTGAGTCAGTTCTGTGTTTTTATTCCAGTTTTTTTATGATATTTAGTGCAAAACACAAAAAAATCTTGTAAGAAGTGAAAACTTTTAATACCAAAATTGTGAACTTAAAATTTTTTATAAATAAAGAAAGTAAAACAACTATATTATATGTAACAAATATTCTGTAATTTTGTTAGAGGCGGTTTGAAAAGCTTAAAATCAAAGGACTCAGAAATAAAATTATTATAATCTTGTATAAAATGTCATTGTAATAGTGAGTTAAGCGTTATTAGTGTCTCAGTTAGGTTAGCTAATTTAACTAAACTTTTGTTAGCCTAAAAATACTGATCGCGTTTAATAGTGTTTTTTGTTTAGGTATGAAAATAATTTTTAATAGTCCCCAATATATTAGCTTTAGGGCCTACTGTTCTATATCCCTAGTGATAAACACCACACTCGCACGTCACATACTAAGGTGAACGCAGAATAAAAATTAATAAATTGTGTAAAACGCTACGACATTGCGTTGGACTGCTACATTTATCACTTGAATTCCCAATATATAAATAATCCATTGTTACCTACTCACATAGAACTATCAATATTTTTCAGTAAATATCATGATTATTTTTTGCAGTTACAATTTTTTGCTAATTTTATTATTAACATTTACCAATTTTTCGATAACTTGCAATTTTTTCGCGTTTTTTCTGAACTTTTTATTTTTAATGGCTTTAACGATTTCTAATAAATTTTAGGGGTAGTTTCCGATTTTGCAACTTCTCGCGAATTTTTGAAAAGTTCGCGAAAAAAACAAATTTTTGCATGCTTTCAGCTTTCCAACAGTTTTGCCGATTTTTTAACAATATTACCTTTGTTATCATCCCGCTGTTAGTGAGTTAGTGAGTTTTTGCGAATTTTCGCGATTTTTACCGATTTTTTTTTTATTTCTTACAGTGTTTGCGTTGTTTAAAATTTTGCAACTTCTCGCGAATTTTTGCAAAGTTCGCAATAAAAGCGAATTTTTGCATGTTTGCAGCTTTCTAATAGTTTTTCTGAATTTTAAACAATATTATACTTTGTTATCATCCCGCTGTTAGTAAGTTTTAGCGAATTTTCTCCATTCTTGCGATTTTTATCGATTTTTTGCATTCCTTACAGTTTTACCGATTTTAAATCAATATTAGTTATGGCTTGTTGAAAATTTTTCAACTTTACGCGAAAAATTTAAACACAAACGCTTGAATAAAGCTTGTGTTTGATTTAACATATTAGTAGTCCGCTTGCAAACATTGCGGTGTTTGCAAGTGGACTACTCATATAAAATGAGTTATTTTTCACTGAAACGTTTTATAAAATTAGTTTTTCGTATAATAAATAAAAAATAACGTAAAATCAGGTGTTCAACGCTAGCAATCACCTGTCCTTTAAAGTGTTTACCAAAATATAAATTCAACAAATTCTATGTGAAGTGAGGCGTAGTTATATAGAAAATAAGGCCTTAAGTAAATTTTGTAAAACAATACGACATTACGCTGGATTGCTACATTTATCACGTGAATTGTCAATATATAAATATTCCATTGTTACATACTCACATAGAACTATGAACTAATAGTAATATTTGTCATTAAATATCAATATTATTTATTTAGTGATAGCGATATAGTGATTTAGTGATATAGAAAATAAGGCCTTAAGTAAATTTTGTACAACAATACGACATTACGCTGGATTGCTACATTTATCACGTGAATTGTCAATATATAAATATTCCATTGTTACATACTCACATAGAACTATGAACTAATATTAATATTTGTCATTAAATATCAATATTATTTATTTATTATATCATTATTTTTTGCGGTTACAATTTTTTGCAAATTGTATTATTTACAGCTTTCTTCATTACATTTAGCAATTTTTCGCTAACTTGCATTTTTTCACTTTTTTCTGAACTTTTTATTATTCACAGCTTTGGCAATTTCTATTAAATTTTACGGGTAGCTTCCGATTTTGCAAATTTCTAGCGAATTTTTACAAGGTTCTCGATAAAATCGACTTTGCATGTTTTCAGCTTCACAAGAGTTTTGCAGATTTTTAAACAATATTAGACTTTGTTATCATCCCTCTGTTAGTGAGTTTTTGCGACTTTTCGCCATTTTAGATATTTTTACCGAATTTTTTGCATTTCTTACAGTTCTAGAGATGTTTAATCAATATTATGCCTTGTTTAAACTTTTGTAACTTCTCGCGAATTTTTGCAAATTTCTTAATAAAACCAACTTTTTGCATTTTTGCAAATTTCTAACAGTTTTGCCAATTTTTAAACAATATTAAACTTTTTTATCATCCAGATCTTACCCTACGTCTCCACGAGCCATCGACTTGAACATGACATGAACATGACGCCGGCAGAGCAACTGCAAAAAATTCATCAACTTCTGTGTTGTGGTGAATACGTGCGATGTCCATGTTTTGCCTTATCAATGTATTTTGTGGTAGTGCAATAGAAATGGAATATTTAACAATTTCTTTCTGTCTCTTTTCTTTCTATTAAAAATGGTTGTTGACAGCGAATCTCATGGCGAACATTGATGCTCAGCCATATGTTCGGCCATCGATGGCAGAGCATGGACGAAACATGGACATGAGCGGTCTACATTAGCCATATGCGATGTCCGACATGATGTTCATACCAGTTACTAACTGGGGGTCTACATTAGCCATGAACATGGACATTGCACGTATTCACCACAACAAAGAAGTTCATGTATTTTTTGCAGTTGCTCTGCCGGCGTCATGTTCATGGCATGTACAAGTCGATGGCTCGTGAAGACGTAGGGTAAGGGTGTGTGCCAAACGGTAGCAAAGAAGGTATATTGAACAGGTACCACTACAAGAACAGCTGTTTTAGTACATTTGAGAATGTGTGCGTCACACAGACAATATATTTTGACACATGTCTGAGATTTTTCTATCAACAACGTGCATGTGCTAGTAAATTTGAGAGAGGTTATGAATGTGTGCGACTCACAGATAATGGATTTGACATATTTCTGGGGTATTTCTACCAACAAAATACATGTGTTTTTTGGTGTTGTATTTGTTTTAGTAATGGTGGTACCTGTAATGAATATGCCTTGGTAGCAAAGTACTACTGTAAGTAAATTTTTGACACTTCTGAGGTGAATAAAATTTCAGTAGCCCAGGGGCTAGTAGTAGATATTTTGATACAAGAGATAAATTTTTGACAGGCAGAAATTAGAAGCATGGTATCGTAACAAGGTGAAACCACCGCCGTCGTTTCTTGGAAATTCTAGCCGTCGCCCAATACATCGTTTTTTGCGGCTCTAAAATGTAGTTAGACTGTGAAAAATGCATTGTTTATTTTAATTTGCGAAAAACTGTACATCATATTTAGGCTTGCCACCCGTACTTTATAATAAAGTATTGTACGTTATTTCGGGTAATTGTACTCTATACTTTATGAGAACAATAAAGTACTCGAAAATACTTTATTTCGCATGATTTGATTATTTAGAATTCAAAATAGATTCAGGTTAAACAAAGTATGCATTACTCCAGTATATTGGCACAGACAAGTGATGTTGATTCGTGCTCGAAGCACATACCATAGAATCATACTGGTACAATATTCATATCTTTAAATATTCTGTACGGATTAGTTGTAAAAATTAAAGAAAACGCGTGTTTTTTTATTAGAAAATTATAAGGAATGATTTGTTTTATTTCAGAAACACTTTACAATATATATTTTGATCCTTTTTTCTTAATTTATGAGTAATTTATTCAATTAAATGTGTTTTATCCCGATGTTTACTCTTTGACACCTTTTCTCAACTGATCTAGTTTCACCATACACAATACCACAAACTGGTACCAACCGCAAAAAATCAAACTCTGTTTGACATCGCTAAAGCAAAGCGTACAATAGCACCAAATTGCCATACATGACCAAACCACTGGCGCCAACACTTGATTGCGCGTGCATACTGGTGTAGTCTAAGGGGCCCTTTATATTAGTCAGCCAGGGTATATAGATAACTTTAATCGAACCAGGTTTTGACTCTGGGAAGTATATTTATATCGAAAAAAACACAAAATTACCGCAATCCGGAAATAGCCGAAATGAAAATTTTTCTTTACTTTTTTCGTATCCTAAGCACTCTAAAAAATTCATTAGAAACTTTACACATTTTGCTTGTAAAGCAGTGTAATGTTGTTGGCTTGTCTGAAACTAGTCTTAAACTTAAGACCTCGGGGCTTGTACTCAAACGCCATTCAGCCAAAAAATAAACTGTTGTCTTGGTAAAGCCTTAAGGTACCTGAACAAATGGTTTTTAAAAATACAAACTTGTTATTTACAATTAGAATTATAAATTTAAAAAGCAATATTGATGTTTATGGAGAAATTGCGTTATTAAACAAACTTTATGATCAGATATATAGTTCTAAAGTTTTTGCGGAATTATCTACTGCAAGTAAATATTAGCTAGCACTTAAAAATATTGATTCTAAATTATCAAATTTTTATAAAGTAATTTCACTTTTACTTTCTATTCCTGCCACGTCAGCATTCACAGAGAGTTTTTTTCTATTATGAAGAGCAAATGGCGAGACGAAAGAACCAAAGCGTCTCTGAATCTGATAAAAAATGAATTAATTATGTACTCTAATTTAAATATAGACTGTAAAGAGCTGTGCAATTATTAAAAATTATAATTATTTGATAAAGCTTCCGAAAAGCAATAAGAATACGTTTTTAAATATAACAACAAAGGTCAATAAATTGTACTTTATTTTTATAATGAGTACTTTTTTCTTAACCTTTAATAACCAATGTACTTTAATTGACAAAAAAAAGGTGGGAGCCATAATCATATTATAAAATTTTTCGCTACAGCAGAGAATATTTTCTTATATGTAGTATAAAAATGTTCTTTTAAGAATTTGTTGGTAGCCGGCGGATTGTAGGAAATTTTTTTGCTTCGCCGCCGCAAAATTTTATATTGTCAAAAAAGGTATCATTTCACACAGCTGAAACATGAATCTTCTTACAGACGTCAAAATTTTATATTGTCAAAAAAGATATCACTTGGCAAAGATATCATTTGGCAAGGAAACATGAAATTTGTTCCCCACATGCAAATATTTTTTTACCATAGTACTTTTCTACCATTTGACACACGCCCTAAACGTTTTTGCGAATTTTCTCCATTTTCGCGATTTTTGCCGATTTTTTGCATTCCTTGAAGTTGTCCGATTTTTAATCAATATTAGTTATTGCTTGTTTAAAATTTTGCAAATTTTCGCAAAAAAATTACATAAACGCTTGAATAAAACTTGTGCTTGATTTGGCATATAAGGTGAGTTATCTTTCACTGAAACGTTTTACAAAATTTGTTTTTCATAAATTAATTTAACAATCATGTGTTCAACGCTAGCAACCACCTGCCATTGTAAAGTATTTACCAAAATATCAATTCAAGAAATTCATTGTGAAGTGGGGCGTAGAGATATAGAAAATAAGGCCGTAAGATTAAAAAAAATATTTTATTTAGCCCGAGTTTTATTGTTTAAATTAGTAATATATATTACCAAACAGAATGGAGTCAAATGACAATACAAAGAGATCATATTTGCCCATTCCTAGCATTATTCTTTCGGAGACCGAATGTATTTATTAAGTAGCATCCGCTGCCCTATTCTTTCTGGGAGTGGATGCTACTTAAGGCTAATAATAATACAGTATAATTCGTTTATAAGCCACACCGCTTATAGTAGAATTTGCGATATTTTCCAAAATGTTAATTTTTCTGTCATCTGTAAGTAAAATACCTGCAAAATTTTTTTTTATATAGTCCATTTTCGCTTATACGCCACCAAGATGTGGTTTGAAATATCTTAAATATATGCAAGTTATGGCAGATATAATCCAAAATGCAAAAGTCAAGCATAATAGATTTTTTTAATGACAATTTTATAAAAATATTATTTACATTGAAGTAGAAACAATTTTTATTTTAGCAATGTAAATTGCAATATTTATGAATTGAGTAGATAAGGAAGTAATAGTTAGTTTTATTTTTCTATTGTGAAAAGAAATAATTATATGGAAATTCGCATATAAGCCAAAAATTGGCTTATATAAAATTCAAGACATAGTCCAATTCGCGTTATAGTCCACAAATAGCGTGCAAATTAGGAAGTGGAGTATAAGCGAATTTTACTGTAATAATAATCACAATAGCTACTGATGAATAAAAATTTAATAGCAACAAAATTCGAGTCATATGAATATATTAAGAGCATATTTGCCCTATTGAATAATAATTAATAGCAATTGGTAAAAGCTAAGAAAGTTTTCCATGATGATAGCTTTAATGACGGAAATAAAGAAAAGCACTTTAAAAATGGAGGAATATACAAATAAAATTTATTACCTAAAAAAGACATAGGAAAAGAGATTTTGATGCTGAAAAGAGAAAAACTAATAGTTTATAAGGATGAAGTCCAAAGAAGTAAACAAGGTCGAAAAGCGAAACTCATATTAAAGCTTGCTCTTCTGGAAATAAAACAAAAATGCTGCCAAAAATATAATTTTTATAGTTTGTTTATTTTGAGAAAAGTGCCATAAATGATTTTATCTTTTTTTGCGATGAGTATGTAAAAAAATACTAACTGCCTATTTCACGATGTCAAAAGAGTTCTTTCTTTCGTGCAAATACATTCAAGAAAAAAAATTTTTTGTTTTGTACGAAAGAAAAATTTGTTCGACATCGTGAAATAGGCAGTAAAACTTTAACATATTCTGGTATGTGATGGAAATCGGTCGGTTTAAATCGGCGCCGATCTCAAAAACAAATTCTACTGAAAGGTGACTTATTTACGCTGTTTATTATATCGAAAAAAAATTCGAATCAAATATTCTAAGGCTTGAAAACAAGAAAAGGGTTAAATAAGTCATCTTTCAGTAGAATTGGTTTTTTGCAATCGGCACCGATTTCCAATCGAACGATTTCTATCACATACCAGATTAAAATGAATTGATATTTTACTTTTACGTTATAATTTTAATTTTAAATGAAATTTATTTGCTGGTGTTTAAGCATTGTCTATATGCAACATTTCATTGGTGCTTTACCAAATCATCAGTAGACTTCAAACACAATTTTGAACAGTTACAACCCCTTTATCTTATGCACAAACTTTTAAAAACCATTTGAGAATTTACAAATAAATGATTTTCAAAAATAAGCATATCAGGTTTGGAACTTATACAAAACCCAGCAAATAATTTTTTATTCGATATGAATCTATTTTATTTTTCTACACCTTTATACAATTAGAAATCCATTGGATAACAAGAAAAGTATTTATAAGGCAAAATGAAAAATAAAATTCAAAGTAAACATTTCTTAAAGGTTATAATTTTAAGCTGTATTTCTTATGTTCTAGTTCTAGGCTACATATGAATGAAGTGATAATGTTAAAATCTTATAAATGAATTAATGTAATAATTTTTTTTTATGAAATAAACTATTGAGAACTCTTAGGGACTAATTTTCTATATCCCCAGCACCTCACTCGCACGTCACATACAAAGGTGAACGCAGAATAAAAATAAGTTAATTTTGTAAAACACTACGACATTGCGTTGGATTGCTACATTTATTACTTGAATTCCCAATATATAAATATTCCATTGCTAGCTACTCACATAGAACTATGAACTAATATCAATATTTTTCATTAAATATCATAATTATTTTTTGCAGTTGCAATTTTCCGCGTTTTTTATGAGCTTTTTATTTTTAACGGCTTTGGCGATTTCTATTAAATTTTAGGGGTTGTTTCCGATTTTGCAAGTTTTCGCGAATTTTTGCAGAGTTTAATGTAAAAGCGACTATTTGCATGTTTTCATCTTCCCAACAGTTTTGCCGATTTTTAAACAATATTAGACTTTGTTATCATACCGCTGTTAGTGAGTTTTTGCGAATTTTCGCCATTTTCGATATTTTTGCCAAATTTCTTGCATTGCTTACAGGTCTAACGATTTTTAATCAATATAATCTCTTGTTCAAAATTTTGCAACTTCTCGTGAATTTTCGGAAAGTTCGCGATAGAAGCGACTTTTGGCATGTTTTCTTCCTAAGAGTTTTGCCGATTTTTTAAGCATTGTCTATATGCAACATTTCATTGGTGCTTTACCAAATCATCAGTAGACTTCAAACACAATTTTGAACAGTTACAACCCCTTTATCTTATGCACAAACTTTTAAAAACCATTTGAGAATTTACAAATAAATGATTTTCAAAAATAAGCATATCAGGTTTGGAACTTATACAAAACCCAGCAAATAATTTTTTATTCGATATGAATCTATTTTATTTTTCTACACCTTTATACAATTAGAAATCCATTGGATAACAAGAAAAGTATTTATAAGGCAAAATGAAAAATAAAATTCAAAGTAAACCTTTCTTAAAGGTTATAATTTTAAGCTGTATTTCTTATGTTCTAGTTCTAGGCTACATATGAATGAAGTGATAATGTTAAAATCTTATAAATGAATTAATGTAATAATTTTTTTTATGAAATAAACTATTGAGAACTCTTAGGGACTAATTTTCTATATCCCCAGCACCTCACTCGCACGTCACATACAAAGGTGAACGCAGAATAAAAATAAGTTAATTTTGTAAAACACTACGACATTGCGTTGGATTGCTACATTTATTACTTGAATTCCCAATATATAAATATTCCATTGCTAGCTACTCATATAGAACTATGAACTAATATCAATATTTTTCATTAAATATCATAATTATTTTTTGCAGTTGCAATTTTCCGCGTTTTTTATGAGCTTTTTATTTTTAACGGCTTTGGCGATTTCTATTAAATTTTAGGGGTTGTTTCCGATTTTGCAAGTTTTTCGCGAATTTTTGCAGAGTTTAATGTAAAAGCGACTATTTGCATGTTTTCATCTTCCCAACAGTTTTGCCGATTTTTAAACAATATTAGACTTTGTTATCATACCGCTGTTAGTGAGTTTTTGCGAATTTTCGCCATTTTCGATATTTTTGCCAAATTTCTTGCATTGCTTACAGGTCTAACGATTTTTAATCAATATAATCTCTTGTTCAAAATTTTGCAACTTCTCGTGAATTTTCGGAAAGTTCGCGATAGAAGCGACTTTTGGCATGTTTTCTTCCTAAGAGTTTTGCCGATTTTTTAACAATACTGGACTTTGTTATCATCCCACTGTTAGTAATTTTGACGAATTTTCGCCATTTTCGCGATTTTTACCGAATTTTTTGCATTTCTTGTTTAAAATTTTGCAACTTCTTGCGAATTTTTGCAAAGTTTGCAAGAACAACGGCTTTTTGCATGTTTGCAGCCTTCTAACAGTTTTGCCGATTTTTAAACAATATTAGACTTTATCAGCCTGCTGTTAGTAAGTTTTTGCGAATTTTCTCCATTCTCGCGATTTTTACCGAATTTATTGCATTTCTTACAGTCTTAGCGATGTTTAATCAATATTATAGCTTGTTTAAAATGTTGCAATTTTACGCGAACAATTTAGCACAAACGCTTGAATAAAACTTGTGCTTGATTGGATATATAAAGTGAGTTATTTTTCACTGAAACGTTTTATAAAATTTGTTTTTCATACATTAATTTAAAAATATTACGTAACAATCAGGTGTTCAATGCTAGCAATCACCTGCCATTGTAAAGTGTTTACCAAAATATCAATTCAACAAATTGTATGTGAAGTGAGGCGTAGGGATATAAAAAATAAAGCCCTTAATTACATTTTTTTAATATATTTTTATAACGTAGTTAGTATTCCATTTCCGGGTTATTATTGGATTCAACTTCAACGGCATCATTATGGGATTCTTCTTCGTTCTCATAAGTATTATCAATAAATTCTTCTAAGGAAACTTGTTGATTGTAAAACATGCAAATGTTGCGTAAAGCTGCACACACATTTATAATTTGTGTAGCTTTTTTGCAGTGTAGTGAAGAGCTCTCGCTTGCAGCAAGCATCTACACCTATTTTTAAAGATGCCAATTATTCACTATACAATATTAGGAAAAACATAGTAAAACTCTCGCATCGCCATTTTACTTGATAGCGCTTTTTTTATAAGTGATAGGTTCATAGATTTTGGATATGTTTAATATAACTTTTAAGAGAATTTTGTGGTATAAAAATGTTTAATGTAATAGCATTGGACGTTAGTACCCTACACTCGGAAATCAAGACTTTTAAAATATTGCACCGCATGAAAAATTCAGATATATTTATAATTTTTGCAAATGATTCTCCTAAAAAAGAGAAACTAAAGATACACGTGCATCACCGATTTTTTTTAATTTTAGATGTGAACTATTTTTTTGTGCAATGAGCAAGAAAACGATCATATGCCATTTTCGCTCCATGTAAATTTACTATAAGTTCTATCAATTAAAAATTTTGTTCCTCGCAACAGAATTAAAAATATCTACATATGTATATGCCTTCAAATCCTTACTGCAATGCTCCTGTGCTCTTCTTTTAGAAGGAGGTAACTAACTTTTAGACACAAATATATTATATTGGAACTAAGCACTGTGTTCTGAAATATCATTAAAAGTTTTTGATGCAATATAAAGGCAAAATTGCATATTTTATCATGTCAGCGCAGTTTGTGCTAGTTGGCGACATTTAGCACCATCCATATTTTTCAGTAAGAATCACCGCGGCTGCCTTAGCGAATTGATAAAATGTTTCGGCGTCTATATCCCGGAATATAGTTACATATTTAACTTATTATAAGTGAAGGAAATTAATTTTTTGCTCCTATTTTTACTTATTTGAAAAAGGAATTGAACGAAATTTTCAAGAAGTATTAAACTTGTTAAAACTTACATATGGCTGTACAAAATTTCACTTGCAATTATTTTTTTCTCCGCTATGGAAATTTTTTTATTTCAGGATATATGAGACGGACACAAATCCTTGCAATCTATTAATTAATCGAGGTTTTGGCTTAATCGGTTAATAATCAGTTAATTTCGGTATTAACTTGTTAACCGATCAATAAAGTTTAGAACTCCGATGAGATTAGTGGGAGCTATCGAAACTTCAGTTCAACCCTCCGCGCAGTCAAAATTATCTTTGTCTACATGCTTCACATTTATCTCTAAATAAAAATATAATTTAATTGAAAAATTAGATTAAAACCGAACTCAAGCCAAAAATAATTAAATTTCTTTGAATATAAACCCATACAGTTCGACTAAACTCATAACTTAATTTTTAAACTCTAAGGGCACCTAGCAAAAAGGATGTACGTGTTCAAATAAACTGAACAAACAAACATTCACACACACTAGTACTTGTAATTATCAATGATAATTCGTACTAGAATAGAGAAATAATAAAAAAGAAGCAAGACAAAAAAAGAAAAAAAACGAATATCAATAACTATCAAATGAAATACAGCTCTAATACTGACTGTATGAATTGATTAAAAGTAGATGATATTCAACTCTTGACCGCAAACCACCGTAAGCGGTAAAGAACTCTGATGGATTAGCGGGAGCTATCGAAACGTCACTTCAACTCTCCGTGCAGTCAATATTCTCTTTGTCTACATGCTTCACATTTATCTCTAAATCAAAATATAATTTAATTGAAAAATTAAATTAAAACCGAACTCAAGCCAAAAATAATTATTCCAGTGGCGAAGAAAATAAAAAAATTAATAGTGGAAACAAAACTTTTTAGACAAAAGTAATGCATTTTTAAGTTAATTTTTATTTTTCCATATTAAATTATATTTCGCATGTTAAAACTACATATTTACTTTTACTAATTTTTGTTTTACTATTTAAATGTGCTTTTCTTAAATTCTTGGTTGCACACAACACAATACCAACAACACCGACGGCAAAATCAAAGGCAATATCAACGTCAATTTTTCTTACAGAATACGGAACATATGTTGCCAGTCATCGATAAATGGCAATGCTATCAACAGGAATACGGATTTACAAAAAACGATTAAAATCGGCGTTGTTTTATGTTAACGACGGCAAATAGAATAGAACACCCTGTTTTTCGAAAATTAATTAGTTTGTTCGTTCGTAAAAAAACGAACGAAAGTAGTTTTACGTTTTTGTAACATAAAATATTTAAGTGACTGATAATATATGAGAGAGAACAAAAGAGCTTTTAATTTTTTCATATATATTTGGTTATTATAAAATGAATTCTTTCGTAATAAATGAATGAAAACATATAAAATAGTCGATAATCAAGCCGCACTCGTTTGTTAATAAATTAAAACAGTAAGGTAACAAACAGCCAGCAAAAACTGTGCAAAAAATTTAAATTTCCTTCAACAAACTAAAATATAAATAAAAATCGAAATTTTACCAAAAACAAAAAATGAGATTCTGAAGGAATTCCAGTTTGCAACAAAAAAATCGATTAGTTTATGCTTATGTGTGTAAAAAAACACAGCTAAAAATCTCTTAGGCTTTAAAGAACATCTTAGTCGCACTGGTAAAATAAGGTGGCATGCAATTACGTCCAAAGTAATAATGTCGATGGACATTATGTCCAAGTTGGAAAGGAAATAATGTTCATGAACATTATTTCCACATGAAAAGGGAAATAATGTCCATGGACATTATTTCCTTTTCAGAGTGTAAATAATGCCCATCAAAATTGAGAAATAATGTCCATAATAATGTTCCACTTTGAAATGGAAATAGTATCCATTGCTTTCTCCTCTGGGCATATAAAATAGTGACTTCGCTAAGTAAAGGTGCTTTGCTTGAGGACTTTCTCCTCGGGTATGTCGAATAGTGGTTTCGTCGAGAAAACGTTTTCTGGCTTTATAGCATAGCCACGCAAAATTTCATTTGCAAGCCCATGAGCTTGCGAAGTCGACGTTATGGTGACATACGTATACGTCAGCTACTTCGTACAAAGTATGTGTGATGTTGTGTGTTTGGCTGTTTCGTTGTTGTTGCTATGGCCAAACAAAGCGAGTCATTTAATGTTCAGCATTGATCACAGCAAGACCTACATGTCTACGCAAAAACAACAAACACACATAAAAGGCAGAAAGAACATACACATGCACAAAAGCGCTCAGTCACGTTTGGGGGCTCCTATGAGTAAAAATTTTATGCCTAGCTTGCCTTTAGCTTCTAACAATGAAAATACTTATGCCAGGCTAAGAAGAGACCTGTTCAGACTGGCCGTAGGCCAGCTATGCAGAAAAACTTTACTAAGCGAAGTGACCATTAGATATACCCAATAGCGTAGCGAGCAAGGCAGAAACTCTTTACTTAGCGAGGCTACTGTGTGATATACTTCCATATACTTCCCTGCAGGCAAAATGACTAGTATATGGCTAGATATATACTAGTTCCTTTTTTATTCAGAATAGTTGCCTAACTATCCGTTTTCCATATATCGAACTATCGATTTTAACATTAGGTTGTTATAGGATCCCAATTAGTTCATTTGTACATAGTTATATGCTAGTTGATATACTAGTTATTATAGACTAGTGCACTTACTAGTTTCTTTATTTATAGTTTTTTAAATATTAAAAAACATTTGTCTCAACCAGGGTATGAACACACAGTTCTCATCATTCAAGGCGTGTACTCTATCCACTGAGCCACTTTCTACTTATTATATTTAGAGCTAAAATTTTGTTTTATGTACCCTGCAGGTAAATGTACAATTAGTTACGTTTTGGGACAGTCATTATACTAGTTGTAACGTTACTAGTCAACAAAGGACTGTCATCTTACTAGTTGTAATGAAGCTAGTAACGATACTAGTCAAACAACACGTTTTGGAACAGTCATACAACTAGTAATTTAAATTATTTTTTAAAAATTTACATATTTTCAAGTGTAAATAAGTAGTAGGGAACACGGGGTCCTGAGCCTAATTAAAATTTTAAAATTTGGGTAATTAAAATTTGAAATTTTAATTGTTAAATAAACAAAAGTGTAATTTGATAACCGTGGGAAAAAAATGAAAGTGCCCTGTAGGCAAAATTTGTAAAGTGAAGATTGTGAAAAATTATAGTGTGGGTAATGCTTTTTGGTGTTATAGACATTTAGGGTGTTGTTCTTATGGGGTGATATTGAGACATTGGGTAGTGAGTTTGGAGTTTGAAAGTATTGGCTTAGTATAGTCAATGTGGTTCTTATGGGGTGATATTGAGACATTAGGTAGTGAGTTTGGAGCTTGAAAGTATTGGCTTAGTATGGACAATGTGGTTCTAATGGGGTGATATTGAGACATTGGGTAGTGAGTTTGGAGCTTGAAAGTATTGGCTTACTATAGACAATGTGGTTCTTATGGGGTCATATTGAGAGATTGGGTAGTGTTTTAGATTATATGTGGAAATAAAGAGTGTAGACAAGTTTGGTGACAACGTCACCAAACTTGTAGATAAAAAGTCGACTTGGGTTCCTACGGGGTTTATTGTGTCGCTATTATTATTTTTTGTTCTTGATAATTTTTTGTGGTGCTTGTGTTTACATTTACTTTGTGCATGGCTGTGGGATCGTGTATGTGTGGGGGTATGGGGGTGTGTGTGTATGTTTCTTTTTTCTTATCTTTAGGTTTGTGAAGAATGTGTGTATGTCGTTTCAAATGTCCGTCTTGTTTATTTCTTGGGATAATAATTTGAATATTTGTTCTACAGAATCATGTTTATTGCTTTGTTTATTCAGCTGCACATTTTTTGAGAATGAGTCATCATTTGAAATGTCCGTCTGATTATGTTTTGCAGAATCATGTTTATTACTTTGTTTATTTAGCTGCACATGTTTTGAGAATGAGTCATCATTTGATAACAACATTTTATTAGTCATCATTTAGTTGTGATGTATTTGAAATAAAAAACAGTTGTTTTAATTTTTTTCTATGCATTTAATTTTTATTAAATATATTTAAGTGATTAAAAGTTTTAAAATTGTTAATTTTAAGACAATAATAATAATAATAATAATTTGTATACATAAATTATTTTAAACAAGATATTTCTTTTGTTAGTAAAAGAGCATTTCTTAATGCGCAAACACTATATGTATGATAATTACAATAGAAATACTCGGGATATTTAATTTCCATTTGTTTAAAGTTGATGCATCCAAAGTCTTCGATGTTAAAAACTCTTTTTTTAAGATTTTTTTTCTAGCCATTGTCTCTTTTCTTCTCCTTTAACATATATTTTACAATAGTGTACATTAGCTTTTAAAAACTTTGAGTCGCTTTGAAATGTGACTGATCCATCGTTCCACTTTAGGTGATGATAGTTCTTTGTTAACCAGTTTACTTCTTTTTGCTTCTTTGGCGATAGACATTTAAAATCAAAGGGGGTTCTATAATGAAATTTATGGCTTCATTGTTGTTGTTGTTGAAAACGATCGCTACTTCTTTTGCGATGAAATCATCTGAATCGCTTTTGAATCCTTGCATATCTATACAAACTATATTATCATCCATATTGTTTAATTTATAAGACTTTTCGGACTTGTCCTTTTATGGGTACATATTCAATTATGCGATCATGAATAAGAATGCAGTACGCTGATGTCTTTGATGCAATATTTGTAGCTGTTTCAAATTCAATTTTTATATCAATTGGTCCATTATTGAGCGATTCGTTTTGATGGCTGACATCTACTACAATAATCGGTGCATTATTTTTAAATTCTTGAGCAGTTAGAAGCGGTTGAGATTCTCTCATGTAATAGCTCTGTTGAAATCTTAGATACATATCATATACAATTGCATAGCGTTCATTCTTAAATCTATTATTTAGGTCATCATATGGATATGATACTGAATTTAAATATACTTTTAAATTTGTCAGGTCACAATGAACAAACTTATTTTCTTGTTGAAAAGCAATCAATACAAAACGGGGTCGTTCTCTACTTGCAGCTAATTTAAAATTCCAGATATGACTTGATCCTGTATTAAGTTGTGGATTAACATGACAATCCCAACTACGGAATGCCATCGGTATAGAACCACCATTGTTAATAATTTTTGTCATATTCAACTTGCTAAAATCAGATAATTGTACATGTGGAATTCTCCATGAGATGAGTGAAATTAAAAGTTTTGCTTTTTCCGTGGAAACGCTCGAGTGTACAAGATCTTCATCGTTCTTATTACGCAAGAGTATCAATTCATGTTTTCCATTTAGTATGACTTTGTTGTAGTCTTCAGCGAAACCCAAAAGCATTTTAAGGGTACATAAAAGTTAAAATATCCATTAACAAGTTTTAAATCATCAATTTTATTCCAGCCAGCATTCTGCATTACAGTGCTTTCCGTTGGTGATAAAGAAACCAAATTTTTTATGGTAATTGTACCTCCTAAATATCTTGTATGATCAATTTCAATACCTTTAAGTTCATAACGAATTTCATCAAAGAGATATGCAACAAAGTTGTTTTTTAATTTAAAGTTGTCTGTAGATGTGGAGGTTTTCTCATCTACAACAGATCCCTCGACATATATATAATTTTCACTAGGTAACACATACAAATCTTGATTTTGAACTGAAATTCGAATTTCATCATTATTGTTGTAAGATTGTAGGTATGGCACGTATGTATGATAGTCCTTTTTGATTATATTTTCATCAGATAATGGTTTATCTAAGACATTTATTATTGAACTCATTATGCCTTCAATTTAAAATTCAATAACTTGAGAAAATTTTTATTTGCTGTCGTTAGAGTTTTTTGATGAATTGACCTCTTTAATTGTGGTTTAGATCGTAATTATATTTTATGCTCGTATGCTGATGGTGTTGTTGTTGCTACATTCTGCGATATACTCGAGTTGAATATTAGCATTATTTAGTTGGTCTTAAATGAATTCGTATTGTTATTTCCTCTCCTCGGAAATTAATTAAATCACCGTGCTGATCAACTACTCGTAGAGCTAGTGAACTTATCTCTCTGGAGTTCACCGGTAAATAAATGAGATTTCGAGGTATCTCATCTAGTGTATGCACCTTGGAATTATTCATATATGTATTAACAGCGATACTACTTTCAATTCGCAACAGATTCACCTTGAAAATATTAACTGGAAGATCAGAATAATGATCATCGTTTGGAGTTAGGATTTTACTATTGAATCCCAAGAGTTTTCCAATTGTATTTTCTTTATTAAAATATATTGCATCCTTAGAGCTGTTGACTTTAACTTGCATTGTATTGTTATTGGCTTCTATAAAAATTCTATTTTCTGGATTGTAGCGTTTATATTGTTCCTCTATATAATCAACTATATCATTCACTTCATAAGATTCAATTGGTATTTCAATCACATTTTCACCTATATGAAACAAATTGTTGTAGACATCAACATTTGGGATGCTATTATATGAATGAAAATCAGTTAGAGCACACTCATATGCCACATTTAAATCAATAGGTGGGAAGTAATTAGCAGATAACTCTGATGAGTTGGAGCTTAGAGTAAGTGTTATTGACATTACGACTGTCTGATTACGAATAAATAAGTTCAACACAAAATTGTTTATAAAAAGGATTTACATATTTATTTCATCTTTTTTATTTTAAATTTACATTATAATTTTAAGTACTAAGTATGTATGTATAATAATTGCTGATATTGTTTAAACTATAATATTTCATCTTTACTTATCCATGAATTGTGATCGTTACTAAATCCTAACCATTTAACAAATGCTTTGGCTCCTCTGGTTTAATAATCTTTTCAACAAGATATGTATTAGGAAATCTTGTTTTTAAAAGTTCTTCATCATAAATTCCACCTTTAATAGGATTTCCACGATAATCTTCTAATATGTATGTTGTGGGATATGTATTTTCAATAGATTTAATTGTGAAAATTTCTGTTGTCCAGTTTGGAGTATAACCTTTTTCAAAAATATGCTTATATTTGCTTATGCGCACATGATCACCAACATTAAATTTCGATATTTTATACATTTTCAAATGACTGTATACTGTATTCAATAATTTTTTCTCATTTGAAGAGTTGACTTTAATTGGAGCCATTTTAATGGTACGATGAACTTTTCTGTTATATGATTCTAATAGATCTTTGTAGATATCAAGCCAATTGTATCTACCATTAAAACTAAATTCTTTCCACATCATCCCTTTTAAATCGTTCTACTATTGATGCTTTCATTCTGCTATACGTTGAATAGTGATTAATCTTGTACTTATCCATCAATTTTCCAAAGTGTTTATTGAAAAATTCTTTACCATCATCTGTTTGTAGGTTTTTTGGTACTCGTCCCAATTGAAAAATATATGACATGGCTTGGGTTGTTTCAAGTGCAGTTTTTGTTTTAAGTGGTACTGCCCATGCAAATTTGCAGAATGTGTCAATTACAGTTAACAAAAATCTATAATTTTTATTGTCCATAGAATAATTTCCCATTTCAACTAAATCAGCTTGCCAAAGATCATCTATTCCTTTCATCACAACTCTACGACGTAAAAAGATTTTCGAGCTTGTTTATGGAGTTCATTTACTAAAATTATTTTTGAAGTCATTTTTTAGTATTAAGAATTATTTTCGATGTGTTGTGATCTATTTGATACACTTTTAGCTATTGACACAAACATGTAATTTTCAAATCTATAAATCTTCTCATTAACTTTTGTTTTGTATACTTTCAACAAATTTTTGTAGATATCCGTCCTCCAAAAATGTTTTGATTTTGGAAATAGTTTCTTGCATTTTCTTATTCTCTTCCAACTGTAATATTATTGCATGTTGTAGCATTTCGATTTGAGTTCTTAGAGTATCATGATTGAGTTTGCAGAAACATTCTATTGATAACATCGTTTTCTTCCACAGCTTTTGCCACATTTTTGATTCTTTTGTTTTGGACATCGATGTTGTTGTTCGCATCCATAAAGAACCCCAACATTTTAGGGGCATTTTTCAATGAAATTATATTGCTTGTATCGTTTAGATAATGTCCAAACTTGTCAACAGACATACTTTATATAGATTATTCTATTATATTAGCTTCGCGAAGTTCTTCAATAATTGATACAATTTCGTTATTATGATTAGTATGACCTGAACCTTGTGATGATACCAGTAGTCGAAGTCGATCTACCATCTCATTTGGATCATCCCAGTATATATAGTTTGACTTATGAGGGTTAAACTGCATCAATCCATCACCTTTATAATTAGATATTGTCTTATTTGGTATTGATTTTGATAAATTCTGTTGGTTTTTCTCTTTAAACATCTTTTTAATAATATGTTTATATTTATAGCCTTTCGTTCCCTTGATTTGTCCATCAGGTTTATAGTCTCTTCTGTACGCATTTGTATTAATTAAAATTTTTTTGTAGAGTTCTAGTTCATATTTATCATAGTTTTTTTGTATTTTATGAAACATTAGAGAAAATAGTCCTGGTGTTAGAGCCCATATTTGACTACCAACATGTATTTTGTTTTCATTTAATTTGAGCTTACTATCACCAAATTTCCATTCATTATTGATATCTTTATGTGGACCATAGTTAGTATCTAATTCATTACTTCCTTCCAAAACAGATAAGTCAGTGTAACTCTCTTCAGCATTTAAATTTTGAGAGTAAAAATCGTCATCATCGTCATTATCATTATCAATAGTACTTTCACCATCACGATCAGCAAGTGAATTGCTGGTATCAAATATTGATTCTTCTACAAGTTTCTTTGGTGTAGTTGTCTCCCACTTAATTGATGGTTTCTTAAGATGATTAGAACTGTTATTATATTCAATTTCTGTTTTCATGTCATTCTTTTCTTTTTTGATAATTCCATTGATATTATTAGAATTATTTATAAATTTGTTTAAAGGATCTGTTATAGGTTTAAATGTATCTTTTAGTTGTCCACGTGTGTCTATTTCGCCCGTTTTTATACTACGAAGCTTTTTCTTCAAGACATTTCTTGTCGCAATCAGCTCTTTAAAAATTTTCTCATCCATTTTCCAGATATCAGATCAGCTTATTAGGTATCGGATCAGGTTATCAGATCAGCTTATTAGGTACCTGATCAGGTTATCAGATCAGGTTATTAGGTATCAGGTCAGGTTATCAGATCAGGTTATTAGGTATCAGATCAGCTTATTAACTACCTGATCAGGTTATCAGAACAGGTTATTAGGTATCAGATCAGCTTATTAGGTATCTGATCAGGTTATCAGATCAGCTTATTAGGTATCAGATCAGGTTATTAGGTATCAGATAAGATTATTAGGTATCTGATCAGGTTATCAGATCAGCTTATTAGGTATCAAATCAGCTTATTAGGTATCAGATCAGATCAGGTTATTAGGTATATAATTAGATGAGGTATAGTTGATATTTCAAGAGCTATGTAGATGTATTATGGTTAAGGCCAGATTATATACTAAAGTTTTTCTTTTATGTAGATCAATTTATATTGTTATGAAATAATCGAATAATTTTCTGTAGCGCCCATTGTTTAATTCATTATCTTTGCTTATCATCAAAAATTCATATTTATCCTTCCAGCACAATCGACAAATTTCATGAAACTTTGCATAACTCATATCGCTGGCAACATGATCCCTATAAACATGTTTCATATTTGTCTCATCTTGTTTAAACATTATAATCATATTCGCATTGTCTCTTATTAAATGCTTGGGAATTCTGGTATAAGTTTGGCACAAGTAGAATGAATCAACATCCCTATGTCGTCCCATACAAAAATAAGTTATTCTGCTTCTCACATGCAACATAATCAAATATCATAATTGAATTAGTTTTAGCTTTGTCAGGGGAATAACTGATTCATTTTCGGTGAATGTGTAATATCCCATTCCTTTAATAGGTGTAATTAATCTCTTCAAGTATTCATATTTCGGCTGATATAGAGATTTTGAGTATAAATAGATGTTTTCAAACTTTAGTCTATTAGGACTTTCTAGTAAGCCAATCATAACATTAGTCTTTCCACAATTTGATGGTCCCACTATTAGAGCACGAATAGAATTTGGTAAGAGTGAACTATGTTTTATTTTTGAAGTGATGTTCGATGAATCATCAATGTTTCGAACTAAAATATTTTTATGTTGTTTTACTAACTGCATTTTTATAACTAAATGCAGTTCATGTTTGTTACCTTTTATAATAGAAAAAATAAATAAATTAAATAGTTATACATTATCAAAAGTCATTTAGTCATAAAAACACCTTCGTTGGAGTAGGTTTACTAGATAAAATAATAAACTCTCTTCCTGTTGAACTTCATCTTCCTGGATATCAATATTGTGGACCTGGAACTGAACTACAAAAACGTTTAAATCGAGGTGATAAAGGGATCAATTTATTGGACTCTGCCTGCAAAAATCACGACATAGCTAATTCTAAAAATAAAGATTTAAATATTAGACATCAAGCTGATAAAATTCTTGAAAATTCAGCTTGGGATCGAGTTGTATCAAAATAGAAAAGTCTTGCAGAAAAATCATTTGCATATATGGTTACTAACGCTATGAAAGCCAAAACAAAATTTGGTATGGGTGTGGAGAAAAAGAAAAATGTTAAGAAACCTAAATTAAATGGTAAAAAAATTGTTCAGTTCATCAATTAGATCTGCAACAAAAATACTAAAGGAGAAAAAACCTTTAGACATTAACAATGCTATTAGAATAGCACGCAAAACGATCAACAAAACATTAAAAGGCAGAAAATCTCAAGTTATTATATCTCGCATAATAAATGTACCAAAAATTGGTGGTTTTTTACCTCTAATACCGATTTTAACTGCACTGGGTGCAATTGGTAGTCTAACGACTGGATGTGCTGCTATAGCTAAGGCTGTAAATGCGACAAAGAATGCAAAAAATCAGCTTGATGAAGCAATTCGACATAATAAAGCGATGGAATCTATAGCTGTTGGGAAAGGACTTTACCTAAAACCATATAAAAAGGGTTATGGTTTAGTTTATAAAGAGCAGACAAAAAACTCTTAGAAATGCTACCTAATAGACCACTATCAGAAGTCGACTTAAGAAATTTTTCAAACAAAATTCCACATTTTAGAGGAGTTTTCATGTTGGACTCACTACCAAAACGACCAAAGAAAAAAGAATGTGGCATAATCAATTTGGATATATCAACAGGACCTGGTACACATTAGGTAGCATATTATAAAAACATCAATGAAAAAGAATATTTCGATAGTTTTGGAAACTTACAACCTCCTTCGGAAATACTCAAATATCTGTGCACAAATATAAAATACAATTATAATCAACATCAGAATTTTAATACATTTACCTGTGGTCATTTATGTCTTAAGTTTCTTTATGAAATAGCAGAAAATATTAAATAAAAAACACAATTGTATATATATATATATGTATATATATATATATATATATATATATATATATATATATATATATATATATATATATATATATATATATATATATATATATATATATATATATATATATATATATATATATATATATATATATATATATATATATATATATATATATATATATATATATATATATATATATATATATATATATATATATATATATATATATATATATATATATATATATATATATATATATATATATATATATATATATATATATATATATATATATATATATATATATATATATATATATATATATATATATATATATATATATATATATATATATATATATATATATATATATATATATATATATATTTCACAAAACTCTAATGCATTTTCATTTATTTATTTATAATTTACTATACAGAATTAATTTTTAATTTTTTTCTATTCCCAAATGGGATATTGAGCATTTTGAATCAAAAATTCGTCCATCTCACTCTCAAGGATTAAGCTTTGTTCACCATCTCTGCGTAGTTGAAATATTCCACTCGAGAGATCCTTAATTTCATCATCTGTCAGAGCATTATATCTTTTAGGTAGAAACATTATATTTTTTTCCATCTCAACTCTTAGTGTTGGTTCATATTTTATTGTTACGCATCTAATATTTTGAACAGGATATTTAGCAGCTACATCTAGATCCTTTATATGAATTAAGCTTTTGTTGTTTAGTGAATTAAATTTTGATATTGAATTTTTTGAGGAGCTCATTTTTTAAATAGATCTTGTCACTTTGAATCTTTAATTGAAGTTGATCTTGAAAGTAGTGATGATGAGTCCAATAAGCCTAACCGAAAATATTTATTGTGAGAATGTTTATATGTATGTATATGTGGAGAAATAGTGCTAGAGAGATAGGGATAGATATATAGGAATATTAATATGAATGTTCCTTCTTTTAATTTTTTAATAGTCTCTTTAAAAATGAGTTGGAAAGAGAAATATGTATATTCTATACCCCCTATTCTAGAAGGATTATAGGAAAATGGAGAAGGATATAAGAGGAGGAAAAAATAATATTGAATTTTATTCACTTTGTAGCTAAATATTTAGGAAAAAATTATCAGTATCGACGAATCCTTTGAAAAAGTAAGCAGCAACAAAATTAATACGGAATATTAACAAAAATGAGTCAAATAAGAAGGAGTCTTTATAATTTTATATGGGATTTTGATAGCTTTAGACTATACGATCATTGGGAACTGATCATATTTTTTCAAAATATGCTGAACGAGAATGATGAATTTGATGTTATGGAAGATGAGGACAATACAGAAGGACATTTCAAATGCTGTCCCTGGTATGATCCGAATTGTGAGGAAGAACCTGGTACATGTAGGTGCTCGATATACTTTCTACGGAAAGCTCTATTAGAAAATTTAATGGAATCTTATTATGCAATGTTTCAACCATCATAATTAAACTTAATAATTAAAATAGTATTATTAAAATAAAATATTCACTGTCTTGTACTATATTTTTAAGTTAAAAATTTAATGAATAACTTATGAGATTATCCAACTTTTTTTTTTACTCTGTAAAATGTTGAAATAATTAATTTTAATACAATTTCATAATGTTGTGAAATTCAAATTCCCTTGTCAAGAAATAAACAAATCAAATCAAGATTATGCAGGATTTAACAGTACAGTTAAACTTATAAACAGAAAAATTTGCAAGTAAGCAAAAAACAAGACAAGAATTGTTTTGATCCAACAAAAATAGTTTTCTCTGCTAGCAGCAAGACGTGTATGCACAGTCAACGTCAGCGTTTTTTCAATTTGATGATGATATCAGGGCTGAACAAGAAAATAAAACAAAGATTGTTTAATTTTTTTGATATTAATAAGATTTTTTATTATTATCTAATTTTTTTCTTATATCATTATTATTATAATTTTTTTTAATAACAAACCAAATTTTCTTAATAACTAAACATTAATAACTAAACATTAATAACTAAATATTTACATATAAACAGAAACAAATTAAATATAAGTAAAAAACTCATCATTCTTCTTGAAGCTTATCAATTTCCATTAGCAACATATCCAGTTCATATTCTGGATTTGTTTCCTCAATTCGATAATTATACCATGCTAATGTATTTATACCATCACATTGTATTTTTCTTTTATCATCTTGATAACTAAGTACAAACTTATTTAGTTGGTTGGTATAAATTTGATGAACTTTTGACTTAAATGTTAACATGTCATCATAAACAATAGACTTATTAAATAAACAATTTTTATACGCCTCTAAACTATATTTATCAAGAACACATTTCTTAACCCCCTTCGATTTTTTTACTTCATTTTCATATTGCAAAAGAATACATTTTTGACCGAAGTCCCACAAATTCTTTCATCACTTTACCACAATTTTCATCCTTCATCATACCCACCACCTTTTTGTTTAAAAGAGGAATACCATATACGTTATCTTTTGGGTAATCGGAAGTGTCAAATTCTTGTTCTATGTCAGATTTTATGTCGGCATAAAAGTCGTCAGTTTTTATTGTATATATAAATGAGTCGGTGTCCATGTAATTTAAAGATAAATTTGATTTAAACTTGGGCTGCATTAATCCATAATGGAAATTATACATTTTCCATTTAGCTTCAACGCACAAAATCCCAGGTATATGGGCTTGTTATAGTATGTTTTTAATCTATTCATATGAATTGCCACCAAATCCTCTGAAAATAAAGATATGCTATGAAAATTGGATTTAGATATCCATCCAATCCTGAGCTCCCAAATGGTTGTAGTTAGTTTTATTCCAGTTGGTCACAATTCTAACATCTTTTCTTTTATCACCGTTCTCCATGGTCTTACCGTATACCGCGTTATTAAGTAATTAAAAAAATTTTTTTCAAATGCATTTTTTGCTGAAGCTCTATGTTTAGTATTCAAATCTATATAGTCTTTTAGCCATGGAGATTGTTTAAATGCTAGAATACGATGCGTTTTCTTTAGAATCAAACCATATTCCAAACATTGGTTAAGAACTCTGTAATGTTTAACATAAGAGTTTTTTGGCGAAAAATTCGCAATTAATTTCTTATGGTTTGATTCTAAAGTTTTCTTGTTTTCAACACAGAAGGGAAGGTCATTGTGAGAGTCATGCAGATGTGAAGGATATTCCAAAGTGACCTCATATACATAACCATCTTGTCTATGCTTTTTGCATCCAGATTCAGCTCATCACTTGTCAGCCATCGGAATCCGCCATAAGGAAGATACTAAGATACTCAGACATCGCCCAACCGTAAAGGTTATTTGCGTCTAAATATATTAGAAATTCTGAAGGCTTTTCTTCCTCAAAATCATCTAAATATTTATTATTTGCTTTGGAATATCGCTTACTGCACTGTACCATTCCACCACGTATTCCCTTTTTAAAGACGTTATACATGTCAATGTCTGTTAACAACTCTAATTCTATTTGTGTGTGTTTTAACATGGCATCCCATGATAGTCCTGGAGCAGTATAGTACTGACACGGATCTAGATTATAAATTCCCTTACAGACTTTTCGAAATTTTCGAATATGTCTGCTAACAAAAGCACATCTGTTTTAAGATATAATTCCATATAATCTCGCAGGGTTTTGCAATTAAAGGTATGCCAAATCTTTATTGCATGCTCATAATCTTCAATTGAGCATTCCTTGTTATTTAATTTATTTAAAAAATCTTCTCTTGATGGAAGCTGACCATCATCCAATTTTTCAAATGAATCAAGATATTCATAAGGGAAAACACCCTTTCTTCGTACAAGGTCAAATTCTGTCTTTCTGTTAAAGTGTGCCCTAACCGTATGGAAATCATTGTCCGTTAGATTATTAGCCAAGGAATCTAAGCTATCAGCCATAAAACGAATAGTATCTAAAAATCGAAGTTCCAGATTGCAATTGCCTGTCATTTTTGTAAATGTAGATAGTGAAATGTACAGTTCTTTGTTCAGTGGTAGGACTTTTATGTAGTCAAACTTTTTACCTAATTCTTTAACAAAGAGGTGCGAGTCATAAGATGAATAATTATGAAAATATATAGGTATGAACTTCGGAATTTGGTACTTTAAGTTGCAAATATTGTGAGCTGCACCTCGATATTTACCACTTATATGACAATGATCTCTTACACGATCTTTACCGAGAAATTTGTCACATATGTGACAATTTATTGAATTTCCATTTTTGTCTTACTGGTGAGGAACTGATTGTAAATCTCTTCACAATCGTCAATTAACCAGTCAACAAATTTTACAGATGCGTCCTTACCAGGATATATCTTAAATTTATCTAAACTATTATTACCTACACATTTTATATAATAACTAAAGGCACAAGGAATGTGCCTCTTTATAACTTGAGTTTTGTCACTTACAGTAGTTTGGATATCTTCTAGTATGCATTCGAAATCTGCATATATAACGAATGCCACATCCATCTGCCGCTGGTGATCTTTGAATTTTAAAGCACTATTTTCGGGAGAAGGTAACGCAGCAACAATTTTCCCACATTCCGTTTTGTGTTGTTCCATAGTCCATTCACTGTGCGTATATTGTAGGCAGATATTACAAAATTTGAGACTTTCACGGTGCTTTGTTGTCTGAGTTTTCAAAAGTCTGTAAAAGGAATAAATTTATATATGTATATAGTTATTCAATCATAAATATTTATTTACTTACCTTGATATATCTTTAATAAAAATGTAATGGTGAATGTCTCCAGCTTCCAACAGCAATAAATTCACATGCTTTGTTTTTTCCTTTTGTGTATTGTAGAATGGTCCCATTATTTCATCCTTCTCATTATCATACCCAAACACATTCACACTTATTCCATCATTCATATCCTCAAATGCTTGAATATTTTTTAATGCCAATGGGAACATTAAATTTGTGAAGTCAAGCACAATTCCATTTTGTAGGCAAATGACATCAGCACTAATGTCCTCGATGTTATATGAGCTGTAATATTCTTTATGATTTGTTATTGTGGTATCTAATGCAGCAACTAAACTCCATTTAAAACAATAATCATCATTATTTTCAATGTTGATACAGGTCCGCTTTTTAGCTAGTTTTAATGGTGTGCTTATCCAATGAGATCCTTTTACCAGTGAGCTTTTGTTTATGTTAATTTCAGCGCGAATAATTCTTATTAAAGTCCACCCAGAATCTCTTTCTTCGAATTCTGACATTTTATTATAAATGTTCTGGAATTGTTTTTCAATTAGCTCATCTACATTACTTCCCAGACACAATAGATCCATTGTTGTTCTGTGAGAAATTTGACACAAGTCAATTTCTTCCCAACAATTTTTATGTACTCTCCAATAAGAGTTACACAGAATTTTAAAATATTATGTTTAACCAAACTTTTTTGAAGTCTTTCTTTGAAAATAGGATTATTTTCTAGAACAAAGTCTTCAGATGGAAGATCATCTTTTTTGTTGGGAATTCCATATGTTGCAATATTTTTTTTAATGCACTGTTTATTTCATAATATTTTGGTTCTACATTCAAAGGAGTATCATTATATTTACCGTTGGGAGAATTTGAAGTATCCATGTCATCAAGCACAATATTATCTAGTTGTTGCTGTTGTTGTTGATGATGATGCTGCTGTTGTTGATGATGATGTTGTTGTTGATCATGATACTGCTGTTGTTGCTGATGATCTTGCTGCTGTTGTTGTTGTTGTTGGTGTTGAGGATACCTGGAACTGTCTATCGACAAAGCATATTGATTATTCGAAACTGAAGGATAATAGTTGGGTATGTTATATTGCTGCCATTGCATTGGTGAAGTATATTGATAGGGAATAGGAAGATGATGTGGAATTTGTATGGGTACTAAAAACTGATTGTTCAACCCCGTATGATAGTACGAAGTCCTTGGGAAGCTCTTGACATTGGAGGCTGTACATCACATGACACTGGCATCTGCACATGTTGTAGTTGAGCATGACTTTTGCAATGCTCCAAATACGACTTTTGGTATTTGTATTCCTTTTGACATATTTCACAAACATAGCTTGAAGAATTCATTTTTATTTATTTATTTATTTAATCAAATTTATTTAATTATTTTATTTTATTTATTTAGTCCTTTTTTCAAAAACACTATAAACTTCTTTATTAATCAATTTTTTTTTGTTTTCAAACTATTTATTTAATTAGCAACAATTAACTTTATTTAATTATTTAATTTAATTTATTTAGTTCTATTGTAAAAACACTATGAAATTGTTTATTAATAAATTTTTTGCTTTCAACCGCACTTATTGAGATATCAGAATATACCGATGAAAATCTTCATTATTTCTTTTACTTATATACATCCTATGAGAATCGCATAGTAGGCATCAACATGATTCTGTAGAACAAATATTCAAATTATTATCCCAAGAAATAAACAAGACGGACATTTGAAACGACATACACATATTCTTCACAAATCTAAAGATAAGAAAAAAGAAACACACACACACAGCCATCCCCCCACACATCCACGCACCCACAGCCATACAAAAAGTAAATGTAAACACAAGCACCACAAAAAATTATCAAGAACAAAAAAATAATAATAGCGACACACAATAAACCCCGTAGGAACCCAAGTCCACTTTTTTATCTACAAGTTTTGTGACGTTTTCACCAAACTTGTCTTCACTCTTTATTTCCACATATAATCTAAAACACTACCCAATCTCTCAATATGACCCCATAAGAACCACATTGTCTATAGTAAGCCAATACTTTCAAGCTCCAAACTCACTACCCAATGTCTCAATATCACTCCATTAGAACCACATTGTCTTTACTAAGCCAATACTTTCAAGCTCCAAACTCACTACCTAATGTCTCAATATCACCGTATAAGAACCACATTGTCTATACTAAGCCAATACTTTCAAGCTCCAAACTCACTACCCAATGTCTCAATATCACCCCATAAGAACAACACCCTAAATGTCTATAACACCAAAAAGCATTACCCACACTATAATTTTTCACAATCTTCACTTTACACATTTTGCCTACAGGGCACTTTCATTTTTTCCCCCACGGGTATCAAATTACACTTTTGTTTATTTAAAAATTAAAATTTCAAATTTTAATTACCCAAATTTTAAAATTTTAATTAGGCTCAGGACCCCAGTTCCCTACTACTCAAATACATAAAACAAAATTTTAGCTCTAAATATAATAAGTAGAAAGTGGCTCAGTGGATAGGGTACATGCCTTGAATGATGAGAACTGTGTGTTCACTACATGGTTGAGACAAATGTTTTTTAATATTTAAAAAACTATAAATAAAGAAACCAGTAAGTGCACTAGTCTATAATAACTGGTATTTCAACTGGCATATAACTATGTACAAATGAACTAGTTGGGCTCCTATGACAACCTAATGTTAAAATCGATAGTTCGATATATGGAAAAAGGACAGTTAGGCAAGTAGTCTGAATAAAAAAGCAACTGTATATTTCTAGCCACATACTAGTCATTTTGTCTGCAGGGTATTTACACTTGAAAATATGTACATTTTAAAAAAATAATTTAAATTACTAGTATCATTACAACTAGTTGTATGACTGTTCCAAAACGTTGTTGTTTGACTAGTATCGTTACTAGCTTCATTACAACTAGTAAGATAGCCTTTGTTGACTAGTAACGTTACAACTAGTATAATCACTCTCCCAAAACGTAACTAGTTGTACATTTAACTGCAGGGTATGTACATACTTAGAGGAGAAACCCATTAAGCCCGTGCGAAGGTAAAATATGCAAGAAACCTTTACAAAACTGCCTTTGAGGATTCGTTGTAACAGTAAGTATGTATATATGTATGTATGCATGTTTCGAATTTTTTTTAATTACAAATTTTACATACATATTTAAAAAAATTTGAATTTTTTAATAAATTTTTATAAACAAACGTCAGCTTTTAATAGAGTTACCAACAAATATCATACGCTTATATAAGAAAAAAAGGAAAATATATGAAAACAAATATATTGGCAATACTATTCTCTCACGAAATAAAACAGCTTTTTTTACTTCAAAATTGAATATACGAAAGCTTTTAAATGTGGTTTTACGTTTTTGTAACATCCCTCTAGTCAGCCTAGAACCATATGTCTCTATGTCAACACTCTTTACTAATTAGAGACAACAGTTCTAGTGTATTTCTGGTAACATTGTCAACGAAAGCGTCAATAGTTTGTTCTCTTTTTATTATGCTGTGCAGAGTTGCAAGCAGCCGCTAGCCGCCGATCGGCTAGCCGCTGCCGCTTCTGATTGACTTTTTCAATTTTAACCAATGTTTTTTTGTAAAATAATATAATTTTTTATTGAAAATATATACATATGTTTTAATTAAATTATTTCTTTATTTTAAAAGTGTTTGCATTATAACTTGGTTGAAGCTGACAAATAAGCTGCCATGTCATTGTTGTCAATGCCGCTGCCTACCAACATTATTAGAGATTTTTTTGACAATTTTTATATTTTTAATTGTACCAGCTTCTTTTTATACTTCTTTTTTTGTGTGAAAAGATTTAAAAAGGTGACTAGAATTATTTTGTGTAAAGAAATAAACAAAAAATGAGCAAGAGAAGTTATAAAAGAGTTTTAAAAAAAAAAACAAAGAATAATTTATGAAAATCGAAGTTTGCAATGTAAGCAGAAAAACAATTAATTGAAATTGTGGAAAATACTGAAGATGTGGAGCATTTGGAAAATCTTCTGTTCCGCAATTGACGAAAATTAATGTAATATAATAATTCCCAAAAAAATAACTTTTTATAAATATGCGAGTGCCCGCGCAAAAAAATAAATGTTGGCATCACAGCTCATTGCGAAAACAGTTCGTAGCTGTTGTTGCTTTTATTTATTTTCAACTGCATTTACAACTACAATTTAGAGTTGGAAAAAAACCAACCTGTTGTAGTACGCAAGTAAAGAAAATAAAAAACATGATTGATTATGGAGCTCATGTTTCAACTTTGATATTATAAACTTCTTATTCTTATGATTAGGAGTTGAATATAATATCTTTAGTTTTTCTATGAGATTTTTGGGTAAAGGTTCCCTGACGATTTGCATTAGCCCCAATGAAATGGCCATAGGAACTAGCTAATACCCCTCCATAATCAATTTCAATGTATTTTAATAAAAATATTATATTTCACTTAGAAAGTAAAATATCAAGTTGGGAAAAAGCACGTTAAAAATTAAAAAAAAAATGTTTTAAGTTGGATGGATATTTTTTAACTGCAATTGAAAGATATATAAATTTCAAAAATACTTCGCTATGAATAATAATAATTTATTTAATTTTTAATAAAAAATAATAATAATAATTATACATGTGTTTAAGTGTAGGGTCACTAAAATGTACTAGTGAATATTTGGTTTAAATGTCTCCATATGGTCGTAAAAAACTACCGCGTCAATAGCGTTAAAATCTACTGGTAGATTTTCAATGGCAAGCCTATTTGATAGGCGATTACATTGGCTAAGGTACCCTTGGTCAGTAGTACTATTGACAATGTCAATAGCAAATCACTACAACTTCACTATTCACATTTCCTGCAGGGATGAAATATTTAAGTGAGTGAGAATATATGAGAGAAAACAAAAGAGCTTTTAATTTTTTCATACATATTTGGTTATTATAAACTGAATTCTTTCGTAATAAACGAATGAAAACATATAAATTAGCCGATAAGCAATAGGCTTATCGTTGGTTTATAAATTGCAACAGTAAAGTAACAAACAGCCAGCAAAAAACTAAAATTTGCTTCAACAAACTGAACATTTAAATAAGAAATCAAAATTTTTGCAAAAAAAACGATATTCAGAAAGATCCCAATTTGCAAAAAAAATCGATTAATTTATGCTCGTGTGTAAAAAACACAGCTAAAAATCTGCTAGACTTTAAAGAAAATCTTAGTCGTACTGGGAAAATAAGGTGGCATGCAATTACGTCCAAAGTAATAATGTTGATGGACATTATGTCCAAGTTGAAATGGAAATAATGTCCGTGAACATTATTTCCACATGGAAAGGGAAATAACGTCAATGGAAACTATTTCCTTTTCAGAGTGTAAATAATGCCCATCAAAATTGAGAAATAACGTCCATGAACTTTATTTACACTTTGAAATAGTATCCATTGCTTTCTCCTCTGGGCATATAAAGTAGTGGCTTCGCTAAGTAAAGATTTTTTTTCTTGAGGACTTTCTCATCGGATATGTCGAATTACCTTGACAAGTTATTTCATACACCACATTATCTGTCTCAGAAGTCAGAAATGTCTCAGAGTTTTATTTGATTTGATATTTTTAGGTTACGCTACTATTTGTAGCGATTTATTTGGCCCGGAAATTTCCTTATCGCCATGACTAATTACGGCTTTCACCTAAGGAGCCTCCTCCAAGAGATTCGCGTCGATCTGCACCGATGTACAGAAAGCCGGAATCCTCAAAATCCTCTCCTGTTTTGTTCCAATGAGTTTTGTTTGGTTTTCCACCACGATCTTAAAT
Organism: Panzeria rudis; assembly: GCA_956483635.1. Lineage (NCBI taxonomy): Eukaryota > Metazoa > Arthropoda > Insecta > Diptera > Tachinidae > Panzeria > Panzeria rudis. The sequence goes on from OY101447.1 coordinate 86,774,631, forward strand.
TAAGCTTTCTTAGAAAGCTAGGTTAGGTTATCAAAAGAATTTTTTGCATGCGGTTAGCAACCAACGACACGAAACATCAACTCGGCGCCGTTAACTGCCACCAACTTGCTAATCACATGCGGGGTGTGAGACGTAAAACTCTCGAAGGCCAATAAATTAACAGTGGCCTGGTTGCATTTACGAAGTAATTGCCAACGACGCGTGATGTTAACTCGTCCAGAGCTGCTTTACGACTGGGGATATTATTATTGTTTTTCGTCATTCGCCATATGTTTTAAAGTTTTGTTTTCAGTCAGTTTTGGCACATATGGTACACTGTAAAAAACTTTTTCTGCAGTTTAAGTATTGCCATATTTTGTCCGATTTTTTTTCAAACATTTGTTTATCAAGTTATTTGTGATGTATATCGGAAAGCTGTTCTTTGTCATTATATTTCTTATTTTGTTCATGTTGTTATATCTCAATCGTTTATCGCTAATATTAAGAACTTTGTTTATTAAATTCATCGCAGTATTTATTTTCAAATTTATTGGGTGTGTTGAATGATAATTGTTATTTGAAAGGCTACTAAATTACGCGGCAAATAGTGGCTCTGATCGAATAAAAGGCGACCAAGTTAGAATGGATAAAAGTTATAATTCTATGAAATTTTTAAAGTTCATCACCAATTGTTGCGTTTTCGGAAGCTGTTTTGTACCACAAATAATAAAAAAATCCATAGATTTATAATTTTATTGAATCTGATAAAAACAAAAAATCTTTTATTCTGTGTTTTATTATTTAGGCTGTTCATGATCATATTTTTTCCTTACTTTAGATGCAAATAAAACAATTTATTCCATTTTTGTTCCCAATATTTCATCGGCTTTTTTCCGGTGTCTTTATAAGAATCTTATAATCGACTTTGGATGGTGCTTTAAAGAGAAGTAAATATATGCACATACATCGAGAAACACAAATGTACCGTTATATGAACAATGGATATAGTGAACTTTTTTCAGTGTATAGCATACCATTCCTAATTATCCTAAAAAATGCATTAGCAAAATGTAAACCTTTTCGTTGTAAATTGACAACCTGTTTGAATGATTTTGTGTATTTTACATAGAATTGTATTTCAATTATTTTTTACATATTTTTTATGTTGGTATTCTTCAAAAGAAAATTCTCAAAATACACGGCAGAACAGAACAACGTTGTTTTTGGAAATGCTTCCCTGGTTCCTTAGAATATTGCTCCTGTCTAAATTTTTCTGAATATCACGTTACGGACTTTTGCGCAATAAAATCGTTTGAACTCAAAGGCAAATTAGTTCGAAATAATCACACCAAAATATAAAATTATTTGTTTCAAGTAGAGATCTGCAAAATTGAAATTGATAACACTCGTCGCGAAAATTTTGACTTGTCGTGAAAATATCCTTGACTAACTTCATTATGAAAAATATTTGTCATGAAGCAAAAAATCGTATCCAAACAAGCATACGTTACTTAAAAGTAATTTAATAAAACCTAAATCTTTTCATATACATACATCGAAGCAAATAGTATTATTTACTCATTATTAAAGAAATATTACGTTTTAAAATAAAAGAAGTATGCATTTAATATAAAATTTAGGAATTGTGGATTACGATTTTCTTGCGGTTAAGGGTCGTTATAAACTTTTGGATATTATATCGATGGTCATACATTGACAACTTGTAACTGAATTTTTATCATTTTTCACAAAACGCAGAAAACGTTCCCATTCTCAAAATAAAATAACAGAAATTAGTTGAGAGCATTTACTAAATAAATTTCAGCTATTTGATTTCTATGCTAGTAACGCTTTCAGCATATTTATAACGTAATTTCTTCTAGTGAAAAGTTGTAAAAACCAGTTACGTGTTGTCAACTTATGAGCGTCGATATGAACGTTTTTTGAAGGTCCAAAACTTTTAAAAATCATGTTGCTGATAGACTATTGGAGTAGGGTTGCCAGATTCAAATAGCTAGTGTACTATTGACATCTGATTAAAATCAGCATGATTTTCAAAAGAGAACTTGACACATTAAAATTTGTAAAACAAACCAAAACATGCAAAAACAAAATATTTATTGAGGTAGAATAACGTTTTCTTGTAGAAAACCAAAAGCTAAATCCATCTGAAGTGCTTCAAAACTTGCTTTTAAGTGGCCTTAGTATAGGGTTATCATCGCTTAATTTATAAAAAGAGGACAGCAGAGAAAAAAATCCCGGACATTTGCTTTAAAAAGTAGGACTTAAAAATAACACGAAATTAATTTTTTCCAATAATTTTACTATCAATAAAATCTTAAATACATATCGATGGTGTTGCGCAAAAAGGGCAAATCTCGCAACATTTTACATGGCAGATTGGCGCTAACTAGCTAAAAAAAACTCTAGTCGGCTTTTTAGTAAATTCTGATGTATTTGACCAACACACATAATTACTACAAAAAATCAGACTTTCTAAAATTGCGATATAATTAAGAAAATATTAAAGGCCAATTACATACATTAGTATATTTATTGCTTCTCTTGTAACATCATGAAAATATTAGTTTGGCCCTTTTTACAGAACACCATCGATATTTTAAATACATACACACGTCATGTATAGTATTATTTACAACATAAGCTGGACATCTAATATTCGTACCAATCACTATTTCCCTTTTTAGCTTGGTTTTTAATAAATGCAATTTTCAAGCAATATAGAAGCGACAAAATATATATTACGCGAATATAACCTCCCTTTTTAAGTCGGTAAAAAGTAGGACTTTCCCGGACGCACATTTTTTTCCCCGGACGCACATTTTTTTCCCCGGACAGAGACCACAAAAAGAGGACAGTGTCCGGGAAAAAGAGGACGGATGACAACCCTACCTTAGTAAGAAAGCAAGATCATCATCAATCTGAATAACGGATAATGATGGTGAAACATAAGGCCCACAAAGTAAGATTATTAGGATATTATTTCAATAAAGACCAGGAGCAGATGGTTTCTCTCCAATCTGAGCCAATAATGTCATATTAGAAGAATGGACAAAATACCATATGTTTAATATAAAAAATTAGTCGAATCTATTCCCAAGATTCTCCAAATGGTTATGAAAATATTAACTTAAGCAACATTGGTTTAGGTTGTAAACAGTATTGATACTTGTACACAGATATTGTTTCATAAAATTTTTGAAGTTATTTCTTTTTAGCAATGTATAGGCGTTATTAAATCAAAAATATCATTTCAGCTTGACAAATTATATTTGAGCTTGTAACTTGAGAGAGCCTATAATATCTTAACAATCAAGCTCATTCAAGCCCGTCTGGCAAGCCTAATTTTATGCACAGCTGCACCCAGTATCAAAAGGTTTTTAAAATGTTGTATATACTACTTTTTATATTTTGTTAGAGAAAATAGAAAAATATATCATCAGAATAAAATAAACACACTCGTACGTTTTTTAGGGTTTTTTCTTCGTAATAAACAAATATTTCGCAATTATTGGAAACTTAATTTTCATAAAAATTGCAATGATTTCTGTAAGTAAACGGTATACATTTACGATTTGAATACTAATATGTATGTCTTTCCAAACATAGAGAAGTTTTTAATAATTTTTATTAAATATTTCAGTAATTCTGCGGGGGGTGGGGGGGTTAATATCATTTCTGGGGGCATTGCCCCCACCCCCAGAAATGCTTATCTACGCCAATGACTGAATTTTAAAGTTTTGTGATATAAGTTTAATGTTGTTAATATAGTTTCGATTTCATCTTTTTTAATAATCGCAAATAAATCGTCTACATATTTGGATATAAATTTAATGTATCTGTTTTTTGTTTTAAATTCTGCAATAATGTCATCCAATAGTGCGTCTAATACAATATCTGCTATCGTCGGAGATAGTGGATTGCCCATTGTCATACCATATATTTCATGGTAATACTATCTATCATAAGTAAAATAGTTATTTTCTGTTAGACATAATTGAAGTAGTTTTAGAAATTTACATTTGCCAATTGTGGTGTGATCCTTCAGGGTTTCCCAATTTTCCATTATGTTCTTAATAGCTAGGTGTGTGTGTATATTCGTGAATAATGATACCACGTCAAACGATACAATAATGTCATTATCATCTAAAGTAATGTCATATAATTGGTCTTTTAATTGTAGTGTGTTCTTAACGTTGTATATTGGAGAAATTATATATTTCAGTATTTCTGCGATAAATTTTGACAGATAATAGCAAGGTACTTAGGAAATAGGCCTAAGCGGTGTATTAATCTTGTGAATTTTCGGTAAATCATAAAGTTCAGGTGCTACAGCAGCATGTAATGGCATTTTTGCTTTTTCTAACTTTGTTATGTGGTTCCCTTTGAAGAGTTCGGTTATTATATTGTTATTAGTTTTTTTCCGTTTTGTTGTTGGGTCTATTCTAATAACTTTGTATGTTGATTTGTCGTTAGTTAGAGACCAACCTAAATTACGACGCAAAGCGTTGTCTGGCTGTCAAAATTTCTCATGCCCATACAAAATGTATGAAACTAACCGAAATAACGCGGCGCCAACGCTTTGCAATTGGAAAATCCAATTTTGACAGCGCGTAAAGAAGTGAAGTTGGGTGCAAAAGTAGTGTTGTTTATATTGTTAATGCTCACACATATACTTACAGTAATGTAAATGTAGCTACTTTCAGGTCAATTAAGCGTCTTCATCTATATTTCTTATTTCTATTTAGAGTTTTTTATTAATCAAAGTGAGTAAACATTACTGTTTCTGGCACAACGTTAACGCTCTAATTTAGGTTACCCATGTCAGCGTAAAAGCTAAGCGTTAAATTACGTTGCGCTTTGCGTCGTAATTTAGGTTGGTCTGTTAGTGCATTCATTTTTTCTTTGTAATCATTCTTATAAAGGAAACAATGCAGTAACCACTGCCACGGTGGTAAGAATAGTTTTGTTTTTGTTTTCTTTAATAATTCGTTTTGTTCTCTCGTATAAATGCAGTATATATTTTTCTTTTTCACTATTTCTAGAATTTCACTTAAAATTTGTAATTCTATAGGCCATTTTTGATCTCATTAAATCCTTCTCGGTGTCGTCCTTAACTTTCTGAACCCATTGTTCAAAGTCTGCTATAAAATTTATCGTTGAAAGGTTTTTATTTGTCACTGGAAGGGCAAATTTGTTTCCTAATGATAGAAGCCATTTACTCTCCATATCGAATTCTACATTGGTTTTTTTTCGGTTATATGTATTTTTTATTGAACTAACAATAAGTAATCAAATCTTAACTCTAAAATTTTAATTTTGAAGTCCAGCCAGTGCCTGACAACAATATTTGTTTCAGCGGTTGGTTGTTTGGTTGTTTACGTCTCTCGTGTTCGGCTGAGAGCAAGAGTGTCCCTCCTTCTCAGCCGAGTGTGGCCTCTAAAGTTAATGATGTTTCGGGCTAGGGGATTTGGGTGCAACTCAAGTCTTTTTATGTAGCTTGTCACGTGTTTAGAAACCACTGTCTTAACCGGCGGCACATCTACGTCTTTATGAATTCGCTTGTTTCTGACATACCATGGGGCTGCTGTAATCGTACGGAGTATTTTATTTTGTTGCCTTTGAATTTTTTCTACATTTGATGCCGAGGCAGTGCCCCATAACTGGATTCCGTAGGACCATATTGGTTTTAGAATGGAGTTGTATAGAAGAAGTTTACAATCTAGGCTTAGAGTAGAGTTCCTTCCAATGAGCCAATTCATTTGAGCTGCTTTTAATTTTATTTGGGTCACCTTTGCATTTATGTGTGACTTCCATGTTAGACGACGATCAAGATGAACATCGAGATATTTTACTTCAGTGTGTTGAGGTATAGTTTGGTTATTTATTTGTATAGGTGGGCAGGTTTCTTTGCACAATGTAAAAGTAATGTGTAGACATTTTTGTTCGTTAATTTTTATCCGCCATTGTTTTAGCCATTGTTCCAACTGGGGTATATAATCTAGCAAATTGCGGGTGGCTTCTTGATGGCTTTTGTGAACACTTAGAAAAGCTGTATCATCAGCGAATGTTGATATGTGTATTTTACTGCTTACCGGCAAGTCAGAGGCATATATCAGATATAATACAGGACCGAGGATGCTGCCTTGAGGAACTCCGGCTTCAATGGGTTGCGGAGGGCTTTGAAAATTACCTTCTTTAACAACAAATTTTCGCTCAGTTAAGTAGCTTTCTAAAAGTTTAAGGATGTTTTCGGGTAGGTTTTGCTTTAGTTTATGTATTAAACCTGCGTGCCATACTTTATTAAATGCCTGAGAAACATCGATGAAGAGCGCAGAACAATATTTCTTTTCTTCGAAGGTTTTTCTAACCACGTTCACGAGTCTATGTGGTTGTTCAATCGTACTATGTTGTCTCCTAAAACCGAATTGATGGTCTGGAATGCATCCACTACGATTCAGTATGGGTGTTAGCTTACTCATAAGTAGCTTTTCAAATAGTTTTGACATGTTAGACAACAGGCTTATAGGCCTATAGGACTCCACCTTCGTATAATCTTTACCTGGCTTAGGTATCATGGTAATCAGCGAAACCTTCCATTCTGCGGGATAGCATTTGAGGCACAAAATACTGTTAAAAATAAATAGAATTATCCGTTTTGCAGTATAGGGTAGCTGCAAGAGCATTTTATTGCTTATTCTATCAGCGCCTGGGGCTGTTTTCGAGTTTAATCCCGCAATATAGTGTTCAATCTAACGAATGTTGAACCTCAAAGTAACATCTGGTATAGCGAGGACTGGTGGCAACTCAGCTATAGTATCAGACGTATTTGGAGTAAATACTTTCTGCAAGTGGTTTACAAACAGAGTACCTTTTTCAGCGTCAGTTCTTTCCCAGTCTCCATTCGAAGCTCGCAATGGAGGCTTATATATCACTGGTCTTTTGAGGCCTCGGGCTGCTCTACATTCTATATTGGTGTAATTTAAAAACCAGTCTTCATAAAATATGAATTTGAGTTCTTTAAACTTGTCTAATCTTAGTCTATTAATTTTTCCTGAGTGTATTTCTCTTGTTTTTAGTTTTAAGTTTCTTTATCTAGTCCATTGCCCTTTTTTAAATTTTATAAGTTCTGTTTCGTTCAGTGTATTTGACAGCTGTTTTCAATCCTTTCAATCGGCCATGTCACAGGGTTCAATTCCGTTAGGAAACGCAATTCAATCCACCCTAATATGTCAAGCCGTAGCTGTAGCATTCCGTAGCATAGTAGCGCCGCCAACAGTCCGGACACACCTGACTAATTTGCGTATTTTAGTTTTATTTTTTTGACACCAGTTGCTACAAAAATGGGGTACGTTGAATTCCGTTTCCGAGCGGAATTGAACTCTGTGACATGGCCGAATTTCTCGCTTTATTAAAGTTGTATTTGTGTGTGTATCCCTAATTTCTACATTAAGTAATTTTTAATGAAAGTTTTTTCCTATCTTTTCCATTTGGTTTTTAACTTTATTTGTTTTAAATAAGTGTTTAAGTTTGCTTGTTGAGTATCTTACGTATTTTCGTACGGTTCCTGTTTTTCTGCATTGCTGTAAAAAGACAGATCTTTCAATTGATTTAGATAATTTCTCTGCAGTATTGCTTCATCAAGTTTGTGGTTTCTATGGAGTAATTCCATGCGAAAGCAGTTCGGATGGATCCTCTCCGATTTCAATGAAATTAATCACAGAGAATGTATGTCGAAAGAGATTTGACGTAAAAAAGACACTAATTTCATTTGGTTTCCGAAATATGACGTCATGAAAATGATAATTTCTAAACTATAAAAGTGAGAAAGTTTTACATGATGTTATTATGCAAGGGCTATAACTCAAAAAACAGTTTTTTTAAATCTGAAAAAATGTGTGTTAGTTATATAACTCATTCGTATACATTCGGAAAGTTTCAAGGTGGTTCCGCTTCTAGTTTCGGAGTTATAGAGCAAAAGATGGCTCAAAGTTTAATTTAAGTTTATTAAATACGATATACATACTTCCTTCCAATTTTTTTGTTTTTGGAATGTTAACATTTTTTATGTATTTTTTAAAGCAATTAGAAAGTGCTAAGCACAGTAAAAATGTTTTCTTTTGAATTTGGGCTATTGTCCAGATAACGGTAAATTTGCGATTTTCGGTATACACTTGTCTTTAAAGCCCGATTTAGAGTCAAACGCTGATTTGATTAAATTAAATTACATATAATGAACTGAAATCGCAAAAAAACTAAAGCCCTTATGACACTACATTTTTTCTTCATTTTTTTAAATTTTGGAGAACAGTGCAAATAGAATATAATAGGAAATTTTACCAGGTGCAAAGAGTTCAGCTATATTAAGATAAATACCAAATTGTCAAAGCTTTTACTAATGTTATCGATAAAAAATGAGGGCCTGTCAAAAAAAATTTAAAACTGTTCAACTTGAAATTGACATTTCAAGCTTGAAACATTAAAGTGTTGCCAAGTTAGCGGTTTATTCACGAATTCGACGACTAAGCACCTCTTTTTCAATTTTTTTCTTTTGTCGTTTTAATATAAATAAAAAGTAGGCAGCACTTAAAGAAGTCATTACATTTTGTTTACATTTTGTATAGTTGTTTCTTTCTATCATTTCCTATTTCTTTCTTTCAATCCTATAGCAAAACAACGCAAGAAAAATTAAAACACTGGTATTTAAATTTAGTAAAAAATGTACTAGGAAAAACAAAATAAAAAAATTAAATAAATAATTTGCTAATAAATTTAAATGCTTATGTTTCCGTTTTTTCATTAGAGCAGTTTTACTTTTTATCCGATTACGGTCCATTATGACTTAAACTTCTTGAGATCGAATTGACCATGCAATAAAATTATAAAACATCCTCTGAAATGATAACAACTGGAGAAAATCATTAAAAATTTCATAAAAGTTTACATATGATCAACTATATAAAATTTTTCCAATTTTTATAATGGCGAATTTCAGAAACAGGAGGGGTCCGAAGTCTAAAAGTTTTAATTTTTTTAGTACCTTTAATAGACAACATTTGTGGCGAATATTATCAAAATCGAAGTTGGTGTTTCCGAAAATTGCATTGTTTTTGTCGATTTGACATGGTTTCAACCTATGTTATATTTATTTTTAATGTGTTGAAATAGTTGTCTTATATTGTAATAATGTGGTAGAATTTACATTGGTGCTGCTTTTGTTTAATTCGTTCTACATACCGTCGTTCTATATGCTTCGTGCTCTGCAATTCCAGTACCAAGTTGTCTTTTTGTTGCTCCCACTTAGACTCTATTGCATCTTTCCCTCTCACTCCCTTGACAAGTTATTTCATACACCAAATTATCTGTTTCCAGTTTGTCTACTTTTTTTCTTTCCCGCGTAAAGAAATGTTTCAGTGTTTTATTTGATCTGTGTATTATTATTTGGTGGATTCACAAGGTAGTCATAAAGTCATATGTTTTAAAATAATCATACCAAAAAATATGACTGCTGTGAGCAACCCCTCATAAGTTAGTGTGCTATTTCAAATTTGTATCAGCTGATAAAAAAAGCAATTATAAATACTTGAAATTAGAATGCCAAGAACAAGTGAAAAAATTTTAATTATAGCCAGTTTGTTTTTAAATTATTCAACTTGTTAATAAAGCAAATAAAACCCAGCTGAATATCTTTTAAGCTCTTCATTTTGAATTAAAGTAAAAACAAATTTCAACGCACACAGAAAGTGAAATTGTTCAAATACATAAACATAAACGAACTAATAGCAAGAATATTTCGACCATCCAATTGATAGCAGATCTAGAGCAATGGGTACAGAATTTGAATGATGACGGAGAAAAAGAAAGAATAAGATCAAAAATTGACATTAGAATAATGATGCATAAGAGGGCTTTTAAGAACGATCAAAAAGAAAGAGATTTTTGAAGAGGCACAAAGATGAAATTATTGTAACGAAGTCGGACAAAGGAAATAAAACAGTAATTCTATATAAACAAGATTACGAAAGAGAAATGAATAAATTATTGGGTGATAAAAATACATATAAAAGCACTTGATTAGACCCAACACAAAAACTCCAGAGAGCCAACAACAAAATAGTTATGGACCTATACAAAAGTGAATACATAGAGAGATATGAAAAAATTAAATTAACATCAAAACTCCGCAACAGCTCCTCGGTTATATGGTCTATCGAAATACATAAGCCCAATGTACCATGTTATATATAGCCTATCAAAATATATCGGTAGCATTTTAAAGTATATAGTAAGTAATGAATACAATATTAAAAACTCAATAGAGCTGAAAGAAAAAGTAGAAAACATATCTTGGGACGACGATGAAATTTTAAATAATAATTAAAAACACGCACAAAAATACCAAAGACAAAATTTCTGGAAATATTAAAGTTCTGCCTAAATCAAAATAATTATTTCATGTATGGGGGTAAAATATTTAACCAAACGTACGGTATGCCAATGGGTAATCCTCTCTCACCAACAGTCGCAGACATAGTTTTAGACACACTTCTTGACGAAAGTATTCAGGAGCTACGTAAAGAAAATGTACACATTAAACTTATAACGAAGTACGTTGATGATTTGTTTGCTATTATTAAACGAAATAATGAAGAGACAATATTAAAAACATTCAACAGGTATCACACAAAAATAAAATTCACAATAGAGAGAGAGAGAGAGAGAAAATATACCGCGAAAAAGATAAACTTATCACTGACTGCTATTCAAAATCAATTGCGTCTGGGCGCTTAATGAATTATGACTCAACACAACCAATGAAACAGAAAATAAGCACAGCAAACAATTTAATAAATAGAGTAATGAGACTCAGTTACAATAGATTCAAGTAAAAAAAACATTGTGATTGTAAAAGACATTGTGATGAAAAATAAATTTCCAAAACATATCGTGTTATAACCGCCAAAAAAGCTTCAGCGCCATAAAGTAAATCTTACAGTATAAATATTTTTTAGTTATCCTTGGTTTAAATGAAGTAGAGCCCTTATATTGGCTATATAGGATTGTAGTGGACTGTTATATGTAATGTTAATAGTTTTAATAAATTTCCTATAAGACAAAGCATGTTTGTCGGGGTTAAGATATTTAAAGACATTATTGATTTCATGAAAAATCGATTAATTTAATCAAATTATTTTAAAACTACTATTATTATCCTTTTCAAGCTGTTCTTTTACCGTTTCATTGATATCCTTGCAGTTTTTGACACTACTTTTGCTCTACTTGCAAAAGAGAATTTTAGCTTAAGCGACACATTGCAGTTACAAAAAAATGTAAACAAATTAAAATCTTAAAGGGAAAATGCACTTAAGCAAAAATTTCTTTTGCTGTATTTCCGTAACGGTACATGGCAGGACTTTGAAAGTTTGACAGATAGTCTGATTTATCGTAAATAATCGATTTTCGTCCAAAAACGATTTTCGAAAAGCATGACGCTTGTGCTTTTATTGCGGTTACCACTCGATATGATAAACAATTTAATTAAAAAAGTAACAAGCAATATTAATAGACGGGATAGTAACAGAGAAACACATCTGGCAACACCAAATACTACGGTATACCCCCTGCAAAAACAGTGAAAGTCAAATGACCGATCATATGACCGGCAGTGTTGATGGATATCTCCATCTAAGTTTCTATCAGTTTGTTAAGGGCAATGTGAAAAAAGTGATGTAAACTTTTGTGTACGTGTGATTTTGCATCTTTCTCTAACGTCGTTCATAGAACATATAACCGAACTGCTCACTCTAATGTTGTTAACTAGTCAGCGTTGATGTAAATACTACTCACAGTTGACTAATCAAGCTTGATGGACATATCGATCAGAGTTGAACAATCAAACATGATGGAAATATACGTCAGTGTTAACAAACATACCAGTTATAATAAAACACGATTTATTCCAATTCAATTCTTTATAAGGATTTTATATATAATAACTTATATATATAATAAACCTATACATCCACTTAAAACCGGTATGAGTTTAAAACCGGCAAGAATGTAAAATCTTGGATAACTTAACATTAGGATGCAAAACTTTGTAATTCTCAAGAGACCACCAGCCTATAAGGGCACCTAGTTCATTGCCATTGAATATCTATGAAGTAAAAAATGATTATGCAAATTACACTATGCTAGCTCCAAAATGCAATCACTTACCTTGGAACAAAGGGTGTAGCTAACATAGGAGCAAAAAGAAACACTTTTATACCACTTTGTATAAATATTCTTAAAGGGAGTTAAGCAAATCATTTGCTCTTGTATCGGCCATCATAACCAAAGACTACAAATTACATTATAAAACACAAATTATTTGGGAGTCAAATTAAAATTAATTTTTCACGTCAACAAATTTCAAAATTGCAACTCTGTAACGTACTTTCGTCAACGATGGTGGGTGGATATCTCCATCATCAATGACAAAATTTATGCATATGTATTAGTAAAAAATATGTATGGGTACTAGTTTCGGTCATAAATTTCTTGTAGGGCCATTTATACAAAAACTCACAACAAACTTAAAGAAATAATTAAAGACGAAAACTTAACATTCTCACACAACCGAATAAAACATTTGCTTACACAAACAAAAACTAAGATTGAAAAGAGAGATCAAAGTGATGTTGTTTACGAAATTGAATGCATTGGCTATAATAAAGAGGAGTGCGGCAAAGTTTACGTTGGGACAACAAAAAGAAATTTAGGAGTGAGAATAGATGAACACAAGGCAGATATAAGTGCGCTCGCGCAGCATTGTATCGAAAATAAACAAAAACCTAATTTTGACGAAGTAAGGATACTGGACAAAGAGAAAAAAGAACGCACGGTGTCAGGTAGGAGCGTAGTTCCTCACGTTTCACTTACTTTAGAAATTGTATTTTCACTATCTCTGAACGGTGGGAATTATTTATGTCGAGATGACAAATTCTTTTTTAGCCGTGGCAAGTAAAAGAGTTTCTTTTTTTCAGAAAAATATAATTTTATTTGTACAATTCAGGCAAGTATGTATGTCTGTTTTAAAAAAGAGGGATGAAATTTCCTCCTACCTACCCTCGTGGTCCTATATAAAACAATTATAGCCTATTTCTTCTTTTAGACTCCGATCTATATATGTTTTGAATTTCATCAAAATCGGATAGATAGTTTCAAAGAGGAAGAAATTTCCCCCTACCACCCCTCCTGGTCCTATTTTTTAAAAAGTTAATAGTATATGTGCTTTTCTAGACTCAGGATCTATCTGTGCTTTGAATTGTATCAAAGTCGGATAGATAGTTTTAAAGAGGAATAAATTTGCACCTACCTCCCCTCGGGGTCCTATTTTGGAAAAGTGTATAATTCAGGTCTATCTATGTTTTAAATATCATTAAAGTCGGATAGATGCATAGTTTCAAAGAGGAAGAAATTGCCCCTACCTTCACTGGTTGTCCTATTTTTGAAAAAAATTATAGCCCATGTCTTCTTTTAGGCTCAGCTCTATCTATGTTTTGAATTTCATAAAAATGGGATAAATAGTTTCAAAGAGGACGAAATATCCCCCTACCTCCCCACGTGGTCCTATTTTTGGAAAAGAGGATGAAATTTCCTCCTACCTACCCTCGTGGTCCTATTTAAAACAATTATAGCCTATGTCTTTTTTAAACCCAGATCTATATAAGTATTGAATTTCATCAAAATCATATAGATAGTTTTAAAGATTACGACATTTTCCCCCACCTCCCCTCGTGGTCTTATTTTTGATAATATTTATAGTATATGTGTTCTTTTAGACTCAGAACTATCTATGTTTTGAATTTCATCGAAACCGGATAGATAGTTTCAAATAGGACGAAATATCCCCCTACCTCCCTTCGTGGTCCTATTTTTAAAAAACTGTATAGCCTATGTCTTCTTTTAGACTCGGATGTATCTATGTTTTGAATTTCATCTAAATCGGATAGATAGTTTCAAAGAGGACGAAATTTCCCTCCACCTCCCTTCATGGTCCTATTTTTGAAAAAATTTATAGGCAATGTCTTCTTTTAGACTCAGATCTATCTATGTATTTAATTTGATCAAAATCGATTGGATAGTTTCTGAGAGGCAGGAATGTGGGAGCTGTCACGCCCACTAATTTTTGTCAGACTATATTCTCTAAAACAAAGCATAAAATCAATGGAGTAACTCATACAAAATTTTAGGTGTTTTATCGCATTATTTCCCATTATATGTCAAAATATATATTTGCACTCCGTAATAATATTTCTTTAAAAACATTACGAAAGAGTTATTCACAAAAATTTTTAAGTCTATAGCTGCACTAGTTCCATAAATATCCTAAAATATAAATTTCTTCTATATGGGAAGTGCCACGCCCACTTATAATATATCAAAATTATATAGACTATTGTTCTTTTCAGATCAACAGTAATATACTCTGGAAATTTCAGCAAGATCGCGGCAAATATGAAAATAAATCCTGCGATGAATTTAATAAACAAAGTTCTTAATATTAGCGACAAACGATTTAGATATAACAACATGAACAAAATAAGAAATATAATGATAAAGAACAGCTTTACGATATACATCACAAATAACTTTATAAACAACTGTTTGAAGAAAAATCAGACAAAAAATAGTACTACTGAAACTGTAGAAAAAGTTTTTTACAGTGTACCATATGTGTCAAAACTGACTGAAAACAAAACTTTAAAACATATGTCGAATGATGAAAAAACAATAACACACAGGTCAAATAAAACACTGAGACATTTCTCTACGCGGGAAAGAAAAAATGTAGACAAACTGGAAACAGATAATGTGGTGTATGAAATAACTTGTCAAGAGAATGAGAGGGAAAGGTGCAATAGAGTCTATGTGGGAACAACAAAAAGAAAACTTGGTACTAGAATTGCAGAGCACGAAGCAGACATAAATAAAGGAAAAGAAACAACAGAGACACAAAATAAATTTTAAAGGAGTTAAAATACTAGACAGGTAGAAAAAGGGCAACAAAAGATATATACTAGAGAGGTTACGCATTCAACAACGTCTCACAAAATCTATAAGCACCAAAGAAGGCAAAGATAATACCAAACTGCAATACTCTATTGCATTAACCTTTAAAGTAAAGTTCTGCGATACTCGATTATAAAGCTGAAAGTCTATACCACGCGTTTCGTACGATGCGCGTTTTGCGCGTTTCATACTTTCGACGCATTTGTAAATTCAGGGTACATGAAAAGCGTTTTGTCCGCCAAGTTCTTTTGTTTTGATCAGCTGTAGTGTAAATTTTTTTGTAAGCTAAAAATAATTTTTGCAAAAATGAAATGTGCAATTCAGATTCAAAAAGAATTTGTGGAATCCATTGAGTTTATTCATGCATTCATTGAGTTAGGCATCCATTGCCTTCACTGAGCTTATGCATCAATTGCGCTTGCTTAATAAATTGATATAATTGATAAACATAAAAGAGAGAGACACAGTACTTAAAAGTAGTCGATAGCTGCAATCCAAATTTTGTTCATGAAAAAATGTGGTAAAAAATTAATTTTCATACATTTTATTCTTCAAAATATTTGTTAACTTTATTATGAACGTTTTTTTAAATTAAAAAACGTGTTTTCAAGAAAAATATAGAAAAAAATAATATGCGACACAAAAATTTGTATCGAAAACATTGAAAATAGAATATAATTTGTCATCCCTGGCTATCAAAAACAGCTGGCATTTTTTCATGGCGCCGGCGACGCATACAAAAGTAGAAAGTAAACCTACTTTTCGCGTTAGACGCCTCTACACGTTCTACGCTTTGTGCTATGTAACTTGTCACATACAATTACACTGATTCTACTTTTTTTGACAGACACTTATAACGCGTGAAACGCGTGTTATGGATTTTCAGCTTAAGTTTTACTGTGATATTTTACGTTAATTATTTCTATTTAAATTATACATTTAATTGTGTCGTGCTGTTCAGTTTTATAAGTTATAAATTAATTAGTGATGTAATAAATAAATAAATCGGAAGTCAAACATACAAATTAATATTATGTATAACAAAAACTAACTATTGTAGTTTGTTGTTAGAATTTATAAATAAATGAAAAATTCTCCTGAAGACGTCGGAAAACTGCCGATGAAACGTTGAGAGCAAAGATGGAATAAATTGTTTTATTTGCATCTAAAGTAAATGTAAAATCTGACCATAAATAGCCTAAATAATAAAACACACAACAAAAAAATAATAATTTATAAAAAGCAAAGCGCATACGAAAAGAAATAAAAAATTGAGTTAAACGAGGATTGAACCGATACTAATCAGAACAACAAGAAAATAGAAATATTCATACAGTGGTAAAGAGAAGAAGACATTGGTTGACGGTTAGAGTGTAACTTCCCTGCGGGAAATGTACCAATTGTCTTGAACGTACTTATCCTATTACTGGTGAAAATGGGAATGGTACGAAATGTTCCTGAGTGGTGACCGGTGAAAAGAATCATATCACAAAACTAGAACAAAAATGTTAGGAAAAAAGTACAGTAATTCAGCTAGTATTAAAGAACCTACCACAGGGCAAGTAGTCTTAGTTTTGGTCTAGAACCTATCACTGAGTATCTTAACTATGTCAATTGACCACCTCCAATGACAACGCCATGTAAAAGTTACCGGTCCCTTTCAAATAAAGTTCCGGAACTCGAACCAGTTGCTCGTCCTTTGGGAATCAGTGACGTGACGTGTGACTGGTTCTTTTGCCTCTAGGATTGTGATGGAATTTGTTACACTAGTTCCAGCCCTCCCTCCATGCTGATAAAAATTAAAGTTTAGTTATCAGCCCATAGCAAAACAAAAGACAAAAAAAAACTATAATAAATTTACCCCATATCTATCTTCACATTTCGTAATACCGTAAACTAAATTCAAAATTTCATATTCGAAATCAATATATAAATCTCAATTTATTTATAAGTAAACAACAAAATAATAAACAATTTAGAGCAAATGATAAAGCTAAGTGGTAATTGTGTAGTTAGTATAACATTTGGTCACCAAAAAAAATTTAATCTAAATTAAACGTGTATTTGAAAATAAGTTACGAATTAAAAGAAAATGAAACTAACCAGGAGATGCCAAATAGAAAAATTGCAAAAAAAATGTTTAGCAAATCAATATCTTTTGAACTCGAATGTATTAAAGAGCATTCTAAATTCATATTTTCATTAATTTATGGAACAATCAATAATTGCATAAACTTCTAAAAATTCATGTGTAACAAATAAAAATACTTTACAATACTTTTTGTTAACACCAAGTGCGGTTTTAGAGCTGTGGGGAAATTTTCATTTTAAACCCATACTAATACAAAATGTTCTATTAATACATCATTAGACTTAGGTTTTTGACAGCACACTTAGTTTTTTGAAGTTGCTGTTTGGACTCTATGTACCCTATGACTTGCGATCCTCTTTATTCAAACTATTTTTTTTCAATTCGGAGAATTTTCAAATTTCAAAATTAAATTAAATTTAAATGCAATAAAACAAATATTTATTTTTTTAAATTCCCATAGCCACAAAAAAATTGCTCGTAAAAAACTAAAACAAAGTATACACAAATTGTCACCATCACAGTAGTACTGGTACCAATGTCAATAGTGAATCACTACAGTTTTTCTATCAACATTTTCTTCAGGGTTAAGTTCCATGCAATGCGTGCTTAGCATTTAAAGTAGTGTTGTCAATCGAATAAGAATTATTCGAATATTCGAAACTTTTTTTTCCTGTTTGTTCGAACGAACAAAATTTTTCAATGTAGAATAAAATATTATTCGAACAGTTTTTGGCGAATATTCGAACAACTATTTAAAATACTTTTTATAAAAATTAGTTTACATTTACGAATGTAAAATAGCGTTTTGCATTAATTGCTTTTTTAAGTTGAAAACAATAGTTTGTTAATTAACCATATTACAGATACTTGGCAAGGGGCTGTTGAAACCTTACGTAACTCCGTTAAAGATTTCGTTTTATTTTATATTACAACATGATCTTAGTGTGAAAGTTTTTTGAGGAAGACAATTAGAAAAACTAAATTGTTTTTAAGAAGGGCTCTAAGGCTTACAAATCTCACATATCAAGAAATTCTCCGCTCTTGCGCCACTTTCGTGAAGTACACACTATACAAATTTAAGGTTTCAGTGAATATCCTGATATATCTGACAAGAATAATATAATCCCAATGACAAAATATGTAAAGAAAAGTTATATAAATTCAATCGAAGAAATAATATGTCAAAAGGAGTTTGGCTGAAGATCTGAAGTTTGTCAACGCCTTTAAAAAGTCGAAACTATCCTAGAGGGAAACGAATCTGTCATAAGATAAGTCACGTGGACTAGCAACCGGTTCGAGTTCCGGAACTTTAGATGAAAGGGACCGGTTGGTTGGTTGGTTTACGTGGCTGCCTGTTACGCTTTCAAGTAGAATGAATAAGATTCCGTTTTGACAGACCACTGCACTCGTCAGTGTCAACCTATGTAGGTCCGGACCCATGCCTCGGATTCGGTATTAGATAAGATCCAACCTGTCGCATTGAGATACCTATTCAGGTCACCCAGACATATCCCTGATAGCTCCGAAAGTTCGTCTAGTATGCTGTTGCCCAAGAACTTGTGTCTCGAGAGGTGCAAGGCCGGGCACTCGCAAAGAAAGTGGAAGACTGTTTATTCTTTGCTTTAATCCCGGCAACTACAGCAGAACGCATTGTAGGAAAGGCCTATCCTGCCAGCATGTCTGCCGATTACCCAGTGCCCGTCACTATTGCGACGACCCTCGAGATGTCCCCACGGTTTCTGTTAATTAGTTGTATTGTGCGCTTATCGTTGTAGCAAGGCGACATTTTCTGTGCTCAACTTGCGCCATCTATCTTCAGCTTTCTGCCGGTAATATTTGAGAATGCAATAATAGTGCCAAACGGCATGGCTACCGATTCAGCAGTGGAGACGTCCATGGCAGATCTAGCCCTGGCCAGCTCATAAGCCTGTTCGTTGCTAGGGAAAAAAGTGACCGGTACCTTCTTAATGACGTCATCGAAGGTGGTCAATTGACATAATTAAGATACTCAGTGATAATTTCTAGACCCTAACTTAAGGTACTTGTCCTGTGTTGGTTTCTTTAACACTACTTAAATTACTGCACATTAAACAAATATTTTTCATTTGAAAATAATCTGGTTGTACAGTGTATTTTGCTAAAATTTTTTATATAATTTTTAGATAAGAGCTCTTTCCATTGGTCGCGACTCACGAACATTCTATACAATTCCTATTTTCACGAGTCATAGGACAAGTACATTGAAACAATTGGTACTACACTTATCGCAGGGTAGTAATGTAATATATTAAAGATCGTGGTTTTAAAGTGGTTATTCGAATAAAAATTTCTAGTCATTATTCGTTGAAATAAAAGTTTTAAATTATTCACCTGTTTGAACAAGAAAAAAGTTATAAGATTTTATTCGAACGATTATAAAACCCGAATTATTGACAAATATCAAGGCAAGTTTCCATCAGTGCTTAATCCACTACTTACTCATGCTATGGTTTCTCTTCAAGCCATCGATGTTCTTAATAGTACGTTTCCATTATGAGCAAAACAGGCCGTTTTGAGCAAAATAAGTTTGACATTTTTATTATTTTGTTTACATTCTTCTTCGAAAATTAAATGCGCGCCATATTTGTGTCACTTTTTTCGCATTTGTCAATCACAGTAAATGGATAACCAAAGTTGCATTTGTAATCATAGAGGCAACGCAGTGTTGCATAGACAAATTTCGACATAATTTGGAGCAAAACACGCTGTTTGAGGTGTTTTGCTCACATGACAATTGTATGGGAAAGCATGTAGGAAAACACGTATTTTGCGCAAAACTCATATTTTGCGCAAAACTCATATTTTGGCCAAAAACACGTACGTATGTATATGGATACGCACTATAAGACTAAATAGTGTAAGAATACATTTTTGTGACGTGGTCATTGCATTGCAAATTTGCTTAAACAGAATCACATTATTGCAATGATAATGGTAGAAGATGTGGTACATGAAGATGTAAATGATTGTTAGAAAAGAGACGTTGCAGCGATGCAAAAAAATGAACCACTTAACTATAGAGATTTTGCAATTTAAGGCAAAACTTCATTCAGCACAAAATTAAAGAGCAGCAATAGTTAAAGTAAATTGAATTCAGTTTTCTGTTAAAATGTCGAGGCATTGACAAATATGCATACTTATGTGTATAGTACATACATATGTACATAAATACATATAAACATACTTATTTATCTCCACAACTCTACTAAATAAAATCCAACTATCGATTCAATGTCCCTGAAGGATTGTTAGTATACGCTTGCCTGTTTTTGTGTTTCGTAAACGACACTTTATTTAGCAAATATCTTCCAACATCTACATATTACTCGCACAAATACAAATAAATAATAAAACCTTTTTTGATTTTCTTCTGCAGAATTTCTTCGCTTTCTTTGTTTGCCTTGTATTTTGTCTAGAACATTTTTATTTTGTTACGGCACATGAAATATCTAAAACGTTAAACCAACCACCCACATGTGCTCACGCCATTTTTCGATGTCCAGCGCTGTTCGCGTAATTCTCTAGTATTCTGTCTTTAACGACATTTAAGTAGACACACATGCAACAGCACAGCCATACCAACTCACTGGCTTCAGTATAGGAAACAGGATTTCTGAATTCAATATTGATACTAATGCCGAATATAATAATGATGATGACGATGATGATGATGACTTGAAATTGCTTTTTTAGTTTTCTCTATTTTCCATAACCTTTTTTCTTTCAATTTATGTATGAGTTTTGTAGCATCACTCAACTTGTCGCGTCCAAATAAAAAATAAATATCTATCCCAAATATATATGTACATATGTATTTTGTATACATATGTATATGGATATATCCAATATAAATATACAAACGAATATATGTATGTGTACATTCACGTTTGTACGTTAATTTGTATGAGCGGCTGTTTGAACTCACAAACATACAACTTACACATGCATAATAGCTCAATAACCCAGTTGGCCAAATCATCGCACACGACATCGCCTTGACGATTAATGTAGGGCATGTCGTCCGTCTATTATGTTTTATAATCGGCAATTTAAAGGAACCCGTCGTTCATGATAATCTGAGCGAGAATGTCATACGTTTTTTCTTCAATCAAATTTTGTTGGGTACAATTTGAGTCACAATCAGTGTTCGAAAATTTACTTTATATGTATAATGTACTTTAATGTTCTGTACGGTAGAATATTGTAATACATAAACGCAAATATTGGTTGTGTAGGAAATACATAAAAAAGAAGAACGATATTTCTGTTAGTGACGAAAATACTGTTTTTATCAAGCTTAATATAAAGATAAGAACATTTAATAGTGTTCTGTTTTTCGTTTAAAAACAGAGATCATGCATGCTTATTTTTGTTAGTGTCCCTCAATCCATTTGCTTACAAATATTTTATTCAATGTGTTTGTTGTTGTATGCCTTACTATTTAAAGCAGCGTTGCCCATGTCCTATGCGCTTGGTGCTCATTTGTTTTTGTAACAGCACTTAGCTATAGGCTGTGTCTTTTAATACAACCATCACTCAGCATTAGCAATACGAAATACAAGGACAACTTATTAGTTTTTTTTTGTTCTTATTAGTTTGTTTTTTCGTTCTTCACTGTATACAGGCAAGTGTAAAGCAACAACAAATAAATATATGAAATATTTTTTTCTTTGTATGCATTGGTTTTTACAACAAAAAATATTGAATAAAAATTAGTTTTTCTTTAAATCTATTGGTGTTTGCTCTTCCATATTAAACTTTTGGGCACCCCTGATTTAAAGTATACGATTATACATATGTATATTTTCGTTTAGTTTTTACAAATTAATATGCATTACATTCTTTACAGGGTGTGATATTAGTTTTGGTGGAAACTGGTCGTCATAATACATTTAAAATTGGCCCCCGTTAAAAAAGGTACGATAAGTAAGTTAGGAAATTAAAATAAGGCCCAATAAAATTGACAAGTTTTGAGATTGGGCCTATTCAGAAATTCTTTAGTAAACAGCGCCGTTTTTGGAAATTAATTAAAATCTTTAAGCAATTTTACTTTAAATACTAAATATTCTCCGCTTAGTCTGCCATCGAAAGGGCTTAAGAATTTTCTTATCTGTGTATGTAGAATAGCGGCTTCACTGAATAAATATTTTCTGCCTAACCGGAGTTTGCATTAAGATGACCATGCTCTACTAAACAACGGATATTCAAATATTTCCTTATTTTAATGTAATTAATACTTTCATTCAATGGGATACAATATTTCATTTTCTTAATTGGGCATTATTTCGTGCCGCCTTAAAATTATGAAACAAATAAATGATTATTGTGAAATTTACGTTCTTTATAATTTTGGCATTCATACGAAATAAGCCCCATAAAATGTTTTTGGGGTCTTATTTCATTATAATTTTTTGAAGTGTTATTTCATATGAAATAAACCCCCAAAAAGAAAAAAAAGGTCCCAAGAGAACCAAATAACACCCCAAAAATCTTTGCTGTTGCCTTCTGTAAAATTTTTAAGGTTTTATTTAATTTTCGCTTTGGGGAAACATGTAGCCTCAGTTCGAGTCCCAGCCAAGCCAACATAAAAAATATAAATGAAACGAAAACGATTAAGAATTTGAGTATTAAAAATATTAAATAAAGCCTGTTCTATGATTAAATAGACACTGAAGATGGCACATAGCCGAAACCGGTCTGTTTACAAACCAAATTTGACGTGGGATGACGGAAAATCGTTCCAAATTCAAAAAAACCCCGTCGGAAGAAAAACACAACACTCAGGCGATAATGTGCCTATGTAATCGCTGACGACAAGATAAACGAAATGTCGCTCATAGCATAGTAACTATATCGTTAAGGATCAGATTGTAACTATGTATTTGGTCGGATATGTATATAAATAGTCATCAGTGACAATGTGTAGGTAATGTTTTATATAGCCGTCGGCGAAATTGTTAAGAAACATGTCATTGGGAAAAAGTCAACAGTGTTGCTCATATCATCTTGGGCGACGTCGCCGCCATTCGTATGCAAATTTCGTCAACGATTTGTATGGAGCTGTCTTCAGTATTTCTTCTACGACTTGCCATTGTCTTGTACCCGTTTTTAAAGACGTCTTAAAGACGTGGCCAACTAGGAACTAAAACGTTTGTATGTGATTGCGTTTTAAGCACGTATCCTGTTTTTGACATATATATATATATATATATATATATATATATATATATATATATATATATATATATATATATATATATATATATATATATATATATATATATATATATATATATATATATATATATATATATATATATATATATATATATATATATATATATATATATATATATATATATATATATATATATATATATATATATATATATATATATATATATATATATATATAAACATTAAAAGTAGAAAGTCCGTCGCTCTAAAGATTTTACTCCCTGATGGACAAACAAAAAGAAAACCTGGTGGTAGCAAACTTTTTTTCCATGTCACTTTACAGTAAAAGTATGTACGGAAATGTATGTATGTAAGTATATATTTTAGAAAAATAGTCACCCACAATCGCCACCACCCAATGTCCACTGGCATGACAAAAAGACTAAACGGCGAAACGACAAAATAAAACGCGTCGCATATCATCGCGACCCTCTTATTGAAATATTCAAAGAAGGGCATTCAAGACTGTGTAAAAGGGATCTTATACACACATGTATATGTATGTACGTCCATACAAATTTATGCCCACACATGTCGTATGTACATATGTATGTATATACCAACAAAACAAAACATTTCGTAAGGTATTATATTGACCCATGTACATACATATGTATGTATGTACATTAGCGCGACTCAACTTGTATGGAAGAGAAAAAAGTGATTTTGTTACCCCTCTGAAAATAAAGCTTGATATGTTTTATGATGATTCCCAAAATATTTTGGTTCTAGCGTTAACCATCCGTGTGCTGGACCATTTTTAAAAAAGGTATCTTTTTTAGTTTTTCGATTTTTTTGTACTTTGCTCTAAGACGACATAAATAAAATTTGGTATAATTGAAAAGAATTTTTGAAGCAGAATCCAATGGTATATACAGCTTAACCACTTGCGACCTACTAATTGAAATATTTCAATAAATACATATTTTCGTTTCGGGTTTTGGTTTTCATACAAATTCTACGTATTTGGAAATAAGGTTCTGCTTTTCAAATTGAATCTGTTTGTAAATAATGTTAATTTTTGTTGTTGTGATTATTCACATAAAACGCGAAAGTCGCGATATATTTTATCTTTTTTCAAATATAGGCAATATGGGTATCAACATTTTTCATTTTTAAATTATAATAAACTGGTAATAATCCGTTTTCAAACCCTGGATGCTGTGAGATAAATTTAAGTTTTCAAATATTAATTTTTTAAATAAAACATATTAATCTATTAATAAGGTGCACCATAAATTTATAATATTATACTTAAAAATAAATTTACGAAAACACTAAAAATGGATTTTTTTTCCTGTTCAGCTGAAAAAAACTAAGCTTCCGACAAACTGTGACATAATCCAGCATTTGCTATTTTTGCGACAGCAGTGCAATAACCAGTCATATGGGCTCTCAAAATTTTATAAAGCAACGATTACGGAGTTGTGTGAGTTACATATGTAAATTTGTTCAAATTCCGGTAAAAAGTTTTCCAGCTAATGGAAGAAGCTGGAATACCTCACAAGGAGATATCGGGACGTCAAAAAGAATCCTAGGCATTATAATATAAACGATTGCAACGTACTTTTTAACATTTCAAACAATTTATAGAGTGATGACCGAGAAAAACATTGTTTTAAGTTGTAAACGGTTTTGGTACTTAGTACTGGTAAAGTCACAATTTAAAAACTGTTTATAGAGATAAAATTAACTGCTTCTTTTATCGAAATGAATTTAGAATTCCCATGCCATTCGCAAAACACGGAACGATTTGTTACGCTAGTAATCCAATCAAGTCCTTCTGTTATCGAAAGTAATCGACAAGGACATATTGCAAACAAAGATAGAATTACGAAAACATTTTTTATAAATTTTATATTTTTTATTGTAATTTTTTATTGTAAAAAATTTATATTTGAAAACTTAAATTTAACTCACAGCATCCAGGGTTTGAAAACGGATATTTTGCTTATCACTAGGTTATTATAATTGAAAAATTAAAAATTTTGATACCCATGTTGCCTATATTTGAAAAAAGATAAAATATATCGCGATTTATGAGAATAATTACAAAAACATAAATAAACTAACATTATTTTAAAACAGATTCAACTTGAAAAGCAGAACATTATTTCCGAATACGTAGAATTTGTATGAAAACCCGAAACGAAAATATGTATTTAGTTAAATATTTCAATTAGTAGGTCGCAAGTTTTATATACCATTGGAAGCTGCTTCGAAAACTCTTTTCGATGATACCAAATTTTATTTATGTCGTCTTGGAGCAAAGTACTAAAAAATTCGAAAAACTGAAAAAAGACCTTTTTTAAAAATGGTCCAGCTCACGGATGGTCAACGCTAGAACCAAAATATTTTGGGAATCATCATAAAACCTATCAAGCTTTCTTTTCAGAGAGGTAACAAAATCACTTTTTGATGTGTAAACATCTATACGCTAGGGGGTAAAAATCTTTTTCACAATACAATCACCAATTTTGAGTAAGATTGTAATAACGCGGTGTGAGCTGTGTATGAGTGTAGTAGTGTAGTCATACGGGCAACAAGAAGTACAGAAAAACTTAACAGCTGCATAGAAATACACTAACACCATCTAGTGCGCAATAGTGGTAGTAGTTTCATCATTCATGGATTAACGAGATTCCTTTTACCCCTATCTACTCCCCCCGGCGGGTACGGTTCATGCATCTTGGTGATTACTCACACCTTGGTGATGTAGTTCCTGGGAATAGGGTAATTTAGTTTTTGCTGACATTACCCTAGGCCAATTACCCATAAAACTTATGTGTTACCACCCAATCTCTCGCAGCCGACTAACAGGCGTGCACATCTTTATATAAGGAAGTAGGCTTGCCTACGCTAGTCAGTAAGGAGGTGAGCAGGCACCTAGGGTCTCTCTCAAGACTAAAGTCGATAGAAAGTTAGCCTCTAGGGGTTTTCTTTCGAGGTTTGACCAGTAACATAAACTGGTAACACGGGAACCAGTGGCCCCACAGATGACTAGCCTTCCAGAGGGTTAAAGACATGATGCTCGCCGTTAAGCGACATCATCTGGGATGATGTCGCTGGCGGACTTCGTCTTACCCTCTGCAGGAAGGATGATTCTGTGTCTGGTTGTTTGGTGAGGTTTCCTTGGGATAGATTTTGAATTTTTGTGTCGATATAGCCATTCATTTTATATACATACACAGTGCGTGTGTGTATTTATAGTGTGTTTAATTTTTTGAGACTCCGCTGGCAAAGGGAGTCTCAAGGTCAAACTCCGGCAGTAAGGTCGTACGTTTGTTGATTGGTGCTGTTTTGCCATGTTTTTGAATTGAGTGAGTATTTCGGCGTTGCCGTTTTTTATTTTTGCCGGGAACTTCTAGGATTTTGGGTCCAGTTTTTCAGGATTCAGACCCGGTTTTTCGGTTTTACCGAATTTGTTGCTGAATTTGGTGCGATATTTGGCTGACGGTTTATTGACTGCATTTGTCTTTGACTGTTGGCTATTTTGCTGTTTAACCGCGGTAATTCCAATTACTTTGTACGGGTATATTATTTTTTGCTGGTGGATAAATAATACTATTATTGTTTATGTCTGCGGGGAAGCGGAAGGGCGATAGGGCTGATGGGAGTGAGTCAGAGGTGTCTGATGCGAAGCTTATCGGTTTGAGCGATTTTTCGGGTGTGGAGGAAGGTGCGATTGTGAAAAAGAAGCGGATGAAGCCCGGTTCGTCGAAGTTGAAACGGGTGAATGGTGAGAAGAATGTTTCGGTAGAAGGTGAAATGTTTCATTACTAGATGTTTACACATCTCCCCTGTGATCGCACTCCCATTATATATTTTTTTGAGTCGCTCTAATGTACATACATACAAACAAATGTATGTACATATATACAAGTTTATATGCGTATGTGCTTACTCTCGATTTCATACCGACGCGAATGAGGCTGATATTAAAGTAAAATGAAATTCTTATTTTGGACTGTCCGAAAAATGAAAGAAAATGCTTTTGTGACGGCACAACTGTACTTACCTACAACCACATATACAAACATGCTCATTTGTTTAAATTAAACAATAGAGAAAAATAACCATAGATACAATATTAAACACTGTGATGCTAAAAAAAGGCTACATTGTACAGTACATTAGTACAGTACTTTTATATGTATCTACTTTATAAAATATAAACATATTATTTTTATATACATATAAATATCTGTTTTGTTGTCAATCATATTTATTCATTAACTATTAAGTTGTCATATAAATAAAATTCAATTTATATATTTTCTTTACTTTAAAAAAATAATTATTATAAAAATTA
The DNA here is from genome assembly GCA_956483635.1 of Panzeria rudis. Taxonomy (NCBI): domain Eukaryota; kingdom Metazoa; phylum Arthropoda; class Insecta; order Diptera; family Tachinidae; genus Panzeria; species Panzeria rudis. The sequence goes on from OY101447.1 coordinate 86,802,368, forward strand.
TAAAAAAATCAATATTAAGAAATTTAATAAATAATTTATTTAGTTAAATAAAAACATTAATAATTGTTTCTAAACAATTAATTGGCGCTGTCGGGCTTGCGAACCACAAACAGCAAACACTTATAATTTCAAATAACTAAAATTAAAAGAAAAATCTCAAATCTCATAAAAGAAGCAACAAGAAAGCCGAAAATTTGTTACATATTTTCAAAAACATAGTTTTTGCCAGCCAAACAGTCAGCCAACCAGTCATTTAATCAAAATTTCAACACGTAAGTTTCAAACTTCAAAATATTTTCCTGCAAAATCTCTTGAGCTATAGCAAATATAGCAAAAATTCGTAAATAGTTTCGATAAAAAAATATATGAATCTAAATTGATTATTAGGCTAAGGTTCGTAACGTTATACTCAGAAAGAATTGGGTATGATTAATATTCCAAGGAACAATGGAAAAATTAACATCAACTTAATTTTTCAACGTACACAGCAGAACAGAGTAGCGCCACTTTCGGAAGCCGCTACACTTCCATCGTCAGTGCTCACGTGTATTTGCTATCACCACTTGTCAGGTGGCTCTGTTGAATGTGATTTTAATTCTTATATATACAATTTTTTCGTGAAAATTGAATACGAGAATTAAATCACTCTCAAGCTGATATTAAAGTGCACTTTCCCAGCGTTGCCATCGGTTTATTTTTCTTTATTCCCATTTTTCTGATTTTTGTTCTACTCAAGACAAACTTTTTTGGTTTGATTTTATACTTAAGTATATATGAACATGTAAACATGTGAAAAGCTCAAGCCAGCAGCTAATTGTTTATTAATATGAATATTTCGAACGTATTTGCTTTGTGAATCTAAATTGATTATTAGGCTAAGGTTCGTAACGTTATACTCAGAAAGAATTGGGTATGATTAATATTCCAAGGAACAATGGAAAAATTAACATCAACTTAATTTTTCAACGTACACAGCAGAACAGAGTAGCGCCACTTTCGGAAGCCGCTACACTTCCATCGTCAGTGCTCACGTGTATTTGCTATCACCACTTGTCAGGTGGCTCTGTTGAATGTGATTTTAATTCTTATATATACAATTTTTTCGTGAAAATTGAATACGAGAATTAAATCACTCTCAAGCTGATATTAAAGTGCACTTTCCCAGCGTTGCCATCGGTTTATTTTTATTTATTCCCATTTTTCTGATTTTTGTTCTACTCAAGACAAACTTTTTTGGTTTGATTTTATACTTAAGTATATATGAACATGTAAACATGTGAAAAGCTCAAGCCAGCAGCTAATTGTTTATTAATATGATTATTTCGAACGTATTTGCTTTGTGGATCTAAATTGATTATTAGGCTAAGGTTCGTAACGTTATACTCAGAAAGAATTGGGTATGATTAATATTCCAAGGAACAATGGAAAAATTAACATCAACTTAATTTTTCAACGTACACAGCAGAACAGAGTAGCGCCACTTTCGGAAGCCGCTACACTTCCATCGTCAGTGCTCACGTGTATTTGCTATCACCACTTGTCAGGTGGCTCTGTTGAATGTGATTTTAATTCTTATATATACAATTTTTTCGTGAAAATTGAATACGAGAATTAAATCACTCTCAAGCTGATATTAAAGTGCACTTTCCCAGCGTTGCCATCGGTTTATTTTTCTTTATTCCCATTTTTCTGATTTTTGTTCTACTCAAGACAAACTTTTTTGGTTTGATTTTATACTTAAGTATATATGAACATGTAAACATGTGAAAAGCTCAAGCCAGCAGCTAATTGTTTATTAATATGATTATTTCGAACGTATTTGCTTTGTGAATCTAAATTGATTATTAGGCTAAGCTTCGTAACGTTATACTCAGAAAGAATTGGGTATGATTAATATTCCAAGGAACAATGGAAAAATTAACATCAACTTAATTTTTCAACGTACACAGCAGAACAGAGTAGCGCCACTTTCGGAAGCCGCTACTCTTCCATCGTCAGTGCTCACGTGTATTTGCTATCACCACTTGTCAGGTGGCTCTGTTGAATGTGATTTTAATTCTTATATATACAATTTTTTCGTGAAAATTGAATACGAGAATTAAATCACTCTCAAGCTGATATTAAAGTGCACTTTCCCAGCGTTGCCATCGGTTTATTTTTCTTTATTCCCATTTTTCTGATTTTTGTTCTACTCAAGACAAACTTTTTTGGTTTGATTTTATACTTAAGTATATATGAACATGGAAACATGTGAAAAGCTCAAGCCAGCAGCTAATTGTTTATTAATATAATTATTTCGAACGTATTTGCTTTGTGAATCTAAATTGATTATTAGGCTAAGGTTCGTAACGTTATACTCAGAAAGAATTGGGTATGATTAATATTCCAAGGAACAATGGAAAAATTAACATCAACTTAATTTTTCAACGTACACAGCAGAACAGAGTAGCGCCACTTTCGGAAGCCGCTACACTTCCATCGTCAGTGCTCACGTGTATTTGCTATCACCACTTGTCAGGTGGCTCTGTTGAATGTGATTTTAATTCTTATATATACAATTTTTTCGTGAAAATTGAATACGAGAATTAAATCACTCTCAAGCTGATATTAAAGTGCACTTTCCCAGCGTTGCCATCGGTTTATTTTTCTTTATTCCCATTTTTCTGATTTTTGTTCTACTCAAGACAAACTTTTTTGGTTTGATTTTATACTTAAGTATATATGAACATGGAAACATGTGAAAAGCTCAAGCCAGCAGCTAATTGTTTATTAATATAATTATTTCGAACGTATTTGCTTTGTGAATCTAAATTGATTATTAGGCTAAGGTTCGTAACGTTATACTCAGAAAGAATTGGGTATGATTAATATTCCAAGGAACAATGGAAAAATTAACATCAACTTAATTTTTCAACGTACACAGCAGAACAGAGTAGCGCCACTTTCGGAAGCCGCTACACTTCCATCGTCAGTGCTCACGTGTATTTGCTATCACCACTTGTCAGGTGGCTCTGTTGAATGTGATTTTAATTCTTATATATACAATTTTTTCGTGAAAATTGAATACGAGAATTAAATCACTCTCAAGCTGATATTAAAGTGCACTTTCCCAGCGTTGCCATCGGTTTATTTTTCTTTATTCCCATTTTTCTGATTTTTGTTCTACTCAAGACAAACTTTTTTGGTTTGATTTTATACTTAAGTATATATGAACATGGAAACATGTGAAAAGCTCAAGCCAGCAGCTAATTGTTTATTAATATAATTATTTCGAACGTATTTGCTTTGTGAATCTAAATTGATTATTAGGCTAAGGTTCGTAACGTTATACTCAGAAAGAATTGGGTATGATTAATATTCCAAGGAACAATGGAAAAATTAACATCAACTTAATTTTTCAACGTACACAGCAGAACAGAGTAGCGCCACTTTCGGAAGCCGCTACACTTCCATCGTCAGTGCTCACGTGTATTTGCTATCACCACTTGTCAGGTGGCTCTGTTGAATGTGATTTTAATTCTTATATATACAATTTTTTCGTGAAAATTGAATACGAGAATTAAATCACTCTCAAGCTGATATTAAAGTGCACTTTCCCAGCGTTGCCATCGGATAGCAAATACACGTGAGCACTGACGATGGAAGAAAAATGGGAATAAATAAAAATAAACCGATGGCAACGCTGGGAAAGTGCACTTTAATATCAGCTTGAGAGTGATTTAATTCTCGTATTCAATTTTCACGAAAAAATTGTATATATAAGAATTAAAATCACATTCAACAGAGCCACCTGACAAGTGGTGATAGCAAATACAAGTGAGCACTGACGATGGAAGTGTAGCGGCTTCCGAAAGTGGCGCTACTCTGTTCTGCTGTGTACGTTGAAAAATTAAGTTGATGTTAATTTTTCCATTGTTCCTTGGAATATTAATCATACCCAATTCTTTCTGAGTATAACGTTACGAACCTTAGCCTAATAATCAATTTAGATTCACAAAGCAAATACGTTCGAAATAATCATATTAATAAAAAAAAAAAATATATATATATATATACGTTACAAAAAAGTGCAAAGTGCAATAAAAGATCGGAACACCATCTACCACTACTATTGAAAGCTAAAAAAAAATTGCAAAAATCCAAAACAAACACAAACAAGAAGTTAAAATGTCGACAACAACAATGATTCCTTTCCAATTACTAGCTGATATTCCTAAATTTAGTGGAAAACCAGAAGAGTTGGAAATATTCATAATGAATATTGAAGGAGTGCGAAAATATGTGGAAGCAACATATATTGAACTATTTGATCTGAGAATACGCAACAAAATTATAGAAGCCACAAACATCACACTGATTAACAACAACAATCCAACAAAGTGGGAAGAAGTTAAGGTAATTTTAAGAATAAATTTTAGTATAACAGATAGTGTAGAGAGTAAAATTAATAAAATTAAGACAGCTGAATTAAAAACTTCTGTGAACCAGTTCTTTGACTATGTAGAAACTTTAAAAACAAAACTTAATTTAAAAACTAGTGTTGATAAAAACAATGAACAATGGTTTAGTTGTGCAAATAATGAAAAAATGGTTTTGAAAATTTTCATTAGCAAGTTGCCTAATGAACCTAAATTAATTTTACAATCTAGGAATACTAATTCATTATTAAAAGCAAAAGAAATACTTGTTGAAACTGGCTACTTTTCTGTTAGTAGATCACAAGGTTCAATATTTTTGCAATCTTCTTCATCCAAACCAAATATTTATTCTAACTTTAGTCGTAACAAAAATTATTCCCAATATTCAAATCCATATAATGATGGTCAATACAATTCAGATAGTTTTAGTAAAAATAATTTTTGCAATGGTGATGAACATAGAAATTTTTAACATTTTAGTAATAATAATTTTAGAAGGCAAAATTTTAATAATAACGGAAATTATAATACAGGACGAAATTATAACAACGTATATAATGGAAGTGGAAACATTAGTAATGGAATTGCAAATAGAAGTATGTCAAACAATAGTAATGTACATTCTCGATTATGTTTGAATAGAACTACTCCAATGGATGTAGATTCTGTTGAAGTGTCAAATATTCAATTACAGGCCGAACAAATTTACCCTGCATAGTGTTAAAAACAAAATCAACTCCCATAAGACTACTAATAGATACAGGTTCAGGTACTAGTCTGATAAGAAAAGGTCTATATCATTGAGTGTTGTGTTTTTCTTCCGACGGGTTTTTTTTTGAATTTGGAACGATTTTCCGTCATCCCACGTCAAATTTGGTTTGAAAACAGACCAGTTTCGGCTATGTGCCATCTTCAGTGTTCTATTAAATATTAAATCGTTTTTCTGTTGTACGTTGTTTCTTTTATAATTCGTTTGTATACCTAACTTCCTTCCTTGATCCCTTTTGTATTATGCTCCCTATTTCTCTCTCCCGCTCATTCTCTCTCTCTCTTTCTCTCGCCTCTATATGCTTTTGTGTGTCTCTACCTGCTACCTGTTTCTCTTACTATTATGTTTGTGTTTAATATTTGGTTTATAATCTGCTCTATTAGTTATCACTTGTTTTATCCCTACGTAGGTAATAATCCGTAATTGTACGTTTCTGGGTAATCCTTTTGTCTTGTTCATTTTCTACTACGTTGCCTGTACTATTGTTTTCTTTTGTGTAAAAATATTTTAACGGTTCAAATATTACGTCTGAAGCAGTGTTTATTTGTTCATTTATTATTCTTCCGTCAAATATTTTTTGTTTGTATATTTCCATGTTCTCTAATACGTTCAGTCGCCGTCCTTTATGTTGT
>OY101447.1:86808386-86840402 GCA_956483635.1 Panzeria rudis
GAAGAATAATAAATGAACAAATAAACACTGCTTCAGACGTAATATTTGAACCGTTAAAATATTTTTACACAAAAGAAAACAATAGTACAGGCAACGTAGTAGAAAATGAACAAGACAAAAGGATTACCCAGAAACGTACAATTACGGATTATTACCTACGTAGGGATAAAACAAGTGATAACTAATAGAGCAGATTATAAACCAAATATTAAACACAAACATAATAGTAAGAGAAACAGGTAGCAGGTAGAGACACACAAAAGCATATAGAGGCGAGAGAAAGAGAGAGAGAGAGAATGAGCGGGAGAGAGAAATAGGGAGCAGAATACAAAAGGGATCAAGGAAGGAAGTTAGGTATACAAACGAATTATAAAAGAAACAACGTACAACAGAAAAACGATTTAGTATTCAATAGAACACTGAAGATGGCATATAGCCGAAACCGGTCTGTTTTCAAACCAAATTTGACGTGGGATGACGGAAAATCGTTCCAAAGTCTATTTCATTCTTCATTCCAGTCGGTATTAAGTTGCCCTATTGTTTTAAATACCATTTGTTCTAAGACAATTACAACAACAAAAATTACAATCCCGTTCTTCAAACAATTTAATTTACCCAATTGCAAAATTGAGATGATAGAAACGGAATTATTTAGTGACTTTGATGGTATTATAGGTTGTAATATTCTGAAACCAATAGGTGCGAAAATCGATTTGAAAGAAAGTGTATTGATAGTGCGAAAATTCCCTTAGTATTTGAAAATGTTACTGTACCATACGATGGGAACGATATAACATATTTTAATAATATAATTATGGATATACATTTTAATGAGCCGCGAATGGACTATATTATTGACAAATTGAAAACAGAACACTTGAATGATGATGAAATAAAAGAGCTGACAAAATTAATTAAAAAATTTAATACTGTATTTTATATTGAGGATGAACATCTATCTTCAGTTTGTAAATACGAACACAAAATACCCACAATAAATGATATTCCACTGTATTGTAGAACGTACCGTTTTCCGGAAATTCATAAAGCTGAGGTCGAAAAACACGTGAGTGAAATGTTAAATTCAGGTATTATAACTAAATCTTGTAGTCCATATAATGCTCCCATTTGGGTTGTGCCTAAGAAACTTGACAATTCTGGTAAACAGAAATGGAGAGTTGTAGTGGATTATAGGAAATTAAATGATGTAACAATTGAGGACAAATTTCCTATTCCTAATATGGAGGATCTATTTGCGAAGTTAGGAAACTCTCAATATTTTAGCACACTCGATTTAGCAAAAGGATTCCACCAAATACCAATTTTGCCAGAAGATAAGAATAAAACTGCGTTTTCTACTTCAACAGGACATTACGAGTTAACACGTATGCCCTTTGGATTAAAGAATGCACCTGCATCTTTCCAGAGAATGATGAACGAAATACTTCATGATTTTATAAATAACATTTGCGTTGTGTACTTAGATGATATTTTGGTATTTTCTACGTCACTTCAAGAACATACTGATTCTTTGAAGAAAATATTTAAAAGATTATTAGAATATAATCTTAAAGTACAAGTTGACAAGTGTAATTTCTTTAAACGCGAATCTGAGTATTTAGGGCATATAATAACACCGAATGGTATAAAACCAATTCCTGAGAAAATAAAAGATTCCATTACCTAAAACAATAAAAGAGATCAGATCATTTTTAGGTTTAACTGGTTTTTATCGGAAATTTATCAAGGATTATAGCAGAGTAGCTCTTCCTATGATTTCGAATTTAAAAAAGGTTCAGTTATTGATCTCAAAAATTCGAACTACATTGATGCATTTAACAAATTAAAGAAAATTTTGTGCACTAGTCCAGTCTTAGCGTATCCCAAGTTTGATAAATTATTTACCTTAACAACAGATGCTAGCAATGGAGCCTTAGGAGCAGTGCTTTCACAAAACGGTCATCCCGTTTCGTACACATCACGAACATTAAATAAACATGAGCTGAACTACAGCGCAATTGAAAAGAACCACTAGCAATTGTTTGGTCAGTTAAATACTTCAGGCCATATCTTTTTGGTAGAAAGTTTAAAATCCAAACAGACCATCGACCACTTATATGGTTGAATTCCCTGAAAGAACCTAACATGTAATTACAAAGATGGAAAATAAAACTTAATGAATATAATTTTGAAATAGAGTACATTAAGGGTAAAACCAATAAAGTAGCAGATTATCTTAGTCGCCTAGAAATTAATGTTTTACAAGAAGAAGAAGAACAGAATCTCAGCTCAAATTTAGCAACAATTCATAGTGGACAAGAAAATTTAAATGATCATATGTTTATTTCTGAATCACCAATCAATATATACAAGAACCAAATTATAGTTAATTTGGGAAATACTTAATTTTTAAAATCAGAGGATATAGAATACCATTTGACATCTCCAAATACACACACGGGAAATGCTGACATTGAGCGATTTCATCTTACACTTAACGAGCATATAAGGTTGTTTAAATTGCAGCAAAATGATCACGATCTAGACGATAAAGCTATAGCATATAAGTCTGTTCAACTTTATAATGACACAATTCGTAGTACAACAGGTGCTAAACCAAACACATTGTTGCACAACGAACTTGATAAATCAGTTTGGGAAAAATTACATAATGTTGTACATAAAGAAAAAGTATTGAGAAAATTAATGAAAGTAGAGAAGATTGTCACGAACACAGAGAAAGAGAACTGGTAAAGAATCTAGGATTTAATAATTTAAAACAGAAACCGAAATATATAATAAAACAAGTACAAACAAAAAATAATACAAACTTTTTGGATGAAAAAGGTTGTAAACGCGATAGGCAAATTGTGAAGAGAATTTTTAAATATCAAAACGAAATACCAGATACTAAATACGAAAGAAAAATAACTGGTAGGAATTATTCGAAAAATACAAGAAAATAAATTTAAATTAGCTCTCATATGAAAATTGTTCATTTTGGTTATCATATATTAGTAAAAAAATATTTAAAGAAAAACAAAGAAAAATATTGTACAACCTTAAAAACCTTTTATATAAAAACATTATTATATACTTTAAATTCATAAAATGTAAAATCATTTTATTATATCTAACTTTTATATTTTATGAAGAATTATTATGTACGACACATTCCTGGAGTAATGTCTGTTCATAGTTTATCCATTTCATTATACTTTAGTACAGTACTTTTATATGTATCTACTTTATAAAATATAAACATATTATTTTTATATACATATAAATATCTGTTTTGTTGTCAATCATATTTATTCATTAACTATTAAGTTGTCATATAAATAACATTCAATTTATATATTTTCTTTACTTTTAAAAAATAATTATTATAAAAATTATAAAAAAATCAATATTAAGAAATTTAATAAATAATTTATTTAGTTAAATAAAAACATTAATAATTGTTTCTAAACAATTAGTTCAATGATGTCAACAGTTATTATAAAAATTATAGAGCACAAAATTTTCGACAAATTTTGCACAAAAATTTTTTTCAATCGTTTCTGAGATAGAGCGCATAGCGCTCAGCCATACTTACTGTAATGCAAGGTCAACCGTGAATCTCAGTGAATAATACCTTGTGTAAAGTTATTAAATAATTGAAATATCATTTGCAAGAAATAATCTGTATTATATATTAGTTAATACATTATAGCTAATAACATTTTGCATATACATACATATGTATGTAATATATTCGTTTAATAATACTTACACAAAAAGAAAAGCGCCGTTCTAAGCTCAAGTGTTTTCTATTTACTTTGAGTACGAGTGGTACCCAAAATTTTAATTACGAATAACACAAAAATGTACTTAAATCAAGCCGAAAACGGGACCAAATTCTTAAATCATGTAAAAATCTTGAATCACGTACAAATTTCTTATATTATGTAAGTACAAAAATGATTATTTTACTTTATGCAAAGTCGTAGTGTGTTGATATTTGTTTGCTTGTTGATAGCACAATCTCTATTGTGCTCTTGTTGTTGTTTTTGTTGGTATTTTTGTTTGCTCGTATTACATGCTGATGGTATATAATGCATGTAATGATTTAGCTGAGTTGTGTAAAGCTAAAAGTCCACAGCTTCCGTTTCACGCTATAAAGCGCTATAAGCGTATGTGACAAGTTACATAGCACAAAGCGTAATACACGTACGCGTCTAACGCGAAAAGTAGGTTTACTTTTTATTTTTGTATGAGTCGCCGACGCCATGAAAAACTGCCATTTGTTTTAGATAGCCAGGAATGACAGATTATCAGGGGTGTCATAGAAACCAATCTTATCGGAATTGGATTTGAAACCGACAAAAAAAATATATTGGTGTCTTGGAATCCAATGTTATCGGTTTTTTGTTCGAATTTGAAACCGACAAAAAAAAATATTTTGGTGTCTTTTAATCCAATTGATCCATAAGCTCAGTGATGCAATGGATGCATAACACAATGAATTATAGTTGTGTCGTTCCGGAACTACCTAGTTCCATAGAAGGATTCCCAAAATGGAACGGTACGGACCGATCCAAACGTTCCTTTTTTTCGTTCGTAGTTCCGCAATTGCAAACCGTCTTGAGGAGTAATTAATTTGCTTTGACAAACGTTCAAGACAACACATATGCTTCGTTCACTTATTTGCGTACAATTTTTTGTATAGAGAATGATTTATTTGTTATGTTTATGATAGATTTTATTATTTTAAACAATTTATTGCTTGTTGTGTGTTATTGTTTTTTTACAAATATTTTACGAAAACAAAGAAGTACTTTATTGTTATTATGTCAGGAAATGAAAATAAACCATGAAAAATGTTTGTTGAGGCTTTTAGGAGCGTGGTGCCGCCCACTTTTCTAATCACAATATTAAATTTTCATCAAATTTTAAGGCGCTTACAAAATTTCAGAGCAATCGGTCAACAGGAAGGTGATACATTTTCAATTACTAGATCTGACCCAACGACAAACTCCACAAACAGGGTAAGTTTAATAAAATAATTTAAAAACGGACTAAGTCTAGCCCGAAAAGGGCGTAGTTGGCATCACTGATTAAACATATTTACATAGTAGGGTTGCCAGCCGTACTGTACTATATATAGTATTGTACTATATTTTGGGTTTGCGTATTATATACTGTTGAAAACATATATAGTACACAATAATACTATTTTTCGTCCTTTTTTGCAAACCTTAATTTCAAAGCAAATAAATTTAACTTCAAAGCTTGCATGCAATGTAAAAAATCGCATAATACCTAGCCCGCGCAAATTGACCTGAAATGGCTCAAAACAAATAATACCAAAAAACCCGTTTTTCTTGGACTTTCCGACTATTATAAAATTTGGTACGAATGATGCCTCTAGCATAGCTCGTATGAATGCAAAGTCTTAGCAGGGTCTTTTTTCTGGTTCGCAAAATATGGAAGAATTGAACATATATGTATAAACCCGACTACAAAATTATGTACATACCTATATATTTAGACCAATTGAACAAATATGTATAAACCAGACTACAAAATTATGTACATACCTATATATTTAGACCTATTTACCCTAAATGTTAAACTGTGTTGTCATAATAAAGGGCGCGAATTTTCGTACTCTTAATTTTTGTTACGAGTTTTTTAAAAAAAGCTTTACTTTACATGAAAAACTAAATTTTTCGTTGCTCATTTCTGAATAACTCAGAAACAGTTAAAAATATAGAAATTGTTTATGGACGGCTAACAGATACTTTCGTTCCGAATCTTGTGTGTATGATTTATCTAAATCGGTTAAACCATTCTGTAGCTCTAATGAAATGTATATGCATATTAACGTGACCGTCCTATTTCTAAAAAAGAAACAAAAAGTCAAAACAAAACCATAACTCATTTATTTTTTAACCGATTTTACTGTAACTACGCATTTCGGGAAGCTATTTTTATGCGAAGTGCTGTCAAAAGGCCATATAAAAAATTTATATAAATTGTTCATAGAAAAATATTGCAAAAGTAGTACTCTGTATATTTTGTAGAAACCTTATGAAATATATCTTCATGCAAAATAATGATCACGTACTCAACATTGTGATCCCACGGAATTTTAAGAGAATCACATTCTTTTTCTTCATGCACGTAACAGCCCGTACTTTTTCTTCGCGCACATTGTGTAAAGTGCAAAACAATCAACTGTTAACCGATTTTCAAAGCCCATGCCCTATTCGAAAGATAGAAATCGTATCTGAGAAATTTCCATTTTGAAGCAATAAAGTTATGACTGTTTAAATTTGAAACTCTAAGAAACCCATTTTTTCAATAAGTTAAGAAGTTACCTACAAAACTAAAGGTATTTTCGTTGTCTATGAGATCAAACAAAACAGAATTGGTACATCAGACCCACTGAATAATTTTAGTATAACACACAGTGTAATTTACCAAATATATTTAAGATAATTTCATACCTGCACTCTATTCCTCCCATTTCGGCGTCCACAGACAAAATATTTTCAGTTATGAATTTAAAATGGCGAGAGAAGAGAAACAGAGTATAGACTTAATGGGGCCCCTAATAAGAAATAAAATCGTTCTAAAACTGAAATGTTAATTTTTAATATTTTTATATATAGTGATTTCCGGCAATTTTACAATCTATTTCTTTAATTTTTGAAAAAGATTTAAAGATTCTTACCATCAAATTCGGCCCTTTCCGAATTAGATTCAAGGTTTCAAAAACAAATTCAGAATTTTACAAATCAAATTCAACATTTTCAGAATAACGCTTTTTCAGACGAATCTGATTTAAAAATGGCTAATATTGACTTTTATAATGTCGAGTTTGGTTTGAAAAATTATGAATTTGAATTGGAAATATCTGAACTTGGGTTTTAAGAACCTAAATTTGATTGGTAAGGGCCGAATTTGAAGATAACAATATCAGTAAAATATTTCAAAAAAAGCCAAAATATTAAAAAACAACTATTTGCAATTTTTAACTAGATTTTTCGTTGTTCGTTGTTCAAATTTGGACCTTTCCAAATTAAATTCAAGGTTTCAAAAACAAATTCAGAATTTTACAAATCAAATTCAACATTTTTCAAACCGAATTCGGTATTTTTAAAATCAAAATAACGCTTTTTCAGACGAATCTGATTTAAAAATGGCTAATTTTGACTTTTATAATGTCGAGTTTGGTTTGAAAAATTATGAATTTGATTTGGAAATGTCTGAACTTGGGTTTTAAGAACCTAAATTTGATTTGTAAAGGCCGAATTTGAAGATAACAATATCTATAAAATATTTAAGAAAAAGCCAAAATATTAAAAAATAACTATTTGCAATATTTAGCTAGATTTTTCGTTGTTTAGTGAGGATCTTAAGTGATATCTGTGAACATTAAAAATAATATATATGCATTAATGTAAATTAGCATTAAGATATGCAGGAAACAATGAATGAAAAAAATATTTGGTAATAATTTGAAACAATATATTTTTAGCGGATCGTCTATCTGTCAAGCTCCATCAAAAATTTAGTTATTATTTAAAAAAATCAGAAAAAAATATTATCTTAAGAATGCTTTTTATTTTATTTGGTTGGCTGCCTATTTTCTTTGCTAAAATCTTTCCCTGCTCAAATAGTTTTAAAATCGCTATATATAGCGATAAATGGCTAAAGTTACCATCACTGATGCCTATTCAATGATATCCTTTGTTGGGTGATTCCCCGGATGTGTAAAATTTCAAATCAGTTAACAAGAAGCAATATAGTATTTTGTTTAAGAGGTGCTATTGAAGATTATTAATACAAGTGTTACCCCCAGGTTTTGGCTTATGCCGTCCATACACTACACAAGTTCACTGTACAAGTCTGGCACTGTACAGTGCGTTTGTGTAGTGTATGGGGGTAGTTGTGCTATTTACCCAGTGAACTGAGTAAATATCAAAACGATTTTGATATTTGCTCAAGTTTGTAAAACTGTACAGTGAACGTGTGTAGTGTATGTTGCAAACGCTCAGTTGTGTCGCGATTTTTTAAGAGTTACCAACAAAAAATGAGCGCAGAAAAAATATTCTGGACATAGTTCGTAGAATTATACAATGAATCGTTTGCATTACCGCGATTACAGCAATATAATCATAAAAGTCGATGCCTACGAAAAATAAGTAATAAGTGAATTTTTTTTTCTTCTTTGATTTCTTTTTATTTATTTATCAAACAATAAAGTAGCGCTGTGTTTGCACATGTTGTCTTCTTCGCTTATAACTTTAAAATAAAAAACTGCACAGTATACTTGTATAGTGTGTGTCACAAGTTTTGTTTACGCAGTGCAAGACTTGAGCACTGAACTTGTGTAGTGTATGACTGGCATTAGTAATTAAATATTTATTTAGTTAATTTTCGTATAAATTTAAATTGTAGTTAAATACAACTTCTGTTTTTCAGTCGTATTTAGTTGTTCTTATTTAATTGTGACAAAAAATATGGTAGCACCATAAAGTATCACAAAATTCCCGTAAATTTCCCAAAAAAGCAGCTGTTCAACATAAACATAGAAAAATTCCAAAAAATCCATTTTTCTTCATTCAGGAAATAATATTAATGAAGAGTTTCTGCAATGTTTTAAAAGAATAAAAACAGCTTACAAAGTCACAAAAAGACAAATATAGACAAAGAAAGCCTAAATTGCTCGGCAACAATAGTTGAATTTTCAGCGGCCACAATTTTTTTGTTTCCACGAGAACAACAAGCAGTCAACATCATATGGTAATTTATAAAACTTAAATCGAATTTAAATGTACAAGATTGGAGATATAAGTTATATTTAAATATGATCTATAAAAATTAATTTTCTATTTAAATAGAAATTAAGTTTAAAAACCATTTAATTATTAAGTAAACAACTGGAGGTTAACGTGTACATTGTAAACAATTTATACATAAATATATGGTTTTAAAGCTTGTTTTACTACGTCAAAAAGAAAAAAAGTTGTATTTCAAAAAGAAATAACCGATAAACTGCCTAAGCTTGCTTCTTTTTTTAAAGTTCAAGAAACAAACACGCTGACAGACTCTTAATCCTCATCATCTCAAGATCAAGATACTTTGCAATTTTACCAAGAAAAAGAACTTCCTTGTGACAAAAATGATAATATTAGTGAGCGAGTTCCAGATGTTAGCACAGTCATACTCCCATCATTTGCAGAGCCATCCACTTCAAGCTACTTTCATGTACCAACTGCAAGCATATAAAATGTATCTCCTAATCCTGGTACGTACTGTGACGAAATTTTAACAGAAGAATTACGTAATATTTGGATTCGAAAAGGGCCAGAATTTTTCCAAAATAAAAATTGTGATTTCTCCGAAACTTCTGCGATTTTTCCGGATTCAAGCGGTAAAACAAAAACTAGATATTTGACTAGGAACATTTTTAGCCGCAAATTGATGGTTGGTGAGTCTTTAGAAACAAAATGGCTTCTTTATTCGCCGTCGAAAAAATGTGTATACTGTTTTTGCTGCCGTTTATTCAATACTACTATTGGTACTGGTCATAATTTGAGTTCTCCAAGCGGATGTAAAGATTGGAAGCATATAAGTAACTTACTAATGGAGCATGAGAACAGTTTACAGCATAGACAATCAATGATAAATTACGTCGCAAGAAACAGAACTACTGGACGAGTTGACATTCAGTTACTGTCCCAACATAGTACAGAAGTCAATTATTGGAAGAACGTACTTAGAAAAATTGTTGCCATAGTAAAGTTTTTGGCTTCAAGAGGTCTTGCTTTTCGGCGTGATAATGAAATATTAGGGTCTGATAATAACGGGAATTACTTGGGATGCTTAGAATTAAGAAACTGCGGAAATCGTGGAAAAGGAAATACATCATATTTATCTGCAAATATTTGTGATGAATTTGTTAATATAATGGGACAGTAAGTGTTAAAAATGATTATTAACGAACTAAAAGCATCAAAATACTACTCCATTAGTGTGGATACTACACCAGATCTCTCCCATGTTGACCAACTGACATTTATCGTTAGATACGTAAAATACTACTACTTACAGATTTTTGAAATTTTTGCCTATGGATACCCATAATGCTCAATACATATCAGATACAATTTTAAACTTTCTTGAAAGTATTGATATTCCTGTAAAAGACTGTCGCGGGCAAACTTACGATAATGCCTCAAATATGGCTGGAATATATTCTGGTGTTCAGAAACGAATAAAAGAAAAATGTGAATTTGTAATTTTTGTCCCTTGTGCGGCACATTCACTCAATTTAGTAGGTGTTCAGGCTGTTGAATGTGTTTCAGAAGCAGTAACATACTTTCAGTTCATCAAAAAATTTTTTCCTTTTTTTTCGACTTCGACCAAAAGATGGAAAATTATGACAACGCATTTGGGCGCAAATAAAGTTTTCAAATCACTCGCATATACAAGATGGTCTGCACGTGCTAATGCTACTAATGCTCTGAAAAATGGCTCAAATCCTAGCAAAAAAATGGAAAAATTAGAGAGCATTCTTCTAGCAGAGATATGGAATGATCTTTTAGGTACTATGAATAAAACAAGCATAAGGTTACAGAATAATACTATTACAATGGGCGTTGCAACAATTATTTTAGTAACGCACGCAATAATTTCGATCGGTAGGAAACTGCTGCTAAAGAAAAAAATCCAAATGCTGAATATGAACATAAGTCCGAAAGAACAAGATTTCGCAGCACACGCATCACTTTTTGTGAAGGACCATCCGAAAATGTACAGTTGATTGGCAAAGAAAAATTCCGCGTTGATACGTTTATTCCTATACTCGATACATTATATGCTCATTTAAAAAACCGTGCAGATGCATACCAACAAATTGATACAAATTTTGGGTTTCTTTCCCAGTTAACAACAATTAATTCCGACCAGTTGACAAAAAAATGCAAAGAATTTGCAGAATTGTATCCCGTAGACATTAATGTTTAGGAGTTCGAATCAGATTGTATTCATTTGATGCAGTACTTAAAGAACATAGCAAAGTATCTCATCCTTACATAAACTAATAAAGTCCCATAAACTGGATGTTGAAGTTGCTAAAGAATATTCCTTTGCTTAATGATTACTAATTGTAGTGGAGAGCGTTCATTTTCACAGCTTCAAAGAATAAAAAATGAGTTACGAACAACAATGTTACAAGATCGACTATGAAATTTGTCAATTATGTGCATAGAGAGTGATGTTCTTCAAAAAATAGACTTTGATGATATAATAGCAGATTTTGCTGTACAAAAATCGCGAAAGAAGCCGTAATCAATTCGAACCAGCATCATTTTACTTTGCAACTTAAATTTCTAGTTTATATTTCTTGAGACAGTTAATTTTCAAATAAAATTAATTTGATTTGTATCAATTAACCATAATAAATACATATGAAACCGTAAAGCCTGTAAACTGTTTAAATTTGTGGAAAATCTTAAGCAACATTGATTATTTCATACGAAAAATTTGACTTGTACTCAATATTTACTAGCCCTTAAAATATGCTACAATTTCTTATGTCTGTAAAAAAACTCCATGTGTTTGTAAATTCCATATGAAACAAATGCCACTCATATTCTTTCACATGAAAACTTAAAATGTTGCAGTTACATTTCATATGTTTTCCTTATCAAAAACAGAGTACTACTTATGCAACATTTTTTCATGAACAATTCATGGCAATTTTTGTTATATGTATTTTGACAGCATTTCACGTGAAATGTTGAACACAATACAGGCTTGACACGTAAATATTTTTTCTTTTCATTAGTTTTTTTTTATTTTCAGTGGGGGTCCCGAATTCCAAGGTGCCCCGGTATACTCAAAGACGGCCCTGTTAAGTAATATATATTTTTAAAGAAATTTCTACAAAATACTGTATTTAATCGCTAAAATGTTGGTAGCCCTAGTACATATATATGTACATACACAGAAATATATTATTAGCACTTAATTGGAGGTTACAAGTTAAACCGTTAACTTTTATTTCTATTTCAAAAAAGTATTTAACATTATAATAACATTGAATTAAATATTTTAAAAACCCCCGAAGAAAATGGAAAAGGGCTAGACCGGTTTTTTCCAAATATAGGTTAGAAGACTAAAAAGAAAAGGAGGCTAAAAAGAAAAATATTAACGTACCTTTTTTGTCTATATGTATGTATCTATCTATGTATGTGTGTAGTACATTACAAATGTCGAATTTTTATAAACCGTCGGACAGATTCTGCTTCCTTTATGTTAATAATTCAGCCAAAAACTGACTGCATTGCAAAGATCTTATGGAACAGATTACAAAATGGACGCAATTTAGCGTTAGAGCAAATGGTGTGTTTGTCTACAATTTGGGTGTCAGTCAACAATTTTTCATGGTTCCTATCCTTTCGTGTCTACTCAAGTATAATCACCCCTATCGTGAATAATTTTTCCCTCGAAATGTTTTCCCTTTCCTTTCTTTTGCGATCGTGAATAAAAAATCTAAAAATTCCACAATTCATGAATGATTTTTTTCACGTGGATTTTTTCCCTTTTCCCCTGTTTTTGTTCACTTTATTTTAGCTGGCGAAATGGATAAATACATCATGTAATTGATATTTTATCCTTCCAATTAATTATTAATAGTTATAAATATTTATTTTCAAGACAAATTCAGTAAAGTATGGAGGTAGTGTTAACTCCATGCAATACCTTCCCGGCCCACATGAACTAAGTTTCGAGATGATGGAATAGCAAATGATTTTTCCGCGTTCGTAGAGAAAACATTCATCGCGTCCAAAAAATATATATTTTTTTATTTTATTTTAAATTTATTATAATTAAAATTACAATAAACTAAATGAACAAAGCACTAGCAATTATTGGCTATCGGCTTAAGTAAACTAAATAGTGCTAAATTATGTTGGTTAGATTTAAAACTGAAGAAATTTATACATATGTATATACATTAGGGTATTCACTCGAATAATATTTGCTCGAATAATCGAATAATTAAAGTCAAATAATGTTCGATCAAACAAAAAATTTAAATTTCGAGTAACAATTATTCGAGTAATTTAGGTCGATTAATCGAATAACTTGATTAAAAAATGTAAATTTTCTTTTTTTTCAATGAGTTTTTGTAGATTTCTTAATAAAAAGTGGAAATTTGTTTAAAGTTATATGAAATTTGTCATTCAATTCGAAGGTTATTTCATACTAATAGTCCGCATGATCAAAAAATTAAGTACATAATGGGCCTGATTGTGCAAGGAGCTGGCGTAAACGCCTATGTCGTTTTTTGTAATAGATTAAAGCAACACACAACCCGTGTTATTTAATCTACTACAAAAAACGAGTTAGGCGTTTACGCAATCAGGCCCAATATAGTAACAATAATAGAGAGAAAGAAACCAACTTTAAATGTCTTTTAAAAAAATTCGGAAATATAAACATCAAACAAAAATTATTTGAAATAAAGAAGATATTTCGTGAGCAACAGCTAACTAGATGTTTCGTATTAAAATATCCAATGTAATGTTCGGAATTATAAAAGCATCAAGGTACAGCCACACTTGGCAAATATTTTCCGAAAAAAACGTAGCCCACAGACAAGTTAAAATTGTACTTCCATTAATTACAATATTTTTTTAATTATGGGTTCGCATTTATTAAAAATAATGTAGAAATAGCTTTTTGCAGCGTAATTAACCTTATTTTGTGATATAAAAAACAAGTTAAATCAGAGTTAGCAAAAGCTCAGAGTTAGCAAAAGTAGTGGCTACGATTTTTTGGTCAAATACTTCCCAAGTGTAACCGGACCTTTATTGTTACAAGTTAATATTTATAACAGCAATAATGCTATGCCAATTCCGATTATTTTTATTCTGCATTGAATACAGGACAGGTCGGAATATTATTAAATATTTCCTGGCGCAAAATTTTCTCAAAGCGCAATATTTGAATAGTAAAAAAACTTGTTTAAAGGATCAGTTTAATTTATGTAAAAATGTTGTGTTTTCTTTTGTTTTTAGTATTAAAATATATGAAAACGCGAAAAAACTTGCTTTGGTTTCTTTTTGTCCACAAAAATATACAAAAAACCGATAAAATTCAAACATTTTCCGATTAACTCGAATAATTTTTTGCAGTAAAGCTTACTCGAACGAAATAAAAGTTTTACTCGATTGCTCGAGTTATTTAAAAACCTCAATTTCGATTAATTGATTAATCGAACAATTGAAAAGTCGATTAAAATGAATACCCTAATATACATATATTATATAAAAATGAGGTATATGTTTGTTTGTTTGTCTGTTTGCAGATTTTTGTTACGGCATCACGCCTAAACGGCTGAACCGATTTAAATAAAATTTAGTTCACGGATAGATATGTGGCCCTCAATTAATATAAGCTATACATGTTTCCCGGATTTTGGACCGGGAGGGTATAAATGGGTCAAAACATCCCCATATACATAACTCTGGCATTTGTCATTTGTTACGGCATCACGCCTAAACGGCTGAACCGACTTAAATGAAATTAGGTACACAGATAGATATTCGGCTCATAATTAATATAGACTGCAGTGTTTCCCGAATTTCGGACCGGGAGGGTATAAAAATAGATCAAAACATCTTCATACACATACTCTGTCATTTGTTACGGCATCACGCCTAAACGGCTGAACCGATTTAAATGAGTTTCGGTACACAAAAAGATATTTGGATTTTGGAGCGGGAGGGGATAAAATGGGTCGAAACCTCCACCTACGCATAACTCTGTCATTTGTCAACTGATTTTCAAAATAATTTATATTTTAAAAAGATTTGCTTGCAGTTAGGTCCAATAATTTGTTTCCTAAAATCGGTGGCTGTTTTTGACCCCCAAATACCCTCCTCCCTCCACCCCAATGCTTAACTCTGTCATTTGCGCACCGATTTTAGAATTGTATTTTTTTGTTTGAAAGGTTTTGCTTGCAGTTCGGTCCCATAAATTTTTTCTGAAAATCATTGGGGTGGGGCGGAGGTTGGGGAATTCGGTCCCCCACACATAGCTCTGTCATTTGTCAACCTATTTTAATTTCTTTTTTATTTTAAATGAGTTTGCTTGCAGTTATGTTCCATAATTTTTTTCAAAAAACGGTGGGGAAGTAACCCACCCCACGCCGCACTATTCCTTAACACCATTTTCAAAATTCAGATTTTCAAATTTCTTTTTTTAAGGGTTTGCTTGCAGTTGGCTCCCATATTTTTTTTAATGGGTGTGGTGATGGTGGGGGTGGGGGAATTTGGTCTCCCACGCACAACTGTGCTATTTTTAACCGATTTAAAATTTTTTTTATTAATATGATTATTTCGAACGTATTTCCTTTGTGAAACCAAATTGATTATTAGGCTAAGGTTCGTAACGTTATATTCAGAAAGAATTGGGCATGATTAATATTCCAAGGAACAAGGGAAAAATTAACATCAACTTAATTTTTCAACGTACACAGCAGAATAGAGTAGCGCCACTTTCGGAACCCGCTACACTTCCATTGTCAGTGCTCACGTGTATTTGCTTATCACCACTTGTCAGGTGGCTCTGTTGAATGTGATTTTAATTCTTATATATACAACATTTTCGTGAAAATTGAATACGAGAATGAAATCACTCTCAAGCTGATATTAAAGCGTCCAGAACCATTATACCACCTTTTGAACCTTTGCTATATATTATAAGTCCATAGTCTATTTTAGATAATATACCTAATGGATTTTGTTAGCCTCAGTAAGCTATTTGCATGCACATGGCTATTTGGTTATGATAAATATCTAATTATGTTTAATCTACTCATTAAATCTTTTTTAAGATAATTACAACGAGTCTTAAAATTGTACTTACAATCGAAATATTGTCCAAGGATCTTACAATAATCTACGTTCATGATACTTATATTGTTATAGCTTAAATCTATCTTTCTACAATTTATCTTTCTACGTATATGTAAATAATTAGTTTCTTCAAATGAGATATGTGTTAGATCACTGGTCAATATCTGATAAAATATTTTTGAAATTCTGTTTGATTTTGTCTGAGTTCTAGTTTTTTGAAATAATATATAGATCATCACAGACAGTGCTATACATTCTTGCTATTGTTAGTAATTTGGCTTAAATCGTCGATTTCGATTAGCAGCAAACATTCTATGTTAGTGATGCCAGATTTTTTTATTTCGAAAAATGTTGCTGTTATTATATATATGTATATATGTATATAAAACAATTTATATATTTAAATACATATTTTGTTTGAAATCAAATATGGTAATACAATATTGGCAAATTCTTTTCGCTTAGTTATAGTATTTTGTAGAAATATTTTGTTTTATATACAAAACACTTGTACATTATGTTAAGCACCAATTAAAAGCAATTTTTGTGTTCCTTTACATCTACATGAGTGTTGTGTTTTTCTTCCGACAGCATTTGTTTGAACTTGGAACGATTTTCAATAGAACACTGAAGACGGCACATAGCCGAAACCAGTGTGTTTATCAACCATATTTCACGTGGGATGACGAAAACTAATTCCAAATTACATTTACATATTGAATTTTTTTTTGTTATATTTATTTACTGTATCTTCAATAAAAATTAACTAACAATAACCCAGTGAACACATTATTTGCCAATGTGTTACTAAAATATGATTTATATAAATGATGGCATTTTAAACAAATAAAAATTTTAAATTCTAAAATAATTTAATAAAAAAATGTAATTTCAATTATGAAAATAAATACATACATCCAAAAATAAGAAATCACAAAATGGAACGCTACAGGAAACAAGAATGCTGTTCTGGTGTGGATGCATTTGCAGAAATAGTGCTAATTTTTATGCTTTATCATTTGCTTGAGCGGGTGGACGTAAAAATTTTCGTGAATAAATATTTGTGTGATAAATATTTAAAAGCTCGTCCACATCTACAAGCTAAAATTTGTGCCGCAAATATTTTCGGCGAACACGTTCGGCACAAATATTGTTTGATGCGGATCCACCTTTAGATGTATAAGTATGTATGTATTAACAAAAGTTGGCCACGTCTTTAAGAAATCATCAATGACGAGTGCACGACAATGTTAAATCCTCGATGACAAATGTCGGACAGCCGGAACAAATCATCGATGAACTTTTCGAACAATTGTCGTTCACATAACACAAGATGAATCCGTGGGCGACATTGTCATAGGCGACAATGATTATATATACAAAAAAGTCGCCTATTATATCGTCAATAATTACATAGGCTACAATGTCGTTTACCTTGTCGTTAACTATTACATAGCGACAATTATTGGATATTTTTGCTTATCTGTTTTTCCGTTTCATTTAAATTATTGACTGAACTAGCTGAGATTCGAACTGAGGCTGCATGTTTATAAGTTTTCGCGCTTACCATTCTGTTGCTGCACTACTTAAAACATAGACAACAAAAGGCCAACATATTAATTTGCTTGATTGAAGACAATATGTAAGACATTGTCGCTCATGTTGTCCTCAACAAAGTTTGATTGAGGACAACAATTAAGACATTGTCACTCATCTTGTCCTCCACAATGTTAATGGGGACAAACTTTAAGACATTGTCGCTCATATTGTCCTCAACAAAGTTGGATTGAGGACAACTTGCAGGAATTTGTTGCTCAGATTGTCGTGAACGACGATTTCCTATACAATGTCGAGTAGAAAACCAATTCACAGAGGACAGTTCGTGCAAGAATCGTAGATGACAATGTCAAGGCAATCTGGCCAACTGGGAAATGTTAAATGTTTTCCAATGTAATGTATCGTGTAATAAATGAAATTTAAATGTAGTTAGAAGTAGTAAAAAATATTATTTTATAATAAAATAAGAAATTATTACTACGTTATCGGTATAGAAATTCACTAAACGAAGATCATTATAACGGCAGGCTAACATCACGCTTGTGTCATTTCATGTCAGTATCTGATGTACCTAAGTGCGAAATTATGAGTCATATATGAGTCAACTATGAGTCATTTCTTATGTAAAGTATGACCTTTCATGATATCATGCTGACGTCAGAATGACATCAATGTGTTCACTGGGAAGTAATCAAATCTTAACTCTTTACGTCTCTCGTCTTCGGCTGAGAGCAAGAGTGTCCCTCCTTCTTAGCCGAGTGTGGCCTCTAAAATTAATGATGTTCCGGGGTAGGGGATTTGGGTGCGACTCAAGTTTTTTTATGTATCTTGTCACGTGTGTAGAAATTACTGTCTTATCCAGCGGCACATCTACATCTTTATGAATTCGCTTGTTTCTGACATACCATGGGGCTACTGTAATCGTACGGAGTATTTTATTTTGTTGCCTTTGAATTTTTTCTACATTTAATCAAAATTGCTTGTCGCGAAAAAGTTATTCTCTTTTGCGTCCAATTAAAACTCACATGCCTGGTTTCATTTCGTGGTATCAAATCAAGGTGAATTAATACCAGGTGGCCTCGAGAGATCAGGAGACCACGAATTGTTTACCATATTTGAGCTGCCAACTGTGCTAATGTATCTGCTTTTTTGATAGTCCAGATATAAATTCTGCACGGCGAATTTGTATTTGGAATGTCAAAAAGCTGATATATTAACACTGCTGATAGTTCAGATATAGAAACATTTTCTTATGCCAGCCATACATTACACAAGTTCAGTGTTCAAGTCTGGCACTGCGTAAACGAAACTTGTGATACACACTATACAAGTAAACTGCGCAGTTTTTTATTTTAAAGCTGCAGCGAAGGAGACAACATGTGTAAATACAGCGCTATTTTATTGCTTGCTATATAAATAAAAAGAAAGCAAAGACAAAAAATTCGCTTTTTTAATAAATTTTTCGTAGACTTCGACTTTTATGATTCTCTTGCTGTAATCGGTGCTTTCAATATGCCATAATGCAAATGATTCTCCGTATAATTCTACAAACTTTGTCCAGAAATTTTTTTTGTACTCATTTTTTGTTTTTAACTCTTCAAAATCGCGACACAACTGAGCGTTTGCAACATACACTACACAAGTTCACTGTACAGTTTTAGAAACTTGAGCAAATATCAAAATAGTTTTGATTTTTACTCAGTTCACTGCGTAAATAGCGCAACCACCGCCATAAACTACACAAACGCACTGTACAGTGTCAGACTTGTGCAGTGAACTTGTGTAGTGTATGGCCGGCATTAATTAAATTGACATTTAAAATACGACAAAATAACGATACAACAAATTTGTCTGTTCACAAGCACATAATCAAGTGTCGTCTTTTTTTAAACGATAGGACATACGACTGAGCTTGTGAATTCAACATATGTATTTGTTCAATCGTGCTATGTTGTTTCCTAAAACCGAATTTGGTCAGGAATGGATCCAGTACGATTTAGTATGGGTGTTAGCTTACTCATAAGTAGCTTTTCAAATAGTTTTGACATGTTCGACAATAGGCTTATATGCCTATAGGATTCCACCTTCGTATGATCTTTGCATGGCTTAGGTATCATGGTAATCAGCGAAACCTTCCATTCAGCGGGATAGCATTTGAGGCGTAAAATACTGTTAAAAATAAACAGAATTATCCGTTTTGCAGTATAGGGTAGCTGCAAGAGCATTTTATTGCTTATTTGATCAGCGCCTCGACCTTTCTTCGAATTTAAGTCCGCAATACAGTGTTAAATCTCACGAATATTGAACCTCAAAGTAATATCTGGTAAAGCGAGGACTGGTGGCAGCTAAACTATAGTATCAGACGTATTTGGAGTAAATACTTTCTGCAAGTGGTTTACAAACAAAGTACCCTTTTCAGCGTCAGTTCTTGCCCAGTCTCTATTCGAGGCTCGTAATGGCGGCTATATATCACTGGTCTTTTGAGGCCTCGTGCTGCTCTCCATAGCGAATAGTCTGCTTGAGGTGTTGCATCGAGCCTATTCAGAAATTTTTGAAGAGAAGCGGTTTTTTGATATTCTAGTAGAGTTTTCAGCTGTTTAGTGCATTCCTTCATTCTAGATTTTAGCTGCGGGGATCTGTAACGTTGCCATTCCCTACGAAATCTTCTTTTTTCTTATAACAGCGGTTCTACATCTACTGAATAAATTTTATTATAATTCACCTGAAGATTTGTAGTAGTAGCATTTAGAGCAGCTTGTTTAAGGTTTGCCTCAAACATTCTAATAGTCCAGTTTTGCTATCGGTGCCGTACTCAGTCAAGATGAAAGGCCGATTACCTTTATTTCCAGGACGCTTAGCAAGACTATGGAAAATTACGCAGCGAACGAACGCGAAATGTTGGACATAATTTTGACCCTTGCGTCCCTAAGAAATTACTTGTACGGTTCAAAGAAAGTTGTTATTTACACGGATCATCAGCCACTGACATACGCACTCTGCAGAAGTCACCATAATCACAAAATGAGAAGGTGGACCTGTATTTTGGAGGAATACAACTACGAGTTGAGGTATAAGCCTGGAAGAGCAAATGTGGTGGCTGACGCATTCTCAAGAAATGTGCCGGAACTATATATCCTTCATGATCAGGAGGACTCATCCACAGCAACTCAGCACAGTGCAGAAAGTTCATCCGATAATCTGATACCTAGCGTTGAAGCTCCAATCAACGTATTCAAGAACCAGATATTTATAGATACTGGTGAAGTGCCTTCATATCAATTCAAAGTGCTGTTTCCAGGAATTCATCTGCACCTCATTGTGGAAACTAAGTACAGTGAGGAAAAACTCGTTGCTTTCCTTAAAAGGTACCTCAATCCATCCGTTATCAATGGCATTAAAACGGCAGAAAGTATAATGGGTAAGATACAAAGCTTATATCCGAATCATTTTTCTTCTTATAAATGCAGATTCACACAAATGGTTGTTGATGATATAATATCGGAAATTGATCAAGAAAATATTATAATGGAAGAGCATACAGAGGACATCGCAATGAGAAGGAAAATAGAAAGCAGATTATGGAGAAATGCTACTTTCCAGGGATGTCAGGGAAATTAAGAGAATTATTAAATTATGCTCGACATGCAAAGAAAACAAGTATGAGTGACATCCAAATATGACGGAATTGAGGGAAACACCAATTCCAACTTAACCACGTCACACGATTCACATCGACATTTTCTCAACAGATCGTAAACTGGTATTAACTTCTATTGACAAGTTTTCGAAGTATGCAAAGGTAAAGCTACTATCTGGAAGGGCTATAGAGGCTGTGAGGAGACCCCTTAGGAAAATTATATTCTCTTGCTGTGTACCCGGAAATATCGTAATGGACAACGAGCCTTCATTGAATTCTATTATTTTTATGTTAAAGGACGATTTGGGAATAAATGTCACCACAACACCGTCTTATCGAAGTGAGGCGAATGGCCAAGTGGAGCGTTTCCATTCAACTTTGGCCGAAATTATGAGGTGTCTTAAAGGGGATGGCATTTCGAGAACTTTTGACGAGCTTTTGGAAAGATCAGTTAACGAATACAAGCATTCCATACACTCAACAACTAAAAGGAGACCGGTTGACTTATATTTCGGAAGAACGATCGACTTTTCACCCCAAGATGTAGAAAAAACTAGACAATCCAATGTTGAAACACTAAAGCAGAAACAGGAAAAGGAATTAGCTTATCATAACAAAAATAGACAACCCATTAAAGACTATGTGGTAGGGCAATTGGTTTACGTAAAGTGTAATAAACGATTAGGAACTAAGTTGAGCAAACGTTTTAAACAGGAGATAGTTAGGGAAAATCGCGGCACAACCATTGTTACTGAAAGTGGTCGCGTCATCCATAAAAGCCACATACGAAATTGACTTTCCTCATTCATAATTTTTACCTTCTTAGACTATTTTTAGCAACCGTTGCGCCAGACTTAAATATTCTTGACCACTCTAATGCCAGGCTAATAACCATTCATACAGCATGGCAAAAAGACAGAATTGGACTTTTAAGCTCATACATTCAATCGACCTTAGACAATACAAGGATCTGGTAGAAGAGCTTGAGTCAACACTAAATACGAAAATTACATATTGTCATCCACTCCGTCCGTTTTTAATACAACAAACTCTTGATATAAAGGGAATCCTCAAACGTCTGAGTCCGAATAACGTAAAGACATCAATCGATTTTATCGCCACTGCATGGAAATGGATCGCCGGAACACCGGACAGCCAGGATTCTGAAATTCTGACCCAAAAATGCCAAACCGTTGGAAAATAATAATAGACAGATGATAATAAACCCACTGACTATCAAAAGATTACAGGAAATATCTAATATCACCAATGAAATATTAAAAGTTAGAAAAGATGACTCAAGTGTCGAACTAATGTCTAAATTAGAGCATAAGTTAAGTTTAATTGAAAAGGAATTACAGAACATCGAGTACGCCATACAATGGGCAAAAGTAAATATAGTAAACTCTTTTGTTTTCGAAAACAGAAATTGAAATTTTAAATAATGTCTTAACAAATTATAGTATACCAATATTTAGTGTAGATGAATTACTAACGTTCGGAAGTGTAAAAATTTTAACAAATAGCAAAGAAATTTTGTATATTCTAAGCATCCCAATTACACAAAAAGATTTCTGTAAAACATATTTGGCGAAACCTATAAAATTTGGTAATCTAATAGATAAAATTTAGTTCGATAAAATTTTAAGCTGTAATGTTTTGTTTGGCATTAAGGATAGTTGCAAAAATTATAATGAACTAACTATATGTAATAAGAATAGTATTGTCGAGTTAAAAGAAAATTATTGTATAACAAGTCTATTTAAGAACAAAATAGGAAATTGCACCCAGGTCAACAATGAACATATACCCGCCATAGAAGAGATCGGAGGCGTAAATTTTACCCAGAGCTCGCCCACACTGGTGCTATGATGTCTTTTAGACCACAAGTATCACCGCGGTATAATCCTGTAATGAATTTTAATCCCAATATACGACAAAGTGGTTACCAGAACGGATTCCCAGGTCACTTAGTTCGGCCACGGTACCCAAATGAAATGACTAGCTATCATAAGCAACTTGGCGTAGAGCTAATGGAAATTGATCGCTTAGTCCAGACTAAACAAGTTAATTATATGAATCGAGCACCCACTAATCAGAACCCTAAAAGATCCACTAGCGACTCTTTTCAGGGACCAGTAAATAAAATGCAACGGAATTTCCATATAGATGGAGGTTACGCATTTGGACATTCATGGTGTGAGTGGACAGGTTATCCACCAGAAAGAGGTGAAATTGATGCGCCTTTAACAAACGAGGACCCTCCGGGCTATCTCCAAGATTATCTACGACAAAATCCGGATGACCTGGAGGTTGCCCCATTAGACAACGAATATCAAACAGATGATGTCCAGCCCGTGGTTCATTTTTTAGATTAAATTATTCCTCATTGCCATACTTTGAAGCAAGAACGAGCGACGGAAAAATAATATCATTTTTATTAGATACAGGTAGCAGTTAGAATTACATTAGACCAGATCTGGTCAAGAATCCAAGGAATAATGAGGCAATTTTTTATGCCAAATCGGCAAATGGGGGAATAAGAATATCCAGCATACATTTTTGAATCTTTTCGGAATTGACGATACACCAGTCAAATTTTTTTTATTACCAAATTTTGACTCATTTGATGCTATATTGGGTAATGACAGTATGAAGGAGCACTCTGCCATTATTCATACAGCTGAAAACTATTTTACGATTAAAGGTGGGCACGATTAAAGGTGGGCACATTGAATTACGAACAGAACATTTAAGCGAGGAACAGAAACTATGCCTTCAGACCATCGTGGAACAGCATAGCCATTTATTTGCTGATCCGGGCGAAAAACTAACGTACTCCACTGTAGTGGTAGGCGAAATAAGAACGGAGAATAAGTCACCAATATACGCGAAGAGTTACCCATATCCTGTGGCTTTAATGGATGCTGTGGAGGAGGAAATTAAACGACTCTTGCACGACGGTCCGTCCGTCTCGTCTCGGTCCCCGTATAACTCTCCTATTTGGGTGGTTCCGAAGAAAGATGATCTTTCAGGGAAAAATAAATTCAGGTTGGTCGTAGACTTCAGAAGACTGAATGCAACGACAATAGCGGGCAAATATCCTATCCCTGATATTAACGACGTCCTTGCTAGCCTTGGTGGAAATAGATACTTTACTGTTTTAGATCTTGAGAGCGGCTTACATCAGATTCCGCTTAGAGAAAAAGCTAGGGAAAAGACCGCCTTCTTAATCAACAACGGGAAGTATGAGTTCACCCGATTACCCTTTGGATTGAAAAATGTTCCGGCAATATTTCAAAGGGCACTGGACGACATATTGCGACAGTTCATCAGCAAAATATGTTATGTCTATGTGGATGATATTATTGTCTTCAGTAAGGACGAAAAATCTCAACTAAGACACGTAAATGAGGTGTTTGAAACTTTAGAACGGGCTCATATGAAAATCCAACTGGATAAATGCGAATTTTTTAAACAGGAGGTAGAATTCCTGGGATTCATTGTGTCAAAATAAGGAATTAAGGCGAATCTAAAAAAAGTAGAAGCGATATTGATCTTCAATTACACGTGAACTTTAAAGGAACTTCGTTCTTTCCTGTGTTTAGCTAGTTATTATAGGCGTTTCATTAGGGGTTATGCGGATATTGTGAAACCGTTTACAGTCTTGTTGAGAGGAGAAGAAGGACGAGTATGAAATCGGCATCTACCCATACCAAAATTAGCCTGGATGACATAGCAAGAAAGGCGTTTGATGATTTAAAAAATACGCTGGTGTCAAGAGAAGTGATTCTGGTATACCCTGATTTTAACAACGAGTTCCAGTTAACAACGGATGCGTCCAGTTTTGCTATCGGTGCCGTACTCAGTCAAGATGACAGGCCGATTACCTTTATTTCCAGGACGCTTAGCAAGACTATGGAAAATTACGCAACGAACGAACGCGAAATGTTGGCCAAAATTTGGACCCTTGCGTCCCTAAGAAATTACTTGTACGCTTCAAAGAAAGTTGTTATTTACACGGATCATCAGCCACTGACATACGCACTCTGCAGAAGTCACCATAATCACAAAATGAGAAGGTGGACCTGTATTTTGGAGGAATACAACTACGAGTTGAGGTATAAGCCTGGAAGAGCAAATGTGGTGGCTGACGCATTCTCAAGAAATGTGCCGGAACTATATATCCTTCATGATCAGGAGGACTCATCCACAGCAACTCAGCACAGTGCAGAAAGTTCATCCGATAATCTGATACCTAGCGTTGAAGCTCCAATCAACGTATTCAAGAACCAGATATTTATAGATACTGGTGAAGTGCCTTCATATCAATTCAAAGTGCTGTTTCCAGGAATTCATCTGCACCTCATTGTGGAAACTAAGTACAGTGAGGAAAAACTCGTTGCTTTCCTTAAAAGGTACCTCAATCCATCCGTTATCAATGGCATTAAAACGGCAGAAAGTATAATGGGTAAGATACAAAGCTTATATCCGAATCATTTTTCTTCTTATAAATGCAGATTCACACAAATGGTTGTTGATGATATAATATCGGAAATTGATCAAGAAAATATTATAATGGAAGAGCATACAGAGGACATCGCAATGAGAAGGAAAATAGAAAGCAGATTATGGAGAAATGCTACTTTCCAGGGATGTCAGGGAAATTAAGAGAATTATTAAATTATGCTCGACATGCAAAGAAAACAAGTATGAGTGACATCCAAATATGACGGAATTGAGGGAAACACCAATTCCAACTTAACCACGTCACACGATTCATATCGACATTTTCTCAACAGATCGTAAACTGGTATTAACTTCTATTGACAAGTTTTCGAAGT
Source organism: Panzeria rudis (assembly GCA_956483635.1). NCBI lineage: Eukaryota > Metazoa > Arthropoda > Insecta > Diptera > Tachinidae > Panzeria > Panzeria rudis. The sequence continues at coordinate 86,834,351 of OY101447.1, forward strand.
ATGCAAAGGTAAAGCTACTATCTGGAAGGGCTATAGAGGCTGTGAGGAGACCCCTTAGGGAAATTATATTCTCTTGCTGTGTACCCGGAAATATCGTAATGGACAACGAGCCTTCATTGAATTCTATTATTTTTATGTTAAAGGACGATTTGGGAATAAATGTCACCACAACACCGTCTTATCGAAGTGAGGCGAATGGCCAAGTGGAGCGTTTCCATTCAACTTTGGCCGAAATTATGAGGTGTCTTAAAGGGGATGGCATTTCGAGAACTTTTGACGAGCTTTTGGAAAGATCAGTTAACGAATACAAGCATTCCATACACTCAACAACTAAAAGGAGACCGGTTGACTTATATTTCGGAAGAACGATCGACTTTTCACCCCAAGATGTAGAAAAAACTAGACAATCCAATGTTGAAAGACTAAAGCAGAAACAGGAAAAGGAATTAGCTTATCATAACAAAAATAGACAACCCATTAAAGACTATGTGGTAGGGCAATTGGTTTACGTAAAGTGTAATAAACGATTAGGAACTAAGTTGAGCAAACGTTTTAAACAGGAGATAGTTAGGGAAAATCGCGGCACAACCATTGTTACTGAAAGTGGTCGCGTCATCCATAAAAGCCACATACGAAATTGACTTTCCTCATTTATAATTTTTACCTTCTTAGACTATTTTTAGCAACCGTTGCGCCAGACTTAAATATTCTTGACCACTCTAATGCCAGGCTAATAACCATTCATACAGCAAAAAGACAGAATTGGACTTTTAAGCTCATACATTCAATCGACCTTAGACAATACAAGGATCTGGTAGAAGAGCTTGAGTCAACACTAAATACGAAAATTACATATTGTCATCCACTCCGTCCGTTTTTAATACAACAAACTCTTGATATAAAGGGAATCCTCAAACGTCTGAGTCCAAATAACGTAAAGACATCAATCGATTTTATCGCCACTGCATGGAAATGGATCGCCGGAACACCGGACAGCCAGGATTCTGAAATTCTGACCCAAAAATGCCAAACCTGTTGGAAAATAAAAATAGACAGATGATAATAAACCAACTGACTATCAAAAGAATACAGGAAATATCTAATATCACCAATGAAATATTGAAAGTTAGAAAAGATGACTCAAGTGTCGAACTAATGTCTAAATAAGAGCATAAGTTAAGTTTAATTGAAAAGGAATTACAGAACATCGAGTACGCCATACAATGGGCAAAAGTAAATATAGTAAACTCTTTTTTGTTTTCGAAAACAGAAATTGAAATTTTAAATAATGTCTTAACAAATTATAGTATACCAATATTTGGTGTAGATGAATTACTAACGTTCGGAAGTGTAAAAATTTTAACAAATAGCAAGGAAATTTTGTATATTCTAAGCATCCCAATTACACAAAAAGATTTCTGTGAAACATATTTGGCGAAACCTATAATAGATAAAATTTTAAGCTGTAATGTTTTGTTTGGCATTAAGGATAGTTGCAAAAATTATAATGAACTAACTATATGTAATAAGAATAGTATTGTCGAGTTAAAAGAAAATTATTGTATAACAAGTCTATTTAAGAACAAAATAGGAAATTGCACCCAGGTCAACAATGAACATGTACCCGGCATAGAAGAGATCGGAGGCGATATCATATTGCTGAATCAACACAATAGCAAGATTACAACGAATGATGAAGAAATAAAGTTGAATGGAACATATTTGGTTAAAAACGTTAAAAATTTTTAAATTAACAATTAAAAATATTTTCTCACATACTAGCAAAGCTGACGTTGCGTCACTAGTTACTCAACATTCCAACTGCAACTTAGCTTTGTTCCCATCAAAAGTGCTGACCCAGCGTCTGGAGTTGCGCAAGCAAATATGGGAAAGTGGCGTGATCATAAAAATATGTTCATACCTGAGGTGATCTGGTAGAGTAGATATTAAGAATGAAATTACTTGTATTTTTGCTTTGAATAAAGAAACGTTGTGTGTTAAGAAAAACACACAACGAAAATAATTTTTTAAAATAAATTCATTAAGTTGAATTTAATTTATGTATATAAATATATATATATATATATATATATATATATATATATATATATATATATATATATATATATATATATATATATATATATATATATATATATATATATATATATATATATATATATATATATATATATATATATATATATATATATGTATATATATATATATATATATATATATATATATATATATATATATATATACATATATATATATATATATATATATATATATATATATATATATATATATATATATATATATATATATATATTTATATATATATATATATATATATATATATATATATATATATATATATATATATATATATATATATATATATATATATATATATATATATATATATATATATATATATATATATATATATATATATATATATATATATATATATATATATATATATATATATATATATATATATATATATATATATATATATATATATATATATATATATATATATATATATATATATTTATATATATATATATATATATATATATATATATATATATATATATATATATATATATATATATATATATATATATATAATATATATATATATATATATATATATATATATATATATATATATATATATATATATATATATATATATATATATATATATATATATATATATATATATATATATATATATATATTGATATACATAAATTAAATTCAACTTAATGAATTTATTTTAAAAAATTATTTTTGTTGTGTGTTTTTTCTTAACACACAACGTTTCTTTATTCACTAGCTATCTACTTGTGGCCCGCGGAGCATATGCACACATTTTTTTTGTTTAGTGTACATAAAACCACAAAAAGAACAGTCCAACACATTTGCAGAAATGTCGTGAATAATGAAAAATGAGTTATCCCTAAAATTAGTTGTATTATGTGTCCACCTCTTATATGTGTGCTCGCAAAAGCAAAGAGTATATGTATAGAGAGTCAGTTTCGCTCACGGAAAATGGAGAAAGAATAAAAAAACGTTTTGAACACTTGTGTTGTGTATCCCTTATGGAATGTTTACATGGTAATACATGTATTACGGCATGTCAAAAAATTCTTTAGAATGAAAAAAATGTTATCATGTAAACGCAAAATGTATCGAGTAGGAGAGTATACGGATACAACATTTGACAAGCGTTCGGTATATGTTTATTTGCTAAAACAAATTTGAAACTTATGTATTATCATCATACCAGAGGTGTAAACATGAAAAATACTTACAAAAGACTTTTGTTCTCCTTACTTAAACACGGAGAGAATTTCATAATATTGTGATTCTACAAAGTCTTAATACTTTTTATTACCATGTAAACATACCTTTAGCAACACTTGATCACTTGGTGTCATTCTGAACGATGTTTATACATATGTATATGACAATAGACGTTATTTAACAGTTAGTCTTCGATAATTATGTACATTCGTTTCTTTGATTATTGCATCATGATTTTGTATCATGCTTTTGTACATCATCTCTGCTAAGAAGTTTTACGAAATTTAGAAATAGAGCCAGTGTGACTTTAACTAAAGAACTGAACGGTCGACTTAAAACATTTTCTAAGTGCAGTGAAGGTAAGCAAACACAGCTTATTTTATTTATAATATATAGGGTATATAATATATAGGGTATATAGCCAGGGTTCGTACGGTGCTTATAAAGTACTTATAAATCTTAGAATGTACTTATTTTTTAATTTCGTTTATAAGGACCTTAAAAAGTACTTATATATATATATATATATATATATATATATATATATATATATATATATATATATATATATATATATATATATATATATATATATATATATATATATATATATATATATATATATATAATAATAATTTTTTAAAATAAATTCATTAAGTTGAATTTAATTCATATATCTAAATATATATATATATATATATATATATATATATATATATATATATATATATATATATATATATATATATATATATATATATATATATATATATATATATATATATATATATATATATATATATATATATATATATATATATATATATATATATATATATATATATATATATATATATATATATATATATATATAATAATTTTTTAAAATAAATTCATTAAGTGGAATTTAATTTATATATCTAAATATATATATATATATATATATATATATATATATATATATATATATATATATATATATATATATATATATATATATATATATATATATATATATATATATATATATATATATATATATATATATATATATATATATATATATATATATATATATATATATATATATATATATATATATATATATATATATATATATATATATATATGGCTCAAGGCGACAGAATTCTTTAAAAATTCAGATTATGTTTACCATTCTTCATAGAAAAAAAGGTTTCATTTTATTTTTAGATACTTGGGAAAAATAATGAAAAAAATATTGAGACCTACTTTTAGCCCTCTACCGCAGCATCCAGATTTTGAATATGAGATCAAATCGATCCATTTGTGGAACATCATATGATGCAACATTATATATGCTTTATAGCAGGCGCAGGCAATGTGTAGCCATGAGCCACGACGTTTGTCGACAACTTTTCGGCTATGTTTAAATTTTACATGTGCACAGTCGATAATATACATGTACACAACACAAACAATTAAAATAAACAGCAACAAGTACACAATAGTCTTTTGTGCGTATCAACAATGCAATTAAACACTAACACACTTAAACAACTAATTTTATCTCATTTATTTAGTTTGCTCTTTGCCTGGCTCTGCTTTATATCTGTTATAACTCATTACACTCAAAATATTCACTATTTTATACATAGAAGGTCAAAATATTCACTATTTTATACATAGAAGGTCAGATTTCAGACAAACTTAAGATAAAATAATGAAGCAAATTTTCGAATATATATATATATATATATATATATATATATATATATATATATATATATATATATATATATATATATATATATATATATATATATAAAAGTAAATATAGTAAACTCTTTTATGTTTTCGAAAACAGAAACTGAAATTTTAAATAATGTCTTAACAAATTATAGTGTACCAATATTTAGTGTAGATGAATTACTAACGTTCGGAAGTGTAAAAATTTTAACAAATAGCAAAGAAATTTTGTATATTCTAAGCATCCCAATTACACAAAAAGATTTCTGTGAAACATATTTGGCGAAACCTATAAAATTTGGTAATGTAATAGATAAAATTTAGTTCGATAAAATTTTAAGCTGTAATGTTTTGTTTGGCATTAAGGATAGTTGCAAAAATTATAATGAACTAACTATATGTAATAAGAATAGTATTGTCGAGTTAAAAGAAAATTATTGTATAACAAGTCTATTTAAGAACAAAATAGGAAATTGCACCCAGGTCAACAATGAACATGTACCCGCCATAGAAGAGATCGGAGGCGATATAATATTGCAGAATCAACACAATAGCAAGATTACAACGAATGATGAAGAAATAAAGTTGAATGGAACATATTTGGTTAAACACGTTAATGCAACAATAACGATTGATGGACAAGAAAACTTTTCACGCGAAACAAGCGACAATAAACCCCTCCCAGTTCCACTACAACCAAAGGCGATTGGTGAAAGAAAAGAGGAAGTCCTATCGCTAGAGAGACTGCAGAAAATAAATATAAGAAACATTAAACGACTAGAGATACTGTTAGTTAAAAATAATGCGCTGGCAATAATACTTGCGCTTCTTGCGATTACTGGACTCGTAATTGTAATAGGTGTTAAAATGTGGAAAATGTATGGACATCAAGGGAAAGATATAAAAGAACAACATGCAGAAAAGGCTGAGGAAGTTTCAGATAAGGTCGTGAAAAAACAAACAAGTATTTACAACCTGCATTCATTTTGAACAATCGGGA